>CM077161.1:98212253-98819753 GCA_039583875.1 Platanthera guangdongensis
TTTGAGGCTTCTGCGGGTTTGTGTCCAAGGTTGACAGTTGTGATACTGGAAAGCCTTGGCTGATTGCGTGGAACAGTGCGGAGCGAAGCAACATAAGCTCGAAGCGAATCGCGAGGGAAGCGCCTATGACTCCTTTTGGAAAATAAGCATTGAGCTGTGAGGCGCTCCCTCGACTGGACCCATGAGTAGGTCGGCGGCTTGATTGGAGTCTATGTCTTGACATCTCTTCGGTAGATGCTATCGGAAGACCATATTGCAAGGTTACGGGAGCTGCTTTGATTTTATTCACCTCTTCGGTCACTTCAACATATCGGAGTTGTTGAATTCCTGTGAAGTGAAAGTGGTGAAGGAAGGTTGCCTTGAAGAGGAAACTATCCGCGCGGAGGACAAGTTGTCTTGGACTGGGGTTGTGAACGGAAGTCCTGCTGAAGTCTGGCGAGGGAGGTTGTGCAGGCGTTTGCTCTGTGGCGGCCTGGGGCGGTCTATTCGCGCTTGACTGCGCGGACAGCAGCGGCGGTCTGACAGGCCAGTGTTTGCTCACAGGCGGTTTACCCTCACTCCCAGGAAGTACCGGCGGATAGGAATGTTATCCGCGGAGTCCGGCTTGAAGCGGACTTGAAGAACAAGGAGCTCTTCAACCGGTTGAGGCTTGCCTTGGTCTTGCTCTAGTGAACGGCAAGTGGGAGCCGCGGACTAGAACCGCCGGTCACGGCGGACAGGAACGGAGGTCGCCCGGTATGGCGGGCTAATCGAGTGGTCCGCGGACTAAGTGCGGAGTGGCTTGCGGCTCAGTGGATGGACTTGGTGGGAATTGATAGCCATGCTCCAGGGTGGCTCAGTCCGGGGGATCAGATCGCGCAGTGAAGGGAGGAGCGGGCTGGTTTCTTCAGTCCGCCAAGCTTAGTAGAAGTGCTGTTGCCTTGTGTGCTAGCTTTGGGGATATGCGGATGAAGAACAGCTTGTGCAGGGAGCGTGCGGATGGAGGCAGAAGTTGCTGAGTCCGGTTGAGTTGTGATGAGGTTATGGACTCAGGGAAGCGGACTGGAGTTCGCTGTATACGCGGACTGGAGTCTGCTGTTAGCAGACTGGATTGGCGTGTCCGCTAAGTCCGGAGGTGCCTTGGCAATGAGGTAATGGACTTGGGATATGCGGACGATAGTGGGTATCCGCTGAGTCCGGCAGGTGCCTTGATGGCGCGGTTGGGGCTCGGGTTTTGCGGGCTGATGCCTGTCGCAGAATGGCGGATACGGCTTTTGTGGAGTCCGGCTGTGGTGGTCCTGGCTTGGTCTCTGCGGCAAGGCGGACTAGATATTGGAGTCGGCCTTTGGAGAAGCTGGGGCGGACTGGGCTATCTGCACAGGGCGGGCGAACTGGATGTGTGTCGCGGGCTGGCGGACACATAAGTTCTTGTGCGGGTTGTGGCGGTGATCCTATCGGGAAGGGCGGTGACCATACTCATGTCGTGCCTATAAATAGGACCCATGTCACATCAGAAAAGGAGAGGAACTAGACCGAAGTAAGTGAACAGTGTTTGAGCTCGCGTATGTTGCTGCGGCCTGGACTTTGTGTCCGCGCGGATAGAGTTGACCGGTTGTGCTGTGCAGGTTGTGCGGATAGCGCTGGAAAGCAGGACTTGGCTCTGATTGCGGTCAGGAACAGTGCGGACTCTGCGGGTTAAGCAACAGGCGGTAAACAGCAGGTCGCGGATAGCGACCAGGCGGTCTTCTCTTTGGCGACTTGGTTCGGGGTTCAGGAGGTCGCCTGCATCAGGCGGACTGTTCCATTCGGTGGCGCAGCTTGTGCGGTCTGGCGGCGTGCAGACCGGCGGTGAAGAGCTAAGATTGGAGCAAGTGTGAGTCCGCGGGCTTGGGTTGCGGTCTGGCGACCTGGCGGACTGAGCGGACTCCACAGCAGTAGGTCGGCGGCTTGATTGTTTGAGTCCGCGCGGCTTGTTTTTGGTTCTTGTCTTTGTAACTGTCTCTGCTCTCCCGGTGTTGGGTTTTGGTGAAGCTTGTCTCGCCATGTATGTCTCGCCTTGTAAAGAAGTTTGCTCTTGATCAATAAAGAAGCTTGTGCTGCATGTGTTGCTGGTTGTTACTGCTTTGTTGGGATAACCACTGTTAACTCCACGATCCGGGAAAACTTTCAACATATATAAGTGGCGTATCTCCTTCGGTTTGTTGAGTTTTCAGCAGGGTATCCAAGGGGGCGTCTGCGGTTTGTTGAATTTTAACAAGCAAGCCCTCCTCCAACAAACACAAGAGGAAGGAGAAAGGGTTTGTTGCATAAACCTAGAGTGATACTGAGGAAGAGTCACCATCCTCCAGCTCCAGTGATGAAGAAGAAGAAGTGAAGGCAAAAGAAGTTTGCCTAATGACAATAGATAATTCCAGCAGTCAGTCAGAGGCTGAAGCTTTAGAAGATAAAAGATCTCTATCTGTAGAGGACCAGGTAATAGCATCCTATGATTTTAATTCAGAAGAATTTAAAATTGAATTTAAAAATCTGTGCTTAGATCTAATTGGTTCTGAGAAGGAAATCAAACTTCTTAGAGAAAGATTAACTGAACAAGATAAGTACATTGCTGAAAATGATAAACTAACAGATGAACTTAACTCAACAAATTAACAAATTGCTTTCTTAAAAACTGAATTAAGCAAATCCAAGAAATTAGAAGATTCACTTAATGGTAGAAGTTAAAAACTCTAAATTCTAGGGCAAATAACAATAAACTAGGACTAGGTGCATCATCTAGTGAACCACCAATAATCCAGAAGAATAATTTGTCTAAACCTGTAAATTTCATTCAGATATAAGGGTAAGAAGAATACTGAACAAGTAGACAAAGTAAATGAAGTTTTAAAATAAATGGAATTCAATCAGAAATCTAATAACAAGAAGAAAATGACTACAACAATGTTCAACAGATTTCGTCGAACTCAGATCGACAAAATATGTACAGTTCGTCGACCTCAGAATGACGAACTCTGAACACCAACTATAATAATAGTTATTCTTCGATCCATGATCGACGAAACCAGTTTGGTTCGTTGACCAAAGATCAATGATATTGGTGCCCTGAGAATGAATACTTTCATTTCTTTGAGCGGAGATCGAAGATCTTATCACAATTTGTCGATCTTAGTCGACGAACGTACCAGAGTTCTCGATCCAGATCAATCTTACAGAAAATCTTCACTCCACAAGAAAATATAATATCACTAATCAACTAGGGAGAATATCAACCCATTCACCCAATGGATAATTTCCTCAGAAAAATTTCCCCTTAGGGTATAAAAGCCAACCTGAATGTTCTTACATTTCCAGTTTTTCTTATGAAAAGAAATATGGATCCAAGGTGACCTGGGTTAAGAACATCTAAATTGTTTCCTTGCAGGTGAAGAACTATCCTATCACTCAAAATAAGTGGTATCTAGATAGTGGGTGTTTAAAGCACATGACTGGATGTAAGGACAAACTAATCAATTTCAAGGCAAAAGTTGGGTCCAAGAGTGATTTTGGAGATTCCAGCTCTGGACAATTTGAAGGCTATGGAGACTTCAATAGTGGAGATGTCACTTTCAGAAAAGTGGCATATGTAAATGGTCTCAAACATAATCTAATATCCATAAGTTAGTTATGTGATGCATGTTATCAGGTTTGCTTTACTAATTACAAATGTATTATCTCTTCAAATAACCAAACAGTTTTAACAGGTTGTAGACAAGGGAATATATACCTAGTAAACTTTAACTCTGCTAGTTCAGAACTATTTTATTCAATCAAGTTAGTAATAAAATATCCTTTGGCATAATAGACTAGGTCTGTTAACCTAAGAACATCCTCTAAGCTATCTAGGGACAACCTTGTCAGAGGATTGCCTTCTGGCCCCTAGAAGAAGGAAAGTCTCATATGCAAGGCTTGTCAAGAAGGCAAACAAACTAAAAATAGCTTTAAGTCAATTAATAAAGAGTGACTCACCTAAGATTATGTACTTGCTACAAAAAAAGATCTTTTTGGACTCATTGTTGTACAAAGCTTAGGAGGAAGTCATACACTCTAGTTATTGTAGATGATTCTCTAGATTCTTTTGGGTGTTTTTCTTGAGAAACAAGTCAGATAACTTTAAATCCTTACAGACTTTCTTAAGAGCATAAGGATTAAGAATTCTACTCCATTGCATTGATCAGAAGTGATCATAGTACTGAGTTTGAATCACTTCCCATGCAAAGATTCTGTGCGAAGGAAGGTATCATGCATTATTTCTCTGCTCCTAAAACTCCTCAATAAAATGGTGTAGCAGAAAGGAAAAACAGAACCCTCATTGAATCTGTAGGAACATTGCTTGCAGATGCACACATGCCCCTATCCTTTTGGGCAGTGGCTGTGCGCACAATAAACTATGTGCTGAATAAAAGTTTGATACACAAACTTAAGGGTAAGACCCCCTATGAATTACTCAAAGTGAAGAAATCTAAAATTGATTACTTTAGAATTTTTGGGTGTAAATGTTTCCTTCATAACAATAATAAGGACACATTAAAAAATTTGAAGCTAAAGCTACAGAGGGAATGTTTCTTGGATATTCCCAAGTTAGCAAGGCTTATAGGGTTTTCAAAAAACCATCCTTAAAAATGGAAGAATCTGTACATATTTCATTTGATAAAGCTAACATGTATTATAAGGAGAATGATTCTTCTACCTCAAATCTATTGCAAGTACCTCACTTGTGTGAAAAATTGGGTGAGTTAAACCTTACACAAAAGGTCATATCACATCCTCCTCCACAAGCTGATGAAGATAGTGAATAAGATTTTTTGGAAGTGCTTGAACCTACTTCAATAGCAGACATTACTCCACTCCAAGACGAATTAACTCTAAATGTTGTTGCTAAACCAACTCCATCCACTGACCTTGTCACACTAAGGGATCACCCTAGATATCAAGTGATTGGGGACATGTCAGTAGGTGTACAGACAAGGCATCAACTCAACCAAAATGTGATGCATGCCTGTTTCCTCTCTTAAGTTGATCCTCAATCCATAAATGATGCAGAGCAAGATCCCCACTGGATTATTGCAATGCAAGAGAAACTCAATCAATTTGAGAGATGCAGAGTTTGAGACTTGGTTCTAAGGCCTTAAGGCTATCCAGTAATTGGAACCAAGTGGGTATTCAGAAACAAACTTGATGCCCAAGGTGTAATTGTGAGAAACAAGGCTAGGCTTGTTGCTCAAGACTATAAGCAAGAGGAAGGCATTGACTATGATCAAACCTTTGCTCCTGTTGCAAGGCTAGAAACAATCAGGATTTTTCTTGCTTATGCTGCTTTTAAGAAGTTTAAAGTCTACAGATGGATGTCAAGAGTGCTTTCTTGAATGAAGAACTAAAGGAAGAGGTTTATGTTGAACAACCCCCAGGTTTTATCTCTTCTACTCATCCCTCATATGTTTTAAATTACATAAAGCTCTCTATGGTCTAAATCAAGCTCCAAGAGCTTGATATTAAATCTTAGCTAGTTTCTTTTAGAACACAAGTTCTCTAGAGGCATGGTAGATGGGACCCTTTTTACTAAGATGCATCATGATAAAATTTTGATAGTACAAATATATGTAGATGACATTATTTTTGGCTATACAGATCCCAAACTAAGCAAGAGATTCTCTGATCTAATGCATTCAAAGTTTGAGATGAGTAGCATGGGAGAGCTATCATACTTCCTTGGCCTACAAGTGAAGCAATCTCCTGATGGCATATTCATATCCAAATCTAAGTATGCAAATGAGCTTATTAAGAAATTTGGGATGGCTGATGCCTCATCTATGAAAACTCTCATGGCTGCTAATGCTGTGATTGACTCTGATGAACATGGAAAACTAGTTGATCAGACCAAGTATAGGGCTATTGTTGGATCCCTACTTTATCTCACAGCAAGTAGACCAGACATCATGTTTGCTACATGTCTTTGTGCTAGGTTCTAAGTGAGACCTAAGGAATCTCATCTTATTTTCATTAAAAGGATTTTGAGATATATAAAGGGTTGCCCTAATCTAGGACTCTGGTATCCAACATATTCAGCATTTGAGCTTACTGGATTTTTTTATGCTGACTATGCTGGATGTAGAGTGGACAGGAAAAGCACATCAGGAACATGCTAGTTCCTTAGTGATAGACTTGTGTCTTGGTTTAGAAGCAAACATCAGTGTCCACTTAAACTGTAGAGGCTGAATACATTGCAGCTGGCAGTTGCTGTTCACAAATTTTGTGGATACAAAACCAACTACTGGATTATAGATACAACTTAAATAATTCAACCATATTTTATGATAGTACCAGTGCAATTTCTATTGCACATAATCCAGTGCATCATAATAGGACAAAGCATATAGATATAAGACATCATTTCATTAGAGACTGTGTGGACAAAAAGAAAATTAACCTTGAATTTATCTTCACTGATTTACAAGGGAAGATATTCTCACCAAGCCCTTGGATGAATCAAAACTTTGTTCTTTCTGAATCATTTGAATGATAGATGGAAAGGCTTAATTTTAAATCTGTCCTTTTTGTAAATGATCTGGAAACAATTCATCGACCTAAGATCAACGATTTGGGAACTTATCATTGGGAGTTTGTTGACCGTGTTCGACGAAATCTCTGTGTGAAGTCAGTTTCGTCGACCTGAGATTGACGATTCTGTTTCAAGAAATATTCTCAGGACGACTAAATATCTCCATATCTTCAGTTTGAGATCGATGAATTTATCTCTTCATGAAATTTTTCGTCGACCTGAGATCACAAAATTTCCTTTTCGCATGATGAAGCTTGACATTTCACATTATGAAAAACCTTATAACCAGGTTTTTTTCGAGCTCCATCCCGCGCTTTCCGTTCTCTTGCACTTGATCTCTCTCTTTTTCTATTGCAGGTGATCATGGCGATTTCAACAAGCACTCTCGCAGCAATGAAATTTGACATGGGTTTTGACATCAACTCCGAGTCTTTTCAATTCTCAGATCAAATCTTCCTTGATATTCTGAAGTTGTTTGAAGATCTATAGTTAAAGAATCTGATGACTACCTGGATGAAGATTGCGGCGACTGAAATCTTAGAATGGGTTTTCACTCTATTTTCTCCAAATGCTGATACGCTGATTGGAACAATTTCGGGTAATGTCGTTTCACTTACTCCTGATGTTTTTAACTGAAATTTTTGGTTTATTGAATGTTGAATAGGAATTATAAATTGATTCTGTTGAGTTTGATGAAATGTTGAATCGAATGGGTTATTCTGGTGACAACCCTAACAAATTGTTGAAGAAACATCTATCTGCAGATTATAAGTTTCTGGCAGATGTTGTGGGAAAAGTTCTGCTGGGCAAACACACCGCCCACGATTACATAACTAGACAACAATTCCTTATGATGAGTGCAGTGGCAAACAAAAAGACCGTGAATTGGGCCAAAATTATGTTTGAATTGATTAAGAAAAAAACACAAAGAAGGAAGTGCGTTTTGGACGGATTTTGGGAAATTTTTCTACAGGCCATGGCTGCTGAATCACAGGTCTCCCCAACATATTTACAAATGCCTCCAAGAGGCTTACCTGCGCCTTGTTTTGCAGGTGGGAGAGGAACATCCTTAAGTCATCCAGGGCTTCCTCTTCCAGGCCTTTTGAGGGTACAAGGCTGATCCAGGCACTCCCCTCCCTGCTGAGGATATTTCCATTCCCACTCCACCTCCTCTTAATCATACTACCGCCACATCCCTCCAGTTTTCTTCCTCATCCCAAGAACATCAACCTATACCTCCTATTTCTCCAATTCATATTTCCACAATAGCTCTTTCCATCATCAACCTCACCTACTCAATATCTAGTACATGCTACAACACCAGAGCACGCTACTCCTCCACTATCCCCTCTCCCATCTCATCTTACTGACATCCCCCTCCTCAATCTGTCATCTTTGCCATCATTCAATCTACTATCTTCACCCATTCATACCCCATCTTCACCAGATGAGAAAATGCCATACTCCACATCCTTCCATCCATCATCATCCACCCTCAACACATCTGTCTCTACTCAAACCCCAGCTAAATTCATGAACATAGTTTCCCCATCCATTTCTTCCATTCTGTAATCCATCACACCTCTCCTACAACAACTCATAGCAGAGGCTATTTCACCTCTACTTCTTCTATTTCATCTCTTGCTGCTCAAATTTCTGCCCTTTATGTCCATCCTTCTTCAATCAGGGGCCTGGCTCCAGTTCTTATTGAACCCAGGCAGTGGGAGATACTCCATGAATAAGTAGTTCCAGTAGCAGTAGCTACAACAGCAGATACAGACTGTTGATATTGAGATACCAGATGCAGATCTCACAGAATTTTTGGACACAGATTCTGAGTCAGTTGATTTAGTTTCTTCTTTGGATATTCTTTCTGAAGACTGTTACATTTATCCAGCAATTGAACTGCAGTTAGTTCTAGTTTCTTTTGATCTATTATACAGAAAAATTATTTTATTTGTTTCTCCAAGTATTGCACAGATATTATTTGCTATACAACTCCAGTTAGTACAGAAACTCTTCAGGCCATTCAGGCAAGTTTTGTTTCTAACATAGTTGTGGAACCTATTGGCCCAACTTATGGTTATGGATGATAATCCTATACCAAATCTAGATGAGTTGATTATGATAGATATTGAAGAAGAAAATAAATCAGTTGCTGAAAGCACTGATGTGTATAGTCCTCTAGTTCCAGTTCTAGATCCAGTTCCAGCTCCAGCTCCAGAATCTCAGGCTGTCAAGCATCTTACAAAGATCTTGTGAAACCTTTAGATGCTTTGTATGATAATCCCCAAGAATCTTTAGATGATGATGATGATGAAGATGATTCAGATGACAGTCCTTCTGTAAAGAAAAACAAAATATCTAAGAAAAGGAAAGCCCCTCCAGCTGCTGCTCCTAAACCAAACACAACTCATGACATCCCTTACAATATACTTCAGAATATCAATCCTTACAAGGGTATGCCAGCCTAGATGTGGCTGTCTAAGAATCAATAGAAGGACAAAAAGAAAAGCAGAAGATATTCACCTCCTCCTTAGAAACATTGGAAAGGTCCTCCTCCTCCTCCTCCACCTGCTGCTGGTGCTTCAGGCACCTCTTCTCAGGGTCTACCCAATTCACTCAAACTTATTATAGACAACCAGGTAGATCCTCTTCACATTCTGGAAGCAGCCAGTAGAGGTATCCTTCAAGCAGACAACATCAACAACATCAACATCAACAACCTCAGCAATATCTACAACAAGCTCCAGAACCTCAAAAAGCTGATAGCCCAAAGAGGCCTGAATCTCCTCCTGTTCCATTTGAGGATCCTGAAATAGCTACTACTACTAGAATGGTCAGGTTCCAGGAACTGGTTGACTTATCAATGATAAATAAATCTAAAGCTGAAGGAAAGAATCCTTCACAATATTCTACTATGTCCAAATACAGGAAAGAAGAATTAAATAGGTATGCAAAAGCAAATAAGTTCTTTAATGTAGATGATGATATGCAATTACATCCAGAGGCTGTAGTGCCTAGAGATACATCTCTTAACATCATTGGAGCTGCTGATATGACTATTACAAAGAGTCAAGCAGCTAATCCTAACAGTGAGATCAAGTTTACTCAGCCTGCTACTAAAGAAAAGAATGATAAGCAAAAGGAGATAATAAAGAAGAAGAAATGAGTATATATTGTTTAGTTTCTGACTATCTTAAACTCTTTATTCATTTACTGACCCAAAGCTACATTATATATATATCTGCTGCATGTTTTAAATCTTTTTGCTAGATATATTTTTCTTTTGCTTTGTGAATGCTTTTGTTTCTATTTGTTTTGAAGTAATCTCACCCAAATAGGGGGATATTATTGGAACCCCTATTTTAATTTGGGCTAGATTCACTTCTTAGGTTGTGTTGACCCATGATGTATAGTTAGGGTCACTAGTTTTTCTTTCTAAGTTTTAGACCAGTCCTCCAAGTGTCAAACTTCATGGACCTTCCTGATGTGGACTTCAGATTCAAGACTTAGAAGATTTTCAGTTGTCTGGAAATTAATTCGACGTTCGTCGAACTCAGCCCGACAAACTTAGACCTCAGGTCGATGAGTTTCATCAGAAAAATATATTCTGTGGTCGACATTTTCGCCCAGACTGGTTCTTAGCTCAACTAATTCTGTTTGTTCAAGTTCTATGGTCGACGATCTTTGAGTGCAGAACAGATTCTCAGGCCGACGTTCTTGGAGCACATAATCAGTTGTTTATATTCAATGTTTGCTTCACAGAGCTCAAGTCGATGAACAGGATTTCTCAGGTCGATGTTCTCTGAGTGCAGGTCGACGAAATTTGTTCCCTAGTCGATGAATTCTGTAAGTTGTCTGTTTTTGTTCTTTCCTTATCTGTTCCCTCTCTATTAATACTTTAAGTCATAAAGTCCTAGTAATCGATGCTTATCTTCCCTATGAATATAGCAGTTTCTGGAAGCATTGATTATGGTATTCATCAGAGGATTTATTTGACATATTTCTCGGGACAGTTAGGGAAACGAATAATGACAGATATTGTTTGGTACATTAGAAAATGTGTACCAGATTTGGAGAAGCCTCATCTAACTCAATGATATGTATCAAGTTGTATTTGATGTTGTGTTGAGTTATCATGTGCAGGTTAAGTAAATGGAAGTAAAACTTTCTAAGTACAAATGTCGACACTTGGGAATGGCTGTGTTGACACCAAGGGCCAGATTGTGTCGACACCCAGAATTTGTGTCGACACACAGAAAATCTGTCGACAACGTTGTATCAACACCAAGGGACAGATTCTATTGACATCATCAGGATCTATGTCGACACACAGAGAAGCTGTCGACACATTCCAGAATTCTGTCGACAACGACTGTGTCAACACATAGAACTTGTGTCGACACACACCAGAATTCTGTAGACACCAACTTTGTCAAGACAAGGAGTGTTTGTGTCGACACACAGACTTATGTCGACACACTCCACAGAAGCTGTGTCGAGAAGTAAAAGTGAAGTTGTGTCGACATCATCAAGACTTGTGTCGACACATGGACTATGTGTGTTGACACATGTGAAGTATTCACTCGACATTCTCTTTTACTGAATGAAAGTCCAATGAAGGTTGAAGTAATACAACTGGAGACTTGACAGCTGTCATTACTAACAATGCTGTCACATCTGTCAGAGGTGTCAGAAGACAGTTTGAAACTGGAACAGACGGTAACCATGGATGAAGCCTATATATAGATATGCTCTCTCAATAATTGGAAATATAGAATAGATAGCTAATCAATTATAATCTCTGAAGAATTGAGGATCCAGAAGAAGAGAAAGAATAAACATTCAACAGATTGTAGAGAGAGAAAATCAAGAAGGAGAGAACTTCTCATCCAGTGAAGGCAGATCCTAAACAGTCTGCCTGAAGAATTCAGATCAAGTCTGAAGAAGAATTCAGATTTATTTCTGAAGGAAGCTGATTGAAGATCAACTCCAACACCAAGAAGATCAACCCTACTTTGTTCAGATTCAAGAAGCTTTGAAGAAGCTAAGAGAGGTTTATCCTTACGTAATCAGTTCTATCAAGAACTGATTAAGAAGCCTTCAACCAATTCTCTCTCCATCTGGTTGAAGATATTATTATCTTTTTCATCAAATAACTTTTATAGGATCTGTAATAGATCTGAGTGTAGGAGATTTACTTCTCTGAGTTGTAACCTTAAATTATAAAGGCTGAGGTAGGGCTGAGTGCCTGAGGTAGGGGAATCTGTTCCCTGGGTTGTAGGACTGTAAAAGAGGCTGAGGTAGGGCTTTTGCCTGATTTATAGGAGTGTGGTCTCACTCTGAGTTGTAGGCATGTGGAAGAGGCTGAGGTAGGGCTTGTGCCTGAGTTGTAGGAGTGTGGATTCACTCTGAGTTGTAGGAACCAGTCTTGGTTCTGAGATGTAAGATCTGCGGATCTGAGAAGAAAGAAGGAAGTCAGGCCGAATCTAGTACACTGCTAGATAGGCAAAGGGGGAAAGTGGATGTACCCATCATTTGGGGAATCACTATAAATCTGGTGTGCAATCTGTGGAATGTTGTGTGTATGTGAATGTTGTGCTGTGTTTTCTGCTAAATAAATTGCTAAACTAGATAGATTTATCTGCCTAAGTCAGAAAAAGAATTGAACTGATTCACCCCCCCCCCCCTCTAGGTGTTTAGAACATCTTGAAACCAATTCTTTCAAGTGGTATTAGAGGGAGGTTACTCAAAGAATAGACTTAACAGTCTGAGTAGATCTTCAAGGCAAAAATCTATTAGGCAAAATGGGTTCCATTGAGAATCATAAGGAGTTTGGTTCCATGAAGTTACCAATATGCAGGAAAGAGATTTTTGGCATATTTAAAGAAAGAGTTAGACTGTTTATGGAAGCTTCAGATCCAAGAATCTATATGACAGTCAAAGAAGGGCCATTCATCCCAATGAAAGTCTCAGTTCTTGATGCAAATCTCAGGACTCCAAAGGAGTATTCTGAAATGACAAAGGATGAGATCATCTTGTCTACTATGGATAAGAGAGCACAGAATATAATAGTCAGTGCTATAGATGATTCAACATTCCAAAATTTGATTCACTGTAAGACCTCCAAAGAAATGTGGGACACCCTGATTGTCTACATGGAGGGCTCAGAAGAAGTGAGAGAAGACAGAAAGTCTATGCTGAATCAGGAGTATGAAAGTTTTAGACAATCTAAAACAGACAGCATAACTGAATGTTACAAGAAGTTCTTCAGAATAGTTAATGAACTGATATCATATGGAAGAGTATTCAGCACATATGAGTTAAATGATAAGTTTATGAGATCATTAACTAAGGACTGGGACACTAAGATATGTGACATTAGGGAAGTGGCCAGACTAGCAGAAATCTCACCTCCAACATTATTTGGCAAACTGCTTTCATATGACATGCAGCTGATGGTCAGAAAGGAGGAGGAGAAAAGTAATAAAGTTGATTACAGATATAACTCAGTGGCTTTCAAGACTGAAGCCATAAGAAAGGATAGGAGAATGTCTACATCTCCTCCTAGGAAAGCTGCAGAAGTAGTTTCAGAAAGTTCTGACAGTCACACATCAGATAGTCCAAATTTTGGTGAAGACTTAGCTCAAAATAATTTCAAAGGCTCTTAAAGAAGAAACAGTGGAGATCCAAGCCATCCTCCTCACAATCCAAGGATGATTACTATTAGAAAAAGAAATCCTATAGGAAGGACAGGTATGGCTCTAAACCTAGTAAATTATCTTCAACTAAGATTGTTTACTATTGTTGCAATAGGCCTGGACATGTGGTAGATGATTGTCCTGACAAAAGGAAAGAATCTAATGAAAAGAAGAAACTAAAAATCAAGGGCAAGAAGGAGAAATCCTTTGTTGCAAAGAAGCAAAGAAGCTGGTCAGATTCTTCATCATCAGATTCTGAGGCTGAAGCAGAAGCTGAAGCATACATAGGACTGTTGGAAACTGAAGAGGATGCTGAAGAGGCTGAGTTCTTGAAATTGCTGGACTCAGTAAATGGAATTGAATAACATTATTGTAAAGGGCTGATGGCCTTGATAGTAGAAGATCAGTGCCAAGATCAGCCTGGTCCTAGTAAGGTAAACAATTCTTCAATAGTTTCTGATTACTATACTGGTTCAGAATCAGAAGCATCTGCATCAAGAGATGTGGATGAATCTGAATCTGAAGGGGATGTTCATAAACTTATTGATGAATATGGTGATCTGCTACAAGCACTTAAGAAAATCAGAATCCTTAACAAAGTACAGGCCAAGTAAATTACTGCTCTTAAGCTGGCTGCATTAGATTCATAAAAAATGCTGGATCTAAAGATGAATGAAGTAGCCAAACTGAAAAACATAACTATTATTCAGATGGGTACTATTACATTCAAGAATGATCAAATCAAAAGTCTGGAAGTCAAACTTCAGAAGGAAAAGGATCTGGTGGCTAAATTCTCTAAGCCAAAATCAGTCTTACCTTTAATTGATGACTTTATTCCCAAAAAGGGTAAGACAGGATTGGGCTTTAAGGGAAATGCAAGGGCTGCCAATTCAAAAAGAAAAGGCAAAGCCCCAATACAACCTCTAGCCTTCAAACCCCCCATTTCCTTCAGAAAAGTGTGGCAGCCAACTAATAGATATGATCATGATATCATACATGGTTATGGTAAGCCTGATATTCTGAATGACAAGGGTGTAGCTCCAACACTCAAGCAAATAACCACTGTACCAACAGTGTTAAGAACAGCTGACAGCAATGCTGTTAAAACTGTACATAAAAAGAGGTATAATAGATATGAGTGCTGGTGCTGTGGTAAGATAGGGCATTATGTCATGGATTGCTGGCACAACACCAGTGTCAGGAAGAATGCCAGCTTACCTGTGAGGAATGCTACTGTAAGAATATCAAGTTTCAATCTAACTTGAACGTAGAACCCAATAAACATTGGGGTTCCAAGGTAAATTAATATTATTTTCTGCAGCTGGGTCCAAGTTTCCATACCCCTATATGGTACTTGGACAGTGGATGTTCCAGGCACATGTCTGGAACAAGAAAAATGTTAAAGGACTATACTCCCATAGAGAGTGGACTCAAAGTGATCTTTGGTGGATCAGAAAAAGGTGTCATAAAAGGTTTGGTAACATTTCTACTAGTTCTATAACAATCACTCAAGTGGCTTATGTAAAAGGTTTGAAACATAACTTGATAAGCATAAGTCAGCTGAGTGATCTTGGGTATGACACTTCATTTATTAAGAATGGGTGCCATATTAAAAGGACAAGTGATCAGAAGGTGATATTGTCTGGTTATAGAAAAGAGAATGTTTATTGTTTAAATTTTGATTATGAAAACATGAACTCTCCTGTATGTTTAGTTGCAGATGAGAAAGCATCTCAGTGTGTCCAATGGCATAAGAGGCTAGCTCATCTGAACTATAAGACTATAGGCCAACTCTATAGTTTAGAGTTAGTGAGGAATGGTCCTCAGTTTAAGTGGATAAAAGAGCGAATATGTTCAGCTTGTCAGAAAGGCAAGCAGACCAAATCCTCTTTTCATAGTCTTGGTACCAAAGACTCTGTGAGGTGTTTGTACCTCTTGCATATGGATCTATTTGGTCCTATTCCAGTTCATAGTCTAGGTAGGAAAGTCTATACTTTTGTGGTAGTAGATGACTATTCTAGATTTACATGGGTTTTCTTTTTGAGGCAGAAATCTGAAACCCCTACTGTCTTTCATAACTTTGTTAAACAAATTCTGAATGAATTTAACAATTCAGTGGTCAAAATCAGAAGTGACCATGGAACTGAATTTCAGTCTGATTGTATGACAAGGTTTTGTGAAGAACTAGGGATTCATCAGGAATTCTCCTCACCTAAAACAACTCAGCAAAATGGAATTGCTGAAAGAAAGAATAGAACTCTTATTGAGCCTGGTAGAACTCTACTAAGTGACACTTCACTCCCAGAATATTTCTGGGTTGAGGTAGTAAATACTGCTTGTCATGTTCTCAATAAAGCATCTATAACTAAGAACAATAAAAAGACACCCTATGAGATTATGAAGGGCAGAAAACCAAACATATCCTACTTTAGGATCTTTGGTAGCAGGTGTTATGTGCTTAACACTGGAAAGTCTCACCTAACTAAGTTAGCTGCCAAATCCCAAGATGGGATATTTGTTGGGTGCAACAATAACAGTAGGGCATATAGGGTCTACAACCTGACTACACAAGTTGTAGAAGAATCTGTTCATGCAGTGTTTGATGAATCTGAGCTAATTAATTGTGAGTTATCTAGCAATAGTTGTAGCTCAATAGGTTTAAAAGAAAAGTTGGACATGCTGAACATTAATGAAGACCAAACTGCAAGGAAGGATGTGGAAAATGATGGTTGCTTTCTAGGGGGAGTACAAGGTCCACAAGCTGACATTGAAGACATTGAAGTTCAGCATGGTGGAGAAATTGAAGAAGTTCAAATTGCTGATAGGCAGCAATAAGGAATCTAAAGGATCATCCAGCACACCAAATTATTGGTTATCCCAGACATGGTGTGCAAACCAGAAGCAAACACATGAACACAGTGCTTTGCTCAAGTTTCCTGTCATAGTTGGAACCAAAGAGATTTGAAAAAGCCATACAAGACTCCAACTGGATTGATGCAATGCAGGAGGAGCTGAATCAATTCAGAAGATGTAAAGTATAGGAGCTGGTTCCAAAACCAAAGGATCATAATATTATTGAGACTAAGTGGATCTACAGGAACAAACTAGATGAAAATGACATGATAGTGAAGAACAAAGCAAGACTGGTTGCCAAAGGTTATAGACAGGAAGAGGGCATTGACTTTGATCAAATATTTTCCCCAGTGGCAAGGTTAGAAGCAATAAGGCTATTCCTTGCCTTTGCTGCTTTCCAATGTTTCAAAGTATACCAAATGGATGTCAAGTCAACATTCCTAAATGGTAATTTGAAAGAAGAAGTCTATGTTCAACAGCCCTCAGGTTTTGTTGATCCACTTTATCCTGATTATGTTTATAGGCTTAAGAAAGCATTACATGGTTTGAAACAAGCCCCTAGGGCTTGGTATGAAACATTATCTACCTTCCTTATTGAAAATAAATTTTCAAGGGGAAAATAGACAAGACTCTATTACTTAGGGAGTCAAAGGGCATGATGATCCTAGTCCAGATTTATGTTGATGACATAATCTTTGGATCTATAGAAAACAATCTTTGTAGGAAGTTTGCAAAACTTATGCAAGGGAAGTTTGAGATGAGCAGTATGGGTGAGCTCAAATTCTTCTTGGGACTCCAAGTAAGACAGACTGATGATGGCTTGTACATATCACAGTCTAAGTTCACCAAGGAGTTAATTAAGAAATATGGTATGGAGTCATCCACCACCATGAGAACTCCAATGGGGACAAGTATGCCTTTAGGCAAAGATGATGCAGGAAAACCTATAGATGAGTATTTGTATAGAGGGATAATTGGCTCCCTTCTATATTTAACTGCAAGTAGACCAGACATTATGTATGCTACATGTGTCTGTTCTAGGTACCAAGCAAGCCCTAAAGAATCTCATTATACTACAGTTAAAACAATTTTACGATATCTTAAGCGCACACCTAATCTTGGTCTTTGGTACCCTAAGAATATAAACTTTTTACTGACTAGTTTTTCAGATGCAGACTTTGCAGGTTGCAAAGAAGATAGAAAGAGCACCACTAACACATGTCAGTTTCTAGGTGGTAGATTGATGTCATGGAGCAGTAATAAGCAGACAAGTGTGGCAATTTCCACTACAGAGTCTGAGTATGTTGTTGTAGGCAGCTGCTGTGCTCAGCTTTTATGGATTCAACATCAACTTGAAGATTATGGTCTCAAGGTAAGTAGAACTCCACTATTTTGTGATTCTACAAGTGCTATTTATATTGCTAAAAATCATGTATCACATAGCAGAACAATGCATATAAAAATTAGATTTCGCTTCATTAGAGAGCATGTTGAGAAAGAAGATATTTGTTTGGAATTTGTCACCATAAATAATCAAATTACTGACATGTTTACTAAACCACTAGATGAAGCTAAATTCAATTATTTCAAAATTGAATTAGGCATGTTAAACCTAGAGTAACTTGGTAAATCTGGCTAAGTAATTCAATGTCGACATATAGTAGTTAATGTCAACACAAAAGGAAATCTGTGTCGACATATAGTAGTTTATGTCGACACATAAGGAAAGTTGTGTCGACACAAGAAAATAGTGGTGAGATAGTGGTGTCGACACTCAGAGTTTGGTGTCGACACATAGAAGTTCTATCATTTAGATAGTAGTGTCGACACATACAGAAGTCTGTGTCAACACACAGATATTAGAATCGACTATTAAGAAGTCTGTGTCGACACATCTCAAACTGTGTCGACATATAGTGTTGTCTGACTCTGTCGAGACATTAGAAGTATGTGTCGACACAATCTCTACAGTGCCGACACATTAAGTATCTATTACCCCGCCTTTTGACCTTCTGTGTTGACAAACATATAGATAGGTCACAGAACAACTTTGTCGACTATGCTCTCAACATTTTCGAGACCAAATCTTTGAGTCGACAAACCTTCATCTCTCTTCTCCTCAAATTCTCGTCACCAATGGTGCCAAAATTGGAGAACAACATCAACGAAGGCTATGAATTGGTTCGCAATGCTTTTGAGAGTGCTGCGACTGAGATTAGAGATGTGATAGCCCTAATCAAATAATGTGGTTTAGAATATCTAGTTTCAAAACCTACCAAGATCTGGAAGATGGAGGTTCTTGAATTCTATACAAAAGCAACCCTGGATTCAACTAGATTGAAGATTAGGTCATCAATTCAAGGAAGCAAGGTGAAACTTATCCAAAAGCGTCTGAGGAAGACACTCCAATTGCCCAGGACTCAGGAAGATGATGAAGTCACATCTTCAATGACAAAAGAAGCTCTTCAATGGTGTGGCCTGGATCCCATCACTAAGATTGAATCATCAATGCAGAGGAAGGGGATGAACTCACAAGGAAAGTTTCTTTCAGAGATTATGGGAAAATAATTCTCTGCAAACCAGGAGGACATGATAGAATCTCAACCTATATGTTCAGCTTGATGACCAGAGTTATTTTCAGAATAAAAACTAACTGGTGTGCTATGATTTTTGACAAGATCAAGGACAGTTTGAAAAAACCTAATCTAGGAAGAATACTGAGTCTGTATCTGGCAATGAATATTCCTGAAGTGCGGAACCACACAAGTGGATCTAGAATAAACCACATGAGAAGGATGGATATGAAAATACTATCCAGGTGGGAAAGAGTTCTGACAAAGGATTGTTCTACACCACAGAAACAACCACAACTGAAAAAGAAAAAGACAACCCATAGGAAACCTGAATCTTCTAGTGATTCAGAAGAACAAGTGATCTTTAGTTCAGATGAAGAATAATAAGAATCTACAAGGAAATCATCTGCCACTAAGAATTTAGATGATAGTCAGATGCAGGGGGAGCATATTCCAGAAAGCACCATCTAACTGGATCAAGTTCAGGATGTGGTTCCTCTAGGGGGAGCCAATGAGCACAAAGAGAAAAGAAGAGAAAACTAATGGTTTATAGGAAGAAAAGCTCAAGTTATAAGAAAGCATTACAGACTGCCTCACAACCCTCAGCTCCAACAGTTGACTTCAGTTCACTGTTGGTTGCTCTGCAAGTTAAAATGGATGAGCAAAGACAAGCTCTTGAAAAATATGTGGATGAAAGCCATAAGGAACTCCAGTTCACCTTGGCTCAAGACATTAAATCCATAAGGTTTGAAGTCAACCAGAATAAGAAAGAGATGACAGACTGCTTCCATAAAGGAGGTAATGCTGTAGTTTATCTGGACAAGCAGCAACAAGAGGCAAGAACACAGATTGATGATATAGTGGTAAAGCAAGGATATGTTCTGGAAAATCAGCTAAGGATGAATGATAATCTTACTGAATCACATAATGTGATTGTTACTGAGTTAAAGAATAATGTAACTGCATTAACTGAGGAAAGGGCTAAAGAGAAGTCAGAGTTTGATAAGAAACTTCAAAAAGATTTAGAAACTTTCCAATCTGCCATTCAAGCCTCTTAGAAGATCATATCTGCTCAGCTACAGAAGTTTAAAGCTTATTATACAGAGGGAACCAAATATCTAGTTAATCAGATAAGGTTCCAAAAGGATGATCTCAGGGATCATATTGAGAGAGAAGTCATAAAGGAGGAGAGGTTGTTAGTCAATGCTAGTTCAGAGAATGTCAAATGGATAACAAATGCTGTTAGAACAACTCTGGGATATCCACCCCTATGTGATGATGATAATACAACTGATTCAGTAATTCAAGCTGCAGGAATTGAAGGGGGTCAGCAGGAGGTAGCTCAAATTTTATACCCCCCTTCTAACTTTGAGGGAATTCAACAACTGGTTCAACAGATATATAGTCCTCCAGAGGCTACTAAGAATGTTATAATTGAGAAAGTGGAAATGTCAGATGCAGTATTGAATAAAGAGCAAGAAGCTCAACTCTCAAAGAAAAGGTTTAGAGAGTAGGCTGAACTAAAGCCTGATTTTGAAAGATGGAGTCCCACCTCCAGAAATATAATACTCACTGCCTGGCAAGCTGTCAAAGACAAAATACATGATAGAGGCAAGTGGTATTCTGAACTTGAGTGGAACAAATATCTGCAGAGATAAGATGTTATACATCAGTTCAGAAGGGATCACAAGGCTGGGAAAATACCTTCTACAGCTGTAGAGCCCAGTAAATACTTTCCCAAGCCTTATCACTATTTTGAAAGGCAAAAAGTTAAGGCTCAAGAACTTAAGAAGAAGGATCTCAAAGGCAAGAAGCCAGCTGGAGATACTGAAGCTCCAGTACAAGCAAGGGTCCAGTCTGGCAAAGGCATAGTGATCAAGGAGCCTGATCAGCCTTAGGATAGATTGACTAGATTTTAGAACATTGTAATCTTCAGTTTTAAAATCTATGTAATCTGTTGTCAACAAACTTTTTTTGATGTTTAAACAAAAAAATGATACATGCTTATTATGTTTGTATCATATTCTATGATGATATAATATACTTGTTTTGTTTATATGTTTCCCTGTCATTGAATGCTTTTATACATCATATTGTTTATTTTATTATAAGTGATGTATATCATTGACTAAGGGTTATGACTTCTCCAAATAGGGGGATATTGTTGGGTACATTGGAAAATGTGTACCAGATTTGGAGAAGCCTCGCCTAACTCAATGATATGCATCAAGTTGTATTTGATGTTGTGTTGAGTTATCATGTGCAGGTTAAGTAAATGGAAGGAAAATTTTCTAAGTACAACTGTCGACACTTGGGAATGGCTGTGTCGACACCAAGGGCCAGATTGTGTTGACACCCAGAATTTGTGTCGACACACAGAAAATCTGTCGACAATGCTGTGTCGACACCAAGGGCCAGATTGTGTCGACATCATCAGGATCTGTGTTGACACACAGAGAAGCTGTCGACACATTCCAGAATTCTGTCGACAACGACTGTGTCGACATACAGAACTTGTGTCGACACACACCAGAATTCTATTGACACCAACTTTGTCAAGACATGGAGTGTTTGTGTCGACACACAGGACTTGTGTCGACACATTCCACAGAAGCTGCTTTGAGAAGTAAAAGTGAAGTTGTGTCGATATCATCAAGACTTGTGTCGACACATGGACTATTTGTGTCGAAACATGTGAAGTATTCAATCGACATTCTCTTTTGCTGAGTCAAAGTCCATTGAAGGTTGAAGTAATACAACTGGAGACTTGACATCTATCATTACTGACATTGCTGTCACATCTGTCAGAGGTGTCAGAACACTGTTTGAAACCGGAACAGCCAGTAACCATAGATGAAGCCTATATATAGATATGCTCTCTAAACGATTGGAAATATAGAATAGATAGCTAATTAATTATAATATCTGAAGGATTGATGATCCAGAAGAGGAGAAAGAAGAAACATTCAACAGATTGTAGAGAGATAAAAACAAGAAGGAGAGAGGTTCTCATCCAGTGAAGGCAGATCCTGAACAGTCTGCCTGGAGAATTCAGATCAAGTTTGAAGAAGAATTCAGATTTATTTCTGAAGGAAGTTGATTGAAGATCAACTCCAACACTAAGAAGATCAACCCTACTTTGTTCAGATTCAAGAAGCTTTGAAGAAGCTAAGACAGGTTGATCCTTAAGTAATTAGTTCTATCAAGAACTGATCAAGAAGCGTTCAAACAATTCTCTCTCCATCTGGTTGAAGATATTATTATCTTTTTCATCAAATAACTTTTGTAGGATCTATAATAGATATGAGTGTAGGAGATTTACTTCTCTGAGTTGTAAGCCTAAATTATAAAGGCTGAGGTAGAGCTGAGTGCCTGAGGTAGGGGAATCTGTTCCATGAGTTGTAGGCCTGTGAAAGAGGCTGAGGTAGGGCTTTTGCCTGAGTTATAGGAGTGGGGTGTCACTCTGAGTTGTAGGCCCGTGGAAGAGGCTGAGGTAGGGCTTTTGCCTGAGTTGTAGGAGTGTGGATTCATTCTGAGTTATAGGAACCAGTCTTAGTTTTGAGCTATAAGATCTGCGGATCTGAGAAGAAAGAAGGAAGTTAGGCCAAATCTAGTATACTGCTACATAGGCAAAGGGGAAAGTGGATGTACCCATCATTTGGGGAACCACTATAAATCTTGTGTGCAATCTGTGGAAAGTTATGTGTATGTGAATGTTGTGCTGTGTTTTCTGATAAATAAATTGCTAAACTAGATAGATTTATCTGCCTAAGTCAGAAAAATAATTGAACCTATTCACCCCCCCTCTAGGTGTTTAGAACATCTTGAAACCAATTCTTTCAGATATGCTAGCCATTTTCCTTCCCAGTTTTCCAGCAAGGCATTAATTGCAGTTATTCAAATTTTGAAGGAAGATTGGTAGTCAAAAAGAAGCATACAGAGACTGAGAACAAAAAGATAATTCTTTCGGAGCAGAAAAATTGCAGAGAGATATTCTTAGCAAGAGCAGAAACTTCACAGCAGCAAGAAACAATCAACATCTCTCACTTTGCTCTCAAGAAGATAGAAGAACAACACAAACTGATCAAGAGTCTTCTTCATCTTCTCCTTCCAGGAATTTGCTGAGACAATATAGATCCATCTATCTAAAGTTCCTGGATCTACTTTACACAAGATGAAGACCTACACACTCCTGAACAAAGCTTCTCAACACTGAACAACTCTACATCTCAGGGGGAGCTTTGACAAGATCTGGAATCCAAACATAGTCTTCTCAAAGTGCTTTTGAGAAAAGAGAAGTCTAACAACACTTTCTTTCCCATCCCTCTATACTGGGTTTTAACTCCCTTCAAAAGTTAACCTGGTTCACAAGTCACCTTCCAAAAGACTTGAGTTTGGTTTTTGGTCACCTGATCAAAAGCTCAATGGGTTGCAATATCTCCCTTCAAATAGATATTGTGGTGGCAGTCACCTGATCAAAACCTATATTGGATTCCTTCCAGGGTGGTAGAAGAGTGGATGTACCTAGTTGAGGAACCACTATAAAGTTCTTGTGTTGTTTGTGTGTTTGATGTTTTCCTTTTGTCATGTGCACTGATAGCTTAGTGTTTTTTTCTTTGATTTTGTTAACCACTCTTAGCTATTATTATATCACATATTTTATCACTTAACTTTATAAGTGTAAAAAGTTGTAAAAGAATTTTTAATTAACTTTATTCACCCCCCCCCCCACCCTCTAGAGTTAACTAGAGATTGCTCTCCCTTTTCTTTCAACGGCGAAGAGTGAAAGGCCAGAAACATCGGAGGGCGGCGCCCGACGAGCGCAGGTAATATGTTAAAAAATTTGCGAGAGAGGGGGGACGATGCGCCCACGATCGGACAGTGCCACGACGTCCAACGTGTTGGTACGCAAAGGGGCGCACGGACTAAGTCGCATGGGGCGAGTGTGCACGCACAAGAGCGGATTGCGCGGGCGTGCCGAACGCGCGTGGATGGCGCGCATGCTCGGACAGCGCGTATGCGGACTCCACACGCAGTGCGTGCGTGCAAACCGTGCGCATGTGCGGACCGAGCATACTAGGTGTGCACATGCTGCGTGCCGGGCCACATGCGTGTGCCTTGATGCTCTTGTGTATTCGTGCATCAGGTCATGCGTGTGCGTGCCGGATTGTGCGTGTGCTAATGTGCTTCTTATACTGCGCCTGATTTTTCTTTTTAGCGACATGTCTCGAAGCATTTTGCGAGACCACTGCATCTGCGCTCTTCTCTTACTGAGGACCAAATTGTCATTTGGATGAAGAAGTTCGGGTTACCCGCTGACTTGGAAGTGAAAATTCCACATGTCGAGGAGAGAGTACAAAATCCGCCCTGAGGCTAGCTGATAGTTTACGAGAGTACTTTAAGATCGGGCTTTCGATTCCCACCATGCAAGGAGGTGACCGAGACCTTGAAATTTTGCGGGGTGCCGATCACCGAGTTCACCTCGTTGGGAGTAGTGCGCCTTATGGGCCTGGTTGTTTTCTTCCGTGAGCATGAAGGTAGACTTTCTTTGGAGTGCTTCTGAGAGTTGTGCGATGTCCGCTCCGATGGTGGGGAGCGCGTGGAGATTCACAGCAACAAGAGTTGGCTTGATTTCGAGGCTCAGATAGACCGTCGCCATGGGAACACTCTTTTTGGCTACATCAGGAACCCTTGGGGCTTGCCGGAGGTGTGAAATTTGCTTTCTGATCGTTGTCACCTCCAGAAGGGGAAAGAGCAGGAATGTTACCCTGTGATGGGGTTTTCTGTAACGGTCCAGGCCCATCCCATGGGAACCCGCTGGCACCGCCAGCCTACCAGGGTCCAGACCTGGGCCACCACTGGTAGTCATCCTTTCACATTCAAGCCTGCAGGACATGCACTCCAACCCCTCTCCGGCTTGTTTATCAGCATGGTAGGTTGTTTCCACTGGGTCTCGAACCCAGGACCTTGATAAGAGAGCTTTCTGCCACTCCCTCATCCCCAACTGAGCTGCAGCTCAGTTGGTGATGAGGGAGTGATGGAAAGCTCTCTTATCAAGGTCCTGGGTTCGAGACCCAGTGGCAACAACCTACCGTGCTGATAAACAGGCCAGAGAGGGTTGGAGTGTATGGCCTGTAGGCTTGAATGTGAAAGGCTGACTACCAGAGGTGGGCCCGGGTCTGGACCCTGGTAGGCTGGCGGTGCCAGCGGGTTCCCATGGGATGGGCCTGGGCAGTTACAAAAACGTGCACTTTTTGTAACAGCCTCCCCAGCCCCACGCTCACAAGGACGGCCTCCGTCACCCCCAGCACCACGCTCGAAAGGGTTCAGCCTAACCAGGTCTGCAGACCATGCACCCCAACCCCTCTCCATCCACAGGTGGGTTGTTGAGGCAGGGGATCGAACCCGAGACCTCCTTCATAAGGAGTTTTCAAACCACTCCGCATCACCAACTGAGTTGCAGCACAGTTGGTGATGAGGAGTGGTTTGAAAACTCCTTATGAAGGAGGTCTAAGGTTCGATCCCCAGCCTCAACAACCCGCCTATGGATGGAGAGGTGTTGGGGTGCATGGTCTGCAGACCTGGTTAGGCTGAACCCTTTCGAGCGTGGTGCTGGGGGTGCCGGCGGCTGTCCTTGCGAGCATAGGGCTGGAGTAGTACTGGGATGGGTGACCTCCTGGGAAGTCCCCGTATGGCCCAGCTTAACTATCGAGTTCTGTCATCAAAGGGAGTCTGTGGCCACCAACAACCCGCCAGTGGGCTGGAGAGGGGTTGGGGTGCTTGGGCTGCAGCCCGGTAACCGGAACCAGACCAGGTGGAAATTAGAGTACACGCTGGGGCGCGGGGACGTTACATTTTCAGAGCCTCGCGAGTTGGCCAATCGCTTGTTCATCATTTTCTCATTTGTGGAGGAGAAGCGCTTGCTGCAGTGCGACATTTCTTCGAATTCCTTGCAGAGTATCGAGGCACCTTTCAATGACTGATGGGGAGGCTCCTTCGGTTGCCCGAGATGACACTACCCATGAGGTTCAGGTACTCGAGTGCCCGGACCTCCGGGTTAACTCTGCAGAGGCGGCAGCCGGTGGCGGTGTGGTAAGCATTCTCATTTGCATGAAACTTTGACTTTTCATCTTGTTATGCTAATTTTCATTTTTCCTTTGTATCAGGATCAGACTGTCGTTACATGGAACAACTACTATGTGTGCCTGAAGGACGGGTATTTGGCTCTTGAGGAGAATCTTAGATCGATGACGAGTTTGCTTGTCTCCTCGAGGGAGGCACATGATCGTGATTTTTCACTATTCCACCAGATGTGGTCCGGGCTGAAGTTTGAGTTGGAGAATGCATATGCGGCATTGGAGGTAGAGAAAGCACTGGTAGAGAGAACCACCCAGATGTTGAAAACTTCCCAGGAAGAAACCACCATTTTAGAGACTCGGCTTCGGGCGGCGAGGGACTAAGTGTTGATGCTATCTTCTGAGAGCCATGTGTCGGAGCTGAAGGCCGCTGGTCTTGCGGAATACCTGCAGTTGTTGGACTATATGCAAGATCGTAGCTTGATTGCAGAAGAGGTGTGTGATTAGATCTGGTCCAAGGAGGTGGAGCCTTAAGTGGAAGATGCCCGTGAGTTAGCCCATAGGCGCGGAGCGGTGAAGGCCTTCCGTTTTGTCGGCCGGTGCCTAGGATGCGACACCACTGTCTTCAGTTTTGACCACGTTTCAGAGGATGAGCGCACTGATGTTGATGTTGCTGATGAGTAGCTGGCCCATGTTTTTGTATTTGTGTGTTTTTGTATTCTTCCTCCTTCCATCTGTGTCACATGTTGTTCTTGTTTTGCAGTTGTAATGGGCACTATTGTGCACCGACCAGTATGACATCGTTTTTTATGTCATTTCTTAGGGTATCAAACTAGTTTGTTTGAAAGATAACCTTTTTAAATGAAGTTTGGTCTTGAGGAGCTTTCCCCTTCTCCTTGGCTAGAGCTTTCATGGCAGCCTTATTTTTTCATTAAGCTTTATTTCTCCTAGAAGATTTACTAGGAGCAGCCAGATGGCCTAAGCCAGCACCTTTAGCCTGAGCGGAGAACTCAGCTACAAATGGAAGGAGAATTTTTGGCTTAGAGAAACTCTCAACAAGTTTCTTTTCCGCGGCAAGTTGTTCTTCCAATTCGTTGATCATTTTCTCTTTCAGATTTAGGTGCTCGAGAGCTTTATTATATTCCTCCATTATGGCATGGAATTCCTCTCTGAGTGTGTCCGTCTTTGCGACTTCCTCTCTCGGAGTGCTCTCCTCAGCTTTGAGAGATTTAATCTCCTTGTCCTGAGTTTTAACAACTCTTTGATATTTTTCGTAAGCCTTAATTAACTCTTTGTATTGAGTCATGAGTTCAGATTCATCATCAGACGAACAGTTCTCATGATCATGGTCTGAAGCATCAGATTTTGAGAGAGGGGTGTGAGAGTTTACCTTCCCAATGCACTGGGGCTCTTCTTCCTCATCTGTCTGTGCCATCATCCCAAAGTAGGGTTCCTCATCCCACTTGACTCAGATGAGTCAAAGTCACTGACAGTCTTGGCCTTCTTGGCTAAAAGGCTTCTTTCAGTTTTTTTTCTTATTATAAGAAGATTTCTTCTCCTCTCTTTTTCCACCCTCCTTCTTCTTGTGAGGGCAATCAGCTATGACGTATCCTGGCTTATTGTAATAATAACAAACAATGTCAGAAGAAACATGTTTGTTCGGTTTTGAGTGATACCTGTCTTGGCTACTTGAGCCTTTCTTGTGATGATCACCATCATGACGTGATCTTCTGGACGAGGCATCTTTTGCCTCTCGACTGATTCTTCTTGTTCAAGAACTTCTTGAACTGCCTTGAAAAAAGAGAAAACTTTCCTTCAGATAGCTCTGAGCCCGAGTTACGTGGCTCTGAAGCTTCTTCTTCACTCTCTTCCCGTGCGGGGGTAGGATATGCAGATTTTGACATCCTCGAGATGTCTGCCTTTAGAGTGACAGACTTATCCTTGGATGAAGACCGACTTTTCTCTTTTTCATCTTTTCTTGAGTTTATTTGGAGCTCATATTACATAAGCTTTCTAAAGAGATTATGAGGGTCAGTCTCTGCCAGCTTACCAAACTCCCGGATTGCGCAGACTTTATTGTCCCATTCCTTAGTCAAAGATCTTAGAAATTTGTCATTCAGTTCTCCATTAGTGAAGACCTGACCATAGACTCTTAGGTCATTGACAATCTTGAAGAAGCTTTCAAAAGTATCAGTAATAGAATCCTTGGGACCTTGCCTGAATGCTTCATATTTCTGATTCAGGAGGGATCTTCTGTCATCCCTTACCTCTTCAATACCTTCCATCAGGAAGAAGAGAGACTAACACATTTCCTTGGCGGATTGGCAGTGAATCAGATTCTGTAACATAGAATCATCGACTGCACTTGCAATGATATTCTTGGCTTTCTTGTGTAAAGTGACAAGTGCAATATCATCTTTGTCAAGATCCATAAGATTCTTTGGAATCTGCTTTGTTGGGTCAATGGTGGAGGTTGTCATTGGAACATAGGGTCCTTCATCCACTATCATAAAGATCCTTGGATCCATATCTTCCATGAAGAATTTTATTCTTTATTTCCGCATGAGAAAGTTAGTCTTTGTGCATAAGGGAAGCTTAGCAAAATCCTTGGCTCTGTCCATGCTTGTATATTCTTAAGATAACTAGGAGCAGATCTGTTCAAGGTGTTAACCTTTTTGATGAACAACCTCCCTCTGATACCAATTGATGTTTTTAGTTGTCTACCTAAATCACCTAGAGGGGGGCAAATAGGTGAGGTATGCGTCTTTTTGTGGATTAAAAACTTGTACGAGCGATGCACAAAAAAAAATAAGTAATCACAGACGACACCAAAAATTATAGTGGTTCCCCAACCTTGGGTACATCTACTTTCCACCTCACCGATCTAGCAATGCATTAGACTCGGCTACTTCACTATTCTCTCGGATTGAAAACAATCCTACAACTCGGAGCAACACCCCTACAACTCGGAGTCAAAACACTCCTACAAAAATCTCGGAGAACAAAGCTCCTACAACTCGAAGAAGAATCTCCTGCAAGAATAAAATATTTTACAGAAGATATACAAACAGAAATATTTCAGATCTAAATCTTCAGCCCTTCTTCCTTCATAAAACTTGAAGCTCTGTCAGAAACGGATTGAAGAAGACAAGGGCGAAATCTCTGGATCTGAAAACTTTAGGATCAACACGATCAAGGAATAGATCTATCGATGTTGAAAGTCTTGATCTGTTGAAACCTCTTGTTCTGAATATCTTGGATCAGAGAAGGTCAGTGATGAAGAAGACGATGGACAGCGACAATACTTCCCGATTGAGAATGAAAATGTGTGATCCAGAATACTTAGATTTCTTGTTAGGGTTAGTCGATTATGATAAGTACTTTTATAGAACTTGCCTAACGGTCATAATCATTAATGACTGAACACGTGGACTAATAAGAAAAGAGATCAATTTGAAATTACTTCCGTTGGGACTTAACGAAAAATTCAAAGAATTGAACTTCATTTCTCGAGTGAAGGATAGACTTCTCTAGTATAACTTCTGTTTATCGAGAAGAGGTATAAGGTTCTCGAGAATAAAGACTTAAGGAAAACACAAAAAATGAGTTTTGGCTTCTCAAGAAAGAAAGGATTATTACTCGAGAAATAATTTTTGTTACTCGAGAGGTAGGAAATGACTTCTCGAGAACTGATGGACTTCACGAGAACAATTTGGACTTCTCGAGAAATAAGTTCCGGTTTCTCGAGACAAAGCTTGGCCTTATCGAGTACTAGACTTCTGCTTACTTGAGACAAAGCCTTGCTTCTCGAGTACTAGACTTCTGCTTACTCGAGAACAACACTTAGAAGAATTCTGAGATATATTTAAGACTTCTCAAAGAGAACATGGCTTTCTCGAGAACAACTCTTGGGCTTCTCGAGAAATACTTCAGCTTCTTGAGAACACTAATTTTAGTTCTCGAGTACCAGACATAGAACTTATCGAGAATTTTACTTGGAGAAATTTCTTAATAGAATTTTTAATTCTTCTTCTTGGAGATCAGCAACCCATAGTTTCTTCCATAACTTTAGTACTTGAAAAAGAAGTGTGTCCCAATAGAGAGGCTACACATGAGTCAACACCATAGATCACACAATGAGGATTACATTGTATGGTCCTGTGTTTGGTGACTCATTGTAGACTGACATTAGTCTACACTTGACAAATATATCCTACAAACACTGAACTTGAAAAGAGTATCAAATACAAACTTAATTTATCTTAGTTCAAGGGTGACTTCATACAAATCTGGGTTATTGGGGATGCAATACCCAACATACACACATCATAGAATATTTTTGTTAAAAAGAAATGCGTTACACAATTTGGAAAACACAAAGTAGGAAATCACTGATATAATCGGCTCAGGTTCTTCGCGTTCCAAGTACGGGGAGGAGTCTTTCCTTCGGCTGTCCGCAGCTTGTACGTTCCTAGTTTTATCATTGCTGTGACAACGAAGGGACCTTCCTATGTAGGAGAAAGTTTGTCTCCTTGCATCCCTTTGCCGGAGGCCTCTACCGTGCCGAGGACCAAGTCCCCGACGTTGATCGGTCAGGGTCTCATCTTGCGATTATAGTGTCGAACAATCTGTTGTTGGTAGACCGCAATGCAGAGGGCTGCCTCCTCACAGACTTCAGGGATCAAATCCTAGTTGTCTCTGAGTGCTTCATCATTCTTCTCGAGGTTGAAATTGGAAACCCCGGGGCTTGGGATGCTAATGTCAACTGGGATGATGGCTTCGGTGTCGTAGCATAGATTGTACGGCATTTCTCTAGTGTGAGTTCTCTTGGTGGTTCGGTATGCCCATTGCACACTGGGGAGTGCATTGACCCACTGCCCCCAACATCCTGAAGTCACGTCTTCAACCCCTTTAAGATGGTATGGTTGGTCTCCTCAATCTTCCCATTGGTTTGAGGATACAACACAGTCATATATCGCAACTCGATCTTCAGATCTTCGCATAGCTTCGTGAAGGACCTGTGAACTGAGTATCGTTGTCAGTGATGATGATTACAGGGATTCCAAAACGGCAAACGATGTTCTTCCACACAAACTATTTTGCATTCTACTCGGTGATCTTGGTCAGCGGCTCTGCTTCCACCCACTTAGTGAAATAATCAATGGCCATTATGAGGAATTTCCTTTGCCCCGAAGCTTGAGGTAGAGGGCCAAGAAGGTCTATTCCCCACAGTACGAATGACCATGCTCCTTGTAGCGTGGAGAGGGTGATGGGAGGTTGTCGTGGGATGTTGGCGTGCAGCTGGCAACTCCTACATCGTCCGTTGAAGTCGGTTGCTTCCTTTTTCATAGTGGTCCAGTAGAAGCCTTGGCGTAAGATCTTGCGGGCTAAAGCCTTTCCGCCTAAGCGTTCACCGCATATCCCTTCATGGATTTCGCATAAAGTATACTCTGCATCTCTTTCTGTTAGACACTTTAGGTATAGTCCCGAGAAAGGTAGCTTGTATAATTCTTCATTGATCAACACAAAGGTGGCTATCCGCATCTTTAGGCATCGTGCTTCTATTCGGTCCTCTGGCAGTTTGTGGTGCTTCAGGTAGGTAACCCATGGACTAATCCAAGATTCTTCCAAATCGTCGATCTATATGATCTCCCATGTTCCTTGGACATAGGGAATGACAATTTCCTCTACTTGATGCCTCCTTGACTGATACATAGAAGATGACGTGGCCGGCATTGACAGAGCATCGACCTGGGAATTCTGTTCCCTGGGGATGTGAAGGATCTGAACTTGCAATATCCTGAGCAGGAGGGACTTTACAAGTGGGAGGTACTGGACTAACTGCTCGTTTTTCACTTCGTAGTCCCCTTCTACTTGGGAGACAATGCGTTAAGAGTCTGAGTAGACTATCAGTCCCTTGACGTGACAGTCGATGGCGAGCCTGAGTCCTACAATTAAAGCTTCGTACTTGGCGACATTGTTGGTGGCAGGGAACTTCAACCGGAGCACATACTCCAAAGTGACAAGTCCTGGGCTTACGAGGAGTAATCCTGCTCCCGCGCCTTCGAGCCCAGATGCTCCATCAACGTACAAAGTCTATCGTTGATTGGGTTCGACTTGTGCGCTCTCTGTCTCTATTGGCAGGGTATTTTCAACAACGAAATCTTCCAGGACTTGCAACTTGATGATGGGGCCTGGCAAAAAGTGGATGTTAAATTCGCCTAACTTGACCGCCCACTTGACTAACCAGCCAGATGCTTCGGGTTTCTGGAGGATTGCATGGAGAGGTAGCTCGGTCAACACTTTGACTGTATGATCCTGAAAGTAGGGACGAAGCTTCCTGGCTGAGAAGACGAGTGCTAGTGCTGTCTTGTCTGCTGCTGGGTATCGACTTTCCGCATTTGAGAGGATTTTGCTGAGGTAGTAGACAGGTTGTTGGATTTCACCTTCATCTCTTACCAATACAGAACTTAGCGTCGCAGGTGTGATAATAATATACAAGAAAAGTGTTTCTCCGGGAGTAAGATTTTATAGAAGTGGAGGGGAAGCCAGGTATTGCTTCAAAGCCTCGAAGGCGGCCTGGAACTCGTCCGTCCACTAGAAACCCGTGGTCCTGGATCCTTTGAGAATCTTGAAGAATGAGAGATACTTGTCCCCGGTCTGTGCTAGGAACCAGGAGAGTGCAGTAATTCTCCCATTCAAACGCTGCACTTCTTTGAGAGATAGAGGCGGTGACATTTCTTCGAGAGCCTTGATCTTTTCTGGGTTAGCTTCAATTCCCCGATGCGTTACCATGAAGCCTAAGAACATTCCAGATGTAACCTCAGACACACATTTACTGGGGTTGAGCCTTATACCATACTGGCAGAGGATTTCGAAACACTTTTCGAGTTCTCCAGGTGATCCTCTCGAAGAATGCTGTTAACTAGCATATCATCCACATACACTTCCTTAGACTTGCCAATGAGTTCCTTGAAAACCTAGTTCATGAGCCGCTGATAGGTTGCTCCCACGTTTTTGAGCCCAAAGGGCATTACCTTGTAACAGTAGATTCCTTTGTCAGTTCGTAATGTCGTGTGCTCTTCATCTGCAGGATTCATTCGGATCTGGTTGTAGCCGGAGTAGGCATCCATGAAGCTAAGTAGTCGGTGCCCAGTGGTTGAATCGACTAACTGATCCATCTTCGGAAGTGGGAAGCTATCTTTTGGGCAAGCTTGGTTGAGGTTGGTGTAGCCTACACACATCCTCCACTTTCTGGTAGACTTATTTACTATGATGACGTTAGCCAGCTAGGCAGGGTACTCAACCTCCTGGATGAACTGGGGGTCGAGGATCTTTTGCACTTCTTCTTCAATTGCTTGGAGTCATTTCAGAGAAATGTTTTGCTTCTTTTAGATGACAGATTTGCAAGAAGGGTTTATGTTGAGGGAATGCTGGATGACTTGAGGATCTATGTCAGGCATATCCTAAGAATCCCAGGCAAATACACCCTTGTTCTTGCAGAGATAAGCTGTCAGTTCCTCCTTTTCCTGCTGTGGCAGGAGGGAGCCAAGATGGACGGTGCGAGTAGGAGTACTTGGCGATAGTGGGACTTCGATCAATCCTTCGATATGCATTCCCCATTACAAGATGGCCTCATCACGTAGATCGAAGATGTAGATATTCAGAGCTGTGGCTTTGACGGGCTGTGCCTCCTTTGAGTAACAGGTCCTAGTGGCCTCCTGGTTCCCGCGTACAACTTCGATCCCATCAGTAGTGGGAAACTTCATCGTGAGATGGGGACTTGAGGGGATGACTTTGAAAATGGACTGGACAAACCTTCCAAAGATTGCATTGTAGGCTGGGCTTGAGTCTACCACAACAAACTGGACCTCATGCGTTGCCATCTTTGGGAATTCTCCCATAGTAATGGGTAGGGTAATCATTCCTAGCACTTTGACTGGATGGTTGTCGAATCCGTAGACTTGTCCTGCGGCTGGTATCAGATGCTGCTTGGAGAGCTTCATGCTCTGAAGGGTGGAGGAGAATAAGACGTCAATTGAGCTTCCGTTGTTAATGAGGATTCGATTGACATTATAGCAGGGCTCCCCAATCCCGATGCTGATCACGAGAGGGTCTTGGTGAGGTGTTCGTAGCCCCTCGAGGTCTTCATCTTCGAAAGTTATAGTGGTGTCTTGCCTGCACTTCTTATCCTCGTGGGTGCCCCCTGCGTGCATACTGAGAGTATTTGAGCAGAAATGATGGGTGATCCGGCTATGGTCTCGATGTTTCCTACCATCTGTCTACCACCGGCCCCTCCCTGCAAAAATCTTCCGAGCAGCCCTAGGAGAACAAGACGCTCGGTTTCCTCCTTTAAGCGGGCACAGTCTTCAGTAGTGTGCCCTGTGCTTCGGTGAAATTCGCAATACTTAGACTGGTCGTTCCTTGGGTTATGAGCTGCCAGCTTAGGCCGTTGTAAGGCCGGCTCATTCTGTATAGCGTAGAGCATGTTGGTGCCCGTGCTGTTGAGGTGGGTATAATCCCGGGGCGGCTGATCTCTCTGACGGTCACGTTGGTGTTGCCCGTCCCGACATTCTTCTTGGAATCTTCCTTCTTGGTGTTGCGGGCCAGCTCCTTCTCCCTCTTCCGCTTTTGGTTTCCGTCAAACTGTTGATGATGAGCTTTAATAGCCTCGTCGGCTTCGATCTACACCTCTACACGGTGTATGATGTTGGGGTAGCTAAGGGCGGTTTCCCTCATTAAAGCTGAGTAGAAGTCGCTAGGACGGAGACCCCCAAGGAACACTCCCCATAATAGTTTTGGGTCGACACTTGGGATTTTACGAGCTTCTGCAGAGAACCTGTGGAAGAAGTCCTTCAAAGACTCTCCTTAGTTCTGGTGGATACCTGATGAGTGGAAAGGGTCGCAGATGATCCTCTGATTTGCTATAAACTGATCCGCGAACTATCTCGTTAGTGCGGGCCTGCCCCTTGAGAGTGGTTGGGAACACATGGTAGAGTAACAGATCGAGTGTTTCAATTCCATCGAACGTCTCAATGTTCGACAGCTTGGAACCATGAGGAATTGGATGTGCCAGGATTTGCGGTGGGAGGGGGAGCCTTGATAGAGTGGTCGGCATTGATCAACAAAAGTCATCGTAAGACGCCCTACGAACTACTGAAAGGCAGGAAACCAACCATGTCCTATTTGAGGATCTTTGGTTGCAGATGTTATGTACTGAATAATGGGAAGTACCCGCGTACTAAATTTGGTGAAAAATGCTTCGAAGGCATATTCATGGGCTATAGTACCCACAGTCGGGCATATAGGGTCTTCAATAAGAAAACCCTAGTGGTAGAAGAATCAATTAATGTTGTATTTGATGAAGGAAGCTTGCTTAACAGCAATTCTTCCAGCGGTATTCTTGAAGATGCAGGTGCACGACTTGAACAGCTGAGTCTCGATGAGACCGCTAAAGATGAAACTCCTAAGTACGTCAAAGTTTCCACCTCAACGTCAAATGGGAATGTTGAAGATCAAAATGGAGCAAATCTCCTAGAAGAAGGAGAAACCCAAGAAGTAGTCGAAGCTCCAGATGCCAGACTTCTAGAGCGTCGGCACGTGAGGGATCATCCTAGAGATCAGATCATCGGAGATCCTCGTGACAGTGTCAGAACTCGAAGAGGTACTATTAACGAGATTTTGCATCTTAGCTTCCTGTCACATGTTGAGCCAAAGAAGTTCGACGAGGCGAACAAAGATGCGGCATGGATTTTGGCCATGCAAGATGAACTGCATCAATTCGAACGATGCAACGTTTGGACGCTGGTTCCCAGACCACAAAAGCAGAATGTGATTGGCACCAAGTGGATCTTCAGAAACAAACTGGATGAACATGGTGTCATCATAAAGAACAAGGCCAGGTTGGTGGCTCAAGGTTACAGACAAGAGGAGGGGATTGACTTCGACCAGACCTTTGCACCAGTGGCAAGGCTCGAGGCAATCAGATTGTTCCTGGCGTATGTTTCGCACAAAGGATTCACAGTCTATCAAATGGATGTGAAATCAGCATTCTTGAACGGAGACCTGAAAGAGGAAGTATACGTCGCTCAACCCCCAGGTTTTGTCAATCCTACTTATCCCAATCATGTATATTTTCTTAATAAAGCTCTATATGGTTTAAAACAAGCTCCACGAGCTTGGTATGAGACTTTATCTAGTTTTCTTCTTGAGAACAAGTTCTCTAGAGGTAAAATAGATAAGACATTGTTTCTCAGGGAAGTCAAAGGCAAGATTTTGCTGGTGCAAATCTATGTCGATGATATTATATTCGGCTTAACGGACAACAATCTTTGCAAAAAGTTTTCTAAACTTATGCAAGGAAAGTTTGAAATGAGCAGTATGAGAGAGCTAAAGTATTTCTTGGGACTTCAAGTGAAATAGTCTGAGGATGGAATCTTCATCTCTCAGACGAAGTTCACAAATGAACTCCTCAAGAAATTCGGTATGGAGAATGCAACCTCTATGAGAACTCCAATGAGATCCACTATGTCTCTAGATAAGGATGAGAAAGGTAAACCTTTCGATGAAACCAAATATAGAAGCATCATTGGATCCCTGCTCTACCTTACTGCCAGTAGACCGGATATCATGTTCTCCACATGTGTCTGTGCCAGATATCAGGTGAACACAAAGGAATCTCACTATGTCGCTGCAAAGAGAATTCTAAGTTACCTTAAAGGTACTCCCAATCTTGGCTTGTGGTACCCGAGAAACAATGATGTCGAGCTAATAGTTTTTTCAGATGCTGATTTTGTAGGGAGTACGGATGACAGGAAAAGCACTTCCGGGACGTGTCAATTCCTCGGAAGAAGGCTTATCTCATGGAACAGCAAGAAGCAGAATTGTGTAGCAACCTCCACAGCAGAGTCTGAGTACATCTCGGCAGGCAGCTGTTGCGCACAACTCCTATGGATCAGAAACCAGTTAGCCGACTACGACCTTCAGTTCAAGGAAGTACCAATGTACTGCGACTCCTCCAGTGCAATTGCAATTGCCAACAATCGGTATCGCACAGCAGAATGAAGCATATTGAAGTGCGCTACCACTTCATTCGGGAGCACATGGAGAACAAGGACATCTCTCTCTGCTATGTCCCCACGAACAAGCAGATTGCAGATATTTTCACAAAGCCCTTAGACGAAGCCAAGTTCAGTCTTTTCAAAACTGAATTGGGGATGCTAAACTATGAGGAATGAAGACTACCGAAGCTCCAGGCTCGTGCATCTAGGGGGAGCCTATGCCAGGAACTCAAGTGTGAGCACAGGTGCAAGAACTGAGGGGGAGCAAGGGGTCAAATGCAACAGACCCAGATTTGCAGAAGTCGAAAAGGGGGAGATTACCCTCTCGGCTAAGGCTAAGGTGGCTCCAATTTTGCTCTCAAGAAATTGGTATTGGTAATGAATATATCTCTCAACTCAATTTTCAGTTTATGTTTTTCATTCCCATACGCTCTATTCACCTTAGCTTGTAGGGTTTAGGCTTCTTCAAATAGGGGGAGATTGTTGGGTATTGTATCCACAACGTACCTGATTTGAAGAAGCCCTTGAACAAGCTAAGGTAAATAGACAATGTATTTGATGAAATCTTTTAAGTTGTGCTTGCAGTTATTCCACGCTAAGTACACACCAATGTCAGGGTGCAGTAGGTCAATATACACGGGTCTGCGCGACGTAATCCCTCGTTGAGCAGATCAGTGTGTTGGCCTACGTGTACTCTCTCTATTGGAGTGTACTTATTTTCAAGTACAGGGCTGTGATAATGCAAGAGCAAACAAGGAGCAAGGATGGGTCAAAGAGCAGCTCATGGGTGGAAAGATGAAAAATCGTCTAAGTAATAATCGACGAGAATCACCAAGTGATTCTCGCCGATTCGGGGTCAAAGAGCATGTAACAACCCCATCCGTTCATATGATATATTCTAGAAGGTCCGGCCGGGGCCCCACAGGATATACCACAAAACAGTCGGTGAAGGTACAGGATGATACCAGAGCAGCGCATCGCACCTATCATAAACATTCTAGCGGAAGCCTGAACTACTAGAACTCCTCATGAATGTCCAAATATAAACCCCACATTTTATATAGAGATAGGAATGTCTTACAACATGTATAAAGTCTTGGCCTTATGGCCTTACAGGGCTTTCATGCAGTGGCCTAAACATATTGGCGCGCAGGCCGGCCACAAAAAGAAAACACTCAAAAGAACATTAGCCTTCGAGGGCTAGCAGTAGCAACAGCACCAGCAGGAGCATCAACCTCTATGCGACCCGCTCGGCTCTCCAGCACCTGTGCAAGGACAATCCACCCAACGGTGGCAAACAAAAGCAACGGTCAGCGTTCAGCTGACCAAATTATAACGACCCTACCCCTCCTCTCGGGGCAGCGGTATTTTCCCTGCAGGCATATCATAGCACAAGTATGGCAAGCTATATCATCAAAGGTGCTTTCACGCACACAAGCCATCACAACCGTTCGCCGCCCGGCCCAACGGTCCGTGCACTCAGGGCACATTCTTGGTGTTCTGGCAACCTCTTGCCCACCACCGTATCAGGGTTATCACCCAACGGTAACACTCTTGAGCATTTACTCCATGGCGTGCAGCCGGAGTTAGTCCTCGGACACCGGGATGGCCCGTAGCCCCCCTTTGTGTCATGGCGCGCAGGCCGAAGACTCTTGCTATGCGCTCCAACAGACCGCACTTTTGGTCTCACGTCAGACGGACATAGCGCAGGTCGGATCCTCCACCCCCCCCCCCCCCCCCCGTTGCTCAAATCGCCTTGCCCTTTCCGCGTGCAGCGTACTCATGGCTATATCAAAGGCGCGGGTCGGTCTCACCAATCCTGTTCCTGGCATTCAAGCCTGGGTAATTCACGATACCCATTTCCTCACGGCGACAGCGGGTCTTTCCTGGGCGCACCAGTACTTCCTGTAATTCCCGTCACAGGTGGACACCGCAAATTACAAATGTCAGGGGTCTTTCCTGGGCACACCAGTACTTCCTGTGACTCACTCCACAGGTGGACACCCTATGACATCAAGCATCACAAAAAGGGCCTTTCCTGGTCCCACCAGTACTTCCTGTGCCTCATCCACAGGTTGGACCCAAAAGCAGCACAAGGCTATTTTCCTGGGCTACCACCCCAGTACTTCCTGCTACTCCTTTTTGCAGGCATAACCCGTAGACTCCTTAACACTACACGTTTATCACGGAGTCTTCTCCGGTTCGTATGCAACATCACCAATCCAGACCAACCTGTCCAGATGGGCTTCACACAGCATGCCTATTCCGTACTCATTTCCGGATCTATATGCAATACCAAGGGGATTTCAAGCATCCACCTAAATGACTCCCAAAAGCAGCCACCGCTTGGTGGGGGAATCAAAAGATATGCCAAAACAGAAGCCTTCACATGGCTAGGAAGAAAAGTCGTTACCCTTGACGATCGTTTCGGTGTCATGGCTTGAAAGCTTGCTTGCAAGACTCGCAAGAGCGTTCCCTCCGCAACGCTGGCTTCGGACCTCTCGCCGGTAAACCACAGCACCACCAACAGTAGCCCCCTTCCCTTCTTCCTCCTCCTTTCTCTCTCTCTTTCTCTCTCTTGAAGAAAGATGAAGGCTAAAGAATATGAGAAATACATCTCTGACTTCGGCCCTTAAGGAAAAAGAAGAAGAGCTTTCAGCCCTTGGATCCAGACTGAAGAAATGGACGGCCACGATTCTGCCAAAAACACACATTTTGACCCGACACGGCCTCGAACACGGCCGTGTGCCTGGCCGTGTGCCTCAAGCGGTGGTCAACCGACTTCCAAACCAGTGACACGCCCACGGGACACGCCCGTGTCTGTGGCCGTGTACCTGGGGAAAAAATCCCAAATCATCCCGAGACTTCACACGGCCTGTGACACGCCCGTGTCCCAGGCCGTGTGCCCCGACACGGCACAAAGACACGCCCTGTCGAATTCTCTCGGCGGGCTGAGTTCGTCGCCTGATTTGACACGCCCTGTGACACGCCCGTGTCACAGGCCGTATTCAGCACTCGACACCCACTTCTCGACACTCGACGATCGTCGAGCAAAATTCGTCGAGCATGCGACACGGCCTTGGACACGCCCGTGTCCTGGGCCGTGTGCCTCATCTCGACGAATCGTCGAGACCAAAGAAAAATCGTCGAGACAACCCGACACGCCCTGCGACACGCCCGTGTCGCAGGCCGTGTCACCTGACACGCCCTGGGACACGCCCGTGTCCCAGGCCGTGTCACCCAAATTTGCCTGTTTCAGAACTTTGGGCTGTTACAATCCTCCCCTCCTACAAGAAATTTCGTCCTCGAAATTTGGAGACAGGAAAGCAACAGAAACCAGCAAGAAAAAGGGTACAACATATAAAATTTAATGTTACAACTTTTTCGCTACAACTTACACAAACAGCTCAGGGAACTCTTCTCGCATGGTCTGCTCACGCTCCCATGTCAGTTCTTCACGGCCGCAGTTGTCCCATCGGACTTTCACCATACCGACCGTCTTGTTCCGCAACTGTTTCTCGGCTCGATCTTCGATCCGAATGGGTCTAACTCTCGTCGTTAGCCCATACTCCACCGGCACCCGATCATCCGCGATCACTTGAGCTGGATCTTTCACGGCCTTCCGAAGCACCGAAATGTGAAAGACATCATGTAACCCAGCCAAGTCCGCCGACAGAGCTAGCCGATAAGCTGCTTCGCCAATTCGCTCAACCACTTCAAAGGGACCCAAATACCTTGGACTCAACTTTTTCAATCGTCGAATCCTGGAGACACCTTTGAATGGCTTGATCTTCAAGTAGACCCAATCGCCAACCGCAAACTCAACGTTCCGGTGCTTGGCGTTGTAGTACTTCGCTTGTCGATCTTGAGCAATCAGCAATCTCTCTCGAATCGTCCGAATGGTTGAGTTTGCTTCATCAAGCTCATTTGGTTTAACAACCCGGGCTTCACCCGCTTCTACCCAAGCCAAGGGGGTACGACACTTCCTTCCATATAGGGCTTCATATGGTGCCATCCCAATACTTGCCTGGTAGCTGTTATTATATGCAAACTCGACCATATAGAGATGATCTTCCCATTTCTTTCCGAAGTCAAGGGCGCACATTCGGAGCATGTCCTCCATTGTTCTGTTGGTACGTTCAGTTTGGCCATCCGTTTGGGGATGAAAGGCCGTACTGAAGGTCAATTTCGTGCCCAACAGTCGGTGAACGAGTCTCCAATCATTAGACGTAAATCGCCCATCTCGATCACTTACGATGCTTCGAGGAACACCGTGAAGTCGCACAATCTGATCAACGTATAACTTTGCCAAACTTTCAACCGAATCCTCCCGCCTGTTCGGGAGAAAATGTGCTACTTTTGTTAGCCGGTCAACTATCACCCAAATGGAATCATTTCCTCGCTGCGATCTTGGTAATCCATGAACAAAATCCATGGAAATATCATCAAATTTCCACACTGGGATCGGTAGTGACTTCAAATAACCGCCCGGCTTTTGGCATTCAGACTTCACCATCGCACATGTTTGGCATTTGGCCACATAAAGGGCAATATCTTTCTTGAGCCCTGGCCACCAAAAGAGCTTTTTCATATCGTTGAACATCTTTGTGCTCCCGGGGTGAATGGAATACTTCGTATAATGTGCTTCATACATCAGTTCTTCCCTCAGTTTCCCCACATTTGGGACGCACAATCGCCCTTCTTTTCGCAAAAGACCGTCAATCCAGGTGAACTTGCCTTCTGGCCCTTCAGTCACATAACGCAAGAGATCTTCATCCAACTCCGTTGCCCGTCGAACTCGGTCCGCAAGGTCACATTGCACCTCGGTCCAGTTCAAACATGCACTGGTAGTGGAATTCTTGTCAACACAATAGATCTCCAATGCCTCCAATTCCTGGATAAGACGTTCCTCATGCCTTTGTAACCAATTCGCTCTAGCCGGAACCCGCCGACTTAAGGCATCCGCGACAACATTTCCCTTCCCGGGTGTATAGTGAATCTCGAAAGTGTAGTCCCCAAGGAACTCCAACCACCTTCGTTGTCGCATGTTCAACTCTTTCTGCTCCAATAGATACTTTAGGCTCTTATGATCGGTATAGATCTCCACCTTCACTCCATAAAGGTAGTGCCGCCACAACTTAAGTGCAAAAATCACCGCCGCTAGTTCCAAATCATGGACGGGATAGTTTCGCTCGTGCACCTTCAGCTGGCGTGAGCCATAAGCAATCACCTTTCCGCTCTGCAGAAGAACGCAGCCTAAACCGCTTCCTGAAGCATCACTATATATTACAAACCCATCGGTGCCACATGGCGAAGACAACACCGGCGCCATGGTCAACCGAACCTTTAGCTCTTCAAAAGCTCGTGCGCACTCTGGCGTCCAAACGAACTTCTGATCCTTTCGCGTCAGTGTGGTTAGCGGCAAAGCGATCCGCGAGAAGTTCTCCACAAATCTTCTATAGTAGCCCGCAAGTCCAAGGAAACTCCTGACCTCGGCCACGGAAGACAATATTGGCCATTCTTGTATGGCTTTTATCTTCGCTGGATCCACTGCAATGCCCGCTCCACTCACCACATGGCCCAAAAATGCCACTGACGATAGCCAAAACTCGCACTTCGAGAACTTGGCATAGAGCTGATTTTGCCTCAACGTGTTCAACACTAACCGCAAATGAATCTCATGCTCCGCTTTGGACTTTGAGTACACCAGGATATCATCAATGAACACTATCACAAACAGATCCAGGTACTCACGAAAAATACGGTGCATCAAATCCATAAACACCGAAGGCGCATTACACAATCCAAAGGGCATGACTGTGAACTCATAGTGCCCATAACGCGTTCCAAATGCGGTTTTGGGAATGTCACCTTCCCGAATCCTTAACTGGTAATAACCAGACTTCAGGTCCAACTTTGAATAGATGGTCGAGCCCACTAGCTGATCAAATAATTCATCAATCCGAGGTATCGGATACTTATTCTTCTCAGTCAGCTTATTCAATTCACGGTAGTCTATACACAACCGTAACCCACCATCTTTCTTCTTTACAAAAAGCACAGGCGCGCTCCAAGGTGACATACTTGGGCGGATATAGCCTTGCTCTAACATTTCTTGTAGTTGAACCTTCAACTCCGCCATCTCTTTAGGCGCAACGCGATATGGCGAACGGGCCACTGGTTTCGCACCTGGCACCAACTCAATTGTGAAGTCAATCTCCCGCTGGGGTGGTAGCCCAGGGAGATCTGCGGGAAACACATCAGCAAATTCTGCCACAATCGGAACCTCACACAAAGTGGCCTTAGGCTCAACAGCCTGAATTAGTGCAAAGTAACACTCCGCACCCTTCCGAACAGCTTTGACTACCTGGAGTGCAGACATCAACGTCCCGCCTACTCCTCGCATACCCGCGAACTTGGTCTCCTGTTCGGTATTCTGGCCCAACGTGATTTCTTTGGACTGGCAATCGATCATAGCATGCTGCTCCGCAAGCCAATCCATCCCAAAAATCACATCGAATTCCGAGATTGGCAAAACAAATGCGGATAAACAAAAATCCCGACTTCCTACTTGAACCGCCACATCGCAAGCTTGATCCGCAAGCATCCAACAAACATTCGGCAACACCACTCTGACGCTATCTGCCTTTGCACGACTGGGTATCCCAAGCCGCGTAAGAAACTCACTCGACAGAAAAGAATGCGATGCACCTGTATCAAACAGTGCTCGCGCCAGCGTGTCCCGAACCATCACAAAGCCTATGACAAACATGTCACACACACAAACCACAAACATAGGGGTACTAAGCTAAGCATACAAACAATAGCATATGCAAAACTAAACTCATACCTGTGACCACGTCACTCTGCTTGATGGCCTCCTGCAGGCCAAGATTGTAGACCCGGGGTTGCGCTTGCGAGGCAGAAGAATCCACCACCGCTTTTCCTTTCTCCGCATAAGATGCTCCCGCCTTCTTTTCACTCTTTGGCGGCATCCGACAATCTCGCGCAATATGCCCCATCCGACCACAATTGAAGCAGGTACGAGTTTCTGGCTTAGAGGTTGCCCCTGATGTTGCTCCCGACGCAACTGATGAAGGAGCTTGTCCACTAGACTTGGACTTCTTGCCCCATCTCTTCTTATAAAATGACTTTCCCGATCGGGGCGCCTTCCACTCTGGCTGCGTCATCACCAACGCTCTCTTCCCCTGCACCCTCTTCATATCTTTTTCCAACGCGGTCGCAGTGTCAACCAACGCTTGGAAACCCTGGTTCACCGAACTAGACACAAGGAACCTCAACTCGTCCCTCAGTCCTTCATAGAACCTATTAGTCTTCCTCTGCTCATCAGCAAAAATCGAACCCGCATACCGCCCCAAGCGAGTAAACTCATGCAGGTACGCGTCAACACTGCCATCACCTTGAGTCAACCGTTGGAATTCATTTTCCATGGCTATCCGTTGAGCCACAGGAAGGTGCTTCGCTAGGAAGAGCCGGGAGAATTCTTCCATCGACACTTGGGTTAACGGACGACCCGCCAAATGATGCAGCTCCACCTCATCCCACCATAAACGCGCTTCTCCTTCAAGCAAGAAGGTGGCTAAGGTAACCTTCTGATGTTTCGCCGTGCCTATCGCCGTCATCACTTGCTTGACGCGCGACAACCAATCCTCAGCCTGCGTCGGGGTTCCCGCTCCCGAAAACGTAGGCGGATGGAAACTCATAAACCGTGTTAGCTGCTTCTCAGCCGCTCGAGGAACCACTTCCACGACAGGTTCAGGCCCTGCCACCACATGTTCTGTCCTCACAGCCGCTTGTTCTTGCCTCAGTGGCAGACCTTGGATCATAGTAAACAAGGCCTCCGCAACTAAACGGACATGTTCTGCAGACGGTGGAGGTGTAGGCACTGCAGCTGGTGCCGTACTTTCATCGGAACGCTGGGGCTCAGACTGCCCAGCTCCACTCCGTGTCACCTAAAGGTGGACAAGACACACACATTAGCGGTCGTACCCAAGCAAACAACACAAAATAGGAACACGCAGGTTCCTCAAACATACAAAATGCATTCCTATCATGGACATTCAGGAGTTCAATCGTAGACTTTGGTGTGCACAACCACGTGCGCGCCACCCCACAAAAGAAGTCGGCCACGACTTCGAGAGGGAAAGACCAAGACAACTGATACCAAAAATGTAACAACCCCATCCGTTCATATGATATATTCTAGAAGGTCCGGCCGGGCCCCACAGGATATACCACAAAACAGTCGGTGAAGGTACAGGATGATACCAGAGCAGCGCATCGCACCTATCATAAACATTCTAGCGGAAGCTTGAACTACTAGAACTCCTCATGAATGTCCAAATATAAACCCCACATTTTATATAGAGATAGGAATGTCTTACAACATGTATAAAGTCTTGGCCTTATGGCCTTACAGGGCTTTCATGCAGTGGCCTAAACATATTGGCGCGCAGGCCGGCCACAAAAAGAAAACACTCAAAAGAACATTAGCCTTCGAGGGCTAGCAGTAGCAACAGCACCAGCAGGAGCATCAACCTCTATGCGACCCGCTCGGCTCTCCAGCACCTGTGCAAGGACAATCCACCCAACGGTGGCAAACAAAAGCAACGGTCAGCGTTCAGCTGACCAAATTATAACGACCCTACCCCTCCTCTCGGGGCAGCGGTATTTTCCCTGTAGGCATATCATAGCACAAGTATGGCAAGCTATATCATCAAAGGTGCTTTCACGCACACAAGCCATCACAACCGTTCGCTGCCCGGCCCAACGGTCCGTGCACTCAGGGCACATTCTTGGTGTTCTGGCAACCTCTTGCCCACCACCGTATCAGGGTTATCACCCAACGGTAACACTCTTGAGCATTTACTCCATGGCGTGCAGCCGGAGTTAGTCCTCGGACACCGGGATGGCCCGTAGCCCCCCTTTGTGTCATGGCGCGCAGGCCGAAGACTCTTGCTATGCGCTCCAACAGACCACACTTTTGGTCTCACGTCAGACGGACATAGCGCAGGTCGGATCCTCCACCCCCCCCCCCCCCCCCCCCCGTTGCTCAAATCGCCTTGCCCTTTCCGCGTGCAGCGTACTCATGGCTATATCAAAGGCGCGGGTCGGTCTCACCAATCCTGTTCCTGGCATTCAAGCCTGGGTAATTCACGATACCCATTTCCTCACGGCGACAGCGGGTCTTTCCTGGGCGCACCAGTACTTCCTGTAATTCCCGTCACAGGTGGACACCGCAAATTACAAATGTCAGGGGTCTTTCCTGGGCACACCAGTACTTCCTGTGACTCACTCCACAGGTGGACACCCTATGACATCAAGCATCACAAAAAGGGCCTTTCCTGGTCCCACCAGTACTTCCTGTGCCTCATCCACAGGTTGGACCCAAAAGCAGCACAAGGCTATTTTCCTGGGCTACCACCCCAGTACTTCCTGCTACTCCTTTTTGCAGGCATAACTCGTAGACTCCTTAACACTACACGTTTATCACGGAGTCTTCTCCGGTTCGTATGCAACATCACCAATCCAGACCAACCTGTCCAGATGGGCTTCACACAGCATGCCTATTCCGTACTCATTTCCGGATCTATATGCAATACCAAGGGGATTTCAAGCATCCACCTAAATGACTCCCAAAAGCAGCCACCGCTTGGTGGGGGAATCAAAAGATATGCCAAAACAGAAGCCTTCACATGGCTAGGAAGAAAAGTCGTTACCCTTGACGATCGTTTCGGTGCCATGGCTTGAAAGCTTGCTTGCAAGACTCGCAAGAGCGTTCCCTCCGCAACGCTGGCTTCGGACCTCTCGCCGGTAAACCACAGCACCACCAACAGCAGCCCCCTTCCCTTCTTCCTCCTCCTTTCTCTCTCTCTTTCTCTCTCTTGAAGAAAGATGAAGGCTAAAGAATATGAGAAATACATCTCTGACTTCGGCCCTTAAGGAAAAAGAAGAAGAGCTTTCAGCCCTTGGATCCAGACTGAAGAAATGGACGGCCACGATTCTGCCAAAAACACACATTTTGACCCGACACGGCCTCGAACACGGCCGTGTGCCTGGCCGTGTGCCTCAAGCGGTGGTCAACCGACTTCCAAACCAGTGACACGCCCACGGGACACGCCCGTGTCTGTGGCCGTGTACCTGGGGAAAAAAATCCCAAATCATCCCGAGACTTCACACGGCCTGTGACACGCCCGTGTCCCAGGCCGTGTGCCCCGACACGGCACAAAGACACGCCCTGTCGAATTCTCTCGGCGGGCTGAGTTCGTCGCCTGATTTGACACGCCCTGTGACACGCCCGTGTCACAGGCCGTGTTCAGCACTCGACACCCACTTCTCGACACTCGACGATCGTCGAGCAAAATTCGTCGAGCATGCGACACGGCCTTGGACACGCCCGTGTCCTGGGCCGTGTGCCTCATCTCGACGAATCGTCGAGACCAAAGAAAAATCGTCGAGACAACCCGACACGCCCTGCGACACGCCCGTGTCCCAGGCCGTGTCACCCAAATTTGCCTGTTTCAGAACTTTGGGCTGTTACAGAGCAGCTCATGGGTGGAAAGACGAAAAATCGTCTAAGTAATAATCGACGAGAATCACTCGTGATTCATGCCGAATCATCGAGAATCACTGGCTGATTCTCGTCATCTCTATCCGGCTAAATCAGAGCGTGCAAATCTGTCGCTAAGTCAAAATCGTCGAGAATCACTGGCTGATTCTCGGCGAATCGACGAGTATCACCTTCGATTCTTGCCGATTTTGCATTAGGCGAATTTCTGGAACCAGCTGGACTGGACTCAGCCGCTGGCGCTGTTTTGAACCGGGCTTAGGGTTTCTTCTGGTGGGACCCACAACGGTCATAAAGAAGTATTCTACTGTATAAATACTCGCGTATTTTTGAACAGTCGAAAAAGGAAGACAGAAAAACGAAAGCCGAGCCGCCGACGTGACCTAGATCGTGAAACCTGCTCTGCCGTCGTCGCCGCTCGTGCCAGTTGATCGCCGTCTTTGATCGTGGTTTCTTCCAGATCTCCCGGCGACAGAAGCTCAGCCAAGCACAGCGTCTCACGCGTCTAACCAGAGATCCTTTATCTCTTGATTCGTTGATCGGGAAAACCTTCCCCTTCTGAATCGATCGAGACGATCGATCCTAGTGTGACCGTTCGAACACCTTGCTAGGTTTGCTACGAATATTGAATCTCCAAAGAACAGCCGCAACATGCCGTTGTCGCCGCCGATCCCGAGAACCAAGCCGCCGCCCTTCTTGCCGCCGCCGGTTTCGGGGAGATTCTCTCTAAGTGAGATTTAGGGTTGTGGATTCTTCGTTGACTTCAAGAACACGGCGTCGAACAAAGAGGGACACCTTATTATCCATAAGTATTTTGTATTTCTAATACACTCCAATTTATATTTTGTTGTAACGGACCGATTGGTCCCTAGTTGTAAGGGTTGGGTGCAACCCGTGTTGTGGGAGTGGTGACTCCTACGTGTGGAAGGGTTCCTTCCGTTAGTGCAAGGATTGGATTTCAATCCTGTTGGTGAAGTGACCGAGTCATCCCTGGTTGGGAGATAGGTCGAAGGGGGAAAGTGGATGTACCCAAATCGGGGAACCACTATAAATTGCTTGTGTCCATTCTGTGCTGTGTTGTTTTCTTTTCTTGTTCAGGTATGATTTTAATTCCGTAAAAACGCTGCAAGACACCTATTCCCCCCCCCCATAGGTGAAGGTAGTTGACACTAAGTTGACTTTCACATATCACTTTCCAAGTGTATTGGCTCTTCCTCAACATGAGGCTCCCCCTGCACTTGTGCACCATCTATAGGGTCTTGTGCAGGAATATCTTGTACTATAGATTGTTCAAGAATCTCTTGCCTTTCTTCCTCAGGCATATCCTTAGTTAGAACCCTATCCCATCTCGATATAATCCTGATGTCCATCCTTCTCATGTGATTTATCTTAGTCCCATCTAACTGGTCCATCACTTCAGGTATTGTTGCAGCTAAATACAAGCTCACAATTCTTCCCAGATTTGGCTTCTTCATACTTTCCTTAATCTTTTCAAAAATTACTAATGACCAATCTGTATTTAGTCTATAGATGATTCTGGTCATAAGGCTAAACATAAAGGCAAAAATCTTATCATGCCCCCATGGTTTACAGAGAATCACTTTGCCTACAACTTCAGACAAAAATTTCCCTTGCACATTCATGCCTTTCCTATTCAAAGCTGAGCCAATCTTCGTGGTGGAATCCAGTCCACACCATTGAAGTTCTTCCTTTAGCTTAGATGCGGGTACATCTTCTTCTTCTTGTGTTCTTGGCAGGTGAAGAACTTTCCTTAAACTCTTCTGGGTGATTTTCACCTTAACTCCATGGACTGTGGATCTAATTTTGAGTCCAGTTTGATCTAGGGTAGCAGCACCAAAGAATTATAGTACTTCTTTCTTCCAAATCTTACTTGGTTCCGAAACTAAGAATTCCAGACCATTTTCAGCTATTAGGGTTATTACTCCTGTAATTTCTGAATCCGCTCCATCAAATGCATTCCGAACCAGTTCGTATCCTTCATTGACATTGTCTTCTAGCTTTGGTGCCATTAGGGTTGAGTGAAAGTGTAACGCCCCGAAACTCAAAGGAGCAAAGGGGGACGTTTTGGGCCAGTTTGGGTTCTGGCAGAGGGCACACGGCCTGGGACACGGGCGTGTCCCAGGGCGTGTCAAGCGCGTTTCGGCACTTAGCCGCAAAGTCGTCGAGTTATACTCGACGATTCGTCGAGAGTGGGCACACGGCCTGCGACACGGGCGTGTCGCAGGGCGTGTCAACCTGTGTCGACACTTAGCCGTGAAATCGTCGAGATATACTCGACGATTCGTCGAGAATGGGCACACGGCCTGTGACATGGGCGTGTCGCAGGGCGTGTCGACCCGTGTCAACGATCGTCCCGGGGAGTCGTCGAGATTTACTCGACGATCGTCGAGACAAGGCACACGGCCTAGGACACAGGCGTATCCAAGGCCGTGTCATCCAGTCGTCGTTCTCCCCTCGACGAAATGTCCCGTGTACACGGCCTGGGGTCCAGGCATGTCAATGTGACACGGGCAAGGACACGGGCGTGTCCTAGGACCCGTGCAGTGCTCGGGTTGAAAACGGGGGAAAAATCATGGTGTACACGGCCGGCTACACGGCCGTGTCAGCTGGAACACGGGCGTGTCAGCTCGAACACGAGCGTGTTCGATACCCGTGTGAGGGTCCAGGAGATTCGATTTTGACGGCGAATGCGGCACACGGCCCTGGACACGGGCGTGTGCCAGGCCGTGTTCGGTCCAGATTGGGCATTTCAGCCCCGAATCAAAACCGTTCGTTTCCTTGATTGAAGATCAAACGGCTGGGGATGGTTCCTGAGAGGATATACCCGGGTTTGACTTAGAAAATCCATCACTTTCTTACCTTTTTCATCTCTCCAAACCCTTGGAGAAAGAGGAGAGCCCTTGGAGGAAGAAGAGCTAGATCCGCCATTGGAGGAGCTTCGGAGCTCTGAATCGCAAGCCGACTCCGGATCCACGGAGGCAACGCAAGTGCGGTGATTTCTATCCGATTACTTTTCGATGGCACCAAAGAGGAACTCAAGGGTAACGATCCTCATCTTGAGCATGAATCGCTCCTTTTCTTAGCATAGGAAGCCCGCTCTCGCGAGTTTGCGGAGAGTTGGAGGCGTTCCTTCGGGTAGATATGTAAAGTCCCCATTGTTTAGAGTCCGTATGCGAGAACGGACGTAGGAATTTTGTGTGAAGCCTATCCGGACATGTTAGTCTGGATCGGTGATGTTGCATTGTATAAGGCCGGAGAAGACTCCGTGCTATTGGGTGTTTTTCGGGTTTTCTACGCGGTAGATTGCAGCAGGGAGCCTTGGGGACTAACCCAAAGGTGCACCCGGAAAACTGGGTGGATACGAGATCTTGCCAACTTGGTGGCCTGAGAGCCAACTCGAACATAACTGGGTTATGTGTCTTGCGGTAGAATGGGACTCGGTGGAAGTTTGACCCGCGCAAATGGCTTAAATTGTCGTTGCGATGTGAGCACGGGTTAGATGGAACCGTACCCGCTTTATGTCGTTCGGTTAGAGAGACCTAAGGTTACGTGGCACTCGCCGTTGGCATAGATGGGAGTCTTCGGTGGTCAATGACTTAAACTGTCGTGATCCAGGCCAGGAAGATAAATTGCTCATAGGTTTGGCCGTCTAAGTGGCGGTGGTGAGTCCGGAATGTTAATGGCTTTAATTGACGTGACATCGACCGGTTCACCGAGAATGTGCCCTGAGTGCACGGGACGTGTGGCCGTATGAACCAACGTCTGTGATGAAATGGCTATGGTTATATGCATTGCTCGCTTGTGCTAATGAAATGCAGGGAAGGAGCATCGCCGCCCCGAGTTGGGGGCGGGATCGTTATAATTTGGTCAGCATTGCTGACCGTTGCCTTGTTTGCCACCGTGCGATGGTTTGTTGCTTGCAGGTGTAGCTGGACCAAGCGGTCAATAGCGGGCTAAAGCCCTTTTTGCGAAGCTGGCCCTCGAAGGCCCAAGTGGAAATGTTTTCTGTTTTATTCATGTATGACCGGCCTGCGTGCCGAGGTTTGTAAATCATGTCTTATTCAAGTGAAACATTCTGTAAGGCCTTAAGGCCGATTTTTGGGTATTTTGTATACATTCCTAATTATGTACTAGTGGACATTCGTGCTCTAATGCTGGGTTCTTGTTTACAACTTCTATAAACTGCTTCCGCTAGAATGCTCTGTGTAGGACGTCGTGATTGGTTGGATGGTTTCCATACGTAACCACCCGGTCTGTCTGTGGTATATGGCGTCGGGCCCCGGCCGGACCTACTGCTATATGCTATGCGACGGATAGGGGGCATTACAATTTGGTATCAGACTACTGGTTTTGGTCGGGCTTAAAGTGAATTCATGGGCGAATTCTTTTTAAGGGGTGGTGAGCACATTGTGTGCGTCATCGTTATAATGGTAAAAGAACCCATGAATGTCCACTTAGGAATGAAAATACTCGTGTTTGAGGAACCTGCGTGTTCTTATAATTGCTGTTTGCAATGTTATGTGGTCGCTTAACGGTGTTTTGTACCACTATAGGTGACCAGAAGTGGTGTTGGGCCATCAGAACGCCGATTTTCTGAGGCTAGCAGTGCACCGGATGTTGCTCCCGCAACACCTCTGTCGGCTGAGAATATACGATTGGTGGCTGAAGCGGTGTTGGCCGTGATTAATGCGCAGCCTGGAAGGCAAGCGCAGAAGCCCGCTCCCGTGATGGAGCAAGTACCTCTACAAGAGGCTGAGCCGAGGAGGGTGGAGCAAGTGGTTTTTGAACCGATAGTGCCAAGGAGGGCCACTGAGAGGTAGTTGAATCATGTAATGAGCTTTAACCCTCCGTTATTCTCGGGGTTGGGAACCCCATCTCAGGCTGAAGACTGGTTCTCTAGGGTGAAGAGAGTCATGACGGCGACGGAGACGGAGGAGTGGCAAATGACCACCATCGCTACGTTCCTGCTGGACGGTGAAGCAAGGATGTGGTGGGAAGGATTGGAGCTGCATCATTTGAGAGGTAGACAACTGATAGACTTTCTGATGGAAGAGTTCTCGGGATTGTTCTTAGCAAGATACCTCCCTTCTACTCAGAGGATTTCAATGGAGAATGAGTTCCTGAAGTTGGTGCAGGGTGAGAGGAGCGTGGATGAATATCTCCACGAGTTTACACGGTTGAGTCGTTATGCTAGCTCCACCATCATGGATGAGGAGCGCAAGACTAATCGTTTTTATGAAGGCTTGAGGGATGAGCTGAGACTATTACTGTCGGGGCCAATGACGCAGGGTTTCTTAACCTTGGTCAATACTGCCCGGTCCTTGGAGAAGGACATGAAGAACGTGCAAGCGAAGAAAAGCTTGGGTGAAAAGAAATCTGAGTTCAGAGTGCCGACTACTTCAAAGTCCGGCTATCGGAGGGCTTTCAAGAAGCATAGGACTTCGGGTCCAGCTTCTTCTGGCGCTTCTGGGGCGACTACGGGTCGGACCCCGGGTGCGTGCTTTACGTGTGGAAAGACGGGGCACTTTGCCCGTGATTGTTGGAGCGGACATCCTAAGTCCGAGAGGAGGCCGGGAGCCACATATGAAGAGAAGGGAAAGGCGGTGGAGTCGACCGCATCCCACTATGCTCCGGCTCAACCAAGGGTCTACAATCTTGGCCAACAGGAGGCCATTAAACAAGCTGATGTGGTGACAGGTACGGTTTAATTTATAGCAAGTCAATTTCCTTTATATGCTTGTTATGCACATGTTACCTTACCACTACTTGTTTAGGATTTGTATTGATTTGTGAAAATCCGGCACGAGCACTCTTCGATACGGGAGCTTCACACTCCTTTTTGTCCGAAGGATTTATATTACGCATCGGGGTCCCTTCCTCGATGGCGAAGGATAAGTTGGATGTGTTGTTGCCCAATGGGTGTTCGATGTGAGCGGATAGGATCTGCGATGTTAAGATTCGTATTGGGGAGCAGGAGTTCGACCTGCGGGTGTCTTTACTTCCGTTAGTGGAGTTCGACGTCATATTTGGCATGGACTGGCTCTCGGAGCAGCAGGCCCATATAGATTGCGGTAGCAAGGAAGTCAAGCTGGGAGTAAGTCGTGAGACGACTTTTACGGGCTTAAAGGGGTCGAGCAAGACGTTGATGTCTGCTCTTCAGGTGGTGAAGGCGGTTCGTGCCGGAGCAAAACTGTTCTTTACACTAGTGGAGGTTGCAAAGCCGAAGCCCGCTTTGGATTGTATTTCAGTGGTATCGGAATACCCTGATGTGTTCCCCGCAGATCTTCCTGGAGCCCCGCCTCAACGGGAGATAGATTTCACGATCGAGCTAGTGCCAGGTGCGAAGCCTGTGTCACGATCTCCGTATCGGCTAGCGCCTAAGGAAATGGCGGAGCTGAAAGTTCAACTGCAAGAGTTATTGGAACAAGGGTATGTGCGCCCGAGTTCTTCGCCTTGGAGCGCACCGGTCCTCTTTGTTAAGAAGAAGGACGGAAGCTTGAGGTTGTGTATTGATTATCGGGAGCTAAACAAGCTGACTGAGAAGAACAAGTACCCGATCCCTAGGATTGATGATCTCTTTGATCAGTTAGTCGGGTCGACGGTGTACTCGAAGTTAGATCTCAAGTCTGGGTACTATCAGCTGCGGATAAGGGAGAGTGATATCCTGAAGACAGCGTTTAGTACGAGATACGGGCATTACGAGTTTATGGTCATGCCGTTTGGGCTGACTAATGCGCCGTCAGTATTCATGGATTTGATGAACAGGACGTTCAGGGAGTACTTGGACCATTTCGTGATCGTCTTCATCGACGATATTTTGGTGTACTTGCAAAGTGAGGAAGATCACTTCAAGCATCTTCATTTGGTGTTGGAGACGCTAAGGAGAAACCAGTTGTATGCCAAGTTCTCGAAGTGCGAGTTTTGGCTATCCTCAGTGGCGTTCCTCGGGCATATAGTCAGTGGAGAGGGTATTGCTGTGGATCCGGCGAAGATTGTTGCGATACGAGAGTGGCCTGAGCTTGCTACGGTAGCAGAAGTCCGGAGCTTTTTGGGGCTTGCCGGTTATTATAGGCGCTTCGTAGAGAACTTCTCGTGGATAGCGCTACCTCTCACTACTTTGACGAGGAAGGAGCATAAGTTCGTTTGGACGCCGGAGTGCGCGCGAGCTTTTGAGGAACTGAAGTGTCGGTTGACCACGGCGCCTGTGCTGAGTTCGCCATGTGGAACCGAAGGCTATGAGATATATAGCGATGCTTCGGGCAGCGGTTTGGGTTGCGTGCTACTGCAGCACGGAAGCGTGATAGCTTATGGCTCGAGACAGCTAAAAGTGCACGAGAGGAATTATCCGGTCCATGACTTGGAGTTAGCGGCCGTGATTTTTGCCTTGAAGCTGTGGAGACACTATTTGTACGGTGTGAAGATTGATATCTACACCGATCACAAGAGCCTAAAGTACCTGATAGATCAGAAGGATCTGAATATGCGGCAGCGTAGGTGGATGGAGTTCCTGGGGGACTATACATTCAAGATCCACTACGTGCCTGGCAAAGGGAATGCGGTTGCGGACGCGTTGAGTCGCCGAGCCCCAGCTCAAGCCAATTGGCTATCGGTGCATGATGAGCGGTTGGTGCGGGAGTTGGAGGCGTTGGAGATTGTTTGTGTGGATAGACAATCTAGTGTTGAAGCAGTTCTGAATTGGACTGAAGTCCAATATGACCTGGCTGATCGGATTCGGCAGGCTTTGGATATGGATGCTCATATGAAGCAGTTCATGATAGAGGCTCTGGATGGGTCAAATTCCCAATTCGTCGTGGAGGACGGATTGCTTTGGAAAGACGGTCGTCTGTGCGTCCCTTGTGTGGGCAATTTACGGGTGGAGTTGTTGTACGAGGCGCACCATACCAAGTACTCAATTCACCCGGGGAGCACGAAGATGTACCGTGATATAAAGAAACTATTTTGGTGGCCGGGTTTGAAAAAGGATGTGGCGCTATACGTAGCGAAGTGCCAAACCTGCGCCTTGGTAAAGGCGGAGTGCCAAAAGCCGGGAGGATTCCTTAAGTCCTTGCCTATTCCGGAGTGGAAATTTGACGACATCTCTATGGATTTTGTGCACGGTTTGCCAAGGTCGCAAAAGGGGAACGACGCCATTTGGGTGATCGTGGATCGATTAACGAAGGTGTCGCATTTTATTCCGCATAGGAAGGATGATCAGGTGGAGAAGTTGGCAAAGCTTTATGTGGATAATATAGTGCGGCTTCATGGTGTGCCCCGCAGCATCGTGAGTGACCGAGATGGGCGGTTCACGTCCAATGATTGGAGGCTGGTGCAGCAAATGTTGGGAACAAAGATGAAGTTTAGCACAGCCTTCCACCCACAAACGGATGGGCAGACCGAGAGGGTAAATAGGACCATGGAAGATATGCTTCGCATGTGTGTCTTGGATTTCGGAAAGCAATGGGAAGACCACCTTTATTTGGTGGAGTTCGCATACAACAACAGCTACCAAGCAAGTATTCAGATGGCGCCTTTCGAGGCCCTTTATGGTAGAAGATGTCGCACGCCGTTGTCTTGGTTAGAAACGGGTGAGTCAAAGTTGTATAAGCGATCGGAAGTAGAGGGTGCTACTTCTTTGGTGAGAACCATTCGGGAGAGGTTGCTCATCGCTCAGGACCGGCAAGCAAAGTACTATAATGCCAAGCACAGGAACGTGGAGTTCGTTGTGGGCGATTATGTATACTTAAAGATCAAGCCATTCAAGGGTGTCTCGCGGGTGCGGCGATTGAAAAAGCTAAGCCCGAGGTACCTTGGACCGTTCGAGGTTCTGGAGCGAGTTGGAGAAGCGGCCTATAGATTGAAGCTTTCAGTGGAGCTAAGTGGTTTACACGATGTATTCCATATTTCGGTGCTTCGGAAGGCGGTGCAAGAGCCTACGCAAGTGATCGCGGTCGATCAAGTGCCGGTGGAAAGTGGGCTAACAACTAAGGTGAAGCCCGTGCGGATTGAGGACTCGGAGGTCAAGCGGCTACGCAATAAAGAGATCAGGATGGTCAAGGTCCGGTGGGACAATTGCGGTCGTGAGGAGCTCTCTTGGGAACGAGAGCAGACTATGCTTGACAAATATCCGGAGTTGTTCCGCTCAGGTACAAATTTTAGTTTTGTACATATCTTTCCTTTATTTAAATTTCGTGGGCGAAATTCTTTTAAGAGGGGGAGAGTTGTAACGCCCCGAAACTCAAAGGAGCAAAGGGGGACGTTTTGGGCCAGTTTGGGTTCTGGCAGAGGGCACACGGCCTGGGACACCGGCGTGTCCCAGGGCGTGTCAAGCGCGTGTCGGCACTTAGCCGCGAAGTCGTCGAGTTATACTCGACGATTCGTCGAGAGTGGGCACACGGCCTGCGACACGGGCGTGTCGACCCGTGTCGACACTTAGCCGTGAAATCGTCGAGATATACTCGACGATTCGTCGAGAATGGGCACACGGCCTGCGACACGGGCGTGTCGCATGGCGTGTCGACCCGTGTCGACGATTGTCCCGGGGAGTCGTCGAGATTTACTCGACGATCGTCGAGACAAGGCACACGGCCTAGGACACGGGCGTGTCCAAGGCCGTGTCATCCAGTCGTCGTTCTCCCCTCGACAAAATGTCCCGTGTACACGGCCTGGGGTCCAGGCGTGTAAATGTGACACGGGCAAGGACACGGGCATGTCCTAGGACCCGTGCAGTGCTCGGGTTGAAAACGGGGGAAAAATCATGGTGTACACGGCCGGCTACACGGCCGTGTCAGCTGGAACACGGGCGTGTCAGCTCGAACACGGGCGTGTTCGATACCCGTGTGAGGGTCCAGGAGATTCGATTTTGACGGCGAATGCGGCACACGGCCCTGGACACGGGCGTGTGCCAGGCCGTGTTCGGTCCAGATTGGGCATTTCAGCCCCGAATCGAAACCGTTCGTTTCCTTGATTGAAGATCTAACGGCTGGGGATGGTTCCTGAGAGGATATACCCGGGTTTGACTTAGAAAATCCATCACTTTCTTACCTTTTTCATCTCTCCAAACCCTTGGAGAAAGAGGAGAGCCCTTGGAGGAAGAAGAGCTAGATCCGCCATTGGAGGAGCTTCGGAGCTCCGAATCGCAAGCCGACTCCGGATCCACGGAGGCAACGCAAGTGCGGTGATTTCTATCCGATTACTTTTCGATGGCGCCAAAGAGGAACTCAAGGGTAACGATCCTCATCTTGAGCATGAATCGCTCCTTTTCTTAGCATAGGAAGCCCGCTCTCGCGAGTTTGCGGAGAGTTGTAGGCGTTCCTTCAGGTAGATATGTAAAGTCCCCGTTGTTTAGAGTCCGTATGCGAGAACGGACATAGGCATTTTGTGTGAAGCCTATCCGGACATGTTAGTCTGGATCGGTGATGTTGCATTGCATAAGGCCGGAGAAGACTCCGTGCTATTGGGTGTTTTTCGGGTTTTCTACGCGGTAGATTGCAGCAGGGAGCCTTGGGGACTAACCCAAAGGTGCACCCGGAAAACTGGGCGGATACGAGATCTTGCCAACTTGGTGGCCTGAGAGCCAACTCGAACATAACTGTGTTATGTGTCTTGCGGTAGAATGAGACTCGGTGGAAGTTTGACCCGCGCAAATGGCTTAAATTGTCGTTGCGATGTGAGCACGGGTTAGATGGAACCGTACCCGCTTTATGTCGTTCGGTTAGAGAGACCTAAGGTTACGTGGCACTCGCCGTTGGCATAGATGGGAGTCTTCGGCGGTCAATGGCTTAAACTGTCGTGACCCAGGCCAGGAAGACAAATTGCTCATAGGTTTGGCCGTCTAAGTGGCGGTGGTGAGTCCGGAATGTTAATGGCTTTAATTGACGTGACATCGACCGGTTCACCGAGAATGTGCCCTGAGTGCATGGGACGTGTGGCCGTATGAGCCAACGTCTGTGATGAAATGGCTATGGTTATATGCATTGCTCGCTTGTGCTAATGAAATGCAGGGAAGGAGCATCGCCGCCCCGAGGGTGGGGCGGGATCGTTATAATTTGGTCAGCATTGCTGACCGTTGCCTTGTTTGCCACCGTGCGGTGGTTTGTTGCTTGCAGGTGCAGCTGGACCAAGCGGTCAATAGCGGGCTAAAGCCCTTTTTGCGAAGCTGGCCCTCGAAGGCCCAAGTGGAAATGTTTTCTGTTTTATTCATGTATGACCGGCCTGCGTGCCGAGGTTTGTAAATCATGTCTTATTCAAGTGAAACATTCTGTAAGGCCTTAAGGCCGATTTTTGGGTATTTTGTATACATTCCTAATTATGTACTAGTGGACATTCGTGCTCTAATGCTGGGTTCTTGTTTACAACTTCTATAAACTGCTTCCGCTAGAATGCTCTGTGTAAGACGTCGTGATTGGTTGGATGGTTTCCATACGTAACCACCCGGTCTGTCTGTGGTATATGGCGTCGGGCCCCGGCCGGACCTACTGCTATATGCTATGCGACGGATAGGGGGGCGTTATAGAAAGCTTGGATTAAGAAGAGAGAAGTTGTCGACACAGGGTTTTGGTCTCGAAAATATGAAGAATGTGTCGACAAAATATGTTGTTGACCTATTTATACCTTTCTAAGTAATGAAGGTCAAAAGTCGCATCAACAATCACTGAATGTGTCGACACTGTTGAAAAGTGTCGACACAGACTACTTAAGTCTCGACAACGGTGTTGACTACTATGTGTCGACACCAGTTATGATGTGTCGACACAAATATCCTTAACTGACGACTCAGTGTTTGAGTGTCGACACAGACATCTATATGTGTCGACACCACATCTGGATGTGTCGACACTACTTCTCTGAAGTGTCGACACTGATTCTCTAGATGTGTCGACACCATTTTCCTGGAATGTCGACACAACTTTTCTGGAATGTCGACACCACTTCTCTGTGTCGACACCATACTGCTGGATATGTCGACGCAGTTTTACTTAGCCAATATTGTTAAACTAATCTATGTTCAACATTCCTAATTCAATTTTAAACTTATTGAATTTAGTTTCATCCAGTGGCTTAGTAAACATATCTGCAATTTGATAATCTGTTTTGATAAATTCTAGTGAGATATCCTCTTTCTCTATATATTCTCTAAGGAAATGGTATCTAATTTCTATATGCTTAGTCCTACTATGTGAAACAGGATTATTAGCAATAGAAATATCACTTGTAGAATCACAAAGCAAAGGTGTTCTACTTACCTGAATACCATAGTCTTCTAGCTGGTGCTGAATCCACAATAGTTGTGCACAGCAACTTCCTGCTGCCACATTTTCAGACTCAGCTATGGAAATTGCCACACTAGTCTGCGTTTTACTGCTCTAAGACACCAATCTTCCTCCTAGAAATTGACAGGTGCCTGTAGTGCTTTTTTTATCTTCTTTGCAACCTGCAAATTCTGCATCTGAATAGTCTATTAGTAGAAAATCTCCATTCCTAGGGTACCAAAGGCCTAGATTTGATGTGCCCTTAAGATATCTTAAAATCCTTTTTACAGCAGTAAGATGAGATTCTTTAGGGTAGGATTGGTACCTAGCACAGACACATGTAGCATACATGATATCTGGTCTACTAGCAGTCAGATATAGGAGGGAGCCAACTATCCCTCTATACAAAGTTTCATCTACAGGTTTCCCAGCATCATCTTTGCTTAGAGACACACTTGTCCCCATTGGAGTTCTCATGGTAGTGGATGATTCCATACCATACTTTTTAATTAACTCCAGGGTGAACTTAGACTGGGATATGGACAAGCCATCTTCAGTCTGTCTTACTTGGAGACCCAAGAAAAACTTACGTTCTCCCATACTGCTCATTTCAAATTTCCCTTGCATAAGTTTTGTAAACTTTCTACAAAGGTTACTTTCAGTAGAACCAAACATTATGTCATCAACATATATTTGGACTAGGATTATCTTTCCTTTGGATTTCCTAAGGAATAGAGTCTTATCTCTTTTTCCCCTTGAGAATTTGTTCTCAATGAGGAAAGTAGACAGGGTTTCATACCAGACCCTTGGGGCTTGCTTTAACCCATATAAAACTTTCCTAAGTCTATAAATATAATCAGATTTGAGACAGTCAACAAAACCTGAGGGCTGCTCTACATAGACTTCTTCTTTTAGATTTCCATTTAGGAATGCTGATTTTACATCCATTTGGAATACCTTGAAGCCTTGATATACTGCATAAGCAAGAAACATCCTAATTGCTTCCAGTCTTGCTATTGGGGCAAAGGTTTGATCAAAGTCAATACCCTCTTCCTTCCTGTATCCTTTTGCAACAAGCCTTGCTTTGTTCTTCACAATGATCCCACTCTCATCCAGTTTGTTCCTAAAGATCTACTTTGTTCCAATGATGTTGTGGTCTTTTGGTTTAGGAACTAACTTCCAGACCTTGCACCTTCTGAACTGATTCAGCTCCTCTTGCATGGCATCAGTCCAAAGTGGGTCTAGAACAGCTTCTTCAAATTTCTTAGGTTCCACTTGAGATAAGAAGCTAGAGCAAAGAACTGTGTTCAGATTCCTGCTCTTTGTTTGTACTCCTTGTCTTTGGATCACCAATTATCTGATTTGCTGGATGATCCTTTAAGTGTCTAATAGCTGGAGGTAGTCTATCTTCAGGTTGAACACCTCCAGTCTCTTCATTATGCTGCACCTCTTGGTTTTCATCAGCATCTGGAGAGTCTTGTACTCCCCCTGGACAGCAGCCACCATTTTCCACTTCCTGATTTGCAGTTGAATCTTCTGTAATGGTAAGCTTGTCCATTCTCTCATTTATACTTGTAGAACTGCAAGAACTACTTGGTAACTCACTGTTAATAAGTTTTGTTTCATCAAAGACAACATGTACAGACTCTTCTACAACTTGAGTAATCAAGTTGTAGACCATATAAGCCTTACTATTGTTACTGTACCCAACAAATATGCCATCTTGGGATTTGGCAGCAAACTTAGTTAGATAAGACTTGCCATTGTTAAGGACATAACACTTACAACCAAAGATCCTAAAATAGGATAAGTTTGGTTTTCCGCCCTTCATAATCTCATAGGGAGTCTTTTTGTGGCTTTTGGTGATAGAAGCCCTATTGATCATATGACATGCAGTGTTTACTGCCTCAACCCAGAAATATTCTGGGAGAGAAGTGTCACTCAATAGAGTTCTACCAGCCTCAACCAGTGTTCTATTCTTCCTTTCAGCAATACCATTTTGCTATGGTGTTTTAGGTGATGAGATTTCTTGAAAAATCCCAAATTCTTCACACAGTCTTGTCATACTCTCAGATTGAAATTCAGTGTCATGGTCACTTCTGATTTTGACCATTGTACTGTCCAGCTCATTCTGAATTTGTTTGACAAAACTATATAAAAACTTGGGGTTTCAGATTTTTGTCTCAGAAAGAACACCCATGAATATCTAGAATAGTCATCTACCACACAAAAGTGTAGACCTTCCTACCTAAACTACGAACTGACATAGGACCAAATAGATCCATATGCAAGAGGTATAGACACGTCACTGAATCCTTGTTTTCAAGGCTATGGAAGGAGAATTTGGTCTGCTTGCCTTTTTCACAAGCTGAGCATATCCCATCATTTATATACTTAACTTGAGGACCATTCCTCACTAACTCTTTGCTAAAGAGTTGGCCAATAGTCTTGTAGTTAAGATGGGTCAGCCTCTTGTGCCATTTAACACAATGAGAGGCTCTCTCATCAGCTACAAGACAAATAGGAGAAACATTGTTCTCACACTCAAAGTTAAGACAGTACATATTTCTTTTTTTATATCCTGTCAATATGGCCTTTTGATCACTTGACCTTTTGATATGACAACCATTCTTGACAAATGAAATGTCATAACCTAAATCACTCAGCTGACTTATGCTAATTAGATTATGTTTCAAACCCTTTACATAGTCCACTTGAGTGATTGTAACTGAGTTATTAGAAATATTACCAAAACCTTTGATGACTCCCTTTTCACAACCACCAAAGATTACTTTAGGCCCATTCAGCATAGGTGAGTAGTCCTTCAGCAACCCCCTTGTTCCAGTCATGTGCCTAGAACATCCACTGTCCAAGTACCATGTAGGGGCATGACAACTTGGACTCACCTGTAACACAGATTACTTAACCTTAGAACCCAAATAACTTTTGGGTCCTTGGTGCAAGTTAGTCTGAACTTTAACAAATCTACCTGCAGCTTTTCTAACAGGCAGACTGCTACTCTCCTTGACACTAATATTGTGCCAACAGTCTAAGGCAAAGTGGTCTATCTTGCCACAGCACCAGCACTCTAACTTATTGTACCTTTGTTTAGGTACAGCTTTAGCTGATTTATTTGCAGAAGATCTGTTGTTTTGTACTGGGGATTTGCCTCTAGAATTGAACTTAGCAGTCCATGCAGTTTTCTTAAACCCTAATCCAGTCTTACCCTTTTGAGACACAAACTCATCAATCAAGGGTAATACAGATTTTGGTTTAGAAAAACTAGCTACAATCTCCTTTTCTTTCTGAAGTCTATTCTCCAGACTTTTAATCTGATCATTTTTAAATGTGATAGTACACATCTGAATAACAGTAATGTTTTTCAGTCTGGCTATCTCATTCAACTTCTGATCCAGCAACTTCTCTGAATCAGATGCAGCCAACTTAAGATCTGCAATTTCCTTAGCCTGAGTTTTGGCAAGGTTTTTGCTTTTATTTAGTGCCTGCAACAAGTCCCTATATTCATCTATCAGCTGATGAATATCACCTTCAGACTCAGACCCATCCACATCACTTGATGCAGATGTGATGACTCTGACCCAGTACTACAATCTGAATTTCTAGAAAAATATTATACCTTACTAGGACCAGGCTGATCCTGGCACTTGTCTTCTTCTGACACAGCCATCAGTCCCTTGCACTGATGTTCTTCTTGTTCATAGATAGAGTTCAGCACTTACAGAAACTCATCTTCTTCATCTGCTGCATATAGACCAATGTATGCCTCAGCTTCAGATTCTGACTCTGAAGATGATTGGTCTGTCAAGCTCTTCTCCTTCTTAGCAACAAAAGATTTCTCCTTCTTGCTCTGGTGTTGAATCTTCTTTTTATCAGCAGACTCTTTTCTTTTGTCTGGACACTCAGCCACAACATGTCCAGGCCTATTACAGCAGTAGCAAACTATCTTTGATGTTGTAGATTTGCTTGGCTTAGACCTGCTCCTATCCTTCCTGGATGACTTCCTCTTTTGATAATAGTCATCCTTAGGCTGAGATGTGGAGGGCTTAGACTTCCACTGCTTCTTCTTCAGGAATCTCTGAAACTGCCTTGTGAAGGCAGCAAAGTCATTATCTGAGTCACTGCTGTCTGAACTTTGGTTGCTTGAATTATCTGAAGCAATTTCAACAACTATCTTAGGAGGTGATGGAGACATCCTCCTATTCTTCCTAATGGATTCAACCTTGAAGGCCACAGACTTTTCTCTATGCTCCCATTTTGCAATTTTCTCTTCCTCTTTCCTAGCCATTAGCTGAATCTCATATGACAGTAATTTTCCAAACAAAGTTGGAGGAGAGATATCTGCAAGTTTGGCCACTTCCCTAATGACACAAATCTTAGTGTCCCAATCTATTATGAAGGATCTTAGGAATTTATCATTCAGTTCATATGTACTGAAGATTTTTCCCTAGGACATCAGCTCATTTACTATTATATAGAATTTTTTATAACAGTCAGTTATACTGTTAGACTTTACTTGTCTGAAACTCTCATATTCCTGGTTCAGCATAGACTTTCTATCTTGTCTGCCTTCTTCAGAACCCTCCATGTAGACTATCAAAGTATCCCACATTTCCTTGGAGGTCTTGCAGTGAATCAAATTTTGAAAGGTTGAATCATCTATGGCACTTACTATGATATTCTAGGCTCTTTTATCCATAGTTGCCAGGATGATCTCATCCTAAGTCATCTCAAAAAAATCCTTGGGAATTCTTTGGTTTGCATCTAGAACTGACAACTTCATTGGAATATAAGGACCTTCCTTTACTGTAATGTAGATCCTTGGATCAGAAGCCTCCATAAACAGCCTGACCCTTTCTTTCCATATTCCAAATATCTCCTTCCTACATATGGGTAATTTCATAGAACCTAAGTCCTTATGATTTTCTCCTGAACCAATTTTCTTGATCTTGAATCTGCCTTATGGATCTAACTCAGACTGTTAAGTCCTTCTTTGAGGAACCTCGCTTTGATACCACTTGAAAGAATTAGTGTCTAACCACCTAGAGGGGGGGTGAATAGGTGTAATTCTTTTTTCTTCCAAAGGCAGAATATCTATGCAGTTACTTAATTAAAAACAGTTAATTCTATAGCTAACACAGCACCGCATTCACAGAAACGTTCAATCACAGAGTGCACATAGTTTTATAGTGGTTCCCCAAGGTCTGGGTACATCCACTTTCCCCCTTCGCCTATCTAGCAGTGTGCTAGATTCGGTCTAACTTCTGCTCTTCACCTCAGATCCTCATATCTTACAACTCAGAACCCAACAAGGCTCCTACAACTCAGAGTGAGTCCACACTCCTACAGCTCAGGCAATCTGCCCTACCTCAGCCTACACAAGGCCTACAACTCAGAGATATCAATCTCCTACAACTCAGGCTCACAGCCCTACCTCAGCCTTCAATAAGGCCTACCACTCAGAGATCTAAATCTCCTACAACTCAGCCTTTATAAAACAGGCTTACAACTCAGATCTAGAATAGATCCTATAGAAAATAGATTTAACAAAGTGTTTTACCACCACCCTGGTAGAGAGAGAATGGATGGATGGCTTCTTGATCAGTTCTTGGAAGAATCTGATGACAGAGAACAACCACTCTTAGCTTTCTTCAAAGCTTCTTGAATCTGAACTCAGTAGGGTTGAATCTCCTATGAAGTTGATCTTCAAACAGCTTCTTTCTTGATATTCAGATCACAATCTGAATCCTTCTTAGCAGCCTGGTTCAGCAACTGCACTTCAGTAGATGGATCTCTCTCTCTCTCCAACTTCTTCTTTTTATTCTATATCTATATCAGTATTTTTCTTCTGTATCAATCATTATAATCTGTTAATGTAGAATGCCTTTATATAGAGTTTCTCCATGGTAATCAGCTGATCCGGTATCTAACAAACTTCTGACATCTCTAACATTTGCAGTAGACCGGTTGGTAACGGCAGCTATCAAGTCATCTAGTCACTTCTTGAAATTCTGTCTGTCAGCAAAGTGTCGAGACAGAACTTCTACATGTGTCGACACAAGTAGACTAAGTGTCGACACAAGTGAACTAAGTGTCGACACAAGCCTTGGTTGTGTCGACACATCTCCTTTGTTGTTGTTAATGCTTCTCGACACAGCCTTCTGTATAATGTGTCGACACTGATTCTGTGTGTCAACACAAACACTTCTCTTCTTTAACTTAGTTGAAACTTTGTTGTATGTCGACACAAGTCCTGTGTGTCGACACACTTGATGTCGACAAGGTATTCTGTGTGTCGACACTGCCTCTTGGTGTCGACACAGTTGATGTCGACTAAGCTTCCGTGTGTCGACACTGCCTCTGTGTGTCGACACAGTTGATGTCGACTAAACTTTCTCTGTGCGTCGACACTGCCTCTATGTGTCGATACAGTTGATGTCGACTATGCTACTATGTGTGTCAACACTGCCTCTGTATGTCGACACATCTTCTTCTGGTGTCGACACAGCCTTTCTAAGTGTCGACATAATTAACTCCACGTGTCGACACAACTTTTCTCCAGTATTGACACATGCCTTCATAAGCGTCGACACAGCTTCTCCTGGTGTCGACACATGCACTTAGAAATTTTTCTGCATTCCTGCATTTACTTAACCTTCACATATAAACTCAAAATAACATCAAATACACCTTTATGCATATCATTGAGTAAGGTGAGACTTCTTCAAATCTGGTAAACATTTTCCAATGTACCCAACACTCTCCCTTACTCTGGAGGAGTGTTGGCAATCTGCTTTGTGTGTTGGCGGACTGGGCCTTGTCCGCCGAGCTCGCGCTAGGCCCTTTGGTGTTTTACTAGATTTGGTCACATTCTATGACAAACCCAGTGTGTCCGCAGTATCCGCCAAGTCCGTTTTTGACCGGGAGGACTGCCTTTTGGTCGTGGACTTGTGGCTATGTGGATTGCCTCTTTTGTGTGCGGACTGTCGCTGAAGGGATTGTGGCTGTCCATATGTGATGATGTTTGCAGACTGTGCGGACTGTATCTTGTCCGTATAGTGTCGGCGGTCTAGTGCAAGGCCGCCTAGTAGTGAACATCTTTGTCTTGCTCCTGATGATTTTCTTGGAATCCGGCTAAGTCTTTGCGGACTCAGCGGACGGGTGTTTTGCTAGTGCGCGGGCTGGGGTGGTGATTCTATTCACTAGGGTGGTGACCACACTCCTCACCTCGCCTATAAATAGAACCTCCCCGACACGTCTACAGTAACTGAGTGAACAGTAAGTTGGGCTTGGTAAAGTATTGCGGTCTGCGGTTTTCTGTCCGTGTGGGTTTAGTAGAGCTGACAGTTTGCTTTGTGCAGGTCGCGCAGCTAGCTTCAAGAAGTCAGGAGTTTGGCATTGAAGTGTGCGGTCTCTGCGGTCTCAGCTGGTCGCTTCTGTAGCTTGTCAGTGGTTCTTTGCTTCAGCTTTATCAAGTGTCAATAACCTGTCCGCCGGTCTTAGGCGGGTAGGCGGTCTGTTTTTCGGTTCATCAGCAGACAGCGAATAACGGTGTGTCCGCGCGACCTCGCGGTCTCGGCGGACTTCGTGTGCTATTCGGCTTGTAGCAGCTTCAGCTCGGGCGGCTTCGGCGACCTTGGCGGACTGGGCGGTCTCGGCGGTCTCTAGTGCTGTCCGCCCGACTTGTGTTGTGCTTTCTGTTTGTAGCTTGTGTGCTAGTGTGGAATATCTTGTACTACACACGATAGGTGCACTTGTTTTCTTTCGTTAAAACTCGATCTCATCTGTTTTATATCCAAATAATAAATCCGCGCGCCCCGTTTTCTAAATAAAACCAAATCCGTTTTTCTAAATAAAATCGCCCGGGACGCCGCGTGACCTTAATAATTTTTGGAGTTTTAGCCCGCATCAGCCCCCAACTAACTTAGTGGCTTAGTGAGTGGTTATCTGCAGATCGGACGGCGACGGATGCCCAGTAACGATCGGACGGTGGCCGACCTGCAAGCGGCAGCGGCGGTTGACAGTGGGGGCCGGCCGGCGTGCGGGCGGCGGGAGGCGGCCGAGCGGCGGGCGGCGGGTGGGCGGCGGGCGGGCGGCAGACGGGCGGCGGGCGGCGGGCTGCGTTAGCTGGCGGCGGGCTGCGTTAGCTGGCAGCGGGCGGCGCCGGCCGACGATAGTTGCTGAGTGGGAGGCCAGCATGATCTCTCCTATTGTTGTGAAGATCATGGGGAAGTGGGTTGACCAGTCAAACCCATAATCTCCACAATAGGAGGGATCATGGGGGAGATGGTTAAGTACACACCCACGCCTATAACTGGGGATTCATTTCTATCAATTATATAAAAGTTTACCTTTATAATATACATCTTTATTTTATAAAGATTCATATTATATATAATTATTAACATACATATATGATGAATATATATATATTGACGATAGTCAATAGAATTTTAATGTAATTACATTATTTTAATATACTCAAATAATAATTATATCAAAACATTATATTTTAAATACGGTGTCATTATAACATTAATAATTATATATAATATTGCTATTAACTATTGCGCATCAATAAATATAAAATTATTACATTATATAAATAGAACTTTATTATAAATTGTCATGCACTAATAAACATACTTAATAACTATTAAATTTTTATTTATTTATTATTCTTAGACCTCTCAAGAGATATTCAATGAGGAGCTATTGCTGGTAGTAGACGATTTGTGGGATGAAAACCCAATATGACCCCTTTTCAAGAGATTAAGATGTGGAAATCAACTTATTTAGATTGTTAGAAATTTTATTTTTATAATAAAATTAATTTACAATTTACCTTTAAAAATAAATAATATAATATTTTAATCGTATTTTTCAAAAATGAAAACAAGTTTTTACAAAGACATGAAATATAATACAATAAAAGTTAAGTAAAAAATCGAGCATGAGTAAGACGTGTGATCACTGTCCTAAAAAAATTGCAGCACCCCCTGACAGAGTTTTCAACCAATGCTCACTTCTCTAAGGTATAACACTCAATAAGATCGCGAAACTCCGATGTGTACAGACATCAAAAAAGCACATAACATCCGAACTCTCACTGAAAAAAGCAAATGTAGAATTGCAAGAAAATAATACCATAAATATATGAGCTTAAGGCGAAGAAGATGATCGAGAAATTGCATATAAGCGTCTCGTATTTTAAGAGCTATTTATAATTGCTAAGAGATCAATCTCAACATTTATTATAGCTTTTAAAAACTTTAATTATAAAATTTAATATAAATATTTAATTTTATGTTACGAATACTTTTATAACATATATATTTATATTTATGTAATATTTAAAATATAAACATTAATATTATAAACTTATATAAATGTTAAACCGTTTCTAAATAAATATATAAATATATATGCATATATATGTAAACGTTAATTATATATATATATATATATATATATATATATATATATATATATATATATATATATATATATATTACTATTCTAAAAAGAAATATAAGGGTCTGGCAATAACAATGAGTTCAAAAATAGACTATTTATATGGCTCATCGGATTTGACTGTTTTATTCTTGAACCGTTAGATCTGAAACTGCAAATAGTGATTTAGGTCTGCAAATAAAAAAAACCCAAAAAAACTGCAGCATTCTCTCTCCTCTTTCACGATCACCCAAATCGCCCACTCCCTTTCACGGTCTTCTCCCCGTCGGCGGCGGAGCCGCCGGCGGTCTGACCGGCTGCCCCCGGCAGGTTCGCCGGGAGCAGGCGAACCTGCCGGCGGTGATCGCGCGGCGCTCCGGCGGGGCCACCGCCGGCGGTGGCCCCGCCGGAGCGCCGCGCGATCACCGCCGGCAGGTTCGTCTGCTCCCTGCGAACCTGCCTGGGGCAGCCGGTAAGGCCGCCGGCGGCTCCGCCGCCGGCGGGGGAGAAGACCGTGAAAGGGGGGGGGCGGATTTTCCTTTTTTATATATAAAAATTAAATTAATATTATAATATATATAATATATTATATAAAATTTAAAAAAGTTAATTTAAATTAGGCGGGCGGAGCCCGCCGGGGGGTTTGGGCGGAACCTGCCGGGGGTGGTGGGCGGGCGAAGCCCGCCATCGGCGGCCAGGTACTGTGTCGCGTAGCCATCGGCCCGGAGGCCCGTGCCTGCGACTCGTATATATATATATATATATATATATATATATATATATATATATATATATATATATATATATATATATATATATATATATATATATATATATATATATATATATATATATATATATATAGGGCATATCATATACGGGCAAAGTAATTGTGCGGGCGTGCGGGCATGTTACTGTAGCCGTTCAATCGCTTTTTTCCATCTGTTTTTATCGCGATTAATAATGTGAGTGGTTGTGGCTAATTAAAGTCATCAATACAGTGCCCGCGATTAATAATCACCGGCCTATGAACTGGATCAAGCGGCAGCGGCGGATGCGGGCTCGCCGGCCAACGGCCGCCCCGGGTTCGCCGGCGTGCACGCCGACGAACCCGGGGCGGCCGGTGGCCGGCTAGCCCGCATCCGCCGCCGCCGCTTGATCCGGTAAAAAAATTTGCACCGCAGGCAATTTTTTTTACAGGGGCGGCGGGTGCGGGCTCGACGACCACCGACCGCCCCGGGTTCGCCGGCGTGCACGCCGGCGAACCCGGTGGCCGGCGAGCCCGCACCCGCCGGTCGTCCCTGTAAACAAAATTGCGCGTCGGCGAACCCGGGGCGGCCGGTGGCCTGCGAGCCGGAAGCCGCCAGCCACCGCCCCTGTTAACCTGACTATTGCTCTGCTCTGTTTTATGTGCCCGCATGCCCGCCCATAACCTGTTAACTTGAGTTGGTTCTCCCACAATACATGTCGGAATTAGGTAAATAATACATGCATTTCATAGCAAAAAACGAGATCTGCAACTTTCATGTTCAACATTCTTTCAAAATTTGCACGGTTTGGCCGGAATCTCGCTCGAAAGATTGCTGACTCGAAATGAATATAATAATAATAAATTTCAAAATTCGAGTCAGCAATCTTTCGGGCCAAATTGTGGCTAAACCGTGCAAATTTTGAAAAAATGTTCAACATGAAAGTTGTAGATCTCGTTTTTTGCTATGAAATGCATATATTATTTGCCTAATTCCGACGTGTATTGTGGGAGAACCAACTCAAGATTTTTTAGACTTAAAAAAGCTTGAGCTTATATATATATATATATATATATATATATATATATATATATATATATATATATATATATATATATATATATATATATATATATATATATATATATATATATATATATATATATATATATGGTTTGTAATATATAACTTTAAGGATAAAGATAATAATATATATCTTTTAAACATAAAAATATATATAACATTTTAAACGTTAAAAATACTATATAATAATGCTATTAATTATTATATTAACGTTATATATAATATATATATATATACGTTAATATATAACATATTAATAATGTTAATACTTATATATAACAATATAAAATAATGATATATATTCTTATATATTGATATATATTCTTATTTATGTTCTTCATTAATTCTTATATAGTTATATCATAAAACATAGAAGTAATAAATAATTTTAATTGATAAATATATTAGACAATACATTTTTTATTGTATGCTAGTGATTAGGATGTTCATATAATTATTTTGAACTTTTCTCTGTTAAGTGAATAAAAAATTCCAACAATTGGTTCATCTACTCTTTTTTTTGGCAGCATATTAATAGTTTGGATGGTGATAGGATACCTGCAGTGCGAATTTAATAGCTACCTTTGCACCCATAAGTTAACGTTCATTCACATCCCTTCACCTTTCAAGTTAATGAGAGCCCTTGAATTAAGATCACATTTATCCATCATGGCTTCTAAGAGGACAGAACCTAGCATTCACCCTTTTAATCAAATAAATTGTCAAAAAAACTTTGATTACCTCTCATAAAGAGTAGGCATGTTATGGTCATATTTTTATTACAAAATTTCTTTATACAAATTTACATAAATATTTTCCAAGAAATTGACCTAAGCATCACAAGCTCTCCTAAAAGTTCTTTCTCATCATAGATATCCCTTCATTACCTATGTGACTACAGGGGAGCTCAAATTATGCTAATTGCTTCAATAATATAATGCAATATCCAACACAAAATACAATAATGAAAAAAATTAAAAAAAAAAAGAAATGGTCATAAAATACTCTTTTTAAGGGCCTGTTTGGGAAGGCTTTTCACTTACTTTTCATTTTCTCCAAAACGGCACCGTGCTAATTAAGCTGTTTGTTTTATCTGCCGGTCATAAACGAACTACTCAAAAAAGACTTTTACCCGTCTATTTCAAAAGTCATCCGATAGGACCTGTACAGCTGCGTTTCTATTTCCTCTCTCGCCCCCCGATTTCCCGAGCGTGCTTCCCAAGTTCGCAACTTTGCCGTCCATCCCTCTCCCGAGTTCGCAACTTCGCCGGCCGCTCCTCTCCTGAGTTCGCAATCCCGTCGGCTGCCGCTCTCCTTCGCAAACCCGCCGGCCGCTGCTCTCTGAGTTCGCAACCCCGCCAACCGTCGCTCTAGTTCGCAACCCCGCTGGTGATTGTCGATTTTCTTCTAGCTTTCGACTCGAAGGTATGAATCCGTCTTTTCCTCCTCAGTTTCTTTCCAGTTTTTAGATTTTCACCAGATCTAGGTTTTGTTTTTGATTTTTCGCATTCCAGAAATTTCTTCCTCTTTCTATAGATCCAGATTTCGACCGTGGAGGTTTTGTTTCTCCTTTTACATGATTTTTTCCCATTCCAGAAATTCTTGCTCATGCTATATCAGTTCTTGTAGGTTCGAAAAATTTTATAGCGAAGTTACATGCATTTTGCACTATATTGGAGACCAAAGAAACACAAAACATCTCGTAGACACTGTTTCCCCGATTATTTCTACTGTATTTTCACCAGGATCTGAGATCCAGCACCGTCTTTACTTTCCTCTAGTCCAGATAAATTCCATCGTTGCTTGCCTGCAGTTTGATAGACAAAAGAAACAACAAAATTGAACTTTCAAGTGCTATTAGAACCTTGTTAATGCTTGAGATCCTTATTACTTTTTGAATTTAGTATAGATCTGTGAAGGCTAGTAGATCTCTTAATTATGAATGGTAGTAGATGTAGGCTTCGTTTGGCACAGTTTATTTGCTCTTGATGAGTTTGGTCAAAAACACAGTTATCATAGAATGTACCTTTGGCAAAACAAAGGTTATGAGTCTTATGTGACCTACTAAGAAAATAAACTAGTTCTGAGCATAAAATGCATGAATTTTTTTTAGCTTGATTGGTTTTTCCTGCTTTATAAATATTTGCAGAGCCAGCTACATTTTCATTGTGCTTTTTTGTTTATTTAATATATAAGATTTTGCTTGATCTTCGTCTTCCTGCCTTTAAAAGTGAAATGTATGTTGTTTGAAAAATTGAATGAAAAACTATAATTCAAATGTATCTAATATGTGTGCTTATATGTGTTCTACTCATCCAATAGTTTTGTGTTGCTTATATGTGTGCTTGTGTAATGTGTTTATGTCATAAAAATTATTTGGGTTCGTGTGTATAAGTGATGAATTTTTTTATTTCTGCATATGTCTAGTTTTGCAAAATGGGTAAACACAAAGAAAATGAAATCTCCGCAACATGGGAACAGAATGATGTTATGTTATTTTGTGATTTGTGTATCAAAGAAATTGTGTCGGGGAATAGACCAACTACACATTTTAGCAAAGACGGGTGGAATAATCTAATGAATAAATTTTGCGAACAAACGGGGAAATCCTATGATAAAAAACAAATGAAAAATAAATGAGATCAGTTAAAAAAAGAATGGAAGTCATGGCGAGAGTTGAAACGGGGAGAGACTGGTTTGGGTTGGAATTCCTCAGGTAAAACTATTGACGCTTTTGATGAATGGTGGGACGAAAGACTGAAGGTTAATTTAGTTCTTTTGGCGTTTTTCTAAATATTATTTTATGTCTTAATTATATTATGATTAATTTGATATATACTCTTAGGTGGTCCCTACTGCAAAGAAGTTTCGCTATTCAAGTATAACTCCAGAGTTTGAGGAAAAGCTAGACATGATGTTTAGCCAAGTAGTTGCAACGGGAGATCTTGCATGGGCCCCATGATCATGAAATCTGGAGCATGAATCTGTTGATGAACGTGACATGTCTGATGATGGTGAAAGTCGAACTGTTGAAGATTTATCTCCTAATGCAACATGCATGAGAGTTGATACTACCTCCAGTCGACCCTCTAGCTCATTGGAAGGTAGAAAGAAGACAAAAGAAAGGGCAAGAAGAAGATTGCTGGAAGAAAGAGACCAATGAGTTCCACTATGGAGGACATAGGAGAGACATCTCGTATAATAGGTCGTGTTATGCAGTGTAATACCCCTATCCGTCACATAGCATATAGCAGTAGGTCCGGCCGGGGCCCGACGCCATATACTATAAACATACCAAAGAGTTACTAAATGAAACCATCCTTTCAATATCACACGTCCTACACAGAGCACATTCTAGCGAAAGCATTTTAAATGTTTCAAATAAAAGAACCCAAGCCACAGCATGAATGTGCATGTACAACCCCGTATTCACAGAGTGGGGCCCCAAACAAGGCACAAGACTTGATGCACATTTTTAAGATTTTTGGGAGTTCTGCACTCCTAGAGGCCAATTTTGGGTGGACCTGCGTAATATACTAGGGGAGGAAATATTTGTCTCCCCCCATCCCCTTTGAAGAGTCGCCTAGGCCCCAGATCGCCAGGCCACCCCAGCCTGCAAGCAGGCCTCCAGCTCGCCAGACCCCCGTCTCGCCAAGCAACGCCATACCGCCGTCTCGCTAAGGAGGCCGCCAACTCGCCAGGTCGCGTCTCGCCAGACCGCCGTCTCGCCAAGCAGGCCGCCAACTCGACAGGTCGCATCTCACCAGACCGCCGTCTCTCCAAGCAACGGCAGACCTCCGTCTCGCCAGTGAGGCCGGCAGCTCGCTAGGGAGGCCGACAGCTCGCCAGGCCGCGTCTCGCCAGACCACCGTCTCTCCAAGCAGGCCGCCAACTCTCCAAACCGCAGCTCGTAAAGCCGGACCCAGCTCGCCCGACTTCAGCTCACCTGGCCGCAGCTCGCCCGACTTCAGCTTGCCTAGTCGCCTCAGCCCGCTAGGTCTCCACTCGCAGGCCACCTGTACGCCGAGACCGCCCCTCGCTTTTCGCCTGACTGCCAGGTTGCCCGACTTTAGGGACTACCCCTGGTGGACTGCAATTAGCCGCTTAGTACAGTGGGATTTGACTGTTGGCATCCCATCCCGGGGGCATTTCAGTAATTTTCAGAGCAGTAAAGGTTGGTAATTTGCAGGCCATTCCCAGAAAACTATAAATAGGCCCTTAGGGGTGCCTTGGAGAGGATCACTTCTTCACTCTCTGTTCATCCTCAAAGACACCTAGCTCAGCATTGGCTAGGGAGGGGGAGATCACCAAGGTCTCCCGGTTGTGAGGTGGGACCTCCACGCTAGAGCCGAGGGTCTATTCTTAGTTTCCTGAGCCTTTGGTCCATGACATCCCCCCCGAGTGCAGTAAGTGTGAGGTCACCCCTTTCAAGGGACCCCGAGCTCCACAAGAGACCGATTTCTCTATTTCAACAGTCCACTAAAAACCCCAAGTAAGAATGAACATACAAATACACAAAGTACTTGGCCTTATGGCCTTACAAGAGTTTACTTAACAATAAATGTCTTCCATACGTCGGCACGCAGGCCGTTCACACATGAGCATAAAAATTAAACATTCGCTTTGGCCTTCAAGGGATGGCTCAACAACATGGGCGACAACCCGCTACTTGCCACTAGGCTCCGCAGCACCTGCAATCAACATTCCACTACAATGGTGGCAAACAAAAGCAACGGTCATCTAAAGCTGACCAAATTATAATGACCCCACCCCTAAATCAGGGCGGCGGTGCTCCTTCCCTACATTTTATTAGTATAACCAAAAAAGATAGTGAAAGTACAAGAAAAGCACACTTCACCATAGGTGCAGGCCAGCACGAACACACACCCCGTGCTCTCAGGGCACTTATACGGTGAAGCCGGTCCGATCCCGGTCTGTCCTGCACTCCACCACCGCCGCTAGGACGACAAACATCGTGAGTAATAGTCCTTTCAGCTGAAGCCTAGACTCGCCCTCCAAGCCATCGACAAGTCCCATGTACCTTAGTTCGCTTTAACCGAACCACTTGGAGTGGGTAGGGATCCACCAGCCAGTTGCTCACCTCACCGCGGCAATTTAAGCCATAAATGCGGGTCAAGCTTCACCAAATCCCAATGTATCGATCATACAACAGTACATAACCCGGTTATGTACAAGATTGGCTCTCAGGCCACCAAGCTGGGCTCCCAGAGCACACAGCCCCACAAACAGGCCCCCAGGTCTCTGTGAGACAGGCCTCAAGAATAGCTCTCTCATAGAGCTACTGCCGACGATATCATTCACGTCGCGCGGTACCTGACAGAAATGCGTTTCTGTCCAGTTTTCCGAGTGCACCTTAGAGTTAATCCCGAAGGCTCCCTGTTACAATCTACCACGTAGAAACTCAAAATCATACGACATGAAGTTTTCTTCGGCAATCAATGCATAATGGAAACATCACCGATCCATACCAACTTGTCTGGGTAGGCTTCACACACCATGCCTATGTCCGTACTTCGATTCTGCACTATATATGTAAGATTATGGGGACTATTCATGTCCACCCGAAGGAAATACCGCACACTCGCGAGAGCAGGTTTCCTATGCGAAAAGGAAGAGGACTTCACATGTCCAAGAAGAGAATCATTGCCCTAGAGGCTCACTTTGGTGCCATGGAAAACTAGCCGGATGAAAAGCACCGCAATGGCCGCACCTCCACGGATCTGGACTCGGTTTGCGATTCGGAGCTCCGAAGCTCCACCGGCGGCCGAATTTCTCCTTCTCCTTCTTCCTTGATATCCCCTCTCTAACCCTTTAGAAAGAGAAAACCTAAAGAGGAATGAGGGTTTCACCCCTATTCCCGGCTTTATAACAGCAAGGACAATCCTGGACCTTTAGATTCCATTTGAAGTAAATGAACTGCCATGATTCGCACTTAAAATCAACTTCATGGGCTGAACACGGCTTGTGACATGCCCATGTCACAATCCATGTCTCACGATCAGAACACGATCATCGAACGCATAATAGGACACGGGCTCAGACACGCTAGTGTACTGCTTGACACGTCCGTGTTAACTTACGACACGCCCGTATCACAGGGCGTGTCCCTCAAGAGACAAAGTAAACCATCACGTCCCGGCCAGGACATGGTATTAGACACGCCCGTGTCACATTTGACACGCCCGTGTCGGCCAGTACATGCCCGTATTCCAGGCCGTGTTCCTCACCTGACACAGCCCGGCTAACACAGAGCAGGACACGGCCCTGGACACGCCCGTGTCTCAGGCTGTGTACCCGGCCTCCAAGGATCGCCGAATGCATTTTGTCGACCACACGGAAAATTGTCGAACTCGTAGCAGGATACAGACATGGACACGCCCGTGTCCCAGGCCGTGCGACCCTTATCAGGCCCCAGATTGGCTTTAAGATGCTACCAGATCATTTCCGAGTTTTGGAGCGTTACAATTATCCCCCCTTAAAAGAATTTCGTCTCGAAATTATAGAATGAAAAGTATTCAAACTAAAACGGTACCTGAGTAGAAGTGCTCGGGATACTCCTCAAGCATGGTCTGCTCTTGCTCCTACGAAAGCTCCTCATGACCGCAGTTGTCCCATCGGACCTTGACTATCCTGATGTCTTTGTTACGAAGTCACGTGACTTCAGAGTCCTCAATGCGAACGAGCTTGACCTTCGTCGTCAACCCACTATCAACAGGTACCTGATCGACCGCAATCACTTACGAAGGCTCTTGCACCGCCTTCCGCAACACCGATATGTGGATCTTGCTTCACAATTCAGTTATATGAATTCCAATTAGTAATCTTCATCATTCATAGCACTACGGTGGTTAACATAAAATAGTTCACCAAAATCTCGAGTTAAATTTGCAACAATAATTTAACCGAATCCCAATTCATATTATATAAAAACACAGAATTTAAGTGCAGAATAAATCTGGACAGCAAATTCAATCGGAGATTTCCGAAGCTACAGGAAATCGGTGAAGACGTGTAACTACTCGATGGAAAGGTCTTTCCATGGGCTACAACTTATAAGTTCAGACCACAACCCAGATTCAAGAGTATCAAACTTGAAATCAGCCTTGAAGTCCACTGCGTACAGAACAAAATTTCTGCATGCAGGATTTATCAGATGTCATGTTCGTTCAAACTTTCTCGTGGCTACATACTTCGCAGGAATACGTGCAACCACTCGTTGGAAAGGTATTTTCAAGGGCTTCAACTTTTGTGTTTAGTCAAAAGCCCAGATCTGGATATATCACATCATAAAATGACCAAGCATATTACTGCGCGCAGAATACAGATTCTGCACGCATCTTAAGGAGGAATGAACATCATCAGTTCATCTTCCTCCTCAAGTCGGTCTTCCAAAATCACACCAGAAGTTCCTCCACCCTTATTCACCCTCATGAGGCCTTTACTCTTCACGAAGCCATCCCCCATCTTCGCATAGAAGGTTGGAGAGGTTGAAGACACAACTAGCCTTAGAGCAAAAGCCCTAGGACGGCCTCTTCCTAGAGAAATCACCATCTCGCAAGTCTAGACTCTTTTGAGTCGACATCTCGCCTAGATAACTACAGATCTAGCACCAAGGGAGAGGGGAGGAAGCTCACCTCATTTCCGGCCTTTCCACTATTTCCGGACATGGATCATGTAACTATTCTCGGCGGTATTTTCTCCTACACGGCGACGGTGGATCTTCTCCTCTAGAACTAGATCCAGTAACTTCCTTCTCTCACAAGAGTTTCTCTCAGAAAATAGGGGATGAAATTAGCATGGAAACGGTTAGGGTTTTCACTTCCCCTTATATATAAAAGTGATACGGGTAGGGACACGTCCGTGCCCTTACCTGTGTCCTGCTTACGCAAAGCAGTACAGACGGTTTCAGTGTCGGTGCATTATTCGACAAGGGTGGGGACACGCCCGTGTCCCGACCCCGACCCGTGTAAGACCCCCCTTTTTTTTCTTTATCGACACCGGGGTCTTAGGCCCAGAACCATCATTTTGCGGTGACTCCTTCACGCCCTGAAGGGTCATCACCACAAAGCGCTGATTCTGCCTGCCGATTTCGATCACAGAAAAGTAGAATAAAGAAGTAAATGGAAACTTGCAGTCCACAGAGAATCACATGTCATAATAAATATAACTCCACGAAGGGAGTGTCCACAGAAGAATACATCAGAGTAGCAAAGTAAGGGCTTATGCCCGGTACATCATATCCTCACTACAAAATCACTCATGCGGAAGCAAAAGCAGAAAAACTACTCAAGGTCGAGACTCACGGTCCCGGCTGTATGAACTCCGGAGCTAGACTGCCCCACCTCCAAGCACACCGTTCTCTGGGGCTGCTCCTCCATGCTGGTCTCCACGATCCCGTAAATGATGCGGTTCGAAAACCGTGAGTCTAAAAGACTAAGTCCTATCATCCCCCGCCCCTTCCCCCACGGCTCCTAGGCACCGAGCGGAGAGGAAGAAAGGGGAGGAATTGAAGGTGGAGAAAATCAAAAGCAGATGGTAGCGGACCTATAATAGCAATTCTTTAATATGTATAGACAATAAGCTGAAATATGAAATGTAACCTTCACTTATGTGAAAACACATAAGCCAAGGGGTCTTCTGCAAGGCTCCCATCGTATAAAAAGTCCCATACCAATTTATACGTTGGGGTGTCGGTTATCAAACAACAGTAAATATATATATCAAAATTAACCTTAATTTATAAACTTGCCCACACAAGCATATAGACCAAGGGGTCGTTTTGTAGGTCCTAAAGTATAAGCGTCCCATTCCACTTATACTTTAGTTGTCAGGGTTAAATGAATCGATTATGCTATGACATGCAAGTGGGTATGATGGATCATGCAAGTGCAACACACATACCCGACTCTGTGCACACACACCTTTAGTTCCCCCTTTCTGGAGCCGTAACCTCCCAGGATACCTCCGTAGTGGGAGGCAGAAGCGGTGGGTTGGGCCTCGCCCACCTCTAAACCAGTAAAGTACTACCGGTCAGTCCTATCGTACGCCTCAACGCTTGGTGCACGAAGCGGACTCCTGCGTACTCTTGCCGGCTGGCGCACCGGACTTCTGTTGGCGAAGTGCTAACCACACTTGCCGAGTCAACGTATTGGCGTCGGTGCATCGACCCTCCAATACCGAAGACCCACCACCTTAATTTCCTTTCCTTTTATGCACATGCAAGTTTAGCGTAATCAAAACCCGAGCCGAAGCACCCCGGACCAACACGTCCGTCACAAACAATCGAGCCGAAGCTCCCCGGACCCAAAGTCCGTCTTTTAACCATCCGAGCCGAAGCTCCCAGCTAACTTCCGGTGCCAACAGTGTTTGTGAAATGTGCAACCCTAATTATTAAGTTACTCTTTTCAGCTTGTTAAAACAGTTTACGTTAACCCAGGACTGCCCCCGGTATTCCCTGTGAAGGGCTCTCAAGGGGCACTAGGAACTATGTTGGGATTACGCCCAGCGTTCCCTTTCGCAAGATACTTATTTTGTTATTGGTTGATTCCCTTACCCATTCCTTCCTCATGTTACAGTAGGCTAATCCTAGGGTGATTTGACCCACACACCTCGGGGAGGACGATCTTTCGTCGGACCCGAGCGCCTCTAAACCCTAGACAAAATAACACCCTACTCACTTATCTTCTAAAGATGCATCTAATTCTATTTATACTTCCAACAAACCAATCAAGACCCATCACATGTGCTCTAATTCATGTCCCAAATGATTTCCTGCAGTTTTACTAAATGCAGACCACTTAAGCTATATAACCCGTAAAAAGGGAAGTATGCCATATGATCACCCAATGCTCATGTAATAATTAATAGAGGTCTATATGGGCATATGTAGACTGAATCCACAATTTCCTAATTTTTATAATTTAAATGCTAATTTAGTTATTTATTTTAAAAACCAAAAGTTCCAAGGTTGAACAGGAAGTACAAGATTTAAGCAAGATAAAGCTCCACTAAAATTATGATAAATTCAAGATGGGTAATCATCTAAAAACCTAGAATCTCCAAATTTTCCAGCAAGATTTTAGCCCTTAAATTTTATTTCCAATTTATTCCAAAATAATTCATTAAAAGGGGATGTACAATAAAAATACTTCCAAAAATTCAGAGCAAAATTCCAAGATGATGGTAAGGGCATATAAAACCTCTATGTAAACTTTCATAATTTGTTTGAAAGAATTATTCCCCAAATTAATTAATTATCCTATTCTCAAAAATATGGCCTTGTAAAGAAAGTTCTGAACAAAGACCTCTAAAAATTATAAATAACTTTCTACAAGTACTTTGTGGCCTAAATACCTCAAAACCTAAGCCTCATGATTTTTAAACAGAAATATCATCCATAATGAATTTTTTTTACCAAAGCCCCTTTCTGAAATTAATGAAGGAAGTACCAAATAAAATTAATTGAAAATTGTGATAAAATTCAGAGATGATCAACTATCTCTATAATAACTTCTGACCAAGTTTCATCATATTTTAAAGCACATAACATCCATAATAAAATCAAACATCATTTTGGGCCTTTTGGTAATTAACAAATGAAGTACCAAGAATAAAATCCCTAAAATTCTACAAAGCTTACCAGGAGTTCTAGGTGGCCTAAAACCTATTCTACGCAAGTTTTATAACATTTGGGGAAGGTTTATTGGCTGATTCTTCAAATTTGTGCTCCTACCCTAAAACTAAGGTTAGGGTTTTGAGGTGTCTACCTTGCTCTAAGTCTTCTAAAGTTCCTAACAGAGATCTTAGGTTACATTAACCTCAATTCTACTGGATTTCCAAGGCCATACAAGGGCATTTGCCCTCATGTCCTTCACAACCCCCAAAAGTCCTTCCTTAGGTTTTGAGGTTGAACCCTAGGGCAAATCAAGCCTAATTTATCCCATTTTGCATATGAGGGTGACATTAGCCTTGCCAAGTCAGTGTCCAAAACCTCTGCCTCTGTTGAGGGGAGGGGACCACCCTAAGTTCATAGTGCACTTGTGGTCAAAAATACCCTCTTAGGGCCAAACTAGGGTTTGGTGATTCCCTAACCAAAACATATCCAAATGTGCTCAAACTTTGTACAGAAGTAGGTCTTGATGCCAGGGACGACTCACCAATATTTGGGAGGGTTTGGAGATGTTTAGGACACCTATTTAATTTATTTATGGATTATTAAATTTTTATAAAAACTATAAAAATAGTTTCTCCAAAAATTCCCATTTTTGGATAGGCCCTAGGTATGGATAAGAATGATCCTTTGTCCAAATTTCAGCCAATTTGGACAAGGGATGAAGGGTGGGCCTCCATTTGAATCTCAGGACAGCCCTAGGTATAGGTCCCACCAAAATGGGTGCTCTGGTCCCATAATAGGGCCAAAGTGGTCGAACTTAATTTTGAATTGAAGTAGACACATAGGGCTACAACCTTCATATTTAACGTTTGCCCACCAGGTGGCCCTAAGTAGTTTTAATAATTAATGGAAAACAGCCCAGAAAACAGGACAGAAAATTCAGAAATCAAAACTAAATAAAAGAAATGATGCTGCACGAATCTTAAAGCAAATCGTGGGGCTCCAGGTCATCTTCTTCCTCCAGCCAAGGGCCATGATTGGCCGAACTTGGAGCTTATTCCAAGAGCATTTCCCGGCCACACGGCCACCGCCCTGGCCGGCCACCACCGCCACCACCTTCGTTGAGGTGGGGGCTATCGCCGGGCGGCGGCACGGCCGCCGGAGGGGTGGTTTCCGGCGAACCCGACCACCATTTTTTTTGGAAAAAACATGAAAATGAAAACTTGGATCGGCTCAATTGAGTCTGATTCTTGTCCTAAACGATTCCTAAGATCTACCCACGGAAGAAGGAGTAGAGGAGGACCTTTAACCGAGCTTGTCGTCGAGTGTGGTGGTGGTGCGCCATGGCCGGTGGTGGAGCTTTCCGATGCTTGCAACTTCACTACCAAACCGCCCGGTTTCTTTAGGTGAAGGGTGGAAACGATATCTCTTGGCCCAGGGAAGCTTTTAAAAGCATCAAATGGGTTGGGGGAGAGGGAGGGTCATGGCTTCAAATCCATTAATGGTTATGAATTGGAATTTCGGTTTTGGAGAAAATCCATGGAAATTCACCTCCCATTTGTCCCAATTCGTTTGGAAACTCCTCAAAACTGATAGGGGAGATGAATACTAATTAATTGGTGAAGAATGGAGGGGTGATTCACCTACCCCCCCATGAATGACCTTCTCTTTCTTCTTTCTCTCTCTTCCCTATTGGAGGAATTGATTTCAGCCACCTTGAATGGCTGGCCATGACTATTAAACTCCTCAAAACTGATGAGGGGGAATGTATTCAGCCTTTGGAATCAATTGGAGAGGCCCTTGATCTCCCATGGCCATGAATGACCTCTTTTCTCACTTTCTCTCTCCTCCATTAAAGAGAAAAATGGAGCTTTCTCTCTCCTACTCACCATGGCCGAATTTTGATCTCTCTTCTAGCCTATTGGCAGCCCACTAACTCATATTAATAATAAAATGAGGTTAGCCCAAGTGGGGGAAATGGGTTTGAGCTTGTGTTAGCCCATTTAGGCTAATTTGACCTAACACTAGAATAGAGTTGACCTTGGTCAACATGACCATTTGAGTTGACCCCAATGGGTCCTTGGTGACCCATTGGACTCCCGTAAGGTCTAGGAAGACTTGAGTAGGGTTAGTTGGGCATCTTGGGGGTCACATGTCCCTTGGTGAGGGCACTTTGACCATTTTAGGGCTAGAGTTGACTTGGGTCAACATAACCATTTGGGTTGACCCCATTGGTTCCTTGGTGACTCATTGGCTTCCCCTAAGGTCTAGATAGGGTTATGTAGGGTTACCTTGCACTTTGGAGGTCACATACCCTTGGTAAGGGTACTTTGACCAGATTAGGGGCTTGAGTTGACTTGGGTCAACCTGGCCTCTAGGGCTGACCCCAATGTGTCCTTAGTGACCCATTGACCTCACTTTAGGGTTGGGAGGGCATAGGTGGGGTCCTCTAGTCTGGGAGTAGGTCAATTGGCCCTAAGTAGGCTAGTTTGACCCATTTAGGGCTAGGGTTGACCTTGGTCAACTGATCCTCTTTGGTTGACCCCAATGGGTCCTTATGGCTCTAATGGGCCTCCCAAGGTATTAGGGGGTGTTGTGGTAGGGTCTTGGGGTCAAGGTGTAGCCCATGGTCATCCTAAACCATTGTTTAGAGTTCTACTATTGGTAGACCATGATGAGTTTCCCCACTTTGTCTCCTATCCCTTGGCCCATTCCTGGCTTCCTAGGGTTTGTCATGACCTAGCCATGGACAAAACCACACCTAGGGGTCTAGTTGGAAATGAGATGTTACAAATCCAAATAAATAAAATAAAGATTTCGTCCCTAAAATCAAGGTTACGCCTACGGGAATTTTCTACCGAAGAAGGAAACTTGTAACATCCCATCACGACGCCATGTTTGCTAAACTAGGTTTCAAGGGAAACCTAAATCTATGTCCAATTCACCCAATTGATGAAGCCAAGATCCCAATAAACAAAAGATAAGCCCCCAATAAACAAAAGATAAGCCTCTACCTGTCTAGAGCAGCCCCTACTAGTTTAAAGCAGGAAAATAAATTAAACATCTTGAGGGGTTTGTGAGGTATACCTGACTGAACAGCTCTGGGTATCTTTGTCGCATCAGGTCCTGCGGCTCCTAGGTATGCTCCTCCTGGCCATGGTTCCTCCACAGGACCTTGACTAGTGGGACCTTCTTGCGACGCAAGACCCGTACTCCTCGGTCATCGATCCTAACCGGCTCCAAACGAACTGACCGGTCTGAAGCTACCGGCCCTTCGGTGGTCAAAATCTGCTGCTCCGGGCGTAGCAGAGCCCTCCTCAGTGAAGAAATATGGAAGACGTCGTGCAGAGCTTCCAGCTCTGGTGGTAACTCCAGCATGTAGGCTAGGGGCCCGATCCGCTGCAGGATCCTGTAAGGGCCCATGTACCTAGGCCTGAGCTTCTTCCTCTGACCACGCACCCGCAAGACTCCATGCATGGGCTGGATCTTCAAAAACACACGGTCTCCCACCTGGAACTCCACCTGCCGATGCTGGGCGTCATAGTACTTAGCATGTCTACTCTGCGCCTCTAGCATCCTGTCTCTAATCAGCCTCACCTGAGCCTCGGTGTCTTCAACAAACTCTGATCCCAACACCTTTGGATCTTCGTCCTGAACCCAAGAAAGCGGGGTCCGGCATATCCTTCCGTACAAGGCTTCATAAGGTGCCATCCTGATGCTGGACTGGTAGCTGTTGTTATAGGAGAACTCGACCAGGGGTAAGAGTTTCTCCCACGGTTCCTCGTGGTCCAAAATGCATAGCCTTAAAAGATCTTCCAGCGTCCGGTTGGTGCGTTCTGTCTGCCCGTCCGTCTGGGGATGAAATGCAGTGCTGAAGGTCAATCGCGTGCCTAAGTAAGCTTGCACGGATCTCCACACCCTGGAAGTGAACCGACCATCCCGATCCGACACGATCGTCTTAGGCACCCCGTGATATCGAACGAACTGCTCCACAAATTTCCGTACTAATACTCTCATAGCATCGTCCTTCCTGATCGGAATGAACCTGTCTACTTTAGTCAAACGATCGACGATGACCCAAATCGAGTCATTCCTTGTTCGTGATCGGGGAAGTTCGTGAATAAAGTCCATCGTGATGTCTTCGAACTTCCACTCTGGTACCAGGAGTGGTTGCAACAAACCCGCGAGGTTTTTTCACTCTGCCTTCACTAGCTGGCAAGCTTCGCAGTGGGTCACAAACCGAGTGATATCCTTCTTCATGCCAGGCCAGTACATAGTCTTCTTCAAATCCGCAGTCATCTTCGTGATGCCCGGGTGCACCGAGTATCTGTTGTGGTGGGCTTCCGCCATGATATCCTCTCGGACCTGGCCTCCTTCCGGTATATAAGTCTGACCTCTGAAGCATACCACGCCGTCCCTCATCGTGTAATCTCCTGCTATACCGTTCTCCAAGGCCCAGAATATCGGCTCCAATTTGACATCTCGCCTCTGTCCCTCTCTGACTCTGTCCCGGATATCGTCTGTAGAACTCACTGCTGCTAAATACTCCGTATAAAGCTCGGGGTCCTCAGATGACACCAGTGTGATGTGCATATACTCCAATCTCCTCACCAGCTCCATAGACATAACCTGAGGTCCGACTTCGGAAGTGGCAGCTCTCCGACTCAATGCGTCTGCCACCACGTTTGCCTTCCCTGGATGGTAGTGCATTTCATACTGATAATCTGCTAAGAACTCCACCCAGTGCCTCTGCCTGATGTTCAGTTCCTTCTGCGTGTCCACATATTTTAGGTTCTTGTGGTCGGAATAGATATCGCAGTGGACTCCATAAAGATAATGATGCCAGACCTTCAAAGCAAAAACGACCGCCCCCATCTCAAGGTCGTGCACCGGATAGTTCTTCTCATGCTTCTTCAACTAGTGAGATGCATATGCAATCACATGGCCCTTCTGCATCAGTACAACTCCCATACCCTGGTAGGAAGCATCAGTGTAGACCTGAAATCCTTCCCTCCCTGAGGGGAGAGTAAGAATGGGAGCCGAGGTTAGCCGATCCTTCAGCTCCTGGAAAGCTGCCTGGCACTGCGGGGTCCACACGAACGGTACCTCCTTCTTCGTCAAGGATGTGAGCGGGAGGGCGATTCGAGAGAATCCCTCCACGAACATCCGGTAGTAACCGGCAAGTCCTAGAAAACTCCGTACGTCGGTGGCTGTCTTCAGCTGCGGCCAATCCCGAATATCCTGAATCTTTGCCGGGTCCACTGCCAATCCGGCTCCACTGATAATATGGCCTAAGAAGCTCACCTCCTTCAGCCAGAACTGACATTTACTAAACTTCGCATATAAATGATTCTCCCGCTGTCTCTGCAGGGTCAGTGTCAGATGGCGAGTATGCTCCTCCTCCGTCCTCGAGTAAATGAGGATGTCATCGATGAACACAATGACAAACACATCAAGATATTCCTTGAAGACCTGGTTCATGAGGGTCATGAACGCTGATGGTGCATTGGTGAGTCCGAAGGGCATCACCGTAAACTCGTATAAACCATATCTGCTACTAAAAGCAGTCTTCTGAATGTCCTCCTCCTGAATCCGAAGCTGGTAGTATCCCGACCTCAAATCTAATTTCGAAAAGAACTGCGCTCCCTGCAAATGGTCGAACAGCTCGTCTATCCTTGGCAGTGGATAGGTGTTCCGAACGGTCAGCCGATTTAGTGCTCGATAGTCGATGCACAATCTGAGGGTCCCGTCTTTCTTCTTGACGAACAATACCGGGGCTCCCCAAGGTGAAGAGCTTGGCCGGACAAATCCGGCTTCTACTAACTCCTAAAGCTGGCTCCGGAACTCTGTCAACTCCTTTGGGGCCATCCGGTAAGGTGCCTTGGACGCTGGCTTGGCCCCCGGCACAAGCTGTATCTGGAAGTCCTACTCCCTGCGCGGGGGTAATCCGGGTAATTTCTCTGGAAAGACGTCCTCAAACTCCCGCACCACCAGGATATTCGATATAGAACTCGTGGCCTCTGCCATCTCAAACAGCACTTCGTAGACCTCCTCCCCCTGTAAATATGCCTTAACGGCCTGTACCGAAGATAAGGGTATACGTGAGGCAGGTCTTATACCTTCGATGATGATGGTAGAGTCCCCGTGCCTCATGGTGATCCTCTTCGCTTGACAATCAATCTGGGCATGATTCCACTACAACCAAGTCATGCCCAGGATCAGCTCGAAGACTGGCATCCTCAGGACCGTTGCTGGAACTTCGAACGACTTCCCTCCAATCTCCGCCTCCATGCTGCAGTGGGCTGAGGTGAGTATCTCTAACCCGTCGGGTAGACGCACCCTCCTCATCCGGCCTGTGAACCGTTCCACTCCTTCCAGCCCTTCCAGAAAGGCCTCCGACACGAACGAGTGCGAAGCACCCGTGTCGAACAGAGTATAGGCGGGCTTGCCGCTGATGAAAACTATACCTGAGACGATTAAATGTCTTAGTATTTTATAACGCGTTTTCTTTGCTATTTATTCTACTTAGGGCAGTTCTACTTGTTGGACAATTAGGAATGTGAATTTAGTTTAAACAATTTAAAACATCTTAGCTTACCAGTGATGACCCGCTCTGGATTTCGAGGCTGTGTCAGATCCAAGGCATATGCCTGCTCCCTTTCCTGTCTTCGGTCTCCTCCCTAGTAACCACGTCCTCGGCCGCGTCCTCGGCCTCCGAAATGCTGGGCAGGTGGGCCACCCTGTGGTGCTGGAGGTGGTGCCACCCTCATGGGGCAGTTTCTCCGGAGGTGTCCCACCTGATGACAATGGAAGCACTCCGGCGGGGGATACGCCATAGCCCCGGGTCTCGGCATCTCCTGTATCCGAAGAGGTTGAGGGGCCAAAACCACCTGCTCTCTCGACTCCTGCCTCACCTCCTGACGAGGCTGCTTCTCTGCCTTCTCCCATCTGGTATGGTGCCTCGCCGCTGATCATTTCGGGCCCTCCGGCCCTGATCCTCCGCTTGCTGCTTCCGGCCCCGAGTGGTGTGCCAATCAGCCTCAATCCTCTTTGCCATCTCCAAAATCCGGGAGTTAGGCCCGTCAAATACAAACAGCAAGGCCTCCCTCAACTCCTCTTTTAGGCCCATATAGAATCTCTTGACGTATCCTGCTTCGTCCAGCTGGTAAGAACCCGCATATCGGGCCAAATGGTCGAACTCTTGGTGGTACTCCACCACCGTCCTGGTGCCCTGCCTCAGCTGCAAGAACCTCTCCTCCAACTCGTCCCTGGCCGACTGCGGAACAAAGTGCTCCAGCAGCGTTGCCCTGAATTCCTCCCAAGTAATTTCTGCAATCTCCGTATCGACAAACGTCGTGTCCAACAGTGTCTTCCACCACCTCTTGGCATGGGACTCCAAGCAAGATACCACCAAGGCCACCCTCTCCTCCCAAGGGCATCGTATCCCAATCAACATCTCGTACATAATATCCAGCCACTCCTCTGTCCGCACTGCCGACTCTGTCCCCTAGTATGACGGGGGAGAGAGTCCTCGGAAGGTGCTCATCCAGTTGGCCCTTGGGTTTGGCTGCTGGGCCGGAGCCTGCTGAGCCCGGAAGGCCTCAAGGATAGCTTTAAGGGTTTGCCCCATGTCTGACTGAAGGAAAGGTGTGGGGACCATGGGAGGTGGTGCAATGTCTAGAGTCTGCTGAGCTCCACCTTGTGGGGTGGGCTGAGCTAGGGGCTGCAAAACGAACTACATTAGTAGGTAATCGACTTAATACCTGATAAAAGTGGACAATTTACATGTGATCCCCCAAATGGGCACACCACTGCTTCCTCTGCTTAGTTTGTCCCCAAACTAAACTCGTGCGGGGGTGACCCAGGGTTGTGGACTGCTACTTTTCGATCGAGGTCTGCTTTGATACCACTTGTAAGACCCCCCCTTTTTTTTCTTTATCGACACCGGGGTCTTAGGCCCAGAACCGTCATTTTGCGGTGACTCCTTCACGCCATGAAGGGTCATCACCACAAAGCGCCGATTCTGTCGGCCGATTTCGATCACAGAAAAGTAGCATAAAGAAGTAAATGGAAACTTGCAGTCCACAAAGAATCACATGTCATAATAAATATAACTCCACGAAGGGAGTGTCCACAGAAGAATACATCAGAGTAGCAAAGTAAGGACTTATGCCCGGTACATCATATACTCACTACAAAATCACTCATGCGGAAGCAAAAGCAGAAATACTACTCAAGGTCGAGACTCACGGTCCCGACTGTATGAACTCCGGAGCTAGACTGCCCCACCTCCAAGCATACCGGTCTCTGGGGCTGCTCCTCCATGCTGGTCTCCACGATCCCCTAAATGATGCAGTTCGAAAACCGTTAGTCTAAAAGACTAAGTCCTATCATCCCCCGCCCCTTCCCCCACGGCTCCTAGGCACCGAGCGGAGAGGAAGAAAGGGGAGGAATTGAAGGTGGAGAAAATCAAAAGCAGATGGTAGCGGACCTATACTAGCAATTCTTTAATATGTATAGACAATAAGCTGAAATATGAAATGTAACCTTCACTTATGTGAGAACACATAAGCCAAGGGGTCTTCTACAAGGCTCCCATCGTATAAAAAGTCCCATACCAATTTATACGTTGGGGTGTCGGTTATCAAACAACAGTAAATATATATATCAAAATTAACCTTAATTTATAAACTTGCCCACACAAGCTTATAGACCAAGGGGTCGTTTTGCAGGTCCTAAAGTATAAGCGTCCCATTCCACTTATACTTTAGTTGTCAGGGTTAAATGAATCGATTATGCTATGACATGCAAGTGGGTATGATGGATCATGCAAGTGCAACACACACACCCGACTCTGTGCACACAGACCTTTAGTTACCCCTTTCTGGAGCCGTAACCTCCCAGGATACCTCCGTAGTGGCAGGCAGAAGCGGTGGGTTGGGCCTCGCCCACCTCTAAACCAGTAAAGTACTACCGGTCAGTCATATCGTACGCCTCAACGCTTGGTGCACGAAGCGGACTCCTGCGTACTCTTGCCGGCTGGCGCACCGGACTTCTGTTGGTGAAGTGCTAACCACACTTGCCGAGTCAACGTATTGGCGTCGGTGCATCGACCCTCCAATACCGAAGACCCACCACCTTAATTTCCTTTCCTTTTATGCACATGCAAGTTTAGCGTAATCAAAACCCGAGCCGAAGCTCCCCGGACCAACACGTCCGTCACAAACAATCGAGCCGAAGCTCCCCGGACCCAAAGTCCGTCTTTTAACCATCCGAGCCGAAGCTCCCAGCTAACTTTCGGTGCCAACAGTGTTTGTGAAATGTGCAACCCTAATTATTAAGTTACTCTTTTCAGCTTGTTAAAACAGTTTACGTTAACCCAGGACTGCCCCCGGTATTCCCTGTGAATGGCTCTCAAGGGGCACTAGGAACTATGTTGGGATTACGCCCAGCGTTCCCTTTCGCAAGATACTTATTTTGTTATTGGTTGATTCCCTTACCCATTCCTTCCTCATGTTACAGTAGGCTAATCCTAGGGTGCTTTGACCCACACACCTCGGGGAGGACGATCTTTCGTCGGACCCGAGCGCCTCTAAACCCTAGACAAAATAACACCCTACTCACTTATCTTCCAAAGATGGACCTAATTCTATTTATCCTTCCAACAAACCAATCAAGACCCATCACATGTGCTCTAATTCATGTCCCAAATGATTTCCTGCAGTTTTACTAAATGCAGACCACTTAAGCTATATAACCCGTAAAAAGGGAAGTATGCCATATGATCACCCAATGCTCATGTAATAATTAATAGAGGTCTATATTGGCATATGTAGACTGAATCCACAATTTCCTAATTTTTATAATTTAAATGCTAATTTAGTTATTTATTTTAAAAGCCAAAAGTTCCAAGGTTGAACAGGAAGTACAAGATTTAAGCAAGATAAAGCTCCACTAAAATTATGATAAATTCAAGATGGGTAATAATCTAAAAACCTAGAATCTCCAAATTTTCCAGCAAGATTTTAGCCCTTAAATTTTATTTCCAATTTATTCCAAAATAATTCATTAAAAGGGGATGTATAATAAAAATACTTCCAAAAATTCAGAGCAAAATTCCAGGATGATGGTAAGGGCATATAAAACCTCTTTGTAAACTTTCATAATTTGTTTGAAAGAATTATTCCCCAAATTAATTAATTATCCTATTCTCAAAAATATGGCCTTGTAAAGAAAGTTCCGAACAAAGACCTCTAAAAATTATAAATAACTTTCTACAAGTACTTTGTGGCCTAAATACCTCAAAACCTAAGCCTCATGATTTTTAAACAGAAATATCATCCATAATGAATTTTTTTTACCAAAGCCCCTTTCTGAAATTAATGAAGGAAGTACCAAATAAAATTAATTGAAAATTGTGATAAAATTCAGAGATGATCAACTATCCCTATAATAACCTCTGACCAAGTTTCATCATATTTTAAAGCATATAACATCCATAATAAAATCAAACATCATTTTGGGCCTTTTGGTAATTAACAAATGAAGTACCAAGAATAAAATCCCTAAAATTCTACAAAGCTTATCAGGAGTTCTAGGTGGCCTAAAACCTATTCTACGCAAGTTTTATAACATTTGGGGAAGGTTTATTGGCTGATTCTTCAAATTTGTGCTCCTACCCTAAAACTAAGGTTAGGGTTTTGAGGTGTCTACCTTGCTCTAAGTCTTCTAAAGTTCCTAACAGAGATCTTAGGTTACATTAACCTCAATTCTACTGGATTTCCAAGGCCATACAAGGGCATTTGCCCTCATGTCCTTCACAACCCCCAAAAGTCCTTCCTTAGGGTTTGAGGTTGAACCCTAGGGCAAATCAAGCCTAATTTATCCCATTTTCCATATGAGGGTGACATTAGCCTTGCCAAGTCAGTGTCCAAAACCTCTGCCTCTGTTGAGGGGAGGGGACCACCCTAAGTTCATAGTGCACTTGTGGTCAAAAATACCCTCTTAGGGCCAAACTAGGGTTTGGTGATTCCCTAACTAAAACATATCCAAATGTGCTCAAACTTTGTACAGAAGTAGGTCTTGATGCCAGGGATGACTCACCAATATTTGGGAGGGTTTGGAGATGTTTAGGACACCTATTTAATTTATTTATGGATTATTAAATTGTTATAAAAACTATAAAAATAGTTTCTCCAAAAATTCCCATTTTTGTATAGGCCCTAGGTATGGATAAGAATGATCCTTTGTCCAAATTTCAGCCAATTTGGAGAAGGGATGAAGGGTGGGCCTCCATTTGAATCTCAGGACAGCCCTAGGTATAGGTCCCACCAAAATGGGTGCCCTGGTCACATCAGAGGGCCAAAGTGGTCAAACTTAATTTTGAATTGAAGTAGACACATAGGGCTACAACTTTCATATTTAACGTTTGCCCACCAGGTGGCCCTAAGTAGTTTTAATAATTAATGGAAAACAGCCCAGAAAACAGGACAGAAAATTCAGAAATCAAAACTAAATAAAAGAAATGATGCTGCACGAATCTTAAAGCAAATCGTGGGGCTCCAGGTCATCTTCTTCCTCCAGCCAAGGGCCATGATTGGCCGAACCTGGAGCTTATTCCAAGAGCATTTCCCGGCCACACGGCCACCTCCCTGGCCGGCCACCACCGCCACCACCTTCGTTGAGGTGGGGGCTATCGCCGGGCGGCGGCACGGCCGCCGGAGGGGTGGTTTCCGGCGAACCCGACCACCATTTTTTTTGGAAAAAACATGAAAATGAAAACTTGGATCGGCTCAATTGAGTCCGATTCTTGTCCTAAACGATTCCTAAGATCTACCCACGGAAGAAGGAGTAGAGGAGGACCTTTAACCGAGCTTGTCGTCGAGTGTGGTGGTGGTGCGCCATGGCCGGTGGTGGAGCTTTCTGATGCTTGCAACTTCACTACCAAACCGCCCGGTTTCTTTAGGTGAAGGGTGGAAACGATATCTCTTGGCCCAGGGAAGCTTTTAAAAGCATCAAATGGGTTGGGGGAGAGGGAGGGTCATGGCTTCAAATCCATTAATGGTCATGAATTGGAATTTCGGTTTTGGAGAAAATCCATGGAAATTCACCTCCCATTTGTCCCAATTCGTTTGGAAACTCCTCAAAACTGATAGGGGAGATGAATACTAATTAATTGGTGAAGAATGGAGGGGTGATTCACCTACCCCACCATGAATGACCTTCTCTTTCTTCTTTCTCTCTCTTCCCTATTGAAGGAATTGATTTCAGCCACCTTGAATGGCTGGCCATGACTATTAAAAACCTCAAAACTGATGAGGGGAAATGTATTCAGCCTTTGGAATCAATTGGAGAGGCCCTTGATCTCCCATGGCCATGAATGACCTCTTTTCTCACTTTCTCTCTCCCCCATTAAAGAGAAAAATGGAGCTTTCTCTCTCCTACTCACCATGGCCGAATTTTGATCTCTCTTCCAGCCTATTGGCAGCCCACTAACTCATATTAATAATAAAATGAGGTTATCCCAAGTGGGGGAAATGGGTTTGAGCTTGGGTTAGCCCATTTAGGCTAATTTGACCTAACACTAGAATAGAGTTGACCTTGGTCAACATGACCATTTGAGTTGACCCCAATGGGTCCTTGGTGACCCATTGGACTCCCTTAAGGTCTAGGAAGACTTGAGTAGGGTTGGTTGGGCATCTTGGGGGTCACATGTCCCTTGGTGAGGGCACTTTGACCATTTTAGGGCTAGAGTTGACTTGGGTCAACATAACCATTTGGGTTGACCCCATTGGTTCCTTGGTGACTCATTGGCTTCCCCTAAGGTCTAGATAGGGTTATGTAGGGTTACCTTGCACTTTGGAGGTCACATACCCTTGGTAAGGGTACTTTGACCAGATTAGGGGCTTGAGTTGACTTGGGTCAACCTGGCCTCTAGGGCTGACCCCAATGTGTCCTTAGTGACCCATTGACCTCACTTTTGGGTTGGGAGGGCATAGGTGGGGTCCTCTAGTCTGGGAGTAGGTCAATTGGCCCTAAGTAGGCTAGTTTGACCCATTTAGGGCTAGGGTTGACCTTGGTCAACTGATCCTCTTTGGTTGACCCCAATGGGTCCTTATGGCTCTAATAGGCCTCCCAATGTATTAGAGGGTGTTGTGGTAGGGTCTTGGGGTCAAGGTGTAGCCCATGGTCATCCTAAACCATTGTTCAGAGTTCTACTATTGGCAGACCATGATGAGTTTCCCCACTTTGTCTCCTATCCCTTGGCCCATTCCTGGCTTCCTAGGGTTTGTCATGACCTAGCCATGGACAAAACCACACCTAGGGGTCTATTTGGAAATGGGATGTTACAAATCCAAATAAACAAAACAAATATTTCGTCCCTAAAATCAAGGTTACGCCTACGGGAATTTTCTACCGAAGAAGGAAACTTGTAACATCCCATCACGACGCCATGTTTGCTAAACTAGGTTTCAAGGGAAACCTAAATCTATGTCCAATTCACCCAATTGATGAAGCCAAGATCCCAATAAACAAAAGATAAGCCCCCAATAAACAAAAGATAAGCCTCTACCTGTCTAGAGCAGCCCCTACTAGTTTAAAGCAGGAAAATAAATTAAACATCTTGAGGGGTTTGTGAGGTATACCTGACTGAACAGCTCTGGGTATCTTTGTCGCATCAGGTCCTGCGGCTCCTAGGTATGCTCCTCCTGGCCATGGTTCCTCCACAGGACCTTGACTAGTGGGACCTTCTTGCGACGCAAGACCCATACTCCTCAGTCATCGATCCTAACCGGCTCCAAACGAACTGACCGGTCTGAAGCTACCGGCCCTTCGGTGGTCAAAATCTGCTGCTCCGGGCGTAGCAGAGCCCTCCCCAGCGTTCCCTTTCGCAAGGTACTTATTTTGTTATTGGTTGATTCCCTTACCCATTCCTTCCTCATGTTACGATAGGCTAATCCTAGGGTGATTTGACCCACACAACTCGGGGAGGACGATCTTTCGTCGGACCCGAGCGCCTCTAAACCCTAGACAAAATAACACCCTACTCACTTATCTTCCAAAGATGCACTTAATTCTATTTATCCTTCCAGCAAACCAATCACGACCCATCACATGTGCTCTAATTCATGTCCCAAATGATTTCCTGCAGTTTTACTAAATGCAGACAACTTAAGCTATATAACCCGTAAAAAGGGAAGTATGCCATATGGTCACCCAATGCTCATGTAATAATTAATAGAGGTCTATATGGGCATATGTAGACTGAATCCACAATTTCCTAATTTTTGTAATTTAAATGCTAATTTAGTTATTTATTTTAAAAGCCAAAAGTTCCAAGGTTGAACAGGAAGTACAAGATTTAAGCAAGATAAAGCTCCACTAAAATTATGATAAATACAAGATGGGTAATGATCTAAAAACCCAGAATCTCCAAATTTTCCAGCAAGATTTTAGCCGTTAAATTTTATTTCCAATTTATTCCAAAATAATTCATTAAAAGGGGATGTACAATAAAAATACTTCCAAAAATTCAGAGAAAAATTCCAGGATGATGGTAAGGGCATATAAAACCTCTATGTAAACTTTCATAATTTGTTTGAAAGAATTATTCCCCAAATTAATTAATTATCATATTCTCAAAAATATGGCCTTGTAAAGAAAGTTCTGAAACAAGACCTCTAAAAATTATAAAAAACTTTCTACAAGTACTTTTTGGCCTAAATACCTCAAAACATAAGCCTCATGATTTTTAAACAGAAATATCATCCATAATGAATTTTCTTTACCACAGCCCCTTTCTGAAATTAATGAAGGAAGTACCAAATAAAATTAATTGAAAATTGTGATAAAATTCAGAGACGATCAACTAGCCCTATAATAACCTCTGGCCAAGTTTCATCATATTTTAAAGCAAATAACATCCATAATAAAATCAAACATCATTTTGGGCCTTTTGGTAATTAACAAATGAAGTAACAAGAATAAAATCCCTAAAATTCTACAAAGCTTACCAGGAGTTCTAGGTGGCCTAAAACCTATTCTACGCAAGTTTCATAACATTTGGGGAAGGTTTAGTGGCTGATTCTTCAAATTTGTGTTGCTACCCTAAAACTAGGGTTAGAGTTTTGAGGTGTCTACCTTGCTCTAAGTCTTCTAAAGTTCCTACTATAGATCTTAGGTTACATTAACCTCAATTCTACTGGATTTCCAATGCCATACAAGGGCATTTGCCCCCATGTCCTTCACAACCCCCAAAAGTCCTTCCTTAGGGTTTGAGGTTGAACCCTAGGGCAAATCAAGCCTAATTCATCCCATTTTCCATATGAGGGTGACATTAGCCTTGCCAAGTCAGTGTCCAAAACCTATGCCTCTGTTGAGGAGAGGGGACCAGCCTAAGTTCATAGTGCACTTGTGGTCAAAAATACCCTCTTAGGGCCAAACTAGGGTTTGGTGATTCCCTAACCAAAACATATCCAAATGTGCTCAAATTTTGTACAGAATAGGTCTTGTTGCCAGGGACGACTCAACAAAATTTGTGAGGGTTTGGAGACGTTAGGACACATATGTAATTTATTTTGTGGATTATTAAATTTTTATAAAAACTATAGAAATAGTTTCTCCAAAAATTCCCATTTTTGGACAGGCCCTAGGTATAGCTAAGAATGATCCTCTGTCCACATTTCAGCCAATTTGGACAAGGGATGAAGGGTGGGCATCCATTTGAATCTCAGGACAGCCCTAGGTACAGGTCCCACCAAAATGGGTGCCCTGGTCACATCAGAGGGCCAAAGTGGTCGAAATGAATTGTGAATTAAAGTAGACCCAGAGGGCTACAACCTTCATATTGAACGTTTGCCCACCAGGTGGCCCTAAGTATTTTTAATAATTAATGCAAAACAGCCCAGAAAACAGGACAGAAAATTCAGAAATCAAAACTAAATAAAAGAAATGATGCTGCACGAATCTTAAAGCAAATCGTGGGGCTCCTAGTCATCTTCTTCCTCCAGCCAAGGGCCATGATTGGCCGAACCTGGAGCTTATTCCAAGAGCATTTCCCGGCCACACGGCCACCTCCCTGGCCGGCCACCACCGCCACCACCTTCGTTGAGGTGGGGGCTATCGCCGGGCGGCGGCACGGCCGCCGGAGGGGTGGTTTCCGGCGAACCCGACCACCATTTTTTTTTTGGAAAAACCATGAAAATGAAAATTTGGATTGGCTCAATTGAGTCTGATTCTTGTCCTAAACGATTCCTAAGATCTACCCACGGAAGGAGTAGAGGAGTACCTTTAACCGAGCTTGTCGTCGAGTGTGGTGGTGGTGCGCCATGGCCGGTGGTGGAGCTTTCCGATGCTTGCAACTTCACTACCAAACCGCCCGGTTTCTTTAGGTGAAGGGTGGAAACAATATCTCTTGGCCAAGGGAAGCTTTTAAAAGCATCAAATGGGTTGGGGGAGAGGGAGGGTCATGGCTTCAAATCCATTAATGGTCATGAATTGGAATTTCGGTTTTGGAGAAAATCCATGGAAATTCACCTCCCCTTTGTCCCAATTAATTTGGAAACTCCTCAAAACTGATAGGGGAGATGAATACTAATTAATTGGTGAAGAATGGAGGGGTGATTCACCTTCCCCACCATGAACAACCTTCTCTTTCTTCTTTCTCTCTCTTCCCTATTGGAGGAATTGATTTCAGCCACCTTGAATGGCTGGCCATGACTATTAAACTCCTCAACACTGATGAGGGGGAATGTATTCAGCCTTTGGAATCAATTGGAGAGGCCCTTGACCTCCCTTGGCCATGAATGGCCTCTTTTCTCACTTTCTCTCTCCTCCATTAAAGAGAAAAATGGAGCTTTCTCTCTCCTACTCACCATGGCCGAATTTTGATCTCTCCTCCAGCCTATTGGCAGTCCACTAACTCATATTAATAATAAAATGAGGTTAGCCCAAGTGGGGGAAATGAGTTTGAGCTTGGGTTAGCCCATTTAGGCTAATTTGACCTAACACTAGAATAGAGTTGACCTTGGTCAACATGACCATTTGAGTTGACCCCAATGGGTCCTTGGTGACCCATTGGACTCCCTTAAGGTCTAGGAAGACTTGAGTAGGGTTGGTTGTGTAAGACCCCCCTCCCCCTTACCAAGGAGGGCTACCAGATCTTATGCCCAGAACCGCCGTCTTACGGTGGCACTAACTCACGGGTTAGTCGACACCGCAACACGCCGATCCTGCCGACTAGTACGATCATTAACCTGTATGCCAATATGAGAAGAAGAAGTAAACTGTATATAAAAACCATCAGTCCACAAGTCACAGTACAATCATGTAAAAGAAATGAATAGTACAATAGTCCACAATATAGTACCAATGAAAGAGTAAAAAGGGCTTATGCCCAGTACATCAAATCTCTCTCTCACAAAATCATAAATGCGGAAGCTACACTAGAACATCAAGACTCGTCCCACCTGAGGACGCACAGTAGTGGTAGTAGCCTGCTGAAGCGGTATCTGCTCCTCATGTCCTGCCTCCTCGACGTGCTGGTGCTCCATCTCCACGGGCTCCTAAAAATAGTTGGTCACCGACCATTAGTCAAAAAGACTAAGTCGTTTCCTCCGCACCTCGCCCCGCAGCTCCTAGGCACCGAGCGGGAGGACGAAGCAGAGGACAACAAGGGGTAACAAAGTGGAAGCAGGTGACAATATCTAACTAGAGTTGTAATAAGTAATGTAATTCTACTCTAGCAGTTCTAAGTACGGTACAAGTAATAAGTAAGAGCGGTGCAGTAAAGGAAAGTATAGAAACAGCAGTGTGAACAAGTAAATAAGCTAAGCTACCACTAAGCTATCATCACAAACGTACCCTAACTTATATAAATGCCCATACAAATATATAAGTTAGGGTTTCCAGGAAATTTAACTTATCATATAAAAGAGCCCATACTAATTTATATGATAAGGATCTATGAAGCGTATGACCTAATATGAATGAATGATATGATGCAATTTTATGCGCAGGCAAGTGCAACTCACACACAACGACTCTGTGATCACAGAACTTTAGTTCCCACTTTTTGAGAGCTAGCATCACTCTCGGGTACCACCGCTGTGGCTACGGCAGCAGCGGAGCGGGCGTCTCCGCTTCTAGACCGGTATGCACACTACCAAGCCTTAGACCCCTCTCATACGCCTCTGTACACGTCCAAGGTGCACTCTAGAGTCTCGCGTACATACTTTGCTGACAAACCCGTCAGTCTTATTGGGTCGGATGTGCGTTATCGGGGATCGTCCTCCAGACCGCAGTGTAAAACAACCCACTGGCCCCTCTAACTCTCACAACCGCCTGGTGCACCGTACTGCCATCGGTGTGACAAACGGCCAGTACCGCATGCCCCGCCACGATATTTATGCACATGCAAGTAAATCATACCGAGCCTCCCGCTCGCAGGACCAAAACCCGTCCTGAATCCCTCAAACCCAAACCCGGGTGAGAACGCACATTAGTGCCTTTATGCCAACTCCCTCAAACCCCAAACGGGTGAGAACGCACATCAGTGCCTTTATACCAACTCCCTCCAACCCTAGACGGGTGAGCATATATCATAAATCTCTCCAACCCCCACACGGGCGAGAAGGTACAATAATGTCCTAACCTATTAAGCTACTCTTGTCTACGGTTTATTATACTTAGAGATTTAAGGTTAATCCCAGGTCTGCCCCCGGTATTCCCTGTGAAGGGCTCTCAAGGGGCACTAGGAACTGTGTTGGGATTACGCCCAGCGTTCCCTTTCGTAAGGATATTTATTTTAGTTGATTGCTACCCATATATCTCCCCAGCTCTCCTTATTGCTTTAGAATAACCCTAGTGACTTAAGGTATTACCGGGAAACCGACGGTCTTCCGCCGATCCCCGCTCCAGTTGCTAGCTAAGACTTGCACTTTTAATCCCTCACTAAGACAACTCTACCCACCAGGGTTACTCATGTTGAACTCTTTCTTATTTCTGCCGATAATCAATCCCCTGGTAATCCCCTAAGGCAAGACCTATTTGTATTATATGCAGACCATGACCTATGAATATCCTAAAAATGTGATCTTCCAAAACTTAAGGCATCTTGCCTCTAAATATTTATCCTAAGGTATTATGGACTAAGGGAACTACCCTAAGGATTCTCGTAATTTTCCTTGGTCAAATAGTCCTTTAATTAATTCTTTTAATTTAAATGTTAGGTCACTTTACACATGAAGTAGTTTGATTAAGTATCCACTGACCTAGGGAATTTTTCCTGAGATGTATATTGACAAAATATTGCTGCCTACAGAATTTCATAATTTTCCTTAAATTATTTATTATCATTTTCAATTTAATATCAATTCCACACAAATTCCATTTTCCAAATGATGTATAGGCATTATGTACTCCAAAATTCCAGAAACATTACAAAGCTTTTATGACACTAATTTATGACTATTGGCAGAGAATCATCAACATTTATTGTAAGATGGCCTATAGGATTCCATTATAAGATATTTACCAAAATGCCATTGTACTAACTTAACACAAATAATGCATCCATTAAATTCTGAGAAATTTATGCAAGACTAATAATAACATTTTATAGCAATATAATAAATTCCAAATTTTTCAGAAGTATATATCCATCATTTCCTGAATTTACAAGATAAGGGTAAAATAGGGAATTTAGGGTATCTACTCCAAATGTTCTTCAAAACAGAGAAATCATATTTTTCCTAAGTCCAATGTGATCTCATCTATGCTTTGGCAAAATTGTTTGAATTTGTACTTGAAGAAACCCTATTTTCCAATTTTATTTCCAAAATAGCTATATTTAAAATAAATTCAAATAAATAGAATTTTGATTCCAAAAATTTCATTATTAATTTGAGGGATGAAATTTACCCTAATGAACCACTGTAAATAATTCCATGTCCTTTGCATGTCACCATTGGGCTAAATACACCAATTTGCATTTTTGCTATTAGCACACCAAGGCTAAACATAGGCTAGCACATGCAAGTGGATTCCCCAACATGCATTGAACCCAAGGTGCTGACAATTTTATCATGCACCAAGGATGACCCCACTGACCCACCACCAAAATTTGGGGCCATGGGGAGGAGTAGAACTCCATATATGTCATTTATTTATATTTTGCTATTTTACCAAAACTATAGGAAAATATTCTCTAAAAATTCCTACATTTTGGCAGGAGCTAAGTATGCCCTAATCATGCATGTGCCCAAAATTTGGGGCCATGGTGATCAATAGTTTGACCTAGGCATCCAATTTAATTTCTATCCTACCCTAGGACCAGTCCTAGGAGAAATGTCCTACAGGACTGTACACTACACCAAAATATATGTTTAGGGTGGCATATTAAAGGTAAGACCCCTGGCTACATTTTTCATTAAGGGGCAAAGTTCTGGAAATGCATCTAAGAGGCCTAAATTTAACATGCAAAGTAACTGAAAAAGTGTGACAGAAATCATACTATTCAATACATTAAATTAATTCATTTTAATAACTGCGCACGAATCTTAAAGCTTATCCGACGGGATCTGGTCATCGTCTACCTCCAGCCAACGGCTGAGATCGAGCCGACCTGGAGCAACTTTGCCGGCGGTTTCCGGCCAGCTGAGACGGCGCCACCTCCGGCCAACGGTGCCATCACCTTCACGGTGGTGGTGGCTATCATTTCCCGGCGATGGGACGGCGGGAGACGGTGGCGACGGCGATCCCGAGCGGTTTCAAAAGCTTGGAATTCTCTCGATTTTCTCACATGGCATCGGGCTCAGTTGAGCCCGATATCTCTCCTATTTGATCTAAGATGCTAGTACGGGTAGAGGTGAAGTGAAACGCACCTGAATCGAGGCTTGGCTGCGGGTCAGGCGGAGGTTTGCCGTGGTGGTGGTGCGCCGGCGAGCTCCAACCCGAAAGCTCAAATCTCCACCATTCTCCATGATTAAGCAGTCGAATTCCACTCCTTTCGGCCTTCTGAAGCTAATGGTGAGCTCTGTTTGGACTGAGGTGGCCTATAAGTGGAGTTAACTCCAAGGTGAGCTCGGTTTGAGCATTGGAGGCTTCACCCATGGTGCCATGTGGCTCACTGCCTTGGTTTTCTGCTGGAATTGAAGAGGGAAGGTCGGCCACCTGGTTTTGGGCAGCCTAAACCAGCTGATGGGGTGGCCATGTGGCCACCATTTTCTTCATTCCCTTTGCTCTCTCCTCTTCTCCTAAAAATTCCAATTTTACCCCCTTGCATGTATTCTCTCTCCTGATTTAGAGGGGTAGGACTGGTCTTGTTCACTTGGGCTGACTATGGGCCAATTTTGGTGGGCTTGGTCCAAGGGGAAATGGCTTGGCCTTCATTTCACTCTTTAGGTCAATTTGTTGACCAAATTGACTTAGGGAGTTGACTTGGTCAACCATGGTGGGTGGACTGACCCCACTTGGTGGAAATGGGTCTAGTGGCACCACCCAACTTGGTTTGGGTCAAGGGGGTGCCCCACTTAGGTTAATTAGGCCTATGAGTGTGAGTTTGACCAAATTAAGCCCAAGGTTGACTTTGGTCAATTGGGGTCAAAATGTTGACCCAGTGACACACCCTAGGGTCCACTTAGATTGTCCTTAGGGTTAGGGTAATGTGGTGGGGTCATGGTGTGGCTAGGGTCCCTAATTAGGCTAGTTTGACCTAGTTTGACTAAGGTCTTATAGTGGGCCCCACATGGCTACCACCCACTACCTAGGGTCAAACCTAGTTGATCTCCTTAAATCTCACCCCATGCCTAACCCAATCTAAGTTGAGGGGTCCAGAAGTAACATGGGATGTTACAAATTCCAATAAACAAGAAAATAATTTCGTCCCCGAAATTTAAGTTCGGGTCTACGGGGTTCTATTTGCAAGAATCATCAAGAAATTTAAAGACATAACTTAAATGTACCTGATGCGAATAGCTCCGGGTGTTGCTCCAGCATCAGATCCCTCGGCTCCCAAGTGTGCTCCTCCCGTCCATGGTTGGACCACAACACCTTCACAAGAGGGACCTTCTTCTTCCGCAACACTCGGATGGCTGTATCGTCATTCCGGATCGGCTCCAATCTCACTTACCTGTCAGGCTCTACCGGTCCGGCTGTAGTAGTGATGTGCTGCTCCGGCCGAAGGAGAGCTCTTCACAAGGAAGAGACATGGAAGACGTCATGTAATGCACCCAACTCCGGTGGCAGCTGCAGTCGGTAAGCCAAGGGGCCGATCCGCTCCAGGATCAGGTATGGCCCCATGTATCGTGGACTGAGCTTCTTGTGCCTCCGCACCCGAGAAACACCGTGTACTGGACGTATCTTCAAGAATACCCTGTCTCCAACCTGGAACTCCACCTTTCGGTGCCGAGCATCATAATACTTTGCCTGCCTGCTCTGGGCCTCCAGTAGCCGATCCCTGATCAATCGAATCTGAGCCTCAGTGTCATCTATATAATCAGATCCCAGAGCCCTGGTATCCACATCCTGAACCCATGACAGCGGTGTCCGGCATCTCCTCCCATAAAGCGCCTCGTATGGAGCCATCCTGATGCTAGCCTGGTGGCTGTTATTATACGAGAACTCGATCAATGACAGCAGTCTCTCCCAAGGCCTCCCCGTATCCAATATGCATAATCTGAGCAGGTCCTCCATGGTCCGGATGGTCCGCTCGGTCTGTCCGTCGGTCTGCGGGTGGAAGGCGGTACTAAAGGTAAGCCGAGATCCCAAATAAGCATGCACGGCCCTCCACTCGCTCGAAGTGAACCGACCATCACGGTCCGAAACAATAGTCCTGGGGATACCATGATATCTGATGTACTGCTCCACAAATAGTCTCACCAGGACTGCAACTGGGGCATCCTTCCGAACTGGAATAAACCGCGCTACCTTGGTCAATCTGTCCACTATAACCCATATAGAATCATGCCCAGAGTGGGAGCGAGGCAATCCGTGTACAAAGTCCATAGCAATGTCCTCGAACTTCCACTCTGGAACCGGCAGTGGCTGTAGTAAACCTCCCGGGCTCTTGCATTCCGCCTTCACACGCTGGCAGGTCTCGCAATGGGTCACAAAATCTGTGATCTCCCTCTTCATCCCGGGCCAATACATAGATCTCCGCAAATCTGCCCACATCTTGGTGATGCCAGGGTGCACTGAATATCTCGAGCAATGTGCCTCTCGAAGTATGTCCTCCCGGATACTGCCTCCTGCTGGTATGTAGATGCGTCCCCGGAACCTAAGAAGATCATCCTGTAGCATGTAGTCCTCGACCCTGCCCCTCTCTAAGGCACTGAAAATCGGCTGTAACGCAGCATCCAGCCTCTGATGTGCTCGGATGCGCTCCTGTATATCATCGCCGCTGATCACTGAGCTCAAATACTCTCTATATACGACTGGCTCGGTCTCGGACACCATGGTGATGTGCATGTCCTCCATCATCTGTAGCAGCTCTAAAGACATCAATCGGGGCTCCGGTCCAGAAGTGCCGGCCCTCCTGCTCAAAGCATCCGCAACCGTGTTCGCTTTCCCCGGGTGATAGTGGATCTTGTAATCATAATCACAGAGGAACTCCAGCCACCTCCTCTGTCTCAGGTTTAGGTCCTTCTGCGTATCGATATACTTGAGATTCTTGTGATCTGAAAAGATGTCACAATGAATCCCGTATAAATAATGCCTCCATATCTTTAGGGCGAAAACCACAGCCCCGAGCTCTAGATCATGTACTGGATAGTTATGCTCATGCTTCTTCAACTGTCTCGAAGCATAAGCAATAATGTGTCCATGCTGCATCAGGACTGCACCCATCCCCTGATAAGAGGCGTCCGTATAGATCTGGAATCCTTCGCTCCCTGATGGAAGCGCAAGAATGGGGGATGAGATGAGTCGGTCCTTCAGCTCCTGAAAAGCAGTCTCACACCGCTCTGACCAAACAAAATCTGTGTCCTTCTTCGTCAAGGACGTGAGGGGGAGTGCTATCCTCGAGAACCCCTCCACAAACTTGCGGTAATACCCTGCTAGTCCCAAGAAACTGCGGATGTCAGATGCGGTCTTCGGCCGTGGCCAATCCCTCACCGTCTCTATCTTGGCTGGGTCCACAGCTAACCCAGCCCCACTGATCGTGTGCCCCAGGAAGGCCACCTCCTGCAACCAGAACTGGCACTTCGAAAATTTTGCGTACATCTGTGTCTCCCTCAACCACTGCAGGACCTGTGCCAAGTGCTCCGTATGCTCCTCCTGAGTCCGAGAATATATAAGGATGTCGTCGATGAACACAATCACGAAGCGGTGTAAGAAAGGCTCGAATACACGGTTCATTAGACTCATGAATGCAGCAGGAGCATTCGTGAGCCCAAAAGGCATCACCGTGAACTCGTATAGTCCATAGCGCGAACTGAATGCCGTCTTCGGTATGTCCTCTTCCCTGATACGGAGCTGATAGTAGCCGGATCGCAGATCTAACTTGGAGAACCAGAAGGCTCCCTGTAGCTGGTCAAATAACTCATCTATCCGAGGCAGAGGATAGGTGTTGCGGACCGTCAACCGGTTCAGCTCACGGTAATCTATACATAATCGCAGTGATCCGTCCTTCTTCTTCACAAAGAGAACTGGCGCTCCCCATGGCGATGAACTAGGCCGCACGAATCCTGACTCGACTAGCTCCTGTAGTTGAGTCCTGAACTCTGCTAACTCCCTGGGAGCCATCCTGTAGGGTGCCCGGGACACCGGCTTCGCTCCCGGTACTAGCTGAATCCTGAAATCCAAATCTCTAGCAGGTGGTAGCCCGGGCAATTTCTCCGGGAATACGTCGGCAAAATCCCGGACCACCGGAATATCTGAGATAGTCGCCTCTGTTCCCACCATCTCGAAGCAGACAATATAGACTTCTTCACCCTGCTCATGGGCCTTCACAGCCTGTATAAAAGATAACAGTAGGTGGCAGATAGGCTGGATACCTTCAACGATAACATGAGAGTCGCCATGTCTTAGCGTGATCCTCCTGGACGGGCAATCTATCTGGGCATGGTTCCGATGCAACCAGGCCATGCCCAAGATCAAATCAAAGTCCTGCAGCTTCAGAATTGTTGCCGGTGCCTCAAATGCCTTGCCGCCAATCTCGGCCTCCATATCGCAATGTGCAGTGGTCCGCAGCTCCGATCCATCGGGTAGACGTACCCTCATCTCTAGTCCAGGGAACCTCCCCACGCCTTCGAGTCCGTCGATGAAGGCCTCGGATACGAACGAGTGTGAAGCACCCGTGTCGAAAAGAGTATGAGCGGGCTTGCCGCTGATCATAACTATGCCTGAGGTTTGTTTATGTGAAAGTTAATTGTTATCCTATAGTTCCAGGTACTATATATATATCATTGAAAATCCAAGAAAATTCATAATTAACTTCAAGTACCTGTGATAACCTCCTCGGGATTCCTCGGCTCTGTGAGGTCCAAGGCGTATATCTGCTCCTGCTCGCGCCTCCTGTCGTGATATCCCCGACCTCGGCCTCGTCCTCGGTCTCGTCCTCGGCCCTGCTGTACTGGGGCCACTGGAGGTGGAGGAGGAGGAGGGGGATGGAATCGGTGCGGGCACTCCGACCTGATGTGCCCGGGCTGGCGGCATCCGTAACAAACCACTTGTCGATGGCCTCGGTCATCTTGTCTCCTCGGATCATGCATCTGTAGAGGTGGGGGAGCCAATGCTGGAGGAGGCCCCTGCTCCTGCCTGAAGTTGGGACGACGACGTCCCCCACCCCTCCTGTATCCGATGGTCCTGCCTCTCTGAGAGCCCCTACTGCTCTCACCTGATGTCGATCCATCAAATGGTCTCTTCCCTCCGGCTCACACCATCAGTTGGTCAGCCTCCAGCTTCTTCGCCATCTCGATGATCTGCCTGGATGTGCCATGAGAAATGAATAGCAAAGCCTGCCTCAAATCATCCCGGAGGCCCCGGTAGAACCTCTTCGCATACCTCCTATCGTCGGTGTCCTGAATCCCCGCGAATCTGGCCAAGTGGGAGAACTCTCTCTGGTACTCTATCACCGATCTAGACACCTGCTTGAGGTTCAAAAACCTCTCCTCCAAAGCATCTCTGTCCGTAGCAGAGACGAAGTGCTCCAGAAACACATCACCAAACTCCTCCCAAGATATCTCTGACAGCTCAAAGTCCGCATAAGTAGACTCCCGGACTGATTTCCACCATCTCTTTGCATGAGCCTCTAGCACAGAGGTGGCTAGGGGTACTGCCTGGCCGACTGGGCAGCTGATGCCCGCTAAGATCTCGTGTATGGCCTCCAGCCATTCTTCCGTCTTCACCGCATCCTCTGTCCCACGGTACGTCGGTGGGGACAGGCTCTTGAATGCACTCAGCCAGCTCGACCCCGGATTTGGCTGTGGAGCCGGGACTTGCTGGGCTCTAAAGGCATCCAAAATCGCCGTTAGGGTCTGCCCTATCTCCGTATGTAGGAATGGAGTGGCAGCTGGAGGGGGAGGAGCCACATTTTGCGGCGCTGCGACCTGTGGAGGTTGCATAAAGGTAAGGTTAGAGCAAAATTGGCCTAACACATTGTACTTTGTGGACCATTTATGTGACTTTACACATGGGCACACCACTGCTTCCGCTGCATAGTTTGTCCGCAAACTAATGCTCGGGCGGGGGTGGTCCCATGTTGTGGACTTCTTTCTCATATGATCGTTGCTCGAGTGATACCAGTTTGTAAGACCCCCCTCACCCTTACCAAGGAGGGCTACCGGATCTTATGCCCAGAACCGCCGTCTTACGGTGGCACTAACTCACGGGTTAGTCGACACCGCAACACGCCGATCCTGCCGGCTAGTACGATCATTAACCTGTAGGCCAATATGAGAAGAAGAAGTAAACTGTATATAAAAACCATCAGTCCACAAGTCACAGTACAATCATGTAAAAGAAATGAATAGTACAATAGTCCACAATATAGTACCAATGAAAGAGTAAAAAGGGCTTATGCCCAGTACATCAAATCTCTCTCTCACAAAATCATAAATGCGGAAGCTACACTAGAACATCAAGACTCATCCCACCTGAGGACGCACAGTAGTGGTAGTAGCCTGCTGAAGCAGTATCTGCTCCTCATGTCCTGCCTCCTCGACGTGCTGGTGCTCCATCTCCACGGGCTCCTAAAAATAGTTGGTCACCGACCATTAGTCAAAAAGACTAAGTCGTTTCCTCCGCACCTCGCCCCGCAGCTCCTAGGCACCGAGCGGGAGGACGAAGCGGAGGACAACAAGGGGTAACAAAGTGGAAGCAGGTGACAATATCTAACTAGAGTTGTAATAAGTAATGTAATTCTACTCTAGCAGTTCTAAGTACGGTACAAGTAATAAGTAAGAGCGGTGCAGTAAAGGAAAGTATAGAAACAGCAGTGTGAACAAGTAAATAAGCTAAGCTACCACTAAGCTATCATCACAAACGTACCCTAACTTATATAAATGCCCATACAAATATATAAGTTAGGGTTTCCAGGAAATTTAACTTATCATATAAAAGAGCCCATACTAATTTATATGATAAGGATCTATGAAGCGTATGACCTAATATGAATGAATGATATGATGCAATTTTATGCGCAGGCAAGTGCAACTCACACACAACGACTCTGTGATCACAGACCTTTAGTTCCCACTTTTTGAGAGCTAGCATCACTCTCGGGTACCACCGCTGTGGCTACGGCAGCAGCGGAGCGGGCGTCTCCGCTTCTAGACCGGTATGCACACTACCAAGCCTTAGACCCCTCTCATACGCCTCTGTACACGTACAAGGTGCACTCTAGAGTCTCGCGTACGTACTTTGCTGACAAACCCGTCAGTCTTGTTGGGTCGGATGTGCGTTATCGGGGATCGTCCTCCAGACCGCAGTGTAAAACAACCCACTGGCCCCTCTAACTCTCACAACTGCCTGGTGCACCGTACTGCCATCGGTGTGACGAACGGCCAGTACCGCATGCCCCGCCACGATATTTATGCACATGCAAGTAAATCATACCGAGCCTCCCGCTCGCAGGACCAAAACCCGTCCTGAATCCCTCAAACCCAAACCCGGGTGAGAACGCACATTAGTGCCTTTATGCCAACTCCCTCAAACCCCAAACGGGTGAGAACGCACATCAGTGCCTTTATACCAACTCCCTCCAACCCTAGACGGGTGAGCATATATCATAAATCTCTCCAACCCCCACACGGGCGAGAAGGTACAACAATGTCCTAACCTATTAAGCTACTCTTGTCTACGGTTTATTATACTTAGAGATTTAAGGTTAATCCCAGGACTGCCCCCGGTATTCCCTGTGAAGGGCTCTCAAGGGGCACTAGGAACTGTGTTGGGATTACGCCCAGCGTTCCCTTTCGCAAGGATATTTATTTTAGTTGATGGCTACCCATGTATCTTCCCAGCTCTCCTTATTGCTTTAGTATAACCCTAGTGACTTAAGGTATTACCGGGAAACCGACGGTCTTCCGCCGATCCCCGCTCAAGTTGCTAGCTAAGACTTGCACTTTTAATCCCTCACTAAGACAACTCTACCCACCAGGGTTACTCATGTTGAACTCTCTCTTATTTCTGTCGATAATCAATCCCCTGGTAATCCCCTAAGGCAAGACCTATTTGTATTATATGCAGACCATGACCTATGAATATCCTAAAAATGTGATCTTCCAAAACTTAAGGCATCTTGCCTCTAAATATTTATCCTAAGGTATTATGGACTAAGGGAACTACCCTAAGGATTCTCGTAATTTTCCTTGGTCAAATAGTCCTTTAATTAATTCTTTTAATTTAAATGTTAGGTCACTTTACACATGAAGTAGTTTGATTAAGTATTCACTGACCTAGGGAATTTTTCCTGAGATGTATATTGACAAAATATTGCTGCCTACAGAATTTCATAATTTTCCTTAAATTATTTATTATCATTTTCAATTTAATATCAATTCCACACAAATTCCATTTTCCAAATGATGTATAGGCATTATGTACTCAAAAATTCCAGAAAACTTACAAAGCTTTTATGACACTAATTTATGACTATTGGCAGAGAATCATCAACATTTATTGTAAGATGGCCTATAGGATTCCATTATAAGATATTTACCAAAATGCCATTGTACTAACTTAACACAAATAATGCTTCCATTAAATTCTGAGAAATTTATGCAAGACTAATAATAACATTTTATAGCAATAGAATAAATTCCAAATTTTTCAGAAGTATATATCCATCATTTCAAGAATTTACAAGATAAGGGTAAAATGAGGAATTTAGGGTATCTACTCCAAAAGTTCTTCAAAACAGAGAAATCATATTTTTCCTAAGTCCAATGTGATCTCATCTATGCTTTGGCAAAATTGTTTGAATTTGTACTTGAAGAAACCCTATTTTCCAATTTTATTTCCAAAATAGCTATATTTAAAATTATTTCCAATAAATAGAATTTTGATTCCAAAAATTCCATTATTAATTTGAGGGATGAAATTTACCCTAATGAACCACTGTAAATAATTTCATGTCCTTTGCATGTCACCATTGGGCTAAATACACCAATTTGCATTTTTGCTATTAGCACACCAAGGCTAAACATAGGCTAGCACATGCAAGTGGATTCCCCAACATGCAGTGAACCCAAGGTGCTGAAAATTTTATCATGAACCAAGGATGACCCCACTGACCCACCACCAAAATTTGGGGCCATGGGGAGGAGTAGAACTCCATATATGTCATTTATTTATATTTTGCTATTTTACCAAAAACTATAGGAACATATTCTCTAAAAATTCCTAAATTTTGGCAGGAGCTAAGTATGCCCTAATCATGCATGTGCCCAAAATTTGGGGCCATGGTGATCAATAGTTTGACCTAGGCATCCAATTTAATTTCTGTCCTACCCTAGGACCAGTCCTAGGAGAAATGTCCTACAGGACTGTACACTACACCAAAATATATGTTTAGGGGGGTGGCATATTAAAGGTAAGACCCCTGGCTACATTTTTCATTAAGGGGCAAAGTTCTGGAAATGCCTCTAAGAGGCCTAAATTTAACATGCAAAGTAACTGAAAAAGTGTGACAGAAATCATACTATTCAATACATTAAATTAATTCATTTTAATAACTGCGCACGAATCTTAAAGCTTATCCGACGGGATCTGGTCATCATCTACCTCCAGCCAACGGCTGAGATCGAGCCGACCTGGAGCAACTTTGCCGGCGGTTTCCGGCCAGCTGAGACGGCGCCACCTCCGGCCAACGGTGCCATCACCTTCACGGTGGTGGTGGCTATCATTTCCCGGCGATGGGACGGCGGGAGACGGCGGCGACGGCGATCCCGAGCGGTTTCAAAAGCTTGGAATTCTCTCGATTTTCTCACATGGCATCAGGCTCAGTTGAGCCCGATATCTCTCCTATTTGATCTAAGATGCTAGTACGGGTAGAGGTGAAGTGAAACGCACCTGAATCGAGGCTTGGCTGCGGGTCAGGCGGCGGTTTGCCGTGGTGGTGGTGCGTCGGCGAGCTCCACCCCGAAAGCTCAAATCTCCACCGTTCTCCATGATTAAGCAGTCGAATTCCACTCCTTTCGGCCTTCTGAAGCTAATGGTGAGCTCTGTTTGGACTGAGGTGGCCTATAAGTGGAGTTAACTCCAAGGTGAGCTCGGTTTGAGCATTGGAGGCTTCACCCATGGTGCCATGTGGCTCACTGCCTTGGTTTTCTGCTGGAATTGAAGAGGGAAGGTCGGCCACCTGGTTTTGGGAAGCCTAAACCAGCTGATGGGGTGGCCATGTGGCCACCATTTTCTTCATTCCCTTTTCTCTCTCTCCTCTTCTCCTAAAAATTCCAATTTTACCCCCTTGCATGTATTCTCTCTCCTGATTTAGAGGGGTAGGACTGGTCTTGTTCACTTGGGCTGACTATGGGCCAATTTTGGTGGGCTTGGTCCAAGGGGAAATGGCTTGGCCTTCATTTCACTCTTTAGGTCAATTTGTTGACTAAATTGACTTAGGGAGTTGACTTGGTCAACCATGGTGGGTGGACTGACCCCACTTGGTGGAAATGGGTCTAGTGGCACCACCCAACTTGGTTTGGGTCAAGGGGGTGCCCCACTTAGGTTAATTAGGCCTATGAGTGTGGGTTTGACCAAATTAAGCCCAAGGTTGACTTTGGTCAATTGAGTTCAAAATGTTGACCCAGTGACACACCCTAGGGTCCACTTAGATTGTCCTTAGGGTTAGGGTAATGTGGTGGGGTCATGGTGTGGCTAGGGTCCCTAATTAGGCTAGTTTGACCTAGTTTGACTAAGGTCTTATAGTGGGCCCCACATGGCTACCACCCACTACCTAGGGTCAAACCTAGTTGATCTCCTTAAATCTCACCCCATGCCTAACCCAATCTAAGTTGAGGGGTCCAGAAGTAACATGGGATGTTACAGGTTGGACATCTTGGGGGTCACATGTCCCTTGGTGAGGGCACTTTGACCATTTTAGGGCTAGAGTTGACTTGGGTCAACATAACCGTTTGGGTTGACCCCATTGGGTCCTTGGTGACCCATTGGCTTCCCCTAAGGTCTAGATAGAGTTATGTAGGGTTACCTTGCACTTTGGAGGTCACATACCCTTGGTAAGGGTACTTTGACCAGATTAGAGGCTTGAGTTGACTTGGGTCAACCTGGCCTCTAGGGCTGACCCCAATGTGTCCTTAGTGACCCATTGACCTCACTTTAGGGTTGGGAGGGCATAGGTGGGGTCCTCTAGGCTGGGAGTAGGTCAATTGGCCCTAAGTAGGCTAGTTTGACACATTTAGGGCTAGGGTTGACCTTTGTCAACTGATCCTCTTTGGTTGACCCCAATGGGTCCTTATGGCTCTAATGGGCCTCCCAAGGTATTAGGGGGTGTTGTGTTAGGGTCTTGGGGTCAAGGTGTAGCCCATGGTCATCCTAAACCATTGTTCAGAGTTCTACTATTGGCAGACCATGATGAGTTTCCCCACTTTGTCTCCTATCCCTTGGCCCATTCCTGGCTTCCTAGGGTTTGTCATGACCTAGCCATGGACAAAACCACACCTAGGGGTCTAGTTGGAAATGGGATGTTACAACCCGTGTCCATATGATACGGCTGTGTTCCCTGGCCGTGTCCTCCTCTGGATACATCTCAACGAACTTAACTCGACACACTTCATCGATCTCGACATGCTCTGTCAAGTTAAACTTGTCACACACACACACACACACACACACACACATACACACACACACACACACACACACACACACACACACACACACACACACACACACACTGGTAGGCCCGTGTCTTACCTCATGGTGTCGACACCTCAACATCTGTGTGTCAACACACTGTGTTGGCACCTGACTCCAGTGTGTCGACACAGTATATGTCGACACACGATGTCGAGACCAGTGTGTCGGCACCTCAACAACAGGGTGTCGACACACTATGTCGACACCTGGTTCCAGTGTGTCAACACAGTGTGTGTCCACACACGGTGTCGACAATAGTGTGTCGACACCTCAACCTGAGTGCCGGCACACTATGTCGACACCTTAATCCAGTGTGTCGACACAGTGTGTGTCCGCACACGGTGTCGACACCAGTGTGTCGACACCTCAACATCAGAGTGTCGACACACTATGTCGACACCTTGATTCCAGTGTGTCGACACCTCGACACCAAATTGTTGACCAAAGACTTGGGTGTTACACATCCTATTCACATGTGCTGCCCAGTTGTCAGCACCCCCGAACCCAAGTCAACTCTCCTGACTCAAAAACACGCACGAGTGGCCTAGCGCGATTCGGGACGTTACAAATCCTATAAACAAAATAAAAGATTTCGTCCCCGAAATCAGGCTCCGGCTATGGGGAGAAAAGCAAAACGGAAAATATAATATGCTTTTAAATAAAATTACCTTGAGCAAACAACTTCGGGTAGTGTTTTTGCATCAAATCCATCGGCTCCCATGTATATTCCTCCTTCCCATGATTAGTCCATAGCACCTTCACCAAGGGAACACTTTTGCGGCGCAACATTCTTGTCTCGTTATCAACAATCCGCACAGGTTCTAGTTGCACAGACCTATCAGATGCCACATCACCATCAGTTGTGGGGATGTATTGATCGAGCTGCAACAGCGCCTTCCGAAGCGACGACACATGGAAGACGTCGTGGAGGTTCTCTAGCTCGGACGGTAACTCCAACTGATAGGCCAATAGGCCGATCCTTTCCAATATAATATAAGGCCCAACATATATTGGGCTGAGCTTTTTCACACAACGCACATGTGACAATCCATGCATCGATCGGATTTTCAGGAACACCTTATCACCCACTTGAAACTCCACCATCCGGTGCCTTGCATTATAATACTTCGCCTGCCGACTTTGAGCCTCCAACATGCGATCCTGTATCAGTCTAACTGCCGCATCGGTATCATCAATATATTCAACACCCAAATCCTTCGGGTCTTCATCTTGCACCCAAGACAAGGGGGTTTGACACCTCCTTCCATAAAAAGCTTCATGAGGAGCCATGCCGATGCTATCCTGGTGGCTGTTGTTGTAGGAGATCTCCACCAACGGTAAGAGCCTTTCCCACGGCTCTACATTATCCAACATACATAGTATCAACAAATCTTCCAATATCCTGATGGTCCTTTCAAATTGCCCGTCCGTCTAGGGATGAAACGCGGTGCTGAAGGTAAGGCGCGAGCCCAAATACGCCTGTACCGCCTTCCACTCCCTTGAGGTGAAACGACCATCTCGGTCCGAAACGACTGTCTTAGGCACGCCATGATACCGTATGAACTGCTCCACAAAGAGGTGTACTAATACATCCACATGAGCTTCTTTCTTCATTGGGATAAACCGGGCTACTTTGTTCAGGCGATCAACTATCACCCACACCGAATCATTTCCTGAGCGTGAGCGAGGTAACCCATGGACAAAATCCATGGAGATATCCTCGAACTTCCACTCGGGGATGGGCAACGATTGTAACAAACCACCGGGACTCTTGCATTCTGCTTTCACCCTTTGACAAGCTTCGCAGCGTGTAACAAAATATCTAACATCTTTCTTCATTCCCGGCCAACACATGGTCTTCTGCAAACAGGCGTACATCTTAGCAATACCCGGGTGCACTGAATATTGAGAGCAATGAGCTTCTCTCAAGATATCCTCCCAGATTTTACCACCCTTGGGAATGTAGAGCCGGCCACGAAAATAAATGAGGTCGTCTTTTAGCTTATACTCATCTGTAGTCCCATATCCAATTGACTTGATCGCCGGGGCCAGAGCCACATCCATTCCTTGCTCCACTCTGATTCGGTCCCGAATATCACAAACTATGCTCATGCTTGCCAAGAACTCTGTATAATCTGCCGAAGGAGCCTTAAATATCAATGTAATATCCATCTCCTCAATCATCCGAGCCAACTCCATAATCATCAACCAAGACTCTGGACTAGAACCTGGTACCTTTCTACTCAATGCATCGGCCACCGAGTTCGCCTTTCTGGGGTGGTAGTTCATGGTGAACTCATAGTCGCATAGAAATTCTAACCACCACCGTCTTCTCAATTTCAACTCCTTCTGAGTATGAACGTACTTCAAGTTTTTGTGATCTGTAAAGATCTCGCAGCGGACGCCGTATAGATAATGCCTCCAAACCTTCAAGGCGAACACCACTGCTACCAATTCCAAATCATGAACCGGTTAATTGATTTCATGCTTCTTCAACTGTCTTGAAGCGTAGGCAATCACGTGTCCGTGCTGCATCAACACCGCTCCCATCCCTTGATATGATGCGTTAGTGTAGACTTGAAATCCTTCCTTCCCAGACGGAAGTGAAAGGATGGGGGCGGAGGTAAGTCTATCCTTCAGCTCCTGGAAAGCCGCTTCACATTGGGGTGTCCACTCAAATGGCACACCTTTCTTTGTTAATGAAGTAAGAGGAAGAGCAATCTTTGAAAATCCTTTTACGAACTTGCGGTAGTACCCGACAAGTCCAAGGAAACTCCTCACATCAGCCGCCGACTTCAAATGCGACCACTCCTTCACGGCACGCCCCTTGGCTGGATCCACCGCTAGCCCTGCTCCACTGATCACATGCCCTAAGAAAGCAACCTCTTTAAGACAGAATTCACACTTATTGAACTTGGCGAACAAGGCGTGCTCTTTTAATTTCTTCAATTCCAAGGTCAAGTGCTCAACATGCTCCTCCTCCGCCTTTGAGTAGACCAAGATGTCGTCGATGAAAACAATGACGAAGATATCCAAATAAGGTTCAAACACCTTTATCACCAGACTCATGAAGGCCGAAGGGGCATTTGTGAGCCCAAACGGCATCACAGTGAACTTTTACAGTCCATATCTTCAACTAAAGGCCGTTTTCTGGATGTCACCTTCTTGTATTCTCAACTGATAATACCTTGAGCGCAAGTCCAGCTTAGAAAACCAATGCGCTCCCACTAGTTGATCGAACAACTCGTCGATCTGAGGTAGCGGATAAGTGTTCCGCACCGTCAGCTGATTGAGTTCCCGATAGTCTATGCACAAACGTAGGGTCCCATCCTTCTTCTTCACGAACAATACAGGGGCTCCCTAGGGTGACGAACTGGGGCGAACGAACCCTGACTCCACCAGTTCTTGCAGTTGAACTCTAAACTCTGCGAGTTCCTTCGGGGCCATTCAGTAAGGGGCCTTAGATACCGGCTTGGCGCCCGGTACTAGATTAATCTGGAAGTCAACCTCTCTATTCGGGGGTAATCCTGGCAGTTTCTCAGGAAATACCTTTGGGAAGCCCCGCACTACCCGTACGTCTTTTATATCCAATGCTAACTCATTCATCTCGAACCAGATCATGAAGACTTCATCCCCCTTCATATGGGATTTTACTGTCTGAACTGAAGATGACAACATACGAGGTGCGAAGCTAATACCTTGGAAGATGACGTCGGAGTCTCCATGTCTCAAATAGATTCGTTTCTCTGCACAATCAATCCTTGCAAAGTGCCAGTCCAACCACGCCATGCCCAAAATGATGTCAAACTCCGGAATTCTCAAGACCGTGGCAGGTGTATCAAAGGCCTTTCCTTCAATAAATATCACGAACTCGCACTTAGCAATTGCAATCATCTCCGAGCCGTCCGGTAGGCTCACTCGTTGGGCTATACCAGTAAAGTATTGTACGGCCTCCATGTCCTTAATGAAATCCTCAGACACAATGGAGTGTGAGGCACAGGTATCAAACAACGCATAGGCCGTCTTCCCGCCAACTATCACGGTGCCTAAGTACCAATAACCAAAACTTAATTCTAGGTGTCTAGTATGTCTCAAGCAACTTTAAGTTAGACAATGAAAACATGATAATCAATTAAATCATACCTGCAATCACATCTTGGGGATTCCGTTCTTGCGCCATGTCCAGCGCGTACACTTGATCCCGAGCAGGGCCGGGGTTTCCTCATCACGGTCCTCGTCCTCGACCACGCATATAATCACGCCCCCGCGGAGCTGCCGGAGGGAGAGCAGGAGGGACATTCCCAAATAACCGCGGGCAGAAACTTCGAATGTGGCCCGGCTAGTTGCATTCAAAACACACCAGCCTACGACGCCCTTCATGTTGCTGAATTTGTTGAGGCTGAGGCGATGGAGGCAACGCAGGCGGCTGCGGAACCGGATGCTCCACTATAAAATCTCGGTGGAAACGTCCTCCACCTCTTTGATGTCCCCTTCCTCTCCTAAAGTCCTGCCTTCTTCTATTGCTTGGGTCAGCTTCCATCACGCCCTTCGCAGGTCTCTTACCACTACTCAAGTGATCCGCCTCCAATCTCTTCGCCATGTCGATAATCTCTGCCAAACTAGCGCCCGCTATAAACAAAAGGGCCTGCCTTAGGGGATCTCGTAGCCCTTTTTAAAAATGCTTGGCGTATCCTCTATCATCCAGGTCATATGAGTCCGCGAACCTTGCGAGATGCTGGAACTCTTGTTGGTATTCCGTAACCAATTTTGATCCCTGCTTCAGTAGTAGAAACCTCTGCTTGAGTTCATCTTGACCCGATGTAGGAATGAAGTGCTCCAAGAAGACACCAGAGAACTCGCTCCAACTTATCGCGGTATACAATCGTCCTTGGAACGTGGAGCCCATGAGTGACTTCCACCACCTCTTAGCATGTAGATCCAAGACGGACACCGCCAACGATACAGCCATGTTGGTCGGACAACGGATCCCCGCAAATAGCACTTGCACCGTGTCAAGCCATTCCTCCGTGCGTACGGCCGACTCCGTCCTGAGGTAGGCTGGAGGGGAGAGAGCCCGAAAGGTGCTCAGACAGTTAGAGCCCGGAGCCTGTTGTTGAACCGGAGGCTGCTGCGCCCTAAAGTCATCCAGGATGGCGGTGAGTGTCTGCCTCAACTCGGATTGTTGAAACTGAGTGGGTATGTAAGGGGCAGTAGTGCCCCCCATCGGCTCAGCGTGTACTGGAATCTACACATAAAACACAAACATATGGTCATGTTGGACAATCTTAAGGTCAAAGTTGGACAAACTTAATGTGAATTACATATGGACACACTACTGCTTCCGCTAAGTCAGTTTGTCTGCAAACTAACTAATCGAACGGGGGTGGTACCATTGTTAAATGACTTCTTTAGTTGCGGATCGTGGCAAACTAATACCATTTGTAAGACCCCTCCTCCCGGATTCCGAAAACACGGCATGAAGGGGGTCTTATGCCCGGAACAGCCGCCTTGTGGAAGCATTAGCACTTGAGCTAACCTCCATCACAAGACGCCTATTCCTCCAGCTACAACTAATATCAATATAAACATGAAAACTGAACCAAAATATAAACAAGAGAGAGAGAAGTCAAATACACACCAAGCATATATATCCAAATACATCAAATAAGAGAAGCTAAAACATACTTCTACAATATCAGAGTACAACTATAAAGTTGCCCAAACGGGCTACATCAGAATCTCACAACACTCACTTCCATAACTGACGGTAGCGACGACACCGTCACATCAGGCCCTGTCGTCCTGGCATGGCTGTCCTGCTGCAAAGTCAGTGGCTGCTCTACCTGCGGGGTGACCTCCTAAAAAGGAAGACGTAGCAACCGTTAGTCGAAAAGACTAAGTGGCTTCACATCCGCTCCCCTGGCGACTCCTCGGTACCGGGCGGAGAAAGGAACAAGGGTGCAGGTATAATAAATAGTATAATAGGTACAAGCAGGTGGTAATGGTATAATAAGATTAATAGCATTTTATTCTAGCAGTTCTACATAAACAATAATAAACTATCAAGTACAAGTATCTACCACAGGAAAGTAACTTAACTTATAAGGATGTCCATACAAGCTTATAAGTTAAGGATCGGGTTGCATAAAAGTAACTTATCGTATAAAAGTGCCCATACAAACTTATACGATGAGGATCTTATTTATGCAATGCTATGTAATGGTATGTATGCTATGCAATGACTCACTCCATGATCACACACATGCAATTGTCATGTCGACAAAGACTATAGTTCCCACTATTCGAGCAGGTAGCTAACCTCTCAGGAATCAACCGCCGTGGCCAGGCGGTGACAGTAGAGCGGGCATCTCTACTACTAGGCGGCTATCCACACTACTTCACTTAGGCCACCGTACGCCTCAATGCTAAGAACACAACAGCGGAGCCCATGCGTACTATGGCCCAGCGGGGTCTTGGGTAGATGTGCACCGAGAACACAGCCCGAACTGGCCTGTTGTGACCCGGAAGGGGCCTCGAAAGAAAGCACGAGGACACAACCCAACCGTTCACTTGGCACGGAAGGGGCCTCGGGATGTGAACACCGAGGACACAGCCCAACCGCCAAAAGTCTAACTGTCAACTCTTGTGGGTGTGACGATCGGCGAGCACGTAGACCCGCCACACTATCCTTAACCCAGGATTATGACACCGCATGTCGACTCACACCGCATGCAAAATTCCACATCACCGTGGTATGGAAGGGGCCTCAGAAGCAAGCACGAGGACACAGCCCAACCATCAATCTATACCTCATCTAAACTCGAAACCAACTAGTGACGGTCAACACCGCACTTACATCCCTCCACAATACTACACGTAGGGAGACTACGCTCTAAGTATTGGACTACTAAATTTCATTTCAACCCTCAAAAATACTCATGGCCATAGTTTATCTTCCTAAATGTCATTCCAAACGATTTCAACATAATATAACATAATGCGCATAAATAATAGTCTACCAATTTCTAACAAGTCACTTTGTTCAAATAAGCTTGCTTCACAATTCAGTTATATGAAATCCAATTTGTAATCTTAATCATTCATAGCACTATGGTGGTTAACATAAAATAGTTCACCAAAATCTCGAGTTAAATTCGCAACATTAATTCCACCGAATCCAAATTCATATTATATAAAAACCCAGAATTTAAGTGCAGAATAAATCTATATAGCAACTTCAATCGGAGATTCCCAAAGCTATAGGAAACCGGTGAAGACGTGTAACCCCTCGATGGAAAGGTCTTTCCATGGGCTACAATGTTTAAGTTCCGACCATGACCAAGATTCAAGAGTATCAACCTTGAAATCAGTCTTGAAGTCCGCTGCATACAGAACACAATTTCTGCATGCAGGATTTATCGGACGTCATGTTCGTTCAGACTTTACCGTGGCTCAGACTTCGCATGAAGATGTGCAACCACTCGTTGGAAAGGTATTTGCAAGGGATTCATCTTTCATGTTTAGTCAAAAGCCCAGATCTCGCCATATCACATCAGAAAATAGCCAAGAAGATTACTGCGTGCAGAACACAGATTCTACATGCATCTTAAGGAGGAATGAACGACATCAGTTCATCTTCCTCCTCAAGTCGGTCTTCCAAAATCACACCAGAAGTTCCTCCACACTTATTCACCCTCATGAGGCCTTTACTCTTCACGAAGCCATCCCCCATCTTCGCATAGAAGGTTGGAGAGGTTGAAGACACAACTAGCCTTAGAGCACAAGCCCTAGGACGGCCTCTTCGTAGAGAAATCACCATCTCGCAAGTTTATACTCTTTTGAGTCGACATCCCGCCTAAATAACTACAGATATAGAACAAAGGGAGAGGGGAGGAATCTCACCTCATTTCCGATGTTTCCACTATTTCCGACCATGGATCGTGTAACTCTTCTCGGCGGCATTTTCTCCTTCACGGCGAAGGCGGATCTTCTCCTCTAGAACTAGATCCAGCAACTTCCTTCTCTCACCTGAGTTTCTCTCAGAAAATAAGGGATGAAATGAGCATGGAAACGGCTAGCGTTTTCACTTCCCATTATATATAAAAGTGACACGGGTAGGGAGACGCCCGTGCCCTTACCCGTATCCTGCTTATGCGAAGCGGTACAGACGGTTTCAGTGTCGGTTCATTATTCGACACGGGTAGGGACACTCTCGTATCCCGACCCGTCTCCATATGACACGGTCGTGTTCCCTGGCCGTGTCCTCCTCTAGATATATCTCGACGAACTTAACTCGACACACTTCATCGATCTCGACATTCTCTGTCGAGTTAAACTTATCACACACACACGGGTAGGCCCCTGTCTTACCTCATTGTGTCGACACCAGAGTGTCGACACCTCAACATCTGGGTGTCGACACACTATGTCTACCACCTGAGTCTAGTGTGTCAACACAGTGTGTGTCGACACACGGTGTCGACACCAGTGTGTCGACACCTCAACACCAGGGTGTCGACACAATGTGTCGACACCTGGTTCCAGTGTGTCGACACAGTGTGTGTCGACACACGGTGACGACACCAGTGTGTCGACACCTCAACCTGAGTGTCGACACACTGTGTCGACACCTTAACCCAGTGTGTCGACACAGTGTGTGTCAGCATACGGTGTCGACACCAGTGTGTCGACACCTCGACATCAGAGTGTCGACACACTATGTCGACACCTTGACTCCAATGTGTCGACACCTCGACACCAAAGTGTTGACCAAAGACATGGGTGTTATAAATCCTATTCATATGTGCTGCCCAGTTGTCAGGACCCCCGAACCCAAGTCAGCTCTCCTGACTCAAAAACACGTACGAGGGGCCTAGCGCGATTCAGGATGTTACAACAAGTCATCAATCAGATGCCTCTTAGTTTGATCAATGCGAAGACTCCGATTGAGTTGATGTTCAGAGTGAAGCCATATGTGAAGCACCTACTGGTATTTGGTTTTACCTGCTACCTACACGCTCCAGATGCTCTCAAGATGAAGCTAGTCTTTGTTGGGTGTGATGAGCGGAAGAGGAGATGGAGGTGTATGGATTCTGAGACAAACAGGTTCATCGTGTCGAGAGACATTGTGTTCGATGAGCTGACGTTGTATTGGGGTAGCTCGTGTGTGGATCTAGAGGAGAGCAGGTCAGATGGTGGGAAGAAGGAGGCTGCTGCTAAGGTTCAGACGGAGCTTCCTGTATCACCAGGAGCTCTAGGTTGTTCTAGCTCCGGGGCAGAGGCGCCTGGGTCAAGAAGTAGGGGGAGTGATGCTCCAGTGCTTCTGGCTCAAAGATAGTTGTTTCTGGTTTAGGAAGCAGGGGGAGCGTTGCTCTAGGTACTTCTTCTTCAGGTAGTAAGGAGAGTGATAAACTGTAAATATATGTATTTTTACGTACGTTAAATAAGTCGTTTTAGTCTATTTTTGTCATTTTTAGTTACTTTTCTTTAATAAAGTATTTCTTTTTTGTAAATATTTTCTAACTTAGCTTTATTTTGATTTTTTAAATTTTCAGGAAAAAGTCAAAAAAATTCCAAAATACACGCCCGCGTACTTCTTGGTCACGCCTGTGACCTGGGCGTGTTACCTGATCCTGACAAGAAGTTGCCGACAGCTCGATGATTGGCGTTAGACATTCGTCGAACTGCCTGATACACCCGTATTCATCTCGTAACATGCCCGTGTCATGCCCTGGACATTCGTCGACCTCAACCCGACGATCTATGTTCGTCTATCTCAATTCGACGATCCGCGTTCGACGATTACTGAACACGACCGTGACACGCCCGACACTCCTGTGGCAAATCCGATTCATCCAGCCGCCACTCGACGTCATTTCCACTTAATGCCAACCACTCAACTCCATAGCAACTCAACGCCATTGCCACTCGACGCCAACAACTCAACGCCATCTCCACTAAATGCCAACCAACCACTCAACTCTTCCTAACACGCCCGTGTCCATATTCGACATGCCCGTGACTTCCAAGTGTCCCAGACAAGACAACGCCGACGACTAAATTATACGATGCCTTCCCCAGATAAACCTCCCCGACACGCCCCCCTACACGCCCGTGACAGCAGTGTCACACCCGTGACTTCCACATGTACAACCCCAAAAGTCAACAAAACAATTAATGCTCAGCATCAACTCAGCAACAATACAAACACGCCTACCTTACACGCCCGTGACCTAGGGCGTCTAATGTTGAAACCAGTCACCCGGTTCCACCTAGAGTTTGGATCTGAAGCTGCAGCACAAACTTACTCTTCTCAAACCACCCTATTGACGTGCGTCACAGGACTAGAAACATACCGAAGGTCTCATCTTGGAGGTCACACCTCTTTCCCGGAATAATCAGAAGTTCTCCCCCTCCCTAGACAATCCTGAGCTAGGTGCCTCTGAGGAAGAATATGGAAAGGTTTAATAACCCATTCAAGGAGCCTTATCGGTCTATTTATAGGCCTCTGAGTTTGATCTGCAAATAACCATACTGAACCGACCTGAAATTACCAAAATACCCTGAGTTGGGTCTGCCAACAGCCAAACCCCGCTATTCTAAAGGGTTATATGTAGACCACCGAGGGTAGAAGGGTAAAATTACCTGGGGTAGAAGAGTAAAATCCCCCTTGGGGGTAAGAAGGTAAAAACACCTTTCTCTAGTACGGCGAGTGGGGGAAAAGTCACGTGAGCGGGACGAGCTCATCCGATCGTCTCGCCAGCCTCCCACCTTACGAGAGCCATCTCACCCTCAAGGGCTAGCCCGTGCAGTGAGAAACATCTCGCCTACCCATCCGAGCCCCATCTCGCCTATGGAGAGTGGACCACATGGTCCCACTCGCCTCTTCAGTTCCTCTCGCCAGTCTCCCCGCTCTGCTACTTGAGCCGCCTCCTGCGATCCCAAGGTTGTACACAATCCCCACTGTTTTCGAGGTTGCCCCAAGCTCGGAAAGAAATTCAAACCAAGGCTCGCGGCATTGGGATTCGTTTATGGGAATCTTTGGTGTGCCCTCCCCCTGGAGCGTATAAATATGAAACCCCACCTCATCATGGAGTGCCCCCCTCTCTCCTTTCCACCTCTCTTCTACCATCAACATGTCTCACAGCCATAGTTTTCGTGAGCGTCTTGCGATTGTCCGGAAGCAAAACAAGGCCCATGTGGCTTCCCTGGCCCAAGCTCTGGTCAGCACCCCTGCTTCTGCACCTTCATCATCTCACGGCTGCCAAGCATTCTTGTGAGACCATCACATATTCTGACTTTCAATCTTTCTTGTATAGGCATCCAGATCGACTCGGCCACCGAGGACTTCTCCGGGCCGCCCGCCGTCTTGTCTCTTCCAAACCCAAATGAGATTGAGGACTATCTGGACGATCCTATGGACCCACTGGAGATGAAATGGAGGACAACTGGGATGCTTCGAAAATATACACACATCATCCGCGAGATGGAATGAGAGAAGCAAACCTCCAACCGGCGCATTGAATGGATAGAGATTTAGTGTGCCCGAATCTCCTCCGAGATCGACGTTGGGGTTGAAATAGACGAGGCTAACCCCCAAGCCATCATTAGCGAGATCGACCAACACTTCGTCTCGTGCACCGGGGTCTGGAAGCCCTTTTCTCCTTTCACATCCCTGGTCGGCCTCCATGCACGGGTCATGCAGCAGTCGCTGGAAAGTCACAAAAACTGAGGACCCTCCACGCCGTCCATGCTTATTTAATCATCTTGTAATTTTATGTTTATGACTTCTCCCCATCCACCGTCTCGCCTTTGTAATCATGTATTATCTTAAGCTGTGACCATGATGCCCTCCTCGCGCGGAACAAAATAATTATTGATGATATTGTGTTAACCTTCTTTGCGCTGGGCTGTTTACTATAGTTGCATTAATTCTACTTTTTCCTTTTTATTTTGGCTTATTGGAAAAGTTGTCGCGGTGTTCTGCGCCTCTGGGTCAGGAGAGAGAGAAGATGAACCGTCGGGTTGCCCCTTCGACTTACTCATTCTCATTTTCCTGCCAATTTTTTCTTCTCTCTACACGCTATAAATACTCCCCCCCGGATGTAGATGCTCCACGCCTGTGCTGTTGCTTCCTACAGCTTCTCAAATCCAGAGTTCTCTCCTGCTTCCTCTCGCTTGCCCCTTCTCGCGTCGCACTTCTGCTACACAGTTTTCTACCCCCCCTCTGCTTTTGTCATCTCGCTTGCGATGGGGAAGAAGAAAATTGAAGAAGGCGAGGGCCATAGCCGCTGCGGCAGGCGATTCGTTGACCATGACTTTCCTCACGGTAAAATCTCAGAAAAGGATTACAACCGCTTCGCCAGCGAGTTCCTGGCGGAGGGGTATGTGTCTCACCCATCAAAGGTCGGCGAGGCGATTAATACCTTCTACCCTGGCGAACTCGCCTTCCCCGTCTCGCACTTCGAGTCGAGGCTAAGACTCCCCCCCTGGCCAGAGGTGAAACAAGTTTTGAGGTATTTCGGCGTTGTCCCCGCACAGCTCAATCCGAATGCCATCTCGATGTTGGTCGCCTTCGCTAGCTACATGCGCCGCGAGCGCATTGAATTTAGCCTCATTATCTATGGCAAATTATTTATCTACTATGCCAAAGACGACGGTGTCTCATACTTCACCGACCAGGGCTTAAAGGTCTGCGAGACACCTAACAAGAACCACCACTGGCTCACCTTCTTCGTCTTTATTCGCGGGAATCTAGGAGGCATCCCTCTTGCCCTGGTATCGCACGCCGAGGTATATTATGAGACCCCAAAGGTCGGGGGTGTGGAAAAGTCTCTCTACGAGTTCTTCGCAGGGAAACATTTTGAGGTCAATTACCCACGGCGAGATCTCGACTCGCTTCTTCTCGTCCTCTCTAGTGAAGCTATTCTTGCGTCCCCTTAGTCCATGTTCACCACTCCTTTGCTCTATTCTAACCATTTCCTTGTTTAGGAGAGAGAACTATTCCCGTCCATCCCCCCTATCTGAGCAGCGCAGGGCCATCTAAAGGTCTTGCCCTCGATAGTATGGCGGCGGAGGCGGCAAAGGGATCACTGGCACCCGCCCCCAAGAAATGATCTGGGGATGATGTTTCCGCTCCTCGGCACAGCCCCAAAAATAAGATGAAGAAGGTGGTGTCGCAGCCGTAAGGGAGAAAGGGAACTGATCCTAAGGAAAGAAAAGAGATGTCGGGGTCCCCGACCCCCATCTCTGTGGAAGAGTCACAATCACCTCGCCGCCAAGACATCTCGCCTTCTCGCAAGACGGCTCCACCTGACCAAACTGCCACCACCTCTGCCCAGTCCTCCGAGCTTCCCCCTCGCGAAACTGGCTCCTCTAGCATCCCAGCCCCCTCCTTGCACCAGAATTATAATATGGGGCCTGCGGTGAAAGATGTCACCGGCAAGCCGGCTATTCGATGGGAGAAGGATGCAAACCGAGTGTCAGTGTCCACGCTCCATCCATCCAGGAAGGAGCAGGCACCTCCCTCCAGTCATGCCTTCTCCCTCGGGTATGGTCTCCATGGAGGCCTTAGGACGGAGCCTTTCGACAATGAGTCGTAGCGAGACCTCATCTTGAAGACCGCCCATGCAAAGTTTCGCGCCATGGAGCTCTCACACAAAGTCTTGCGCCGCCTTATTTTCAATAACATGAAGTGGAAGGAGGCTGAGGCTGGCCTTGCTGCAGAGTGCGAGAAGTCGGATGACCACGAAAAGAGGCTAGCGGTTGCCGACAACCTTCTCGCTCAAATCCAGGGCGGCGTGGTAAGCCTTTTAGCTGCTATTCTCTAGTTTCACTAGCTAGTTTCACTTGCATCAATTTTTGTTGACTGATAGCCATCTCGCAGGATGCCGAGAAGGCTGATCGAATGCGTTCACGCATTGCCGCTTTGGAGGAGGAGAATAAGAAATTAAAGGATGACAACGCTCGCTTTCTAGACAACACCCTGCTACACTCTCATCCTGATCCGCGCCAAGCACCCCTGCCTACTCATTACTCTCTGGACGAGGTCGACGCCATTTGCCGAGACGACAACATCAAGACAGTTGAGCTCGTCTTGAAGATGATGAAGGAGTTGGGGGTTGTCAGAGATGATGCTGATACGGTCACAGCCCACGACCTAGTCCCCCGGCTTTACGGAGAGACGGACGACGACTCCACTTCTAGTGACGAGGAGTGAAGGGGCGTCAATGCGTCTTATGACCTCCCCCGTCTTTTTATTTCAATTGTACTTGTACATAATTTTCCGAAAGAGATGTTTCATAGGAATACCTCCCTTTTTCTGTAATGAACAAGGAGACTTTGGTTTACCCTACGCTCTTTTTCTTTTATTTCATTTCACTTTATATACTGCCGTCTCGCTTGAAAATTAGCTTAGGGAACAAGTCACGCGACCTTTCCTCGCACCTACTGAGCGCGAGACCGTCTGGTCTTTTACTTTCATCTCACAGCGAGATAAATCCAGCGTGGGTAGACCCTGGAGATCAAACTGCTCCTTAGGAGAAGTCACCGCCTTTTTATGTGAGGCCTGTGTTTTGCCGGCGAGTGCCCGCTCGCTATGGGCGAGACCCCCTTGGCCGAGCGCCAATATGAAATGCTCATCTTCACTTGTCCTGCACCAACCCCTTATTCTCATAGGAAACCTCTACCAAGTCCCTGATAAGTATAAACACACTTCTTTGAGAGCTCTTACAACTTGCCTTGCCTCCGAGTGAGTCTACAGCCATGCCAGCTAGATAAGAGCTTGGTCAGCGGGTCTGCTCGGAGCCTCCACTCCAAATCATCTCCAACCATCGAGTGAGCCTACAACCCTGCCAGCTAAGTGAGAGCCTGGTCAGCGAGTCTGCTATGGGTATCCTCTCTGAATCATCTCCAGCCACCGAGTGAGCCTACAGTCCTGCTAGCTAGGTGAGATCCTGGTCAGCAGGACTGCTCGTAGTCTCCTCTCCAAACCATCTCCAACCACTGAGTGAGCCTACAGTCCTGTCAGCTGGATGAGAGCCTGGTCAACGGGTCTACTCAGGGTCTCCTCTCCAAACCATTTCCAACCATCGAGTGAGCCTACAACCCTGCCAGCTAGATGAGAGCCTGGTCAGTGGGTCTGCTCGGGGTCTCCTCTCCAAACAATCTCTAACCACCGAGTGAGCCTACAGCCCTACCAGCTTGATGAGAGCCTGATCAGTGGTTCTGCTCGGGGTCTCCTCTCCAAACCATCTCCAACCACCGAGTGAGCCTACAGTCCTGCCAGCTAGATGAGAGTCTGGTCAGCGGCTCTGCTCGGGGTATCCTCTCCAAACTATCTCCAACCACCGAGTGAGGCTACAGTCTTGCCAGCTAAATGAGAGCCTAGTCAGTAGATCTGCTCAGGGACTCCTCCCCAAACCATCTACAACAACTGAGTGGGACTACAGTCCTGCCAGCTAGATGAGAGCCTGGTCAGCGGGTATGCTCGGGGTCTCCTCTCCACACCATCTCCAACCACTGAGTAAGCCTACAGTCCTGCTAGCTAGATGCGAGTCTGGTTAGCGGGTTTGCTCGGGGTCTCCTCTCCAAACCATCTCTAACCACCAAGTGAGCCTACAGTCATGCTAGCTAGATGAGAGTCTGGTCAGCGGGTCTGCTTGGGGTCTTCTCTCTGAAACATCTCCAACCACCGAGTGAGCCTAAAGTCCTGCCAGCTAGATGAGAGCCTGGTCAGCGGGTCTGCTCGGGGTCTCCTCTCCAAACCATCTCCAACCACCTAGTGAGCATACTGTCCTGCCATCTAGATGAGAGCCTAGTCAGCGGGTCTGCTCAGGGTCTCCATGCGCCCATTTCACTCTTAATGCCATGAAAGAGGACACATGCGGTTTCATCGTACCAGAAGGCCATATCAAAAATGCAAGTATTGAAAAATTAAAAATGTAATGGATAAAGAGTGTTATGGATAAAATATCTGTAAGTCATCGCCGCTCCGGGCACGATCGAGGGGTACCCCGTCCACATCCTAGAGGTGGTACCCTTCCGACTTCAAGACCTCTTTCACGACAAAGGGGTCTTCCCAATTGGGATTGAGCTTTCCTACTGATGCTCCTCTGCCTGCTACGTCCACTTTCTTGAGGAACAAGTCACCCTTATGGAACTTCTTGATCCTTTTATGCTTATCAAAGTACTTCTCTATCTGGCACTTGACTTCCTCCTGCCTGATTAGCTCCAACTCCCGGAGTTCTTCCACGAGATCAAGTGAGAGTTTTTTGCTCTTCTTCATTCTCTGCCATCCATCCTTCACCTCGCTTCCTTGAAACGACTAATCTTGGCGAAGTGACTTCGAATTCTATCGGTTTGACGGCCTCTGAGCCATAAGAGTGCTTAAATGGAGTCTCACCCGTAGCGATGTTCGGTGTGGTCCACAAGGCCCAGAGAACCGAAGGGATCTATTCCACCCAACTTCCCCAAGTTCTCCACTTTCTTCTTTAAAAGATTAACGATGATCGTGTTTGCTTCTTCTACCTGTCCATTACTCCATGGATGATGAACAGAGACAAAGCGGAGGTCTATGCCCAGCCGGATGCAGAAGTCGATGAATTCCCTGCTAGCGAATTGATGTCTGTTATCAGTGACGATGGCTAGCAGTAGCCCATGCCTGCAGATGATCTCCCCCCATACGAAATTTTTGACCACCTGCGATGTCACCTTAGCCAATGCCTTAACCTCCAGCCATTTGAAAAGAAATCCACCATGACCAACAGAAACTTCCTCTATCCACTAGTCTGGGGGAAAGGACCCACCAAGTCTAGCCCCCATATCACGAATGTCCAGGGATCTGTGATTGTACGTAGCCTCTGGGCGGGAAAGAGTTGGAGGGTGGCGAACTCCTGACACTTTTGACATCTTTTTGCAAATTCTTCTGCATCTTTCATGAGGGTAGGCCAGAAGTATCCCTGCCTCAACACTCTCCCCTCTAAAGTCTGACTCCGTGAGTGACTCCCACATTCCCCTGAATGAATTTCTTCCAGGACCCTCGAAATCTCCTCCTCAGATACGCATCGAGCCAGCAGACCCGACAACGTCTTATGTTATAATGCCCCATCTTTCAGTAGGTAGTACGCATATTTATACCTGACTCGCTTCTTATCGAGATCGCTCTCGGGAAGTTGTCCCGAGATCAAAAAGGTGATGAAGGGGTCCATCCAAGACCCTTGTTGGTTTATCTTCAAGAGTTCCCCTTCTTATACGGATGGCCTGAAGAGTTCACTCACCTTCCTCCGGCTCGAGGGCTGTATTTGGCGAGTTGGTCAGCCTGAGCACTTTCGCCCCTCAGGACGTGTTGAATCAAAAAGCTACGGAACTGCCCGATGATGTCTTTGACCTTCCCAAAGTGTAGCTGGAGGGTGGGCTCCCTTACTTCGAACTCCCCTTTGATCTGGCCCTCAACCACCATAGAGTCCGTGGAGACCCTAATATCATGTTTACCCAGCTCCCGAGCTAACCTGAGCCCTGCGATGATCGCCTCATACTCTGCTTGGTTGTTGGTGATCGTGAAGTGGATCTCCGAAGCCTGCTCAATTCTGGTCCCCTCTGGACTTACCAAGATCATCCCCCCTCCAAAGAGTTTTTTCCTGACATCCCATCTACCAGTTTCTCCCAAGTTGCTAGAGGGGGTGCTTCAGCCTCTTGGATCTCAACTACGTAATCTGCTAGGAAGTCGTCCACCGCTTGTGCATTGATGGCAAGCCGAGGAGTAAAGGTGAGGTCGAACTCACTGAGTTCTATCGACCATTTGGCCAACCTCCCATAGTGCTCCACCCCCTCCAAGATGCGACAGAGGGGTGATCCATCACCACCTGAATCGAATGAGCCTGAAAATATAGCCTAAGCCTCTTGGCTGATATGATGAGAGCAAATGCTAGCTTTTCTAGGATGGGGTATCCGAGTTCCGCCTTTTTTAGGACCCAGCTCACGTAATAGATTGGGAACTGCCTTTTCCCTTCCTCTCGTATGAGAACCGAACTCACATCTCCGATCCCCACTCCTAGGTATAAGAACAAGACCTCCCCTTCCCTTGGCCCCTGGAGTAGAGGCATTCAGGTGAGCTGCTGATTTAAAGCCAGAAAAGCCTCCTCGTATTCAGGGGTCCATTCGAACTTCTTGCCTCCTCTTAATATCCGGAAGAAAGGTAAGCATTTTTCCCCGACTCGGGAGAGAAACCTGCTTAGTCCGGCCAGCTTGTCGGTGAGACGTTGAACTTCCTTGGTGTTTCTGGGAGATTCCAGTTCTATGATTTCCTTTACCTTATTGGGATTGGGTTCTACTCCGGATGGGGTAAGGAGATGCCCTAGGAACTTTCCCCTATTGGCTCCAAAGACACATTTCAGGGGGTTGAGTCTCATTTTATATTTTCTTAAGGTCCAAAGGTTTTCTCAAGATCCAAGACATGAGACCTGAGATCGCGGCTTTTGATCAGCAGGTCATCCACATAAACTTAGAGGTTCCGACCTTTCTGCTCTCAAAAGATTTGATCCATCATTCTTTGATAAGTCGCCCCCGTATTTTTCAACCCAAAGGGCATTATGTTGAAACAGAAGCATCCATCCTGTGTGAAAAAGGTGACGTCCTTGACGTCCAGAGGGTGTATGCATATTTGATGGTATCCTGAAAACGCATTTAGAAAACTCATTAGCGAGAAACCGACGACTGAGTCTACCAGCACGTCTATTCAAGGCAGAGGATAACAATCCTTAGGGCATGCTTTATTCAAGAGAGAAAAATCTACATACATTCTCCACTTACCCTCCCCCTTTTTTACCATTACAACATTACTTACCCACCCCGAATACTTACACGAAGACACAAACCCTACCTTAAGAAGCTTCTCTACTTCCTCTCTGATGGGTCCGGCCATCTTAGTGGCGATGGCCCTCTTCTTTTATTGTACAGGACGAGCGTTGGGTTCGAGGTTGAGACGGTGGCATGCTACGTCCGCGTCGACCCCTGGCATGTAAGCCGCGTTCCAGACGAAGATGTCAATATTCCTTTGTACGCATGCCTTGATCTCCTCCTGGTCTTCTGGACTGAGCTCGCCGCTGACTTTAATTTTCTCTTTCCTTCCATCTTTAGTGAGGATTTCCATCTCTAATATCTCCACAACTGCCTTCAGCCTTGACGGCTCCTCCTCCTTCTCCTGCTCCCCCAGCATATCTTGTCCTCTGGCTTCCTGGTTCGCTGCCTCATGCTCTATAACAGTCACCACCATTTCTTCCCAAAACTTTCACACCTCTGCCTCGTTGGTGCTCCCTCCTTCCAGTAGTAAAATTCTCCTCTTTTCCATCCAGGCTTCCCCCCCGGGCGACCCTCCCTCTTCCTCCATCCTTCTCTTTTCTTTCCTCCTTCCTCCACCTTCCTTCGACACCTTTTCCCCTTCCACTTCCATCTCTCCCTCCTTCCAGTAGTAAAATTCTCCTCTTTTCCAGTTGGGCTCCCCCCGGGCGACCCTCCTGCTTCCTCCATCCTCCTCTTTTCTTTCCTCCTCCCTCCACCTTCCATCGACACCTTTTCCCCTTCCACTTCCTCCCTCAACCTTCCTTCGACACCTTTTCCCCTTCCACTTCCATCACTCCCGCATCGACTTCCTTCCTCTCTCCTGAGATTCCAAACAATGTACCATATGCTACCAGCACCCTTCGAGCCTCCACCCTCATCTCACTAAATGCCTTTTTGAAGATAACATTTACTGAGCTTCCATTGTCGACCAGGATCCGCGACACCGTGAATTTTTCGATGGCAGCCCGGATCACCAGTTCATCACAAAAGGGGACTTATGGTCCGGCAAGTCTTTTAGAGAGAAGGTGATCTTCTCTACTATGGGAGGGGCTTCTGACATTGAAGTTATGCTCCGACGGTACATGGTATGAAGGCTCGCCTTTCGGACAGCCTCGATCCCCACCCCCCATGGATTACGCTGATCCCCCTCGGTCCCCTACATCCGCTCAATTCATACACTGGTCTTCCTCTCCAGACCCTATCACCTCCAATATCCGCACCGGCCTCTGCTGCTCCCCTGCTCCACTAGCTCTTCTCATTTCCAAGAATTTCGGGGAGGTAGCTGTTGCGTGACCCTACTCCTCGTGGAAGTCATAGTATGGCAACGCTACCTCCTCTCCTCATCTCCCCTCCTGAGGGTTCCTCTTCCTTCCAGATCCTTCTCCTGCTCTTCCTCTCTCGGCCTCTACATCTCCCTAGTCCGATGGCCATAGCTTGCTGCGGCGGGGGTAAGGGTGGTCTATGACCATACGGCCACCCCTGCCGGTTAAACCTCCTGGGTCCTCCTGGTTGTTTCGTTCCCCCCCTAAGGATATCCTCTCCCTTGCCCTTGGGCAAGGCCTCCCTGCTGCCTCCATCCCAACTCCTGGTATGTCGGCGCCCTCAGCTCTTCTCTTTTCCACCCTTCTTGCTGTCTCCCTCCTCCTGGTTCTCTTGATTCAACCTCCGTCAGCCTTGCTAGCTTTTTTGCAAAAGCTGGATTCGCCGCCTCCATTTCTATTTCTTTCGTAGCCTTCTCCATCAACCCTTCAAACGATAGTGGCGACCTCCATGTGATGCTCATCTTGAAGAAGCCTTCCCGTAGTCCCACGGTAAAGTCCGTCTGGAGGGAGAATCCAGGCACCTCTTGAATATCTAAGATCTCCTCCTGGAATCTGTCAACATACTAGGCCAGACACTCGTCCACCCTCTCCTCAATCAGAAAAATCGACTCCGGGTTCTGCTTCCTCTTCTTTGAAGTTGAGTAGTGTAGCTGAAAGCTCCTACTCATGTCTTCAAAGATGTATATCAAGCCCGTAGGAAGCTGATGAAACCAATCTCTAGCCTTGTCCTTCAGAGTGATGGCAAAGAGACAGCACTTGAACACGTCCGTCATCGGTCTGATGGAAACCGCATCTTCGAACCATTGCAAGTGCTGGAGTGGATCGTCTTTCCCCACATAATACTTCATCTCGGGATCTCTGAACCCTTCTGGGACTGGAGCCGATAGGATCAACTCGGAGAACGGTGACCCTCTCATAACTGGTCTCACCGCCCCCACTCGCGTGGCAACGTCCCTGGCGAGACGGCGCTCGCAGGTCTCGGGAACAACTCCCTTCCCGCCATGTCTCGCCCGCCTTCTTCAACCATCACTACCTTCACCGGTCGCCTCTCGGGGGCATCTTATCCAACTCTTGCTGAGATGAGCTCCTCCTGCGACGCGAGAGCAGGCACTTGAGGTAGCGGTGTCGAGCAATCACCCTGTCGCGAGATCCCCTATAGGATGTCCATAATGCCTTTGATTGACGCCATGAAATCCTCCCTTCCAATGAATCCTCCCGGGTTATCTGACCCATCTCCGTCTCCTTCTCCATGACCTCCTGCCATGAGGTAGCTCGAGATTCTTCCGTGTGGGCTACGGTCCACGCTCACCACACCAAAAATGTTGAAACCAGTCACCCAGTTCCACCTAGAGTACGGACTTGAAGCTGCAGCACACACTTACTCTTCTCGAACCACACTCTTGATGTGAGTCACAAGACCAGGAACAGACCGAAGGTCTTAGCTCAGAGGTCCCACCTCTTTCCCGGAAGAATCAGAAGTTCTCCCCCTGCCTAGCCAATGCTGAGCTTGGTGCCTCTGAGGAAGAATATGGAAAGGTTCAACAACCTATTTAAGGCACCTTATCGGTCTATTTATAGGGCTCTGAGTTTAATCTAGAAATAACCAAACTGAACCGACCTGAATTTACCAAAATACCCTGGGTTGGGTCTGCCAACAGCCAAACCCCGCTGTTCTGAAGGGTTATATGCAGACCACCGAGGGTAGAAGGGTAAAATTACCTAGGGTAGAAGAGTAAAATCCCCCTTGGGGTTAAGAAGGTAAAAACACCTTTCTCATGTACGGCGAGTGGGGGAAAAGTCCCACGAGCGGGACGAGCTCATCCGATCGTCTCGCCGGCCTCCCACCTTACGAGAGCCATCTCTCCCTCAAGGGCCAGCCCGTGTCGCGAGAAACATCTCGCATACCCAGCCGAGCCCCGTCTCATCTATGGCGAGTGGACAACTTGGTCCCACTTGCCTCTTCAGTTCCTCTCGCCAGTCTTCCAGCTCTGCTACTTATGCCGCCTCCCACGAGCCTAAGGTTGTACATGTAACACGAATTTTTTGCCTATAATAGAAGTTTGCTGTAATGTCACTTGTTCTTATTTTTGAACCATTTTTCTTAAGGGGTTATGTTGTTTGGGTGTATTTCCAAGCTATGTAAGGGAATTTTCTCCCCCTCTCTTATGTTTGTTTTTAGCTTTTTATAACACTCTTTTTAGCTTAATAAAATGTTTAGATTTTTGTCTACTTATATTGTTTTGGAATGCATCTATGTGCCCCTCCTTAAGCAATCTTATTAATTTGTTTTATTTTGTTTTTCTCTTCTTTAAGATGGTGTGTGTGTGTGTATGAGATTAGATTACGTGCTTTTATGTTTTTGTTATTTTCTTTACTTATCTTTGTTTAGACTTAAGATTTTTTTGCACTTTTTTATGTTCATCCTTATAGATTTATAAAAATGGTTTGAAAGTGAATTGGTTTTCTTTTTACTTAGTATTTTTATTTTCGTAAAACTTTTTGTTCTTTTACTCTTTCATCCACTTTTTAAGCATTTTTATAATGTTATAAGAAAGGATAAGTAATCGTTTTTATTTTTCGAACACTTTAATTTTGCTTTTATTTGAAAATCGTTTTGCTCTTTTAATTTTTATTTTCTCTTTTATGCATTTCTATCACATTCTAGCGGTAGAAATTTAATCGTTTTAACTTTTCTAACACTTTGTTTCTCGCATTTTTGCTTGTGTGTGTGAGTGTATGAGTTAGATTTCATTGCTTTGTTTTATTTCTGTAAAGTGTGTGCGTTCTATTCCTGTAGAGTGTGTGCGTTTTTATTTTGTAGAGTGTGTGCGTTTCATTAAAGTAGAGAGTGTGTGTGTGTGCATCTATTTCCTCCTACTCATTTGTGTATGACTCGCTTTAATTTCCCACATACACGTTTGAGTAGGACTTGTCATTTCCCTCCTACTCATTTGAGTAGGACTTGTCATTTCCCGCCTACTCGTTTGAGTAGGACTTGCAATTTTACCGCATTCATTTCCCGCCTACTCATTTGAGTAGGACTCTCTTTAATATCCCACCTACTCGTTTGAGTAGAACTCGCACTTTTACTACTTTCATTTCCCACATACTCGTTTGAATAGGGCTTGCATTTTACTTCTTTCATTTTACTGCTTTCATTTTTGGCTTTCAATTACTGCTTTCTTTTTCTGCTTTCATTTCCAGCCTACTTGTTTGAGTAGGACTTGCATTTTCAATTCTACAAATTTCTTTTCGCAAGACGTCCCCATTCCGATGAGTAGCTAACCGCTCTTAGCCCTCAGTATCGAAGAGCATTGGGACAGATAAAATCGCTTTAAATAATTAAAGGTCCAGTTTTTCTCTTTAATTAAATTACTTAAGGTTTACTCCGGGTTTACGACGCGTAGAACCACATATCGATGTGTGGGCTCTATTTCCGTAGTGCATATGCTAGCAAGCCGAGAGGTCGTGCGTATGGACCGATCAACCCTGGGTAAAGGGCGTTCTGCACTAACCCTCGAGAGAGGAGGCGCGCAATTCTACTGGATTGGATTCCTCACCCAATAGTGGGGTTCTTAGCGTAATGCAGGCATTAAGAGGAATCCTTCGTCGGACGAGAGCCCGTTTGAATAGTCTTGATGTTCAGGTGAGCGATAGTCCTAGATATGGGTGAGCTCATTTTTGTGGAACCTCTACGACCAAGAATCCGCCTTAATTAATTTGAAATTTAGGATCTCTATTTATTAAAAGTTATTTTCGTTCAAATTCAATATGGTACCGTTGCACTAAATTTTTCATCGGCTGCTTTTTAATGCTTCAATTTTCTGTTTTTATATATAAAAATAATAACCCGATAAGTTATTTTCGGTAGAATAATAGTTCAGATGAGCTCGATAGTAGTGTTGTGTGCCTTGGTTGCAAGCTTAGGGAATGCGGACTGGAGTTGCGTCCTGATGAATTGTAAATATACGTATTTTTGTGCACATTAATTTAGTCGTTTTCATTTATTTTCGTCGTTTTTACTTATTTTTGTTCAATAAAATGCTCATATTCTTGTAAATTTACTAATAACTTGTTTTATTTTATTTTTCAAAAAAATTCCAAAATCTGCCAAAATTGGGCAGTACACGCCCGTGTCATTTGGATTACGCCCGTGACCAGGGCATGATAGCTCAAAATCCCGTGAAGTTGCAAATTTCTGAAGTAAAAAGCTTGACACGCATGGAGTCACGCCCGTGTCACCCGACACGGGGCGTTACACAAGCCCGTGTCCACTCCACTCGACTAGTTCAGTTCAACGATCGTCGAACCCACGACACGCCCAGAGTCACGCTCGTGACCTAGGGTGTGACTCAAGCTTAGGTCGACGATTTCAACTCGACACTTTCCGCTCGACGATTGTCGAGTGTCGACACCAATCGACATGCCCAGCGTCATGCCCGTGACCGTGGGCGTGACTTCACCACCTGACCCGACAAGATGCTGCTGAAGACTTTTGACGCAACCCGCGCCCCGTTCTACCTCCTCGACACGCCCAGCGTCGCGCCCGTGACCGGGGGCGTGACATCCTTGAACTCAGCCCGAAGTCAACTTTCCTGTCAAATCGTCGGCCGCCATCATGAATAGTAGTGACACGCCCCCCCGACACGCCCGTGTCGGAGGGCGTGTACTTAGAATTTTTTGCCTATAAATTGGCCATTTCTGTAAGGGCCAAGGGTTCACATTTTTGAGCCACTTTAGTGTGTTTTGTGGGCTGCATCCGTGGATTCCCTTGCTATGTAAGGAGATTTCTCCCCCCTTTTTTTCATGTTTGTTTTTGCTTTAGTTTTAGCTTTGTAATAGCTTTGTAATAATTTCCTTTAATCAATAAAAATGTTTGTTTTTCTCTTCTTATTTGGTTTTGGAATGAACTCATGTGCCCACTTTTCTTCTATTTTTATCCTTGGTTTCATCTTTGTTCTCTCTTTTATGTGTGTGTGTGTGTATGAGTGTAACTTATTTACTTTACATGCTCTTAATTTGTCTCATGTTAGGTTTTGTTAGAAATTTATGAAATGTTGAATTAGCTTTTTCTCTTTTTTTTTTCTTCATGTCCTCTTTTAATGTTTTCAACATCTTCATTCTTATGAATTTGTAATAGAGTTACTAAAGTGTTTTTGATTTCTTTTACTTAGCTTTATTTTAGGATGAAAACCTTTTTTGTTCTTTCTCTTTTTATTTCAACCTTTTTGGCACTTTTATGAAATCCTAAGCATGAAAATGTTGAAATTTTGATTTTTAAAGAACTTTGGTTTTTGATTTGGTTTTTAATTTGTTTTTGATTTGTTCTCTTAAAATTCTAATTTGTTTTTTTATTTGTTTTTGGCAAAACCTAACTATAAAAAAGTAGATGTTTTAATTTTTAGGTAACTTTCATTTTGCTTTTAATTCGTGTGTGTGAGTGTATGAGAATAATGTTTTGATGCTTTGTTCAAATTATGTAGAGTGTGTGAGTGTATGTGTTAGTTTTTCATGCTTTATTTTATCGTTTTCTTTAATTATGTCGAGTGCGTGTGTGTATGAGATAGTTTTATTGCTTTCTTTCAATTCATATAGAGTGTGTGTGTTTGTGTGCATTTATTTCCGCCTACTCGTTAAAAGTTAAATGGCGCATCGTTTTCATTTCCCGCCTACTCGTTTGAGTAGGACTTGTAATTTTCTTTCTTTATTTTTCCGCCTACTCACTTGAGTTAAATGGACGGACTTTATTTCCCGCCTACTCATTTGAGTAGGACTTGTACTCGCATTTATTTTCGCCTACTCATTTGAGTAGGACTCGCTTTCATTTCAGTCCTACTCGTTTGAGTAGGAACTGCAATTTTCAGCTTTTATTTCCCGCACCCACTCGTTTGAGTTGGACTTGCAATTTCAAGTATGCAAATTTCTTTTATGTGTAACTTAGTTTTATTTCTTTCTCTTGTTATGTGTTTGGATGAATACGTGCGTGGTTATTTGTAATAACTTTTCTAACGTTAAGTTATTTTATTTTTCTTCTTACCTTCTTTATAACTTTTCAGCGAATAGTTTAGAACGCTCGCATAACCAAACACCTAAGCCGTCCCCATACCGATGTGTGGCTAATCGCTACTAGCCTCGGCATCAAAGAGCATTGGGACATTTAAAATGATTTGTAATAATTAATGTTCTTTATTTTCACTTTAATTTAAGGACTTAAGGTTTACCCTGAGTTAACGATGCGTCGGACCACAAATCGATGTGTGGGCCCTATTTCCGTTATCCATACACTAGCTAACCGAGAGGCCGTGCGTATGGACAGATCACCCCTGGGTAAAGAGAGTTGCGTGCATACCCTCGAGAGAGGACAAGCGTAATTCTTCCGGATTGGGTTCCCCACCCAATAGCGGGGTTCTTAGCGTAAAGCGGGCGTTAAGAGGACTCCTTCGTCGAACTAACGTTCGGTCGAATAGTCTTAGCGTTCAGGTGAGCAATATTCCTAGAGATAAGTGCGCTCACATTTCAGGAACCTCCACGGCCAAGTTACCTTTTATTAATTTGAAAACTAAGTCCTATAATTATTAAAAATTATTTTAGTCTTAATCTGATTCGATGCCGAGCGTTAACCCTTCATCGAATATTTTCTAAATCATTTTTTCGCTCCTTTACTTTTTTCCATCTTTACTTAATTTAAATCTCCACCTTATTTTTAGTAAAATAATAGTCCTCCCGGAGGAGTAAGAATAGTCAACACGACCCCAAGAACAATACAACCTCGGTATTCCCCCGAATATCGAGTACTACTTGCAATAGGTGCACTTGCCTCATCTAGCAAGCCCGCGGCGATCGACTCACCAAACCAACCACAGTAAGAGTCTGTTCGCGGGCCCATCATGTTTTTGGTGCCATTACCAAGGAATCTCTTCGAGTTGCTATTTCGAATTCCGGATTCTATTACTTTTACTTATTTTCTATAAACTAAAAAAAACTAAAAACTTTATTTTAAATAAAATCAAAAACAAAAAAAGAGTTTACTTTGTTTTATTTTTGTTTGTGTGTATGACACATGGACAACCCTCCGAGTCTGAAGATTTTGACTTCGACCGTGAGATCGAACGCTCTCTTGCGCGTATTCGATCTCAACGCCGAAATCCTTCTTTAGATCCCGAGGAATCTATCGGAGAACCCACTGTTGAAGTTATGGCCGCGCCTAACCCTGCCCCGGCGGCCGAGCGTACTATGTCTTATTACGCCCGGCCTAGCCTGGATGATACTGGTTCGAGTATTGTTCGTTTTTCTGCCCTTCAAGATATTATAGGGAGTCTTCTAAATGCCCTGCCAGCTAGGTGAGAGCCTGACAGCGGGATCTGCTCGAGGCCAAGGATGACACTGAGTGACTTCCTGCCCTGCCAGTTAGGTGAGAGCCTGGCAGCGGGATCTGCTCGGGGTCCGCTATCAATACCATCGAGTGACTTCCTGCCCTGCCAGCTAGGTGAGAGCCTGACAGCGAGATCTGCTCGAGGCCAAGGATGACACCGAGTGACTTCCTGCCCTGCCAGCTAGGTGAGAGCCTGGCAGCGGGATCTGCTCGTGGTCCACTATCAATACCATCGAGATACTTCCTGCCCTGCCAGCTAGGTGAGATCCTGACAGCGGGATCTGCTCGAGGCCAAGGATGACACCGAGTGACTTCCTGCCCTGCCAGCTAGGTGAGAGTCTGGCAGCGGGATCTGCTCGGGGTCCATTATCAATACCATCGAGTGACTTCCTGCCCTGCCAGCTAGGTGAGAGCCTGACAGCAGGATCTGCTCGAGGCCAAGGATGACACCGAGTGACTTCCTGCCCTGTCAGCTAGGTGAGAGCCTGGCAGCGGGATCTGCTCGGGGCCCGCTATCAATACCATCGAGTGACTTCCTGCCCTGCCAACTAGGTGAGAGCCTGACAGCGGGATCTGCTCGAGGCCAAGGATGACAGCGAGTGACTTCCTGCCCTGCCAGCTAGGTGAGAGCCTGGTTGCGGGATCTGCTCGGGGTCCAAACACATTTCATTTCTTCATGCAAGCTAGCGGTGACAGTACTTGAAGTGTTAAAGAATTTTATTATCATCACGATACCACTTACATGTTTCAGGGGAAAAAACATTTTAAGTCGTCACCACTCCAGGTGAGACTCAGGGTCTCGCCCTCTACATTTTGGAGTCGATAACATCCCGATTTTAAAGCCTCTTTCACAATGAACGGCCCCTCCCAGCTGGGGTTGACCTTCCCTAAGGACGCTGACCTCCCTACTTCATCTACCTCCTTCAGCACCAAATCCCCTTCCACGAACTGTTTGATTCTGACATGCTTGTCAAAGTACTTGGCCATTCTTCTTTTCACTTCCTCCTGTCGGATAGCGGAAAGGTCCCTCAGCTCTTCCACCATGTCAAGGGAGATCCTCAGCTCCTCCTCGTTCTCTGCCCGCCATTCCTCTCTGCCTTCCTTGGCCGCGACGATTCGAGGTGTTTGGACGTCAAATTCCATGGGGAGCACTGCCTCGCACCCATGGGAGGGCTTGAAGGGGGTCTCTCCAGTGGCCGTGTTGGGGGTGGTTCTTAGGGCCCAAAGAACCGCGGGGAGCTGCTCCACCCAACTCCCCTTCAAGTTCTCCACCTTCTTATTGAGGAGGTTGACAATGATCTTGTTCGCGGCCTCCACCTGCCTGTTGCTCCTGGGGTGATGGACCGAGGCGAACCTGAGGTCGATTCCAAGCTACTCGCAGAAGCTAGTGAACTCGGCGCTGGCGAATTGAGGCCCGTTATCCGTGACAATGGCCTGGGGCAACCCATGGCAATAGATGATCTCCCCCCAAACAAAGTTCCTGATTACCTGGGAGGTCACTTTGTCCAGTTCCTTCACTTCCAACCACTTGGAGAAGTAGTCGATCATAACTAGGAGGAACCTCCTCTGCCCACTGGCCTGGGGAAACGGCCCAACCAAATCCATTCCCCAAATTGCGAAGGCCCAGGGGGCCGTGATACTCTTGAGTTGCTGGGCCGGCTGTAGCTGGAGGGGGCAAACAGCTGACACTTATGGCACCTCCTCGCGAACTCCGCGACGTCTTAGCTTAGGGTGGGCCAGAAGTACCCCTGCCGGACTATTCTCCCTTCCAGGGTCCGACTCCCAGAGTGGCTCCCACACGCTCCGGAGTGGACTTCCTCCAAGATCCTCTGTACCTCCTCCTCGGCCACGAAACGGGCCAACATCCCTGAGAGTGTCTTCCTGTACAGCTGCCCGTCCTAGAGGAGGTAATATGTTGACTTGTGCCTTAGCTTCTTCTTATCTGCCCCCTTCGAATACTCTCCCGTGGAGAGGAAAGTCACAACTGGGTCCATCCACGAAGTTTGTTGATCAATTTCCATGAGCTCCCCCTCTTCGATGGAGGGGCGGAACAGGTCGGTGATCGTGCCCCCCACCTGGGGACCATGCTATGCTATTTGGTCGACTTGCTCATTTTCTTCCCTGGGCACATGTCAGATGAAGAAGGTTTGGAAAGCGCCTATGACCCCCTTAACTTTGGCTAAGTATAATCGCAGGGTGGGCTCCCTTGCCTCGAACTACCCGTTGATCTGGGAAGCTACCACCATTGAGTCGGTGAGTACCTCCACGTACAACACCCCCAGATCCCTGGCCAGGCGTATCCCTGCTATCACGGCCTCGTACTCGGCCTAATTGTTCGTAATGGGGAAGTGCACCACCACCGACTGCTCAATTCGAGTCCCCTGAGGGCTTTCCAGGATCAACCCCACTCCTAGGGAATGCCTCCACGAGGCGCCGTCTACCTTCACCTTCCAAGGAGCTGGACGCTTGAGCTCTTCCTCCGCCACATCAATCACATAGTCAGCCAAGAAGTCGGCCATCGCTTGAGCTTTGATCGAGAGCCATGGAATGAATGAGACGTCGAACTCACTCAACTCCACTAACTACTTGGCCAGCCTGCCTGAATGCTCCACCCCCTCAAAGATGTTGCGGAGGGCATGGTCAGTCACCACTCGGATTGAGTGTGCCTGGAAGTAGGGTCGCAGCCTCCGGGCTGAGATGATCAGGGCGAAAGCCAGCTTTTCCAATATTGGGTACCGGAGCCTGGCCTTCCTTAGGACCCGACTCACATAATAGATAGGGAGCTGCTTCTTCCCCTCTTCACGAACTAGGACGGAGCTCAAGGCCTCTGCCCCGACCCCGAGGTACAAAAATAGGTCTTCCCCCTCCTTCGGCCCTTGAAGTAGCGGAGTCTGAGTCAACTACATCTTGAGGGCCTGGAACGCCTACTCGCACTCCTTGGTCCATTCGAACTTCTGACCACCCCTCAGCGTTTTGAAGAAGGGGGAGCACTTTTCTCCTGCCCGGGAGAGGAACCTACTCAGCCCTGCTAGCTTCCCCGTCAGCCGTTGTACCTCTTTAGCATTCTGTGGCGCCCCCAGCTCCAAGATAGCCTTGACCTTATCAGGATTCGGCTCGACCCCCGCGGGGGTGAGGAGGTGCCCCGAGAACTTTCCCCTGCTAGCCCCGAAGACACATTTTAGGGGATTCAACTGCATCTTGTATTTGCGCAGGGTGGCAAAGGTCTCCTCCAGGTCCCGAAGGTGGGAGTCCACATCCTGACTCTTGATCATGAGGTCATCCACGTACACCTCCAAATTCCTCCCCCTTTGCTCCTTGAAGACCCTATCCATCATCTTTTGGTAGGTTTACCCTGCGTTCTTCAGCCCGAAGGGCATCATCTTGTAACAGTAGCATCCATCCCCTGTGATGAATGAGAAATCCTTGTTGTCCGGGGGGGTGTATCCTGATTTGACGATAACCAGAAAAAGCATCTAAAAAACTCATTACAGAAAAGCCGACGGCTGAGTCAACCACCGCGTTGATCCGAGGCAAAGGATAATAGTCCTTAGGACAAGCTTTATTAAGTAAAGAAAAATTGATACACATCCTCCACCGGCCATCCCCCTTTTTGACCATGACCACATTGGAGACCCAGCCGGGGTATTGGATCTCGGACATGAAGCCGACCTTGAGGAGCTTTGCCACTTCCTCTCTGATGGGCTCTGCCAGCTTGTCCGCAGTGGACCTCCTCTTCTGTTGAACGGGACGTGTTCCCGGGTCCAGGTTGAGGCGGTGGCAGGCCACATCCGCGTCAACCCCTGGCATCTCCGAGACGTTCCAAGTGATAATGTCTACGTTCTTCTGGATGCACTCCAGCATCCTGCCCTGGTCTTCTGGGGTCAACCCTCCGCTGACGTGACCCTTCTCTACCCTGCCTCCATGGGTGAGCATCTCTAACTCCACCACTTCCTACGCAGCCTCCAACTTGGACTGCTCTCCCCATCCTTCAGCATCCTTCTCTTCCGAGACCGGGATTTCCACCTCCACCTCTTCTTCCACGGCGATCACTTCGGCCATATCCTCCTGATCTCTTCCCACCGTCTCCTCAACGCAGCTCTCCACCTCCAGCTCCTCCCTGCCAGCCTCCTGCTCAGCGTCCTCCATTCTTAGCCCCATCTCCTCGGCCCCCTCCTGCCAAGAGATGGAGTTCACGACAGTGACATAGCATCCCGCGCCACCTTGGGGTCCCCCCTGACCCGGACCTGAATCCCCTCAGCGTTGAACTTCAAGCACTGATTGAAAGATGAGGGGATGCAGCAGAAGGCACTGATAAGTGGCCGGGGGCCTCCCGAATATGGCGCTGTAACTGCTGGGGTCATCTACAATGATGAACCTACAGTTCCTAGACTGCCGCCCCAGGGTCACATGGAGGCCTACTCCTCCCTCCATTTCCTTCCTCTTTCATGAAAACCCGAACAAGGGTCCGTCTGAGGCCAGCACCCTCTTCGCCTCTACCTTCATTGCGTCAAACGCCTTCTTGAAGACACGTTGACGGAGCTCCCGTTGTCAATGAGGATCCGAGAGACGGTAAAATTCTCGATGGCTGCCTTGATGACCAACGCATCGCAGAATGGATCCTCATGATCTGGCATGTCACTTCTTGAGAAGGTGAACCTCTCCTCTGGGGGTGGGGTCTAGGATGTCGAGGCAACGCTCCGACGGTACATGGTGTGGAGGCTCGCCTTACGGGAAGCCTCGACCCATACCCCCCCCCCCCCCCCCCCCCCCCGTGGATCACTCTGATCCCTCCTCGGGTCCCAACATCCACCCAGTCTTCGCAACGGTCCTCCTCCACCCGAGGCAGGACCTCCTCGATCCTTACTTCTTATCGCCCTTGCTGCTGCTGCTCTCTATTCCCCCTCATCTCAAGGAATTCCGGGCACGTGGCTGTGTCATGCCCCTCCTCCTGATGGAAGTCGCAATAGGGCAACTCCACCCTAACTTCTCTCCTCCTCCTCCTTGCTATTTTCCTCCTATCACCCATGGCTATGGCCATAGCCTCCTCTTGGTCGGGGAGCCGGGGTCTCTGGGCCTGCCTCCAGCCTGGGGGGTGGAACTGATCTTGCCCCCCTTGATAGCGATCCCTTTCGTGGTATCCCCTTTGTTGCTCCTGGACCTGCCACTCAGGCCTCCAGCCCAGTCGACGGTCGGGCTCCTGACGCCCCCACCTCGGCTGTTGCTGCCACTGGAGCTGCCTTTGCTCCCTCTACCAGGGCTCTCCTCTCCTTTCCTCTTGTCCTCTTCCTCCCTTCGACTCCTCTTCCTCTGTGGCCCACCTGGCCAGCTTCCGCACAAACTCCGGGTTCGACGCCTCCCCGTCAACTTCTCTCGCTGCCCTCTCCATCAGCTCCTCGTAGGAGAGGGGGGGAACTCTCTTCAGCTCCATTCTGAAGAAAACCTGTTGCAGGCCCAGGGTAAAGGCCATCATCAGACCGTGGCCCGCCATCTCCTGGACCTGAGTAACCTCGTCCTGGAACCGGTCCACGTAGCTCCCCAACGTCTCGTTCACCCCCTGCTTGATGTGGAACAGGGATTCTGACTCCTTCTTCCTCTTATTCGAGGTAGTGAACCTCAGCATGAACCCCCGGCGCAGGTCCTCAAAGTAGTAGATGGAGCTGGCCGGTAGCTGATGGAACCACTCCCTTGCCTTCTACCTGAGGGTGATAGCGAAGAGTCGGCATTTGAATCCGTCCGACATCTGACGGATGGAGACTACTTCTTTGAACCATTACACGTGCTGGACCGGGTCTCCCTTCCCAGTGTAGTAGGACATCTCGGGTTCCCTGAACCCATCTGGAACTGGGGCTGAAGAGACCAACTCGCTGAAGGGGCTTCCCCCTCCTACAGGGCGAGTTGGCGAGTCTCGGAGCCCAGCTCGCCGAACCGACCTCGGCCTGCCGAGCCAGGGAAGAGCTCGCGCCCGGGAAGCTCGCGCCCGTGGAGCTCGCACCCTCGGCCTTCCTCGGCCACTTCCTTCCCAGCTCGCCTGCCGGGGGCATCCTCGCCCAAAGAGGGGGAGGCCGCGATCTGGGCTGCGGGAGTCGAGCACTCGGCCCGTGTGCCGAGTGCGAACTTGGCGAGGCTCAGCACCTCATTCCTGAAATCTTCCAACATCCCCACCGTGGCGAGAGGCGGGGGGGGGGGGGGCAGTGAGTTCGGCCTGTCAGATCCCTGTCCTCCTGTCATTGAACTCGCTGAAACTTTTCTGCACTGACCACGCTCCACGCTCACCGCACCAAAAATATTGAAACCGAAAATCGGTCTCCTGTGGAGTTCGACCCTTGGGGAAGGGGTGGTCTCGCACCTACTTCACTCATGCAAGCAAAACAACAAAGAAAATAAGGAGAAACCGACCCAAGGGGCTCGGCGGGGAGGACCCACCACACACCCGGAAGACTAAAGAATACTTCCCCTCCTTAGCCACAAGCAGAGCTAAGGCTACCTCAGGAAGCACTACTAAATTCGGGGAGTAAGAGAATATGAGAGCGTGCCCTGAGGTACCCCCCCTTGGGTTCTATTTATAGTTTTCAGAATCTGAACTGCCAATAACCAAAAGAAATGACCTGAAATTACCACAAAGCCCTGGGTTGGGTCTGCCAACAGCCAAACTCCGCTGTTTTGAACAGCTATGTGCAGTCCAACCTAGTCTGCCAACACCGTGGCTCCACTGTTCTGAGAAGCTATTCGCACCCATGGGGAGGGCATCCATGCAATTTCTGTTAAAATTCAACAAACCGCAGACGCCCCCTTGGATACCCTGCTGAAAACTCAACAAACCGAAGGAGAATACGCCCACTTATATGTTGAAAGTTTTCCCGGATCGTGGAGTTAACAGTGGTTATCTCAACAAAGCAGTAACAACCAGCAACACATGCAGCACAAGCTTCTTTATTGATCAAGAGCAAACTTCTTTACAAGGCGAGACATACATGGCGAGACATGCTTCACCAAAACCCAACACCGGGAGAGCAGAGACAGTTACAAAGACAAGAACAAAAAACAAGCCGCGCGGACTCAAACAATCAAGCCGCCGACCTACTGCTGTGGAGTCCGCTCAGTCCGCCAGGTCGCCAGACCGCAACCCAAGCCGCGCGGACTCACCCTTTGCTCCAATGCTTAGCTCTTCACCGCCGGTCTGCACGCCGCCAGACCGCACAAGCTGCGCCACCGAATGGAACAGTCCGCCTGAAGCAGGCGACTTCCTGAACCCCGAACCAAGTCGCCAAAGAGAAGACCGCCTGGCCGCTATCCGCGACCTGCTGTTTACCGCCTGTTGCTTAACCGCAGAGTCCGCACTATCCCTGACCGCAATCAGAGCCAAGTCCTGGCTTTCCAGCGCTATCCGCACAACCTGCACAGCACAACCGGGTCAACTCTATCCGCGCGGACACAAAGTCCAGGCCGCAGCAACTTACGCGAGCTCAATTACTGTTCACTTACTTCGGTCCAGGTTCCTTCTTGGTTCTGATGTGACATGGGTCCTATTTATAGGCACGACGATGAGTATGGTCACCGCCCTTCCCGATAGGATCACCGCCACAACCCGCAGCAAGAACTTATGTGTCCGCCAGCCTGCGGACACACATGCCAGTTCGCCGCCCTGTGCAGATAGCCAGTCCGCCCCAGCTTCTCCAAGGCCGGACTCCAATATCCAGTCCGCCTTGCCGCCAGAGACCAAGCCAGGACCACCACAGCCGGACTCCACAACAGCCGTATCCGCCATTCTGCGGACAAGGCATCAGCCCGCAAAACCCGAGCCCGCAACCGCGCCATCAAGGCACCTGCCGGACTCAGCGGATACCCGGCTATCGTCCGCATATCCCAAGCCCATTACCTCATTGCCAAGGCACCTCCGGACTTAGCGGACACGCCAATCCAGTCCGCTAACAGCAGACTCCAGTCCGCAACTCCTGAGTCCATTGCCTCATCACAAGGCATCTCCGGACTCAGCGGACTCCAGCTCCAGTCCGCACGCTCCTGCACGGGCAATCCTCCAGTCCGCATATCCCCAAGCTAGCAAACAAGGCAAAGCACTTCTACTACGCTTGGCGGACTGAGAAACCAGCCCGCGCTCCACTGCGCGATCTCCCCGGACTGAGCCACCTGGACTTGGTTCAATTCCCACCAAGTCCAGCCCACTGGCCGCAAGGGCCAGTCCGCACTTACTGGCGGACACTGGATCTAGCCCGCCATACCGGGTGACCTCCAGTTCCTGTCCGCGCTGACCGGCGGTCTCCGCGGCTTCCACTTGCCGCTTCACTAGAGCAAGACCAAGGCAACTGCCAAACCGGTCTGCCGAGCTCCAGTTCTTCAGTCCGCTTCAAGCCGGACTCCGCGGATAACATTCCTATCCGCCCGGTTACTTCCTGGGAGTAAACCGCCTGCTGAGCATACACTGGCCTGGCAGACCGCCGCTGCTGTCCGCGCAGTCCGCGCGAACAGACCGCCCAGGCCGCCACAGAGCAAACCGCCTGCAACATCCCTGCCGACCTAGCAGTCCGCCAACCCAGTCCGCGTAGTCCGCGCGGATAGGTTTCCCAAGCCTTCCATTCATCCACTTTCACTTCACAGAATTCAACACTCCCCCTTGAAGTGAGAAGTGGTGAATAACTCCAGCAGCTCCCGTAACCTTGCACCTGGTCCTTCCGATAGCATCTACGAAGAAATGTCCAAGACATAGTCCTCGCCCCGCATATCATGGACCATGAGGGAGCCCTCCAGCATCTCCCAAAAGGAGCCATGCTTCCCTCTGCCTTCTTTAGCTTCAACCTCCACTCATGCATCATAGGAGAATCACCAACTTCCTTGGATCCAGAAGCCCAAGCTTCGTTGCCTCTGAGAGAAGTCACCTCATCAGACTTGGTGTCAACCACCTCCTTGATTCTAGTGGGGTCATCACAGCCAGAAGTCCCTTGCTCGACCTGAGGGCTACCAAGGAAACACGGGACCAAGTCCGCCGTGTTCCCTTCACTATATCGAGCTGGTGGCTTACTGATCCTCTTCGATCTCCGAAGAACCTGATCATGGCTAACCACCTCCGCTGCTTTTGAACCAGCTCCGTTCCCGGGCAAACCCGGAACAATGCTCCCTTTGTTCCCTGAACAAGAGGCCTCCTTACTGGAACCAAGAGCACCTGGAGCAACGCTCCCCCTGCTACCTGAACCAGAAGACTTCCCTCTTGAACATGAACTGCCTGGAACATCGCTCCCCTTGCTTCCTGAACAGGAAGCCTCCGCCTTTGAGTCAGAAGGTCCTGGAGCATCGCTCCCCCTTCTTCCCGACTCTGACGCCTTTGCCCCGGAGCTAGAACAACCTGGAGCACCTGGTGACTCAGACAACTCCACTTCCTTAGTAGCAGCCTCCTTCAGCCCACCATCTGACCTGCTTATCTCTAGCTCCACATAAGAGCTACCCCAATACGGCGTCAACTCATCGAAAACAATGTCTCTCGACACTATGAGTTTCTTCGTCGCAGGATCCATACACCTCCATCTTCTTCTCTGCTCATCATACCCTACAAAGACTAGCTTTGTTTTGAGAGCACCCGGAGAGTGTAAATAGCAGGTAGATCCAAACACCCGAAGGTGCTTCACTGAGGGCTTCACTCCGAACATTAGCTCATAAGGAGTCTTCATTATGATCGGACTAAGAGGCATCCGGTTGATGACATGAGCAGCACATGCCATTCCTTCCGCCCAAAGAGCCTTCGGAACGCCTTTACTCCGAAGCCAACACTTGCAGGTCTCCGTTAACCAACGGATCATCCGAGCTGCAACACTACCCTGTTGTGAAGTATGTCCACAAGAAAGCTCCATCCGGATCCCTTGCTTCCTGCAAAAGCGTGAGAACTCGGTTGAGTCAAACTCACCACCGAAACCTGTCCTCAACACCTTGATCCTCCGGCCAAGCTGGCCTTCGACAAGCTTCTTGAACTCCACAAACAAGCGTACCATGCTGGACTTCGTCTTCATAAAGTATACCCAAGTATACCCAGAATAGTCATCAACCAATATCAGCATGAACCTGCTGCCTCCAAGACTGGCCGTGACAGTCGGTCCCACCAGAGCACAATGGACAACCGCCAATGGTGCAATACTCCTGGCTTGTGCTTTGTCGACCATGAAGCGATAGGCTCCACTTTCCTGACATCCCGCACACCCCCGACCATCGCCATAGGATGACAATCTAGGCAAGCCTCTTACGAGTCTTCTTTCCGCCATTGCTTTCAGCTTGTCCATCCCTACATGCCCCAGTCTTTCATGCCAGATAGCTGCACTATCAGTGGCATCCAGCCGATCAGATCCAGAACTAGTTGAAGTCCCAACTACGTTCTTCTCCTTCCTCCCTACCTGAGCAACGTTCGCCGAGAGCAAGGTAACCTTGCACTCCTTCCGAAGATGACCTTGCTGCTTGCATTTATAGCACCGTGGTCCTTCCTTCCTCTTCCTATCACGCCTAGGAGAAACACTCCTTTCTTCCTGATATGAAGTAGAGGGACCATCATCAGCAGCAACCTCCTTCACCTTCTTCCTGAACAACCCATCAAGGGAAGTCCAAACCTCCGCAGCTGACCGACATCCACTGATGTGGTCCAAGAGCTCCGATGAGATCACCTGCTTGAGAATAGACTCCGCTTTCGCATTTGCCTCCTTCCAAGCTCTCATCGCCTCAGCATTGCCAGCAGTATCCTCTTGTCTTCCTGCTCCGCATACAACCTCCCAAAGGTCCTCGCCAAGAAGAAAGCTCTTCATACAGGACTTCCACCGTTCACAGTTCGCCTCTGTAAGAAGATCAATACCAAGACAACTTGCATCCTCCACTGCCATGGTCCTACCACTGGTTTCCTCGACAGACGAGCAACTACTTCCATTGAGCACTGCTTGACCACTCCAACAACCTGGCTCTGATACCATGTTAAAATTCAACAAACCGCAGACGCCCCCTTGGATACCCTGCTGAAAACTCAACAAACCGAAGGAGAATACGCCCACTTATATGTTGAAAGTTTTCCCGGATCGTGGAGTTAACAGTGGTTATCTCAACAAAGCAGTAACAACCAGCAACACATGCAGCACAAGCTTCTTTATTGATCAAGAGCAAACTTCTTTACAAGGCGAGACATACATGGCGAGACATGCTTCACCAAAACCCAACACCGGGAGAGCAGAGACAGTTACAAAGACAAGAACAAAAAACAAGCCGCGCGGACTCAAACAATCAAGCCGCCGACCTACTGTTGTGGAGTCCGCTCAGTCCGCCAGGTCGCCAGACCGCAACCCAAGCCGCGCGGACTCACCCTTTGCTCCAATGCTTAGCTCTTCACCGCCGGTCTGCACGCCGCCAGACCGCACAAGCTGCGCCACCGAATGGAACAGTCCGCCTGAAGCAGGCGACTTCCTGAACCCCGAACCAAGTCGCCAAAGAGAAGACCGCCTGGCCGCTATCCGCGACCTGCTGTTTACCGCCTGTTGCTTAACCGCAGAGTCCGCACTATCCCTGACCGCAATCAGAGCCAAGTCCTGGCTTTCCAGCGCTATCCGCACAACCTGCGCAGCACAACCGGGTCAACTCTATCCGCGCGGACACAAAGTCCAGGCCGCAGCAACTTACGCGAGCTCAATTACTGTTCACTTACTTCGGTCCAGGTTCCTTCTTGGTTCTGATGTGACATGGGTCCTATTTATAGGCACGACGATGAGTATGGTCACCGCCCTTCCCGATAGGATCACCGCCACAACCCGCAGCAAGAACTTATGTGTCCGCCAGCCTGCGGACACACATGCCAGTTCGCCGCCCTGTGCAGATAGCCAGTCCGCCCCAGCTTCTCCAAGGCCGGACTCCAATATCCAGTCCGCCTTGCCGCCAGAGACCAAGCCAGGACCACCACAGCCGGACTCCACAACAGCCGTATCCGCCATTCTGCGGACAAGGCATCAGCCCGCAAAACCCGAGCCCGCAACCGCGCCATCAAGGCACCTGCCGGACTCAGCGGATACCCGGCTATCGTCCGCATATCCCAAGCCCATTACCTCATTGCCAAGGCACCTCCGGACTTAGCGGACACGCCAATCCAGTCCGCTAACAGCAGACTCCAGTCCGCAACTCCTGAGTCCATTGCCTCATCACAAGGCATCTCCGGACTCAGCGGACTCCAGCTCCAGTCCGCACGCTCCTGCACGGGCAATCCTCCAGTCCGCATATCCCCAAGCTAGCAAACAAGGCAAAGCACTTCTACTACGCTTGGCGGACTGAGAAACCAGCCCGCGCTCCACTGCGCGATCTCCCCGGACTGAGCCACCTGGACTTGGTTCAATTCCCACCAAGTCCAGCCCACTGGCAGCAAGGGCCAGTCCGCACTTACTGGCGGACACTGGATCTAGCCCGCCATACCGGGCGACCTCCAGTTCCTGTCCGCGCTGACCGGCGGTCTCCGCGGCTTCCACTTGCCGCTTCACTAGAGCAAGACCAAGGCAACTTCCAAACCGGTCTGCCGAGCTCCAGTTCTTCAGTCCGCTTCAAGCCGGACTCCGCGGATAACATTCCTATCCGCCCGGTTACTTCCTGGGAGTAAACCGCCTGCTGAGCATACACTGGCCTGGCAGACCGCCGCTGCTGTCCGCGCAGTCCGCGCGAACAGACCGCCCAGGCCGCCACAGAGCAAACCGCCTGCAACATCCCTGCCGACCTAGCAGTCCGCCAACCCAGTCCGCGTAGTCCGCGCGGATAGGTTTCCCAAGCCTTCCATTCATCCACTTTCACTTCACAGAATTCAACAATTTCTCCTCGGGGCTTCTACTGGGCCCCATCCATGGATAGGGAGGTCAGCTCGCCACTAATCCCTCCCCGTGAGAGGCGGGCGCGACCTAGCCCTAGCGGCTTGTCTAACCTTCTTGGGTGAGTGCGAGCCGGGTCACCGCGACTCGCCAAAATTCTGCCGAGGCGGACAGGCGGCCAAGTCGCGGATAAGGAGCGGGCTGCCAGCCATGGTGACCATTAGAACGGCTCGCAGATCGTGGGTCGTCGAACCCATCCGCAAATACCGGTTCGACGAATGGCGCCCCCACTCCGGTCGACGATTCTCTGAGCGAGCGGGAGGGGTGCAGGAGTCGTCTCGCCTGGCTCGCTCGCTTGAACAGAGCAGTAGCGGACCAGCCTCTTACCGCATGACCGCTTGTTGCTTGGGTGCGGGCCGCGGAACTTGGTTCGCTCGATTTTCCTGGCGGGGCCCGTTCAACGAACACGAGGTTGTACAGGGGCAAAACGATGCGAGAGGAGTTGAAATCTAGATAAAAATGGCCTAAATAAAGGTTATGGCCGAAACTCTCTAACGAGAAGACTCAAGAAACGAGAAATATATTACCACGATGGCGTAGCTCTCGACGAGAGCTTTCCGGATCTATGTTCAGTTGAAGATTTCGAGCACCGGAGTACCGTCGGCGGCCACCGGAAGATTCACGATGAGGAAACTCTCTATCTCGGTCGCTGCTCTAGTTCGGGAGAAAAAATATCGGAGAAGATGAAGTTCGGTTCTAAAACCTAAGTCTAAGAATATATATATATATAATGTTTATAAAAAGTTTTTTCAAAAACGGGTTATTTCGAGCGCTTTCGCGGGATGATGAGTACGATTATGATAGGCTTTTTTACTATCATAATTGTAATCATGTCTACCATTTCCTGCCCCTTTTGGTGTTGATTTCATGATAATAGCAAAGAAATTGTCGTATCATAGATAGAAGAGCGTATTTAGAAGTCCTTGTCAGTTCTTGTTATAAACTATTTACTGAGTCTATCATCTTTCTATTGCAGGTAATGCCAACCAATGGACCTAAAAGTCTCGGAGCAAACAGAGGAGTTCACGGAGTCTACATGGCTGATGACAGGACAGAAATTTGGTGCACATGGCCAGACACACGGCCGTGTGCCTACCCGTGTCCTATGCACCTGGAGCTGAAGAATTTGGGCGCAGACGATGGAACCTAACACGGGTATGGCACACGCCCGTGTGCCTACCCGTGTCATATTTGCACACGACTGCCAACCAACCCGTGTCTGAAGAACACGGCCGCATACACGGCCGTGTCCATACCCGTGTCATCTGACACGGCCCACTACCAGACACGCCTGCTCGTGGGGAACCGCCCAGGAACCGCCTAGAAACCGTCCACACGGCCTGGCACACGGCCGTGTGCGACCCCGTGTCCGACCTGTTTGCAAGGGAACTATAAATTTCCTGTAGAAAAATTTGTTTAGAACTTTTGGATCATTTCTGCATTGGAGAATTGCTGGAGGCCGAAGAGGAGCATCCAAGACAAGGAGGATTGAAGGGTATTTCATATGTAATTTTATTTAATCATTAACCCTTTGAATCCTTCCTTTCTCTTGATGATCCATCTTCAATTTATGTTTTAATTTGCATGAATTTCTCTTTGAACATTCTAGTAATCATGTATCACCTTGTTTATGTTATATTTGTAGTATTTTATTTGTGTTTATGCAATCAAACAAAGAGTTTAATCATCCCTTTGAATTACTTATTTGTTTTACACAATTTGCAATTGGCTAGTTTGAGAAATTGGTTCTTTGCAATGCTTTTGGTATGTTCATATTGTGATGATAATTCCCTTTGTAATTCAAACTTTATGATCGAGAGATATTCTGTTTGGAAAATTAGAACACGAATAAAAGGATTCATGTTAATTTAGATATAAAATTCATGAATTTATGTAGTAATAAAGGTATTTTGTTTAATGCGAACTTGAGTGTTGTGAATTGTTCGAGAGAAAATTTACTATCTTAGGTTTAGATTTGGAATTGCTCGAGAGAGAATTTTGATGAAAAATTAACCTTTACATTGCACAAATGTAACACTCTTTTCATGTCATGATCGCTTAGACATAAATGGATTTGTTCATGTAATTATTTAAAAGCTTCATGTTGTTATCATTTTTATTTCTCCAATACTGAATCATCCAATTGGTCATAGTTAGGTTAATGTAGTTTAAATATCACTTTTGTTTAGAGGTATGAAAATAAAGGGAGGGTGAGTACGAATAGTTGAAACGACCCTGTGGAATACGACACGAGATGTAGATTTCTCATATATTACGATTGATAGGTGCGCTTGCCTGAATGTTAATTCAATCTAGTTAAGTCCATCTACATAATTGTATTAGAATGTAGAATGAAATCACATTGAATTATTACTTGTTAGCAAGAAAAATCATCACGGGAACCCAAAATAGTGGTCTAGGAGGACTCCAAATCGACAAGTGTCCACCATAAAGTAGTAGATCTCGTCGAGGCGAACAAATTTCATGTTGACCAGTTTTTCGTACGACACCGTTTTGACCCTCAAAATGGTGCCCGAACTCAGACTGTACAGACTACTCGAGAGGAAATTGATTTACTCGAGATGGAGGGGTTTACTCGCATTGGAGGGGCTTACGCAAGATGGAGACTAGAGTTGGAGGCTTGGGGAACTCGATATAGTCATAGGGATCAAGATAAAAGGCATAGAACTCGAGTAGATCAGGTCTACTCGAGATAGAAGGCATAGAACTCGAGTAGATCAGTCGAACGGGCTATCTATGAGCAGTTTTGGGAAACTCTATAATAGAGGTCTTAGATTACTTCTAATCAAAAAGTTCCCAACATCAAAGTTGTAGACCTCATCGATATGAACAAATTTCATGTTGACCATTTTTTCCATACGGTATATTTTTGACCGTCAAAAAGGCATCAGAACATAAACAATAATTGACCTACTTGAGTTGCAGAATGACCTACCCGAGTAGCAGAATGACCTACACGAGTAGCAGAATTGACCTTGAAAGTGAGCAGTTAGATCAGGAATACTCTAGAGGGGGGGGGGGGGGGTGAATTGAGTATTTAGAGTTCTATAAACTTCTCTGCTGTATAATGCAGATTAGTTCAAGTGCAGTAGTAAATAAATCAAAATATAAAAGCACAGAAACTAACTAACACAGCCACAACAAGAAAACAACAGAAAGTGGGCAACCAGACGACACAAGAAATTTATAGTGGTTCCCCAACCTGGGTACATCCACTCTTCTACCACCTTGATAGGAATCCACTCAGGTTTTTGATCAGGTGTCTGACACCAATGAGCTTTTGATCAGGTGCTCAAAAAGCAAATCCCCAAGTCTTTTGATCAGGTGACTTGTAACCAGGATTCACTTTTGAAGGGAGATGACAAACCTTTACACAGTGGGGGTAAGAGAGTTGATTATGTCTTCTCTGTCAACAATCAGAGAGAAGACTTGTGGATTATTGATGGTAGCAAATGGCTCCCCCTGAGATATTGAATGGTTCAGGGAAATATGGAAGCCTTGCTGCAGGGTGATAGGCCTTAAACCTTTTAGCCTTTATCTACAGGATCTTCTTGATAGATTTGATAGTTGTTGTCCTTATAAGTCCTGGAGTGTTGAAGTAGGAAGACTCTTGATTTTGTATGATTGTCCATCTTCTTCTGAGAGCAGATCTTCTTTTTGTATCAGAGCTTTTGTGAAAGGAGTAGAGAAGCTATTGAAGTCAGACAGACTAAAAATCTCTGTGTCTGTGTATGCTGTGTTTCTGTAATTGCTCTGGTACTCTGATTGTTCTTACTTTCTTGCTTGCTTTCTTTCAGGAAAGAGAGAAAAATCTCTTTTATATTTCCTAAGGGAATTTCCTTTCGAAATTTGAATCCTTCTGCGGCAATCAATGCTGGCGGTCCTTGAAAATAAACTACATTGATTTCTTTCCGCAACTGTCCCTTGGAAATATGGAAAACAATAATTCTGATGAAAGTCGTGATTAATGTACCGTCCAACGGTAATATACAGAGAATATTTTATCATTAATCATTCAGAAATTATTGCCATAGACTAAGGACCGAAGAAATAAATGCTAAGTCTGGAATCGTCGAACTGATGACAGAATTCGTCGAGTTGATAACTGTGTTCGTCGACTGGAGTTCAACAACTATTCTGGACTTAGAATATTCACAATTGTATCTGAAATGAAAGTTAAAGTCTCCAGAATTCGTCGACCTAAGATTTGATTTCGTCGAGTTGAGTTTCTGAAGTTGTCAAATATTCTGTGTGTCGACACAATTACTCCTAGTGTCGACACAGGTGGTGTCGACTGATATCCTGTGTGTCGACACAAGTCTTTTGTGTGGTGTAAACACACCCTTTCCAAAGTGTCGACTGATGATCTGTGTGTCGACACAAGTGCTTCTAGTGTCGACTCAGTTGGTGTCCACATATACTCTGAGTGTCGACACAAGTCTTCGGTGTGGTGTCAACATAATCTTTCCAAAGTGTCGACTGATGATCTGTGTGTCGACACAAGTGCTTCTAGTGTCGACTCAGTTGGTGTTGACATATACTCTGAGTGTCGACACAAGTCTTCTAGTTCTAAGTTGTTGAAGTAGATAATCCAGAATTCGTCGGGCAGAGAACTAAATTCGTCGACCTGAGACTAGAGAACATAATCTTGATAGAATGTTGTAGTAGTCCAAAGATTCGTCAACCAAAGAATAAAGTTCGTCGACCAAAGTCTGATTCTAAGGACTTGGGATATCTTGATCTTTCCTGAACATGAAGTGTTGTTGCAATCCAAGTTTTCGTCGATCAGAGAATGTAGTTCCTCGAGCTCAGCTTAGAGAATTAACTCTGAGATCGTCGAACTGAGCACGACAATCGTCTACCTGAGTTCGACGAACGTCAAACTCACTTTACAGAGTCTTGAAATCTTCTAAGTCTTGAGTCTCTGACAGTCTTGTTGATAGCTGGTCCATGTGATGTTGACTCTAAGGACTTGGCCTAGACTCTAGGACACAACTATGACCCTGACTATACATTGTGGGTTATATGATCATAAATTAGTGAACCTAGCCCAAATCTTACTAGGGATCCAACAATCTCCCCCTATTTGGCTGAGGTCAGTAATTACAGACTCAAATCAAAATTGAAAAATAAACAAAGCACAAAAAGCATATATATGACAGAGATCAATAACACATGCAACAGATATATATATATATGCATAAGCTTTGTTCAGAATATAGAGCAGTTATAGATAATTGTGGAAAACAAAAAGTTCAAACTTTTCTTCTTATGTTTCTTTTCCTTTGGCATTTCTTGCTTGCTCTTCTCTCCAGGCTTTGTGAACACAATCTCTCTGTTTGGATCTGAAGCTTCCACTTTTGTCATTGTCATATCATTAGCCCATATAATCTTCAAGGATGTAGCTCTGGGGACAACTGCTTCTGGGTGCAACTTCATGTAATCATCAACATTGAAAAACTTGTTTGCTTTATCAAACCTCTTGAGCTCTTCTTTCCTGTACTTTGACATTGTTGAGTATTCAGAAGGATCTTTTCCTTCAGCTTTGGCTTTGTTAATCATAGAAAGGCCTCCAATTTCCTAGAACCTGGTCATTCTAGCAGTAGTAGCTGTTTCATGATCTTCAAAAGGAACAGGAGGAGAAGATGGTCTTTTAGAGCCTTCAGCTGGTTGATGTTCAGTGGATTGTTGTTGTTGTTGTTGTTGTTGTTGATGATGTTGCTGCTGCTGTTGATGTTGTTGTTGTTGCTGATGTTGCTTTCCTGAAGAGTATTGCCTGTGTTGGTTGCTTCCATATGATCTCCTTTGGTGTCTTTGATATGTTTGAAGTTGGGCAGATCTTTGAGAATATGTGCTTGAAGCACCAACAGCTGGAGGAGGTGGAGGAGGTGGATCTTTTCTGAATCTTTGAACTGGAGGAGGAGAGTACCTTCTGGTTTTCTTCCTCCCCTTCTGCTGATTTTTGGATAACCACATCCAAGATGGCATCCCTTTGTATGGAGTTATCTTTTGGAGAATATAATAGGGAGTGTCATTGTTTGGATTTGGCTTTGGAGTAGGAGGAGGAGGGGCTTTTCTTTTCTTTGATACTAACTTCCTCTTAGTTGCATCATATGAATCATCTTCCTCATCCTCATAATCATCATTATCATTATTTGATCCTTGAGGGTTATCATAGAGGTCATTGAGTGCTTTCAGAGCATCTGCAGAAATGTTTGGATTTTCAGGAGCTTGAGCAAAAACTTCAACAGGACCAGGAGAAGAAGCCATAGGAGAGACCGGAGAACTGGTTCTGACAGTGCTTTCAGCAGCTGCCTTACTTTCTTCTTCTATATCAGCCAAAATCAAATCATCCAGATTTGGTATGGGTGAGTCATCCATTACCAATGTTGGAACAGAAATAACTTCTTCTGGAGATGGCATGACTGCTGGCTTTGAAATAACAAAACTATCTCTAAGTTGCTTAACAACTTTTGGAGAGATTGGAGATGTATATGGTACAATAGGCAACGATGGCTTAGTAGGTACTGCTGGAATATAATTCAGAAAGGCAGTATCAAAACTTTTCAATAAATCAACTAAGTTTACTGTGGGATTAATTATGAATTCAGAAACAGAAAGAATGTCTTCAGCAACTGTCTCTTCATGGACTAACTCATCAAGTTCCATGTCAGTCTCAATGAAATGAATCAAATCAATTAAATCTCTATCATTAGGAATAAAATCTGCATCTCCTGGAATTAAATCTGTATCTGCTAGTAGTGCTTCTGCCTCTGCTGTTACCGGAGCTGCTGGAGCTGAGATTTCTGCTTCTGCTGGAGGTGCTGCAGCTTCTTCATTAAGCATCTCCCCCTGCCTGGTTTTATTGTACACTGGAGCCAGGCCCCTAAATGAAAAGGGGGCAGCATTGAAGGCAAAAAGTTGAGCAGATAGAGTAGATATAGAGGCAACAAGATGTATAATGGCCTCTGCTATGATTGATTTTATGAGGTGTGTGATGAGAGCAATGATGGAAGATATGGTGGAGGGGTCAAATGTTGGAGCAGTGGATGGTTCAGTAGAATGTTTGGTGGAGACATTTTGAGGGATGGTAGATGTTGGAGATGGAGGAGGGACATCTATCATGGGGACATCCTGAGTGGATGGATGTGGAGGAGGAGGAGAATTGGGAGGAGAGGTCGGGATATTGAAGAATGATATTGAGGATAAGTGTGGTGGAAGAGGAGATGAGGGTGGTGTTGGATCTGGTGTAGCATTGGGGGATATGGGTGATTGAGGTGGAGTGGGTTGGTGGTAATCCTGAATAGGAGATGAGGGGATGTTGGTAAGATCTAGTGGTGGAGAGGTGGCAGAAGATGTAACTGTAGTAGGGACATGAACTTCTTGGAGTTATTATGGTTGTTGAGTTGTTGGAAGAGATGGAGGTGTGGGGATGATCTCTTCAGTGGGGTGGGGAGTGGCTCTTACAGCCTTATTGCTTTCAGAAGCTGGGGTGGAAGAGGTTGAAGCCTTTGATGGCTTAGTTATGGTCCTCTCCCACCTGCCAAACAAGGTGCATGTGAGCCTCTTGCTGGCATTAATGAATATGGTCCGTGAGACCTGGGATTCAGTAGCCTTCTCCTTCAGGAAGATCCCTAGGATCCTTCAAAAGCAAACTTCTTTCTTGTTGTTCTTTTTCTTTATCAAATCAAATATGATTTGAGCCCAATCCACTTCCTTCTTATTAGTCACTACACACATAACCAGAAACTGGTGTCTGGTAATGTAGTCATGGGTAGTATGCTTGCCTAACAAAACGTTTCCTACAATATCTGCCAAGAACTTAAATTCGCCAGACAGATGTTTCTTTAACAACTTATTGGGATTATATCCAGTATATCCCATTAAACTCAACATCATATCTTATTCTTCTGAATCGATTTCTAATTGTTCTTCACCATTAATCAATCCAAAAATCTCAGGAAGTACAGTGGGAGATAAATATACAAAGTTACCCGCAATTGTTCCGATCATAGTGTTCTCCTCTGATGTAGATATATAAACTCACTCCCTGATTTCAGTTGCAGACAGTTTTATCTTTGTTGACATCAGATTTTTAAGTTTCTGTTCCACCAGAAGTTCCAGTATATGCAGAAATATTGGATCTGAATGTTGAAAGGATTCGAAGTCGACTTCAAAGCCAGTGTCAAACTTCATTCCGGTTAGGGCACTTGCTGGAATAGCCACTGGAATCACCTGCAAGAGAGACAAACGATGATCAAGTGCAAGAGAACAGAAAGCGTGGGATGGAGGTCGAAGAAAAACCTAGATATAAGATTTTCCAGAATATGAATCGACAAACTCCGTTCTACGAAAATTAAGAAATTCTTCGACCTGAGATCGACGAAATAATTAAAAGTCAAATAATTCGTCGAGCTCTGTCTGAAGATTTGAAGACATTTCGTTGAGCTCCGTTCGACGAAAGTTTTCTGAAGTGAATTCGTCGATCTCCGTTCGACGAAAACAACTTCACTCACAGAGGTTCGTCATCCTGCGTTCGACGAATATCTCACAAACTTTCCATAGTTCATCGAGCTTCGTTCGGCGAACTTTGGCAAATTCGTCGAGTGCAGACATAAATTAAACTAAGTCTTCTCCATTGATCATTCCCAGCTGATTTATAAAAAAGAGATGATTTCTCTCATCCAGAGGTTTGGTGAATATATCAGCCTTTTGTAAATCAGTGTAGATATAAACAAGCTTAATTTTATTTTTGTCTACACACTCTCTTATGAAATGATGCCTAATATCTATATGCTTTGTCCTACTGTGATGGACTGGATTCTGTGTTATGACTATATCACTTGTGTTATCACAAAGTAGAGTTGAATTATTTAAGTTGATACCATAGTCTAGTAATTGATTTTGTATCCACAGTATCTGGGAAAAACAGCTACCTGCTGCAATGTATTTTGCCTCAGTAGTTGAGGTAGATACAGATGACTGTTTCTTACAAAACCAGGATACTAATCTCATACCCAGAAACTGGCAAGTTCCTGAAGTGCTTTTTCTATCCACCCTGCATCTAGCAAAATCAGCATCTGAGTATCCAGTTAACTCAATTTCTGATTCTGTGGGATACCATAGGACTAGAGTAGCACAACCCTTTATATATCTTAAAATTCTTTTTAGGAAAATAAGGTGAGATTCTTTTGGGTTCACCTGGAACCTAGCACAAAAGGCATGTGGCAAACATGATATCAGGTCTGCTTGCTGTAAGGTATAACAGGGATCCAACAATGGCCCTATATAGTTTCTGATTCACAGGTTTCCCATGTGCATCTGAATCAATTACAGTATTTATAGCCATAGGTGTCTTCTATGCTGAGGCATCAGCCATCCCAAACTTTTTGATAAGCTCTTTAGCATACTTATCTTGGGAGATGAATATGCCATCAGGGAGCTGCTTCACTTGGAGGCCAAGGAAGTAGGAAAGCTCACACATGCTACTCATTTAAAATTTATAATGCATGAGGTCAGAGAATCTCTTGCACAATTTTGAATCAGTAGACCCAAATATTATGTCATCCACATATATTTGTACTAACAGTATTTGATCCTTATGATGTCTAGTGAAAAGTGTTCTATCTACAATGCCTCTAATGAATTTATGCTCTAAGAGAAAGCTGGCTAGAGTCTCATACCAAGCTCTTGGAGCTTGCTTTAGACCATAGAGAGCTTTATGCAATTTGTAAACATAGAGGGATGATTCAGAGAAACAATACCCGGAGGTTGTTCAACATACACCTCTTCCCTGAGTACTCCATTCAAGAATGCAATTTTTACATCCATTTGATAGAACTTGAATCTATTGTAAGCTGCATAGGCAAGGAATATTCTGATTGCTTCCAACCTTGCAACAGGTGTAAAGATCTTGTCATAATCTATTCCTTCTTCTTGCCTATATCCTTGTGCAACAAGCCTGACTTTATTCCTCACTATTACTCCTTGTGCATCCAACTTGTTTATGTAGAACCATTTGGTTCCAATGACTGGGTAGTCTTGAGGCCTTGGAACCAAATCCCAAACTCTACATCAATCAAACTGATTTAATTCCTCCTGCATTGCAATGATCCAGTGGGGATCTTGCTCTGCATCATGGATGGATCTATTCAATCTGTGAGAGAAAACAAGCATGCATCAAATCTTGGTTTAGTTGATGCCTTGTCTGTACACCTGCTGATATGTTTCCAATAACTTGAGATCTGGGGTGATCCCAAAGTGTGACAAGATCAGCTGGTGGAGTTGGTTCTGCAACAGCATTTGGAATTAATTCCTCCTGTGCAATTATGTTTGCTATTGGGGGAATATCACTCCCTTCAATGTCTTCATCTTCACTTTCTTCAATGACTTGTGGAGAAGGATGAGTTGGAACCTCTTGGGTAAGGTTTAGTCCATCCAAACTCTCACACAAGTGATGTACCTGCAAGTTGCTTCTCGTAGAAATTTCTTTCTCCTTGCAAGACATGTTAGCTTCATCAAAAGTAACATGGATATACTACTCAATTTTTAAAGTTGATTTGTTATAAACCCTATAGGCTTTGCTTACTTGGGAATATCCTAGAAAAATTTCCTCTTCAGCATTTGCCTCAAACTTTCAAATATATCTTTTGTTGTTTGTGTGAATATAACATATACAACCAAAAACTTTAAAATTATTTATTTTAGGTTTCTTCCCTTTTAGTAATTCATAGGGAGTCCTATTCTTTTGCTTATGTATCAGGCTTCTGTTCAAGACATAGTTTGCAGTGTTCACAGCCTCTACCCAAAAGGATAGTAGCATGTAAGCATCTTCAAGTAATGTACCTGCAGCTTCAATGAGTGTCCTATTTTTTCTTTCAGCTACCACATTTTGTTGAGGAGTTCTAGGAGCTGAGAAGCAATGCCTGATACCTTCCTTCTCACAGAACTCATGCATAAGAAGAGACTTAAACTCCATACCATGATCACTTCTGATCAATGCAACATGAGTAAAGAACTCAATCTGTATGGTCCTGAGAAAATCTGTAAGAACCTTGAAGATATCTGACTTAGATCTCAGAAAGGATACCCAAGTGAACCTGGAGAAGTCATCTACAATAACCAAAGTGTAGGATTTCCCTCCTAGGCTTTGTACAACAATGGGTCCAAATAGATCCATGTGTAGCAAATACAAAATCTTAGGTGAATCACTTTTATTAATCGATTTGAAACTAGATTTAGTTTGCTTGCCTAATTGACAAGCCCTGCAAAGGCCTTCCTTCTTGAAGGGACTAAAAGGTAAACCTCTAACAAGGTTGTCTTTTGATAGCTTGGTAATGTTTTTCAGGTTTACATGACCTAGTCTTTTATGTCATAAATCATTCTGGTTTCTAATTAAGTTAAGTAAACAGATATCAGAATTGGCAGATAGAAAATCAACTAAATATATGTTGCCTTATCTATTTCCAATTAAAAAAGTTTGATTTTCGTTATTTGAAATAATACAAGAAGATGAATTGAATTGTACCTAATAACCTTCATTACATAACTAACTTATTGAGATGAGGTTATGTTTAAGTCCTCTGGCATAAGTTACTTTCTTAAAAGTTATAGCTCCAATCTTCACTTCTCCAAAACCTTCTGACTGACAACATTTGGAATCACCAAAGATAACCTTTGGCCCCAACTTGGAATTATAGTTGGATAGATTATCCTTGCTGCCTATCATATGTTTGGAGCAGCCACTGTCCAGGTACTAAGGTTGATTCACACTTGGACAGCTCTTCACCTGTAATGAAAAACAGTTAAATATTCTTGACCCAGGTTACCTTGGGTCCTTTGTTTTCCTGGTATGAAAAGCTGGAAATAACAGAATATTCTGGTTGGGATTTTTATCCTAGAGGGTGATATCTCCTAGGTGGTACGACCCAATCAGCTAGTGGATGAAAGGCTTTCCTGGAATTATTTAAGTTTCTATTATAATTAAAGTTTTGGTTAAGTCTTTCTGGGTTCGACGAATTTCTGTGAGTTCATCTACCAGAGTTCGACAAATAAGGTTGAGATCGTCGATCTCTGCCCAAAGAATGAATATAATCATTTTCTTTGCCCCTTGTTCGTCGACCTCTACTCGACGAACCATATAGAGTTCGTCGATCGTAGTTAGACGAATAACTACAACTATAGTTTGCGTTCAGAGTTCGTCGATCTAGGTTCGACGAACTGGCTAGATTTCGTCGATCTAAGTTCGACGAATTCTGCTGAACCTTGTTACCTATGGTTTTCTAGTTGTTGGTTTTCTGAGCTATTGATTTAGAAATATTTTCTATTGTTTGTTTATTGATTACCTTTTCTTTTCCCTTAGCAATGACAAATTTTATGGGGGTTGTTAAGATGTTCTTCTTGAGAATGGGGGGGGGGGGCAAACCTGATAAAGCACCTAAGCCTAGCTTGCCATTAAGTCTGCCATTCACTGTGTTTTTGATGTCCATCAGCTTGAGGCTTCTTCCATTAAGAGTTTCCTCAAGTTGTGTACCCTCACAAAGCTCAGTTTTTAACAATGTTATTTGCTCATTAACTAAGTATAATTCAACTTTTAACCTATTATTTTCAGAGTTAATGTTTTCTAAATTTCCTAATTTTTCCCTAAGGGTTTTAATCTCTTTTTTGAATTTATTAAGTCTATACACATTGATTTAAATTCAATTTTAAAAGAATCTGAAGTGTAATCAAAAGAAGATAGTACCTTATCAGCTTCTAAATCTGAAGCTTCTTCATTTTATGATTCCTCTTCTTCTGAATTGCTCTTGTAAGCATCAATTGCCATGAGGCAAACCTCCTTAGCCCTTGCTTCTTCCTCATCTTCACTGGAGCTGGAAGATGTTGATTCATATTCAGTTTCACTCTAGGTTTCAGCCACAAAACCCTTTTCCTTCCTCTTGTATTTGCTGGAAGAAGATTTTCTGGTGTGTTGTTTCCTGATGTCTTTCTCTCTTCTCTTCTCTTTCTTATGGTTCTCTGGACACTAAGAGAGGAAGTGCCCGGGTTTCCTGCACCCAAAACAAACCACTTCTTTAGTAGGTGTACTATCATACCTGGGTTTATCATCTTGCCTAGATGACTTTCTTCTGAAGTCCTTTCTTGCCATCTTGTAGAATCTTCTGGCAAATAGACTAATGAGCTCTTCATTTAATGTTGATGTCTCTGTCTCCTCAGCAGACTTGAAAGCTATACTTTGCTCTTTTCTGGCTGGTGGAGGTGTCCTTTGCTCTGCTGCCTCCCTGGACTTGATCAATTGTTCATAAGACTTTAACTTGCCCAATAGAGATTCTGTAGATATCTCATTTAGTCTTCTGGCCTCCTTGATGGGCCGGATCCTTGAATCCCATGAGCTAGGGAAGTACATCAGGATCTTGTCATTCACATCTATGAGGGTGATGTCCTTGTCCAAGGTTTTTAGCTCATTGATGATTGAGCTTAACCTGTTATACATATCAGCTACTGATTCAACTTCTTCTTTCTTGAAGTTCTCATATGAGGATATGAGGTTGGATCTCCTATCCTTTCTCTCATCAGCTGAACCAGCCACCATCTGATTTAGTGAATCCCACATGGCTTTGGCTGAGGTGCATTCAGCCACCTTCTGAAAAATATCATCTGACATAGTCTGTGCCAGTATGTTCATAGCCTTGGCATCAGCTATCTTTGCCTTCTACTGGGCTTCAGTCAACTCAGGTGGTGGAACTGCAGTAGTGCTTGTAGATGTTGCAGAAGTTGAAGCTTCAGGGGGACCTGTCAAAATAGAGTTGTATATATCCTCATCAATAGAATTCATGTATAATTTAATTCTTGTCTTCCAGATGGCAAACCTGTTTAGGTTGCAAACTGGAGGTTTAGTACTTGCATAGTCCTTGTTTTGTGCCATAGTTGTGTATATAAATCTAATATGGAAATAAAAAATAAAATTTAGATCTAACAAAGGATCTTTGATTCAAGGGTTAGCTTGTACAACCAAAGGAACCTACTCTGATACCAATTGAAAGTGAGCATTTAGATCAGGAATACTCTAGAGGGGGGGGGGGTGAATAGAGTATTTAGACTTTTATAAACTTCTGTGCTGGATAATGCAGATTAGTCTAAGTCCATTAGTAAATAAATCAAAATATAAAAGCACAAAAACTAACTACCACAACCACAAAAAGAAAACAAAAGAAAGAGGGCAACCAGATGACACAAGAAATTTATAGTGGTTCCCCAACCTAGGTACATCCACTCTTCTACCACCCTGGTAGGAATCCACTCAGGTTTTTGATCAGGTGCCTAACATCAATGAGGCTTTCATCAGGTGCTCAAAAACCAAATCCCCAAGTCTTTTGATTAGGTGACTTGTAACCAGGAATCACTTTTGAAGGGAGATGACAACCCTTTACACAGTGGGGGTGAGAGAGTTGATTTTGTCTTCTCTGTCAACAATCAGAGAGAAGACTTGTGGATTATTGATGGTAGCAAATGGCTCCCCTGAGATATTGAATGGTTCAGGGAAATATGGAAGCCTTGTTACAGGGTGATAGACCTTCAAACTTTTAGCCTTTATCTGCAGGATCTTCTTGACAGATTTGATAGTTGTTGCCCTTGAAAGTCCTGGAGTGTTGAAGTAAGAAGACTCTTGATTTTGTATGATTGTTATTCTTCTTCTGAGTGCCGATCTTCTTTTTGTATCAGAGCTTTTGTGAAAGGAGCAGAGAAGCTGTTGAAGACAGACTGACTGAAAATCTCTGTGTCTGTGTATGCCGTGTCTCAGTAATTGCTCTGGTACTCTGATTGTTCTTACTTGCTTGCTTTCTTGCTTTCAGGAAAGAGAGAAAAATCTATTTTGTATTTCCTGAGGGAATTTCCTTTCAAAATTTGAATCCTTCTGCGGCAATAAATGTTGGCGGTCCTTGAAAATAAACTGCATTGATTTCTTTCCTCAACCATCCCTTGGAAAAATGGAAAACAATAATTCTGATGAAAGCCGTGATTAATGTACCGTCCAACGGTAATATTCAGAGAATATTTTATCATTAATCATTCAGAAATTATTGCCATAGACTAAGGACAGAAGGAATAAATGTTAAGTCTGGAATCGTCGAACTGATGACAGAATTCGTCGAGCTGATAACTGTGTTTGTCGACTGGAGTTCAGCAACTATTCTGGACTTAGAATATTCACAGTTGTATCTGAAATGAAAGTTAAAGTCTCCAGAATTCGTCGACCTAAGATTTGATTTTGTCGAGTTGAGTTTCTGGAGTTGTCAAATATTATGTGTGTCAACACATTTACTCTTGGTGTCGACACAGGTGGTGTCGACTGATATCCTGTGTGTCTACACAAGTATTCTGTGTGGTGTCGACACAACCTTTCCAAAATGTCGACTGATGATCTGTGTGTCGACACAAGTCTTCTAGTTTCGACTCAGTTGGTGTCGTCATATACTCTGAGTGTTGACACAAGTCTTCTATGTGGTGTCGACACAACCTTTCCAAAGTGTAGACTGATGATCTGTGTGTCGACACAAGTGCTTCTAGTGTCGACTCAGTTGGTGTCGACATATACTCTGAGTGTCGATACAAGTCTTCTGGTTCTAAGTTGTTGAAGTAGATAATCCAGAATTTGTCGGGCAGAGAACGGAGTTCGTCAACCTGAGACTAGAGAACATAGTCTTGATAGAATGCTGTAGTAGTCCAAATATTCGTCGACCAAAGAATAAAGTTCGTCGACCAAAGTCTGATTCTAATGACTTGGGATATCTTGATATTTCCTGAACTTGAAGTGTTGTTGTAATCCAAGTTTTCGTCTGAAATATATTGTACCTAAACACCTAGAGGGGGGGGGGGGGTGAATAGGTGACTTGAATCTTTTTACCTTTTTTAGGCAGAATTCAGAATCTAACACAGAATTATAACTACTTTAATACAACACACATTCAGCAATCACAGCATTCCACAGCACACAGTAGACACACAGTTTTATAGTGGTTCCCCAAGGTTTGGGTACATCCACTTTCCCCCTTCGCCTATCTAGCAGTGTACTAGATTCAGCCCAACTTCTCCAATATCTTAGATCCTCAGATCTCACACTCAGAACCCACAAAACTGGTTCCTACACCTCAGGCCCAAGACCCTACAACTCAGCTTCTTCACAAAGCCTACACTCAGCCACCAAGGCCTACACTCAGCCACCAAGGCCTACACTCAGCCACAACAGGCCTACACTCAGAGATTTCAATCTCCTACACTCAGGCACTCAAGCCCAACACTCAGCCTTTATAATTACAGGCTTACAAGACTCAGATCCCTAAGGATCCTACAAGATAAAATGAATACAACAATTGTAACTCAACAACTCTGAGAAAAGAGAGAAGAGTTGTGAGTTTCTTGATGAGTTCTTGGAAGAACTCAGCTGAAATCAATCTGACTTGGCTTTCTTCAAAGCTTCTTGAATGTAGAACTCAATAAGATTGATCTCCTCTGTAGTTGATCCTTGACCTCTGCTACTTAAGATTCATAACAAATCTGAACCCTTCTTCTCAGCCTGGTTCCAACGGCTGACTTCTTGGATGGAGCTCTCTCTCTCCAACTTCTTAGATCTTTACTAGATTCTTCAAGGAATAGCTAGATCTTCTTTGTATATATCACTTGTACTTGTGTTCAATCTCAACAACCGTTTCTGTAGACAGTGTAAGCCTATTTATAGGCCTTCTTCATGATAACCGGCTGGTCCGATCCATAACTGATTTCTGACAACTCTGACAGGTGCAGTAGACCGGCTGGAATGGTAGTTGTCAAGTCATCCAGTCAGTTCTTGAAAATTCTGTAACTGTCTGTAAGTGTCGAGACTGTCTGTCTTTAAGTGTCGACACTTATAGACCAAGTGTCGACACAAGTTGTCTAAGTGTCGACACTAGCCTACAAGGTATCGACACAACACCTTGTGTTGTAGATTTTATATCTCGACACAGCTTCTTCTTCATGTGTCGACACTGATATTGAGTGTCGACACAACACTTTGTTCTTCAGCACTTTGTTGACTTCTTGTAAGTGTCGACACAACTCCTTTGTGTCGACACATCTTTATGTGTTGAACTTGTCAGTGTCGACACTGCTTCTTGGTGTCGACACATGTCTTTAGTGTTGATACTTGCTGAGTGTCGACACAGATCCTTGTGTCGACACATTCTTCTTCTGTTGAGACTTTTGCTGAGTGTCGACACTTCTTATTAGTGTCGACACTTGTACTTATAATTTTTGCTGAACTTTGCTAAGTGTCGACACAGCTCCTTGTGTCGACACTTTCTTCAAGTGTTGAGTCTTCAGCTAAGTGTCGACACATTTTTCCTTGTGTCGACACTTTCTTCAAGTGTTGACTCTTCTGCAGTGTGTCGACACATTGTGCTGGGTGTCGACACTTTCTGATGTAGACACAGTTTCTCTGGGTGTCGACACAACTGCTAAGTGTCGACACTTTCTTCACTGCACTTGTCTTCATTGTGTGTCGACACAGCTCCATGTGTCGACACTTTCTGTCTGGTGTCGACTCTGCATCCCTGGTGTCGACACAATGACTCCAAGTGTCGACACTGCTTGCCTGGGTGTCGACACAGGTCTTCTTAAGTGTCGACACTTTCCCTCTGGGTGTCGACACATGGACTTAGAAACTTTTCCTTCTTTCCTGTAAATACTTAACCTGCACAAGTAAACTCAAAATACATCAAATACATTTTGATGTATATCATTGAGTTGGGTGAGGCTTCTTCAAATCAGGTACATTTAAACCAATGTACCCAATAATCTCCCCCTATTTGGAGAAGTCATAACCCTTAGTCAATGATATACACCATATAGAATAAAATCAAGTATGATGTAAAACAGGATTATGTAATTAGGAAAGAACATCACATGTATTAAACAAACATGCATATACATATAACATCTCGGAACAATTATGAAATAGATTTAAAACACATCATATTGTTCTCACAACTTTGTAATATTCATTATACAAAAGTTTTACATAGTGTTTGAAAAACACAAGATTACAATTGTAAACTGAATAAAATTCTATTCTATTTTTGTTCAGCCTCCTTGATCACTATCCCTTTTCCAGCTTGTACTTTGGCTTGTATAGGAGCTTCAGCAGCTTCAGTATCAACAGGTTTCTTCCCTTTCAGCTCCTTCTTCTTAAGTTCCTTAGCTTTAATCTTTTGCCTTTCAAAATAATGTTAAGGCTTGGGAAAGTACTTGCTAGGCTCCTAGGCAGTAGGAGGTAGCTTTCCCATCTTGGCCTTCCTTCTATATTGGACTATTGCTTCTTGCCTTGTCTCATGTTTCCTCCATTCAAGTTCAGAAAACCATTTATTTTTGTCTTGAATGTTATCTTTTGCAGCTTTCCATGCAGTTAAGATAATGTTCCTGGAAGTGGGGCTCCACTGCTCAAAGTCTGGTCTTTATTCAGCTTGCTCCCTGAATCTCTTCTTAGACAATATGGTTTCTTCTTCTTTCTGCATAGCTTCTTGCATAGCTTCAGAGACTGGCTGAACAACTTTCTCTAGGATAACCTTCTGAGTACCATCAGGTGGACTATACATGGTCTGAATATCAGTATGTACCATATAAAAATCTGGAGGAGGGTAGATGACTTGAGCCACTTCAGGTTGCTCCCCTCCTAGATATGCAGGATTAATCCCAGATTCTGCAACATTATCATCATCACAAAGAGGAGGATATCCAAGAGTAGCTCTGATAGAAATAGAAATCCATTTAGCATGATCAGAGCTGGCTTTGACTAACACTCTCTCCCCCTTTATGACTTCTCTAACCATGTGATCCCTCAGATCATCAATTTGAAATCTTATTTGGGCATCCAAATATTTGACTCCATCTTTAAAATAAGGTTTAAACCTTTGGAGTTTGTCAGTGATGATCTTCTGAGAGTCTTGTATGACAGTCTTAACCGCAGTTATTTCTTCTTGGAATGCTTTATCAAATTCTGCTTTAGCAGTAGCAGTAGAAGTAGTCAGTCCAGCAGCTATGTTCTGCATCTCAGTGATAATGTCATTGTGAGACTCTGTCAAATTATCATTCATCCTGATTTAATTTTCCAGTACATAGCCTTGCTTGACTTCAAGTTCATCCACTTGAGCTTTTATCTTCTCCTGATGTGTAGCCAAGTACACCACTGCATTCCCTCCCTTGTGGAAGCAGTCTGTCATCTCCTTCTTATTGAGATTCATCTCAAATCTTATGGACTTAATATCCTGTGCCACATCAAACTGAAGAGATTTGTGCCCCTCATCCACATATGTCTCTATAGCTTTCCTGTGCTCATCAAGTTTAATCTGCAGTGCAACCATTAGAGCACTATAATCAACTGTCGGTGCTGGCTGTGATATAAGCTGTTGTGCAATAGTTTGCAAAGCCTTTTTGTAATTCTGACTTCTTCTTTTGAATACTTGAAATTTCTTTTTCTTTGCCCTTGCAGCTTCCTCATCTTCAGAAGCTGATGTGCTTGCAATTTCTACCCTCTCTTTAGGTAGCTCCTCAACAGCTTGGGGCCTCTCAGGCTCTTGCCTTGCAGGTTCTTCCAGAATTACTACTTGCTCCCCCACAACTGGAGCATTCTCCCTCTCAGCAGCAGCACAATCCTTGTCAAAATATGTTTGATCCAGATTTAGGAAAAGATCTTCCATGGTATATTCTTGTGGAGAATGAGCTGGAGAAATTCTTGGCTCATCTACCATAGGATCAGATACAACTTGAACTGTAACAGATGTGTCTTCCATGACAACATCTGGAACTTGCTGATTAACATTAATGAAGGAATCAGACAAAACATTATCCTCTATAAGGAAATCTAAAGCATTATGCTCAGTTATTACCTCAAGGATGATGTTTGTTGCTTGTTCACTCTCAAGTGTAGTTGGTTCTTCCACAACCAGGCTCCCCCTGGACTGAATCCTGGTGTAAGGGGCTAGCTGGTGGTAGCTCCCCCTGCTTCTCTGCAACATCTTGTTGAGCTGTAGACTTCTCAGCATTTCCTTCTTCATTCTCATGAGGTGTGAAGACAACTTGCTCTTCACTACCAGAGCTGCTAGTTGACTCTTGAGCTACTGGGGCAGCTTTCTTTTTCTTCTTTTGAGATGTTACTTTCTCAGGTGTTAATTTCTCAGGGGTTGGCATCTCCTTTGACAAAACCCTGTCCCATTTAGAGAATATCCTCAAGTCCATTTTCCTCATATGGTTGATTTTACTTCCAGCAGCTTGACCCATATTTTCTGGTATAATACCAGCAAGGTATAGACTTAAGATCCTGCCCAAGTTGGGCTTCTTTAGGCTTTCCTTAATCTTCTCAAAGATTACTACAGACCAGTCATTTTTCAGAGTGAAGATTATCCTTGTCATAATAATAAACATATGGGCAGATACCCTGTCATGCCCTCCTGGCTTACTCAAAATTACTTTTCCTACAATTTCAGAGAGGAATTTCTCTTGGCTGTTCATGCCCTTTCTATTAAACACTGATCCAATTTTCATTTTAGAATCCAGACCACACCATGCCAATGCATCTCTGGTTCTGGAAGCAGTAACCTCTTCTTCTTCCTGAGTTCTTGGTAACTGAAGGACTTTCCTCAAACTTTTTGGTGAAACCTTAACCTTTTCACCATGAACCCTGGACTTGATCTTGAATCCAGTGTCGTCTAGGGTTGCTCCATTGAGAAATTCCAAGACTTCTTTCTTCCAGATTTTAGTTGGCTCTGAAACAAGATATTCTAACCCTGAATTGGTGACTAGGGTTATCACAGTCTTGAACTCTGGGTCTGCATCACCAAACGCGTCTCACACCAGTTCATAGCCTTCATTAACGTTCCACTCGAGCTTTGGAGCCATTAGGGTTTGAAGAATTTGAACTGAGAGAAGAGAGGTGTCGACACACAAGTTTGGTCTCGAAACTTTTGAAAGCGTGTCGACAAACTAAGGCAAAATCCTATTTATACCTTTCTAGGTTTGAAGATGAAAAGGCGGGCAGCTAACTTAAATTGTGTCGACACTGTCGATAAGTGTCGACACTGACTTATAATGTCTTGACACTTACGTGTCGACACAAGTTTAGTCAACAGATTATATGTGTCGACACTTGTTTATGTGTCGACACCACTGAACTCGACATTTAGTTGAGACTTTACTTAGACAATTCTGAGTAAAACCTAAGTGCCGACACCACCTTGGATGTGTCGACACCTACTTGTCATGTGTCGACACTAATTCTCTGAAGTGTCGACACCAACTTCCGAGATGTGTCGACACCTTTTTCCTGAAGTGTCGAACCACTTTTCTGTGTCGACACAGATATCTCTGTGTGTCGACACCTTTTTACTTAGTCATTTCCAATTCTATAAACTTCCTCTAAGTTTATCAAGCTGATGTTGTATCCATAGAAGTTGAGCACATCAACTTCCTGCAGCCACATATTCTGATTCTGCAGTGGAGATAGCCACACTTGTTTGCTTTTTACTATTCCATGAAATCAGTCTTCCACCTAGGAATTGACAGGTTCTAGTTGTGCTTTTTCTATCTTCTTTGCATCCTGCAAAGTCTGCATCTGAATAACCTGTTAGTTCAAAATCCCCATTCCTAGGGTACCAGAGGCCTAGATAAGGTGTACCCTTTAGATATCTCAATATTCTTTTGACTGCTGTCAAATGAGACTCCTTAGGGCATGCTTGATACCTTGCACAGACACATGTAGCATACATGATATCTGGTCTACTTGCAGTCAAATATAATAGGGAGCCAACTATCCCTCTATACAAAGACTCATCTACAGGTTTCCCTGCATCATCCTTGCTAAGAGACATACTTGACCCCATAGGAGTCTTCATGGTACTGGATGAATCCATACCATACTTCCTTATGAGTTCTAGGGTGAACTTAGACTGGCATATGGATAAACCATTCTCAGTCTGTCTTACATGGAGACCCAAGAAGAACTTAAGCTCTCCCATACTACTCATCTCAAATTGACCTTGCATTAGTTTTGCAAACATTTTACAAAGGCTACTTTCAGTAGACCCAAATATAATGTCATCTACATATATTTGGACTAGTATTACTTTGCCTCTGGATTCCCTAAGGAATAGAGTCTTGTCTATTTTCCCCCTTGTGAACTTATTCTCAATGAGGAAACTAGACAGGGTTTCATACCAAGCCCTAGGGGCTTGCTTTAACCCATATAATGCTTTCCTAAGTCTATAAACATGATTAGGTTGAGTTGAATCAACAAAACCTGATGGTTGTTCCACATAGACTTCCTCTTTTAGATTACCATTCAAAAATGCTGACTTGACATCCATTTGGTAAACTTTAAATCCTTGAAAAGTTGTATAGGCCAGGAACATCCTTATGGCTTCCAGTCTGGCTACTGGAGCAAAGGTTTGATCAAAATCAATACCTTCTTCATGCCTATATCCTTTAGCAACCAATCTTGATTTGTTCTTAATGATGACTCCATGTTCATCCATTTTGTTCCTAAAGATCCACTTGGTTCCAATTATGTTGTGGTCCTTTGGTTTAGGAACAAGCTCCCAGACCTTGCACCTTTTGAACTGATTCAGCTCTTCTTGCATTTCCTCAATCCAATGAGGGTCTAGGATGGCTTCTTCAAACTTCTTTGTTTCAACTTGGGATAGAAAACTGGAGTAGATTGCTGCATTCAGATTTCTACCCCTTGTTTGTACCCCTTGTCTTGGATCACCAATGATTTGTTCTGCTGGATGATCTCTTAGATGCCTATTGGCTGGAGGCATCCTGGCTTCAGGTTGAACTTCTTCAACTTTTTCATCTTGCTGTACTCCTTGTACTTCTTCTGCATCAGGTACATGTAGTACTCCCCCTGGACAGCAGCCACTATCTGCTACTTGCTGGCTTGCAGTAGGTTTTTCTTCAATAGTGAGCTTGTCCATCTTCTTAGTTATACCTGTGGGGCTGCATATACTACTAGACAACTCATTGTTAATAAGTCTAGTTTCATCAAATACTACATGTACAGACTCCTCTAAAACTTGAGTAGACAGGTTGTATACTCTATAAGCCTTACTATTGTTGCTGTACCCAACAAAAATTCCCTCTTGGGACTTGGCAGCAAACTTAGTAAAGTAAGACTTTCCATTGTTAAGTATAAAGCACTTACAACCAAAGATCCTGAAGTAGGATAGGTTTGGTTTCCTGCCTTTCACAAGCTCATAGGGGGTCTTGTTGTGGCCTTTAGTTATGGTAGCCCTATTAATAACATGGCATGCAGTATTAACTACTTCAGCCCAGAAATATTCTGGTAGTGATGTATCACTTAACAGGGTCCTACCAGCCTCAATCAAGGTTCTATTCTTCATCTCAGCAATGTCATTTTGATGAGGTGTTCTTGGTGAAGAAAACTCTTGAAATATCCCAAATTCTTCACATAGTTTTGCCATACTATCAGACTGAAATTCAGTACCATAGTCACTTCTAATTTTGACCACTGTACTGTCTAGTTCATTCTGAATTTGTTTGACAAAGCTATAGAAGACACTAGTTGTTTCAGATTTCTGTCTAAGAAAGAACACCCAGGAAAACCTTGAGTAGTCATCTACAACTACAAAGGTATAGACCTTCCTACCTAGGCTGTGAACTGGCATTGGACCAAAGATATCCATATGCAAGAGGTATAAACACCTCACAGCATCTTTGTTTTCAATGCTTCTAAAGGTGGATCTAGTCTGCTTGCCCTTTTGACAAGCTGAGCAAATACCATCTTTAATACACTTAACTTGAGGACCATTCCTCACTAACTCTTTACTAAAGAGTTTGCCAATTGTCTTGTAGTTTAGATAGGCTAGCCTCTTGTGCCATTTGACACAATGAGAGACTGTCTCATCAGCTACAAGACATACTGGAGAACCATTATTCTCAACCATAATGTCTAAGCAATAGACATTCCTTTTTCTATAACCAGTCAAAATGATCTCTTGATCATTTGACCTCCTGATATGACAACCATCTTTCACAAATGAGATGTCAAATCCTACATCACTCAATTGACTTATACTAATAAGGTTATGTTTCAAACCTTTAACATAGGCCACTTGAGTAATTGTAATAAAGGAGTTAGATATGTTACCAAAACCCTTGATGATCCCTCTTTCAGAACAACCAAAGGTGACTTTTGGACCATCGTTGATAGGTGTGTAGTCCTTTAATAAACCCCTTGTTCCAGTCATATGTCTGGAACATCCACTGTCCAAGTACCATATTGGGGCATGGCCACTTGAACTCACCTGCAAAACAGATTAGTGAACCTTAGAACCCAAAGAATTCTTGTGTAACACCCCAAAGTCAAGCGGATCAATTTGAGCAAAATCGGGTTCAGGCCTGGGTGACACGGCCTGGGACACGGGCGTGTCCCAGGGCGTGTCAGGCCTGGGTAGTGTCGAGTCGTGAAGTCGACGAAATTTGGAGTCGACACAGCGGACACGGCCTGCGACACGGGCGTGTCGCAGGGCGTGTCGGGGCCGTGTCGACGATCGGCGTTGATGTCGACGAATTTTGCTCGACGATCGTCGAGTGTCGAGTGTCGAGTGAGGACACGGCCTGTGACACGGGCGTGTCACAGGGCGTGTCACAGGGCGTGTTAGTGGTCGTCGAACTCAACTCGACGTTTCGAGCTAGGGAGTGTTTGCGGGACACGGGTGTGTCCAGGTGCACACGACCAGGAACACGGGCGTGTGCCAGGCCGTGTGAAGTCTCGGGTTGTTTTGGGATTATTTTCGTTGAGGCACACGGCCTCAGACACGGGCGTGTCTGAGGGCATGTCGGGGACACGACATGGAACACGGGCGTGTCCCATGGCCGTGTACTGTTGGTTTTGAGTCGGTTGACTACCACTAAAGGGACACGGCCTGTGACACGGGCGTGTCACAGGGCGTGTCAGGCCGTGTTTTAGCTTTTCTAGCCGAATCTGAGCCGTTTGTTTCCCTCTTCCTGGATCCAATGGTTGGGCTCTGTCCAGGTGTGGTGAAGGCCGAGAAAAAAGGGGTTTTAACTCCTCTTTTCTTCTTCTTCTTCTTCTTCTTCATTTCTTTTAAGCAAGGGAGGAAGAAAGGCTAAGGCAAGAGGGAAGGGAGGAGTCTACCAGCTGCTGTAGGAGCTGCAGAGTGCGGAGTGAAGATCCGAGAGCAGATTCGTGAAGGCGAAGCCGAGGCGGTGATTTCCATCCGGCTACTTCATGGCGCCGAAGCGGTCTTCAAGGGTAACGATCTCCTTCTTGGACATCGAAGTCCTTCCTTTATGCATGTGCTTGGAATCCTCCACCAAGAGATGGATTTGCGGAAGTGATTCCTTTGTTGAGTCTGTATCTAGAGCCGGAAATATGGAATACGGCATAGGCATGCTGTGTGAAGCACATCTGGACCAGTAGTCTGGATTGGTGATGTTCATGGGTAAACCGAACGAGACTCCGTGGATTTGATAAGATGGAAATGGTTTTCTCTTGTGCTGATTGTATGGATGTGATGCTGAATGTGAGGAGGCTTTGGCAAAGCTCCTGGTTGTGATATGATCAATTGGTAGCACGCCTGGGGAGCTCGTGATAAACTCGGCCTGTTACACCACTAGGGTGGGTTGATCTAGTTAGTTAGAGGGGTCGATTGGTGGAAATGCTTGGGGAGCCGTGTTAAACCCGGCTTGCTGCACCACATAGTGTGGGTCGATCGGATTAGGAGGGGGGTCGATGGGTAGATATTGCCTAGGGAGCTTGGATAATCCCGGCGTGCTACACCACATGTTGTGGGTCGACCTACTCTGGTTGTTGCTGTGAGGTTGTACCTCTGTGTGGTTTGGGCGGGATGTCGCCAGCTTGCGAGACTGGTGGACTAGGGCCGGTCAACCAACAAGTTAAACCCTCGGATAGGCAGTGTATGACTGGTGGATTCCGGTACGCCAAGAAGGTGCCATGAGTGCACGGAACGTCTGGTGGATTCCAGCATTTGTGATGTCATGTGTTTGCTAGCGGGATAAAGAGAATGATATAGATATGCTGTTTGATGATACTTGATGAGCACTGTATACAGGGAAGGAACCACTACCCCGGGTAGGGGGTAGGGTCGTTATAATGGGTCAGCCAAATGCTGACCGTTACTTTGTTTTCTATGTTGGCTTGGATATGGAATTGCAGGTGCCGCGGCTTGAAATGAATAAGTGGAATGGCTAGCTTACTGTTGTTGGCCTTTGAAGGCCATGCGAAGAGTGGTGTTTGGATTTCATGTGTGGCCGGCCTGGGTGCCGATGTACGAAATGAATGTAGTGTGTAAAAGAGGAACCTGTAAGGCCATAAGGCCAGGGTGTGTGGGTTGTATACATTCCTGGTGTTATATATATAAATATGGTATTTATATATTGGTGGACATTCTAGTTGGAGTTCATGTTAACAAAAAAAAATGCTGCGCTAGAATGGATGAGTTAAGGATACGCGTCGATTTTGATTTCCACACGTGATTCCTTCGCTTGTCTGTGAAATATGGCGTGGGGCCCCGGCCGGACCCACCGTTATATGTCATGTGACAGGTGGGGGCGTTACAAAGTGGTATCAAAGCGAGGTTTAGATTGTTTGGGAGGAGAGAACAGAAATGAACTCATGAATGTCCACTAGGAATGTATGTCATGCACATGATGTGCGTGAGTGTGTAGTCAATGTAGCAGTACCGTTATGATTGGCAGTATTAATGGTGTTCTGTACATTGATAGGTGGCAAGGGATGGAGCTGGGCCGTCTGAGCCCGAACAGTCAGATGAGAGTGCAGCACCCGTGGAAGTGCCTATGCCTCCCTCGGCAGAAGCCATACGGGTGGTGACGGAGACAGTGCTTGCAGTGTTACAAGCACAATCTACTGGACAGGCAAGGCCTGGTGCAAGGTAGGAGCATGCTGCAGTGGTGGTGGAGGCGCAAGCAAGTGACGAGTCATTGACACGTTTTATGCACTTTCATCCACCGACGTTTGGTAGAGCGCTTTCCCCAACACAGGCGGAAGATTGGTTGGCAAGGGTAAAAAGGATCCTGACCGCAATCCGGACGGTCGAGAAACAGAAAGTGATGTTGGCCACTTTTCTGTTGGAAGGAGATGCGAGATTGTGGTGGGATGAGATTGAAGTGCATTACTTGGCAGGTCGAGGTTTAACGGAGGTTTCCATGGATGAATTTTCTCAAATATTTTTAGCCAAGTATGTGCCAGTGTCGCAGAGGATTGCGATGGAAAATGAATTTCTCCGTTTGGTGCAGGGTGAGCGAGATATTGATACTTACCTGTATGAGTTTACAAGATTGGGGAGATATGCGGGATCGAACTTAGCGGAGGAAGCACGAAAGACAAATCGGTTTTATGAAGTCTTGCGGGATGAATTAAGGTTGGCACTTCCGAGTTCAGTGAGCCAAGGCTTCCAAGCATTAGTCGATACAGCTCGTGCATTGGAAAAGGATATGAAGCGAGTACAAGCGAATAAGCGGCTGGCAGTGGAAAAGTCAGAGTTGAAAGTGTCGCAGTTGGATCAATCAGAATTTCGACGACAAGAGAAGAAAAGATTTAGGCCGGCGGAATCAGCTCCGTCGACTGTTTCTTCCGGGGCGACTTATGGGTCAGGACGTGTGGATACACGTATATGCTATAAATGCGGGCAGCAAGGACATATAGCAAAATTTTGTCAGAATGCCCCTCCAGGGAGTGAGAAAACGATAGGTGCGTCATATGAAGAAAAGGGAAAAGCAGTGGCCGAATCATCTGCACCCCGGACGCAACCGCGATTGCATGCTATGGACGTGCAAGAGCCGCAAAGCTCAGTTGGTGAAATTCAGCCTCGGGTGTTTAATTTGTCGCTTAATCATGAATTTCAAAATCAGGAGGCTGAGCGGATATGAATCATGAAGTAGCTCCTTTGGATGCTATGACTGGATCGTACCTGGATGGATTGTCCATGGTGGTGTATGTAAACTATGTTTATATCGATAATTGTGATGAATAAAAGATGGTGTACAGATCTATAAAAACTTGGTGCACTTGTGATTGTGAGGAGATAAATCAATTATGTTGTTTTGTTTTGAGGTCTTCTGTGGCTGCATGTGCACAAGTGGAGGTTAGGGATGTTTGTTTGTGTTGTATGTTTGTTAGTTTGTGCGGAGGCTTGGGGTGTAAGCTTTAATGATGTTGTGGCTGATTGGAGTCAAATTTCGAGGACGAAATTATTTGAAGGGGGGAGGATTGTAACACCCCGAAGTCAAGCGGATCAATTTGAGCAAAATCCGGTTCAGGCCTGGGTGACACGGCCTGGAACACGGGCGTGTCCCAGGGCGTGTCAGGCCTGGGTAGTGTCGAGTCGTGAAGTCGACGAAATTTGGAGTCGACATAGCGGACACGGCCTGCGACAAGGGCGTGTCGCAGGGCGTGTCGGGGCCGTGTCGATGATCGGCGTTGATGTCGACGAATTTTGCTCGACGATCGTCGAGTGTCGAGTGTCGAGTGAGGACACGGCCTATGACACAGGCGTGTCACATGGCGTGTCAGTGGTCGTCGAACTCAACTCGACATTTCGAGCTAGGGCGTGTTTGCGGGACACGGGTGTGTCCAGGTGCACACGGCCAGGAACACGGGCGTGCGCCAGGCCGTGTGAAGTCTCGGGTTGTTTTGGGATTATTTTCGTTGAGGCACACGGCCTCAGACACGGGCGTGTCTGAGGGCGTGTCGGGGACACGGCATGGAACACGGGCATGTCCCATGGCCGTGTACTGTTGGTTTTGAGTCGGTTGACTGCCGCTTAGAGGGACACGGCCTGTGACACGGGCGTGTCACAGGGCGTGTCAGGCTGTGTTTTAGCTTTTCTGGCCGAATCTGAGCCGTTTGTTTCCCTCTTCCTGGATCCAATGGTTGGGATCTGTCCAGGTGTGGTGAAGGCCGAGAAAAAAGGGGTTTTAACTCCTCTTTTCTTCTTCTTCTTCTTCTTCATTTCTTTTAAGCAAGGGAGGAAGAAAGGCTAAGGCAAGAGGGAAGGGAGGAGTCTACCAGCTGCTGTAGGAGCTGCGGAGTGCGGAGCGAAGATCCGAGAGCGGATTCGTGAAGGCGAAGCCGAGGCGGTGATTTCCATCCGGCTACTTCATGGCGCCGAGGCGGTCTTCAAGGGTAACGATCTCCTTCTTGAACATCGAAGTCCTTCCTTTATGCATGTGCTTGGAATCCTCCACCAAGAGGTGGATTTGAGGAAGTGATTCCTTTGTTGAGTCTGCATCTAGAGCCGGAAATATGGAATACGGCATAGGCATGCTGTGTGAAGCCCATCTGGACCGGTAGTCTGGATTGGTGATGTTCATGGGTAAACCGGAGGAGACTCCGTGGATTTGATAAGATGGAAATGGTTTTCTCTTGTGCTGATTGTATGGATGTGATGCTGAATGTGAGGAGGCTTTGGCAAAGCTCCTGGTTGTGATATGATCAATTGGTAGCACGCCTGGGGAGCTTGTGATAAACCCGGCCTGTTACACCACTAGGGTGGGTTGATCTAGTTAGTTAGAGGGTTCGATTTTTGGCAATGCTTGGGGAGCCGTGTTAAACCCGGCTTGCTGCACCACATAGTGTGGGTCGATCGGATTAGGAGGGGGGTCGATGGGTAGACATTTCCTGGGGAGCTTGGATAAACCCGGCGTGCTACACCACATGTTGTGGGTCGACCTACTCTGGTTGTTGCTGTGAGGTTGTACCTGTATGTGGTTTGGGCGGGATGTCGCCAGCTTGCGAGACTGGTGGACTAGGGCCGGTCAACCAACAAGTTAAACCCTCGGATAGGCGGTGTATGACTGGTGGATTCCGGTACGCCAAGAAGGTGCCCTGAGTGCACGGAACGTCTGGTGGATTCCAGCGTTTGTGATGTCATGTGTTTGCTAGCGGGATAAAGAGAATGATATAGATATGCTGTTTGATGATACTTGATGAGCACTGTATACAGGGAAGGAACCACTACCCCGGGTAGGGGGTAGGGTCGTTATAATGGGTCAGCCAAATGCTGACCATTACTTTGTTTTCTGTGTTGGCTTGGATATGGAATTGCAGGTGCCGCGGCTTGAAATGAATAAGTGGAATGGCTAGCTTGCTGCTGTTGGCCTTTGAAGGCCATGCGAAGAGTGGTGTTTGGATTTCATGTGTGGCCGACCTGCGTGCTGATGTATGAAATGAATGTGGTGTGTAAAAGAGGAACCTGTAAGGCCATAAGGCCAGGGTGTGTGGGTTGTATACATTCCTGGTGTTATATATATAAATGTGGTATTTATATATTGGTGGACATTCTGGTTGGAGTTCATGTTAACAAAAAAAATGCTGCGCTAGAATGGATGAGTTAAGGATACGCGTCGATTTTGATTTCCACACGTGATTCCTTCGCTTGTCTGTGAAATATGGCGTGGGGCCCCAGCCGGACCCACCGTTATATGTCATGTGACAGGTGGGGGCGTTTCATCTTGGGTCCTTGGTACTGGTTAGTTTGCTTCCTAACAAAGCTACCTGCAGGTTTTCCAACAGGCAGTTTGCTACTCCTTTGGCATTAGCATTGTGGCAACAGTCCATTGCAAAGTGTCCTACCTTGCCACAGCACCAACACTCAAACTTATTGTACCTTTGCTTAGGTACTGTCTTTGCTGTTTTTTCTACAGCTGACTTATTGAGAGTTGGGGCTTTGCCCTTGGACTTGGACTTGGACTGAATAGTCCTAGCAGGTTTTGAAAATCCCAGTCCAGCTTTACCTTTTTGATGAACAAATTCATCAATTATAGGTAGAACAGACTTTGGTTTAGAAAACCTAGCAACTAAGTCTTTCTCCTTCTGAAGATTAATCTCCAGACTCTTGATTTGATCATTCTTAAATGATGTAGTCCCCATCTGAATCACAGTTATGTGCTTCAGTCTGGCTATCTCATTAAGCTTTTGATCAAACAACTTCTCAAAATCAGTTGCAGCAGCTTTGAGATTAGCAATTTCCTTTGCCTGACTTTTGGCTAGGGACTTGCTCTTCTTATAAGCTTGTAATAGAACTTTATATTCATCTATCAACTGATGAATATCCTCTTCAGACTCAGATGCACTCTCATCACTTGATGATGATGAATCTGATTCTGAACTTGCACAAGAAATTGAACTAAAAGAACAATGTTGTACCATACTAGGTCCTGGCTGCTACAGGATTTTGTCACTTTCTGTCAATGCCATCAATCCTTGGCACTGACTGTCCTCTTGTTCATATATAGAGTTCATGATCTGGATGAACTCTTCTTCTTCCTCAGCAAACAGTCTTATATATGCCTCAGCATCTGACTCAGTTTCTGATGAAGAAATATCTGACAGGCTCTTATCCTTTTTGGCAACAAAAGACTTTTCCTTCTTGCCCTTGTATTTAGTCCTTTTCTTGTCACTAGACTCCTTCCTTTTTTCTGGACAATCTGCAACAACATGTCCTTGTCTATTACAGCAATAACAAACAATTTTTGATAGTGTTGCTCTGCTAGACTTAGTCTTTTTCCTGTCTTTCTTTGAAGACTTTTTATTCTGATAATAGTCTTCCTTTCCCTGTGAAGTAGATGGCCTTGTCCTCCACTATTTCTTCTTTAAGAACTTCTGAAAATGTCTTGTGAAGGCAGCAAAGTCCACATCACTTTCACTGCTTTCAGACTTTCCACTTGCTGACTCATCTGACTCAATTTCAGGTAGTTTTGGTGGTGGAGTTGGTGACTTACTTCTGTACTTTCTGTGGGCTTCTGTTTTGAATGCCACTGTCCTTTCTTTATGTTCACTTCTTGTTGATTTCTCCTCTTCTTTCCTTACCAACAACTGCATCTCATAGGATAGCAGTTTTCCAAATAGTGTTGGTGGAGAAATTTCTGCCAACTTTGTCATTTCCCTAATGGCACAGATCTTGGTGTCCCAATCTTTTGTTAGGGACCTTAGAAACTTATCATTGAGTTCATAGTTACTGAACTCTCTGCCATAGGACATGAGCTCATTCACAATCCTGTAGAACTTCTTATAGCATTCAGTTATGCTATCAGCTTTACCTTGTCTAAAACTTTCATATTCTTGGTTTAGCAAGGATTTTCTGTCTTGCCTCACTTCTTCAGAACCCTCCATATACACTATCAAGGTATCCCACATCTCCTTAGATGTCTTGCAGTGTATCAAATTCTGAAAAGTAGCATCATCTATAGCACTCACAATAATGTTTTGAGCCCTCTTATCCATAGTGGCTAGAACAATTTCATCCTTTGTCATTTCAGAGAAATCCTTAGGTGTTCTCTGATTTGCATCTAAGACTGAAACCTTCATGGGCACATAAGGCCCTTCTTTCACTGTGATATATATCCTAGGGTCTGAGGCTTCCATAAACAGTCTCACCCTTTCCTTCCAGATACCAAAGATCTCTTTTCTACATATGGGTAGCTTCATGGATCCCAATTCCTTATGATTCTCAGTGGAACCCATGGTTCTTGAGTTTCTTGATTCTGTAATTTGACTTACACTGAATCTGCCAACAGGATCTACTCAGACAATTATGTCCCTTTTTGAGTAACCTCCCTCTGATACCACTTGAAAGATATTGTACCTAAACACCTAGAGGGGGGGTGAATAGGTGACTTGAATCTTTTTACCTTTTTTAGGCAGAATTCAGAATCTAGCACAGAATTATAACTACTTTAATACAACACACATTCAACAATCACAACATTCCACAGCACACAGTAGACACACAGTTTTATAGTGGTTCCACAAGGTTTGGGTACATCCACTTTCCCCCTTCGCATATCTAGCAGTGTACTAGATTCGGCCCAACTTCTCCACTATCTCAGATCCTCAGATCTTACACTCAGAACCCACAACACTGGTTCCTACACCTCAGGCCCAAGGCCCTACAACTCAGCTTCTTCACAAAGCCTACACTCAGCCACCAAGGCCTACACTCAGCCACCAAGGCCTACACTCAGCCACAACAGACCTACACTCAGAGATTTCAATCTCCTACACTCAGGTACTCAAGCCCTACACTCAGCCTTTATAATTACAGGCTTACAAGACTCAGATCCCTAAGGATCCTACAAGATAAAATGAATACAACAATTGTAACTCAACAACTCTGAGAAAAGAGAGAAGAGTTGTGCGTTTCTTGATGAGTTCTTGGAAGAACTCAGCTGAAATCAATCTGACTTGGCTTTCTTCAAAGCTTCTTGAATGTAGAACTCAATAAGATTGATCTCCTCTGCAGTTGATCCTTGACCTCTGCTACTTAAGATTCAGAACAAATCTGAACCCTTCTTCTTAGCCTGGTTCCAATGGCTGACTTCTTGGATGGAGCTCTCTCTCTCCAACTTCTTAGATTTTCAATAGATTCTTCAAGGAATATGAATGATATGGTACCTAAACACCTAGAGGGGGGGGGGGGTGAATAGGTGACCTAATCCTTTTCTAACTTTACTGGCAGCAAACAGTTTATTATCACAGATTTATAACTTTTGCACAGCAATCACAAAGCATTCACAGCATACACAGCACAATCACAGCACAACACAGTGGTTTTATAGTGGTTCCCCAATATTTGGGTACATCCACTTTCCCCCTTCACCTATCTAGCAGTGTACTAGATTCGGCCAAACTCCTAAACTGTCTCAGAAACCAAACTGGTTCCTACACCTCAGGCCCAAGGCCTTACAACTCAGTTTTATCCCAAAGCCTACACTCAGCCAATCAAGGCCTACACTCAGCCAACCAAGGCCTACACTCATCCAACAAGGCCTACACTCAGAGATCTCAATCTCCTACACTCAGGCTCACAAGCCCTACCCTCAGCCTTTATAGTTATAGGCTTACAATTCACTCAGATCCAAAGGATCTTACAAGTTAAAAAATGTATTACAGATATTAACTCTACAACTCAAAAATAAAACAGGGGAGTTGAGAGTTTCTTGATGAGTTCTTGGAAGAACTCAGCTGGATTCACTCTAACTTAGCTTTCTTCAAAGCTTCTTGAGTAGAACTGAATAATACTGAATCCTCCTGCAGTTGTTCCTTGACCTCTGCCACTTAAGATCCAGAATTGAATCTGAATCCTTCTTCTCAGCCTAGTTCCAGAGGCTGATTTCTTGGATGGAGCCCTCTCTCTCCAACTTCTTAGATCTGCACTTGAACTGCAAGATCTTCTTGTGTTGATACTCTTGGTACCACTTTAATAACTTGTTCTTCAACAATGTGATCCACTTGAACAACTATCTGAACAACAGTTTCTGTAAACTGTATGTGCCTATTTATAGGCCTTCTTCATGGTAACCTGCTGGTCCGGTCCATAACTGACTTCTGATATCTCTGACAGGTGCTGTAGACCGGCTGGAACGGCAGCTGTCAAGTCATCCAGTCATTTCTTGAAAATCTCTAACTGTCTGTAAGTGTCGAGACTTTCTGTCTTTAAGTGTCGACACTTATAGTCCAAGTGTCGACACATGTTGTGTAAGTGTCGACACAAGTCTACAAGGTATCGACACGACTCCTTGTATGTCTCGACACAGATTCTTCTGCATGTGTCGACACTGAAATTGAGTGTCGACACAAGTACTTGTTCTTCTAGCTTTTGCTGAATTCTTCTAAGTGTCGACACATCTCCTTTGTGTCGACACAACTTCTTGTGTTGAATCTGTCAAGTGTCGACACTACTTCTTGGTGTCGACACATAGTCTTCTATGTTGATTCTTGCTGAGTGTCGACACAGCTCCTTGTGTCGACACACCTTCTTCTTGTTAAGACTTCAGCTGAGTGTCGACACTTGTACTTAGAATATTTTGGAGATAATTCTGTTCTTTGCTAAGTGTCGACACAGCTCCTTGTGTCGACACTTTCTTCAAGTGTTGAGTCTTCAGCTGTGTGTCGACACATTGTTCTGGGTGTCGACACATACTTCAAATGCTGACTCTTCTTGTTGTGTGTCGACACATTGTGCTGGGTGTCGACACATACTTCAAGTGTTGACTCTTCTTGTTGTGTCGACACATTGTTCTGGGTGTCGACACTTTAACTTAGTCTCTGCTGACTTTTGCTGAGTGTCGACACAGCTCCAAGTGTCGACACTTTCTGGTGTAGACTCAGCTTCACTGGGTGTCGACACAGCTCCTTGTGTCGATACTTTCTGTCTGCACTTTTCTTCACTGAGTGTCGACACAGCTCCAAGTGTCGACACTTTCTGTCTGGTGTCGACTCTGCATCCCAGGTGTCGACACAATGACTCCTAGTATCGACACTGCTTGTCTGGGTGTCGACACAAGTCTACTTAAGTGTCGACACTTTCCCTCTGGGTGTCGACACATGGACTTAGACACTTTTTGCTTCAGTCCAGTGATTACATAACCTGCACAAGTAAACTCAACATACATCAAATACATTATGATGTATATCATTGAGTTGGGTGAGGCTTCTTCAAATCAGGTACATTTGACCAATGTACCCTACAATCTCCCCCTATTTGGAGAAGTCATAACCCTTAGTCAATGATATACACCATTCATAATTAAAAATTACAAAATGATGTAAAGCAGGTTATATTCAGCAGGGTAAACATAAACATGTATTAATTCACACATGTATACACATCCATCATTTCAGAACAAACAAGAAATAGACACATTCACAGAACAATCATGAACTATATTTATCATATATTGTTCTAACATTTTTCTTATACATCTTCAGTGGTTTACATAAATGTTTTACATTTAAAAGATTACAAAATAATCTTCAAGTAAAATCTTAATCTATTTCTGATCAGGTTCCTTGATAACTATTCCCTTGCCAGCTTGAACTTGAGCTTTGACAGGGGCTTCAACAGTTTCAGCAACAGCAGGCTTCTTGCCTTTTAGATCTTTCTTTTTTAGTTCTTCTGCCTTGATCTTCTGCCTCTCAAAGTAGTGATATGGCTTAGGGAAGTACTTGCTAGGCTCCACTGCAGTAGGAGGTAGCTTTCCCATCTTAGCCTTTCTTCTATACTGAACTATTGCTTCCTGCCTGATCTCATGTTTTCTCCATTCTGCTTTAGAGAACCACTTGTTCCTGTCATGAGTATTGTCCTTGGCAGCTTTCTAGGCAGTTAATATTATGTTCCTAGAGGTAGGACTCCACTGTTCAAAGTCTGGCCTTTGTTCTGCTTGTTCCCTAAACCTCTTCTTTGACAACCTTGTCTCTTCTTCTTTCTGTAATGCCTCTTGCATGGCTTCAGATATAGGTTGAACAACCTTTTCAATGTGGACATTGTCCTTGCCCTCAAGTGGGCTATACATTGTGCTCACATCTGCTTGAATCATTTCAAAGTCTGGAGATGGATAGATGACCTGAGCTACTTCTGGTTGCTCACCTCCAAAATAAGCAGGGTTAATGCCTGATTCAGCAACATCTTGGTCATCACACAGAGGAGGGTATCCAAGTGTAGCCCTGATTGAATTTGATATCCATTTTGCATGATCAGAACTTGCCTTGACTAACACTCTCTCTCCCTTTATGACTTCTCTAGCCATGTGATCTCTGACATCATCCTTTTGAAATCTGATCTGACTATCCAAGTACCTGATTTCATCTTTAAAGTAAGGTTTTAGCTTTTGAAGTTGTTCAGATATGACCTTCTGGGAGGCTTGGATAGCAGTCTTTACAGCAGAAATTTCTTCCTGGAATACTTTATCAAAATCAGCTTTAGCAGCAGCAGTAGATTGAGAAGGTTCAGCAGCCTTGTTCTTCAACTCAGTGACTATAGCATTATGGGAGGCAGTCAAATTGTCATTCATTCTTAATTGATTCTCAAGAACATATCCTTGTTTCAATGCTATGTCATCCACTTGTTCGTTGATCTTCTCTTGGTGTGTTGCCAAATACACCACTGCATTTCCACCTTTGTGGAAGCAATCAGTCATTTCCTTTTTGTTAAGGTTCATTTCAAACCTTATGGATTTTATATCTTGGGCAAGATCAACCTGTAAAGCTTTGTGCCCTTCATCTACATAAGCCTCTATTGCTTTTCTCTGTTCATCCAGTTTTATCTGCAGTGCAATCATTAATGCACTATAATCAAAAGGTGGATCTTGTTGAACTATAGGCTGTGGGGCTAAAGATTGCAGAGCTTTCTTATAACTCTGACTTCTCCTTTTAAAAACATACAGTTTATTCTTCTTAGCCCTAGCACTCTCCTCATCTTCAGAGGCAGAAGTGCTGGCTATGTCAACCCTATCCTTAGGGCTTGGAGGTTTGTCAGCTTGCACATCAGGTGCCTTCTCAGTTTCCAGCCTAATAGGCTCTTCCAGATTTTGTACTTGCTCCCCCTCAGCAGCAGTAGTATCTCATCCAGCAGCTTCTTTGTCCATGTCAAAATCAGCTTGATCTAGATTTAGAAATAAATCTTCCATGGTGAACTCTTGAGGTGATTGAGCTGGAGACATTCTTTGCTCTTCAACTTCTGGATCAGGAATTTCTGGAACAGCAGATGTGTCTTTGATAACAATATCTGGTTCTTGACTATGCAGCTGAGTTTGCTGAGGAACATCAGACAAATCAGCATCTTCTATAAGATATTTTAAAGTATTTAGGTCAGTGAGTACCTCTTGGATGATGGTGGTGGCTTGCTCACTGTCCAGTGTAGATGGTTCTTCTACAACTGGAGGCTCCCCCTGGCTGTGATCCCTGTGGATGGGGCTAGCTTGTGGTAGCTCCCCCTGGATCTCAACAATTTCTTGAGCAGCAGGGGTCTTCTCTACAGCCTCTTCCTCATGATCATCAGGAGTGAAGATAACATGTTCTTCACTCCCAGAACAAATGGAGGACTCTTGTTCCACTGGAGCAGTTTTTCTCTTTTTTTTGGAGGAATCTCCTTCTCAGTTACTGTCTTCTCTGGGGTTGGTATTTCCTTGGACAATACCCTGTCCCATCTTGAAAAGATCCTTTGATCCATCTTCCTCATGTGGTTTATCTTGCTGCGTGCAGCAGTATTCATTACCTCTGGTATCACACCAGCTAGGTATAGACTAATAATTCTGCCCAGATTGGGCTTCTTCAAGCTCTCCTTGATCTTCTCATAAACCACCATAGACCAATCTGTTTTCAGAGTGAAGATTATCCTTGTCATGATGCCAAACATATGGGCAGACACTCTGTCATGCCCTCCAGGCTTGCTGAGTAAGACTTTTCCCACAATCTCAGACATGAACTTCCCTTGATTATTCATGCCTTTCCTATTGAAAACAGAACCTATCTTCATCTTTGGATCAAGACCACACCAGGTTAAAGCTTCCCTGGTCTTTGAAGCAGTAACCTCTTCTTCATCTTGAGTTTTTGGTAGCTGGAGTACCTTCCTCAGACTCTTTGGTGAAACCTTGACCTTAGTTCCATGAACTCTGGATTTGATTCTGAATCCAGATTCATCTACTGCAGCTCCATTAAGGAATTCAAGTACTTCCTACTTCCAAATCTTTGTAGGTTTAGACAAGAGATATTCTAGTCCAGAATCGCCGACGAGAGTTACAACCGCCTTGATTTCTGCATCTGCATCGTCGAACGCGCCGCGCACAAGCTCATAACCCTCGTTAACGTTCTCCTCAAGCTTAGGAGACATTAGGGTTTGTAGAAGTTGTCTTTAGAAAAGAGAGGTGTCGACACAGTAGTTTTGATCTCGAAACTTTGAAAGCGTGTCGACAAACAAAGACAGAACCCTATTTATACCTTTCTGATTTTGAAGATGAACAGGCGGGACAGCTAACTTAAAATGTGTCGACACTGGCTATAAGTGTCGACACTAACTTATAATGTCTCGACACACACGTGTCGACACAAGTTTGGTCAACAGATTTTATGTGTCGACACTTGGTTATGTGTCAACACAACATACCTCGACACATTGTCGAGACTTTACTTAGAAAATTCTGAGTAAAACATAAGTGTCGACACCATATTGGATGTGTCGACACCTACTTGTCATGTGTCGACACTAACATTCTGAAATGTCGACACCACATTCCTAGATGTGTCGACACCTTTTTCCTGAAGTGTCGACACCACTATTCTGTGTCGACATAGACTTGTCTATGTGTCGACACCTTGTTACTTAGTCATTTTCAAATCTGTAAACTTACTCTAAGTTTAACATTCCTAGTTCAATTTTGAATCTATTGAACTTAGCTTCTTCTAGTGGCTTAGTAAACATATCAGCTACTTGATTATCAGTTTTAACATATTCTAATAAAATATCTTTTCTTTCTACAGGTTCCCTAAGAAAATGATATATAATTTCAATATGTTTTGTCCTACTATGTGATACAGGGTTATTAGCTATGGAAATAGCACTAGTAGAATCACAGAAAAGTGGAGTTCTACTTACCTGAAATCCATAGTCCTCTAGCTGATGTTGAATCCACAGAAGTTGAGCACAGCAACTTCCTGCAGCCACATACTCTGACTCTGCTGTGGAGATAGCCACACTGGTTTGCTTCTTGCTACTCCATGAAATTAGTCTCCCACCTAGGAATTGACAGGTTCCAGTAGTGCTCTTTCTATCCTCTTTGCATCCTGCAAAGTCTGCATCTGAATAACCTGTTAGATCAAAATCTTCATTCCTAGGGTACCAGAGGCCTAGATAGGGAGTGCCCTTTAGATATCTCAATATTCTTTTGACTGCTGTCAAATGAGACTCTTTAGGGCAGGCTTGATACCTGGCACAAACACATGTAGCATACATGATGTCAGGTCTACTAGCAGTCAAGTATAATAGGGAGCCAACTATCCCTCTATACAAGGTTTCATCTAAAGGTTTCCCTGCATCATCCTTGCTAAGAGACATACTTGACCCCATAGGAGTCTTCATGGTGCTGGATGAATCCATACCATACTTCCTGATGAGTTCTAGGGTGAACTTTGACTGACAAATGGACAAACCACTCTCAGTCTGTTTAACTTGGAGACCCAAGAAAAACTTCAGCTCTCCCATACTACTCATCTCAAACTGATCTTGCATAAGTTTTGCAAACTTTTTGCAAAGGCTGCTTTCAGTAGACCCAAATATAATGTCATCTACATATATTTGGACTAGTATAACTTTGCCTCTAGATTCCCTAAGGAATAGAGTCTTATCTATTTTCCCCCTTGAGAACTTGTTCTCAATGAGGAAACTAGATAGGGTTTCATACCAAGCCCTAGGGGCTTGCTTTAACCCATATAAAGCTTTCCTAAGTCTATAGACATGATGAGGTAGAGTTGGATCAACAAAACCTGAAGGCTGCTCCACATAGACTTCTTCTTTAAGATTACCATTTAGGAATGCTGACTTGACATCCATTTGGTATACCTTGAATCCTTGATAGGTTGCATAGGCCAAGAACATCCTTATGGCTTCCAGTCTGGCTACTGGAGCAAAGGTTTGATCAAAATCAATACCTTCTTCTTGCCTATATCCTTTAGCAACCAGTCTAGCCTTATTCTTAATGATGACCCCTTGTTCATCCATCTTATTCCTGTAGATCCACTTAGTTCCTATCACATTGTGGTCTTTAGGTTTAGGAACTAATTCCTAGACCTTGCACCTCTTGAACTGATTAAGCTCTTCTTGCATTGCTTCAGTCCATTATGGATCTTGTATTGCTTCTTCAAACTTCTTGGGTTCAACTTGTGACAGAAAGCTGGAATAGATTGCAGCATTCTGATTTCTGCTCCTTGTTTGAACTCCTTGTCTTGGATCTCCAATAATCAGCTCTACTGGATGATCTCTAAGATGCCTGTGGGCTGGAGGCATCCTAACTTCTGGTTGAACCACTTCAGCATCTGCATCATGCTGTATTCCTTGGATTTCTTCAGCAATTGGCACATGTAGTTCTCCCCCTGGACAACAGCTACTGTCTTCTACTTGCTGTCTTGCAGCAGGCACTTCTTCTATAGTAAGCTTGTCCATTTTCTTTGTCAAACCTGTGGGGCTGCATACACTGCTAGACAACTCATTATTAATAAGTTTAGTCTCATCAAAAACTGCATGCACTGATTCTCCTACAATTTGTGTAGTCAAGTTGTAGACTCTATAAGCCTTACTATTATTGCTGTACCCAACAAAAATTCCCTCTTGGGACTTGGCAGCAAACTTAGTTAAGTAAGACTTCCCATTGTTAAGTATGAAGCATTTGCAACCAAAGATCCTAAAATAGGATAGGTTTGGTTTCCTGCCTTTCACAACTTCATAGGGGGTCTTGTTAAGCCCCTTAGTGATGGTAGCCCTATTTATAACATGGCATGCAGTATTAACTGCTTCAGCCCAGAAATATTCTAGCAGTGATGTATCACTTAGTAGGGTCCTACCAGCCTCTATCAAGGTTCTATTCTTCCTCTCAGCAATGCCATTTTGCTGAGGTGTTCTAGGTGAAGAGAATTCTTGAAATATCCCAAAGTCTTCACACAGTTTTGTCATGCTATCAGACTGAAATTCAGTACCATGGTCACTTCTAATTTTGACCACTGTACTATTTAGTTCATTCTGAATTTGCTTGACAAAGCTATAGAAGACACTAGGTGTTTCAGATTTCTGTCTTAAGAAGAACACCCAGGAAAACCTTGAGTAGTCATCTACAACTACAAAGGTATAAACCTTCCTACATAAGCTGTGAACTGGCATTGGACCAAAGAGATCCATATGCAAGAGGTATAAACACCTCACAGCATCTTTGTTTTCTATGATTCTAAAGGTGGATTTAGTCTGCTTGCCCTTTTGACAAGCTGAGCAAATACTATCTTTAACACACTTAACTTGAGGACCATTCCTCACTAACTCTTTGCTAAAGAGTTTGCTAATAGTCTTGTAGTTAAGATGGACAAGCCTCTTGTGCCATTTGACACAATGAGAGACTGTCACATCAGCTACAAGACAAACTGGAGAACCATTGTTCTCAACCATAATGTCTAGGCAGTAGACATTTCTCTTCCTATAACCTGTCAAAATGATCTCTTGATCACTTGACCTCTTGATATGACAACCATTTTTAACAAATGAGATGTCATACCCTACATCACTTAATTGACTTATACTTATTAGGTTGTGTTTCAACCCTTTAACATAAGCCACTTGAGTAATGGTAACTAAGTTTGTAGAAATGTTACCAAATCCTTTGATGATTCCTTTTTCAGAACCACCAAAGGTTACTTTTGGACCATCTTTTACTGGAATGTAGTCCTTTAGTAATCTTCTAGTTCCAGTCATATGTCTGGAACATCCACTGTCCAAGTACCATGTTGGGGTATGGCCACTTGGACTCACCTGCAAAACAGATTAATGAACCTTAGAACCCAAAGAATTCTTGGGTCCTTGGTACTTGTTAGTCTGCAATCTGACAAAGCTACCCACTAGCTTTCCAACATGTAGTTTGGTACTCACTTTGGCACAAGCATTGTGCCAACAGTCCACTGCAAAGTGGCCAACCTTGCCACAGCACCAGCATTCAAACTTATTGTACCTTTGCTTAGGTACAGCCTTTGCTGTCTTATATACAGCAGTCTTGTTGAATGTTGGGGCTTTGCCCTTGGACTTGGACTTGGACTGCCCAGTCCTAGCAGGTCTAATAAAACCCAGTCCAGCCTTGCCTTTATGATGAACAAAATCATCAATTAAAGGTAACACTAACTTAGGTTTAAAAAACCTAGCAACTAAGTCCTTCTCCTTCTGAAGATTGATCTCCAGACTCTTAATTTGATCATTCTTAAATGATATAGTACCCATTTGAATCACTGTTATGTGCTTCAACCTGGCTATCTCATTCAATTTTTGATCAAAAGACTTCTCAAAATCTATTGCTGCAGCTTTAAGAATAGCAATTTCCTTTGCCTGACTTTTGGCTAGGGTCTTGCTTTTCTTGTAAGCCTGCAACAGCACCTTATATTCATCTATAAGCTGATGAATATCATCCTCAGATTCAGATACATTCTCATCACTTGATGAAGAAGAATCTGAATCTGAACTAGAACAAGAAACTGAATTTAAGCTTGAACTTTGTACCTGACTGGGTCCTGGCTGCTCCAGGATTTTGGCACTCTCTGTCAAAGCCATTAGCCCTTGGAAATGACTGTCTTCTTGTTCATAAATAGACTTCATGATCTGCATGAATTCTTCCTCTTCTTCTTCAGCAAACAGCCCTATGTAGGCTTCAGCCTCAGACTCAGTTTCTGAAGAAGAGATATCTGATAGAGTCTTCTCCTTCTTGGCAACAAAAGACTTCTCTTTCTTGCCTTTGAAGGGAGCCTTTTTCCTATCACCAACTTCCTTTCTCTTCTCTGGACAATCTGCAATAATATGACCCTGTCTATTGCAGCAATAGCACACTATCTTTGAACTAGTTGTCTTGCTAGATTTTGTCCTTTTCTTGTCATTCTTTGAAGACTTCTTTTTCTGATAAGAGTCTTCCTTTCCATGTGATGTAGAAGGCCTTGACCTCCACTGTTTCTTTTTCAAAAACTTCTGAAAGTGTCTAGTGAAAGCAGCAAAGTATTCATCACTTTCACTGCTTTCTGACTTGGTGCTGACTGTTTCATCTGACTCTGATTCAGCAATCTTTGGAGGTGGAGTTGGTGATTTATTCCTGCACTTCCTGGGAACTTCTGTCTTGAAAGCAACTGATCTTTCCTTGTGTTCAATTCTTGTTGACTTCTCCTCATCTTTCCTCACTGTCAACTGCATCTCATATGACAATAACTTGTCAAACAGTGTAGGAGGAGGAATTTCTCCCAACTTAGCCATTTCTCTAATGGCACAGATCTTGGTGTCCCAATCTTTGGTTACGGATCTTAGGAGCTTGTCATTAAGTTCATAGTTACTGAACTCTCTTCCATAAGACATGAGTTCATTAACTATTCTGTAGAACTTCTTGTAGCACTCAGTTATGCTATCACCTTTACCTTGTCTAAAACTCTCATACTCCTGATTTAGCAAGGATTTTCTATCTTGTCTGACTTCTTCAGATCCTTCCATATACACTATAAGAGTGTCCCACATCTCCTTAGCTGTCTTACAGTGTATAAGATTCTGAAAAGTTGCATCATCAATGGCGCTCACTATAATGTTTTGTGCCCTCTTGTCTATGGTAGCTAGGACAATCTCATCCTTAGTCATCTCAGAGAAATCCTTTGGAGTTCTCTGATTTGCATCTAGAACTGAAATCTTCATGGGCACATAAGGCCCTTCCTTTACTGTGATGTAGATTCTAGGGTCTGAGGCCTCCATAAACAACCTCACCCTTTCCTTCCAGATCCCAAAGATCTCCTTTCTGCATATGGGCAATTTCATGGAACCCAATTCCTTGTGATTTTCAAAGGAACCCATGTTTCTTGATTTTCTTGAATTTCTTGAAGCTGTATTTTTGCCTTACACTGAATCTGCCAAATAGGATCTCCTCAGATTGTTAGTCCTTTTTGAGGAACCTGACTCTGATACCACTTGAAAGATATGGTACCTAAACACCTAGAGGGGGGGGGGGTGAATAGGTGACCTAATCCTTTTCTAACTTTACTGGCAGCAAACAGTTTATTATCACAGATTTATAACTTTTGCACAGCAATCACAAAGCATTCACAGCATACACAGCACAGTCACAGCACAACACAGTGGTTTTATAGTGGTTCCCCAATCTTTGGGTACATCCACTTTCCCCCTTCGCCTATCTAGCAGTGTACTAGATTCGGCCAAACTCCTCCACTGTCTCAGAACCCAAATTGGTTCCTACACCTCAGGCCCAAGGCCTTACAACTCAGCTTTATCCCAAAGCCTACACTCAGCCAATCAAGGCCTACACTCAGCCAACCAAGGCCTACACTCAGCCAACAAGGCCTACACTCAGAGATCTCAATCTCCTACACTCAGGCTCACAAGCCCTACCCTCAGCCTTTATAGTTATAGGCTTACAATTCACTCAGATCCAAAGGATCTTACATGTTAAAAAATGTATTACAGATATTAACTCTACAACTCAGAAATAAAAGAGGGGAGTTGAGAGTTTCTTGATGAGTTCTTTGAAGAACTCAGCTGGATTCACTCTGACTTAGCTTTCTTCAAAGCTTCTTGAGTAGAACTGAATAAGACTGAATCCTCCTGCAGTTGTTCCTTGACCTCTGCCACTTAAGATCCAGAATTGAATCTGAATCCTTCTTCTCAGCCTAGTTCCAGAGGCTGATTTCTTGGATGGAGCCCTCTCTCTCCAACTTCTTAGATCTGCACTTGGACTGCAAGATCTTCTTGTGTTGATACTCTTGGTACCACTTTAATAACTTGTTCTTCAACAATGTGATCCACTTGAACAACTATCTGAACAACAGTTTCTGTAAACTGTAGGTGCCTATTTATAGGCCTTCTTCATGGTAACCGGCTGGTCCGGTCCATAACTGACTTCTGATATCTCTGACAGGTGCTGTAGACCGGCTGGAACGGCAGCTGTCAAGTCATCCAGTCATTTCTTGAAAATCTCTAACTGTCTGTAAGTGTCGAGACTTTCTGTCTTTAAGTGTCGACACTTATAGTCCAAGTGTCGACACATGTTGTGTAAGTGTCGACACAAGTCTACAAGGTGTCGACACAACTCCTTGTATGTCTTGACACAGATTCATCTGCATGTGTCGACACTGAAATTGAGTGTCGACACAAGTACTTGTTCTTCTAGCTTTTGCTGAATTCTTCTAAGTGTCGACACATCTCCTTTGTGTCGACACAACTTCTTGTGTTGAATCTGTCAAGTGTCGACACTACTTCTTGGTGTCGACACATAGTCTTCTATGTTGATTCTTGCTGAGTGTCGACACAGCTCCTTGTGTCGACACACCTTCTTCTTGTTGAGACTTCAGCTGAGTGTCGACACTTGTACTTAGAATATTTTGGAGATAATTCTGTTCTTTGCTAAGTGTCGACACAGCTTCTTGTGTCTACACTTTCTTCAAGTGTTGAGTCTTCAGCTGTGTGTCGACACATTGTTCTAGGTGTCGACACATACTTCAAATGCCGACTCTTCTTGTTGTGTGTCGACACATTGTGCTGGGTGTCGACACATACTTCAAGTGTTGACTCTTCTTGTTGTGTCGACACATTATTCTGGGTGTCGACACTTTAACTTAGTCTCTGCTGACTTTTGCTGAGTGTCGACACAGCTCCAAGTGTCGACACTTTCTGGTGTAGACTCAGCTTCACTGGGTGTCGACACAGCTCCTTGTGTCAACACTTTCTGTCTGCACTTTTCTTCACTGAGTGTCGACACAGCTCCAAGTGTCGACACTTTCTGTCTGGTGTCGACTCTGCATCCCAGGTGTCGACACAATGACTCCAAGTATCGACACTGCTTGTCTGGGTGTCGACACAAGTCTACTTAAGTGTCGACACTTTCCCTCTGGGTGTCGACACATAGACTTAGAAACTTTTTGCTTCAGTCCAGTGATTACATAACCTGCACAAGTAAACTCAACATACATCAAATACATTATGATGTATATCATTGAGTTGGGTGAGGCTTCTTCAAATCAGGTACATTTGACCAACGTACCCAACAGAATAGCTAGATCTTCTTTGTATATTGATCACTTGTACTTGTGTTCAATCTCAACAACCGTTTTTGTAGACAGTGTAAGCCTATTTATAGGCCTTCTTCATGGTAACCGACTGGTCCGGTCCATAACTGATTTCTGACAACTCTGACAGGTGCAGTAGACCGGCTGGAATGGTAGCTGTCAAGTCATCCAATCAGTTCTTGAAAATTCTGTAACTGTCTGTAAGTGTCGAGACTGTCTGTCTTTAAGTGTCGACACTTATAGACCAAGTGTCGACACAAGTTGTCTAAGTGTCGACACTAGCCTACAAGGTGTCGACACAACACCTTGTGTTGTAGATTTTATATCTCGACACTGCTTCTTCTTCTTGTGTCGACACTGATATTGAGTGTCGACACAACACTTTGTTCTTCAGCACTTTGTTGACTTCTTGTAAGTGTCGACACAACTCCTTTGTGTCGACGCATCTTTATGTGTTGAACTTGTCAGTATCGACACTGCTTCTTGGTGTCGACACATGTCTTTAGTGTTGATACTTGCTGAGTGTCGACACAGCTCCTTGTGTCGACACATTCTTCTTTTGTTGAGACTTTTGCTAAGTGTCGACACTTCTCATTTGTGTCGACACTTGTACTTAGAATTTTTGCTGAACTTTGCTAAGTGTCGACACAGCTCCTTGTGTCGACACTTTCTTCAAGTGTTTAGTCTTCAGCTAAGTGTCGACACATTTTTCCTTGTGTCGACACTTTCTTCAAGTGTTGACTCTTCTGCAGTGTGTCGACACATTGTTCTGGGTGTCGACACTTTCTGATGTAGACACAGTTTCTCTGGGTGTCGACACAACTGCTAAGTGTCGATACTTTCTTCACTGCACTTGTCTTCATTGTGTGTCGACACAGCTCCATGTGATGACACTTTCTGTCTGGTGTCGACTCTGTATCCCTGGTGTCGACACAATGACTCCAAGTGTCGACACTGCTTGCCTGAGTGTCGACACAGGTCTTCTTAAGTGTCGACACTTTCCCTCTGGGTGTCGACACATGAACTCAGAAACTTTTCCTTCTTTCCTGTAAATACTTAACCTGCACAAGTAAAATCAAAATAAATCAAATACATTTTGATGTATATCATTGAGTTGGGTGAGGCTTCTTCAAATCAGGTACATTTAAACCAATGTACCCAACATCGTCGATCAGAGAATGTAGTTCGTCGAGCTCAGCTTAGAGAATTAACTCTGAGATCGTCGAACTGAGCACGACAATCGTCGACCTGAGTTCGACGAACGTCGAACTCACTTTACAGAGTCTTGAAATCTTCTAAGTCTTGAGTCTCTAGCACTCTTGTTGATAGCTGGTACATGTGATGTTGACTCTAAGGACTTGGCCTAGACTCTATGACACAACTATGATGTAACACCCCGGATTTTTGATTACGTACGCATGATGGGCGTTACGTTGGTTTTGACTGTAGTTTGAGCATGGTTTTTCCCGCGGGCTTGCGAGTGGCTGTTTTATTTGCCGAGTTGCACGATTCCCCAGCAAACCGGAGTCCATATGAGGGACTCAGTGAGGCCTCTTAGGGAATGCTTGCACTTTTTCGCGCCCGGGTAATGTAGCTCAAAATAAGTTGCTGGTTCAGGAAACAAAAAAGGGTAAAAAGTGCTTGAGGCAAAAATGGTCTAGGACGTCTCAGAAACATTTTTCACAAAAGGGAAAAATGGTCGTTTTTGTGGGAGACACGCCCCCTGACACGGGCGTGACCCAGGCCGTGACCTGGGCGTGACCTCCTTGACTCGACGATTTTTCTTGCGTCGAGTTGAGCTCGACGAATGGAGTATACGCCCCGTGACACAGGCGTGTCACGGGCCGTGTCCCGCTTCATCGAGTTTCGAGTATCGAGCGTCGAGTATCGAGCGTCGAGTATCGAGTGTCGAGTGTCGAGAGATGGGACACGGCCTGTGACACGGGCGTGTCACAGGGCGTGTCAAGATGGGTCGAGTGTTGACACTTTCTGTCGACGAGGTGTCGAGACACGGGCTACACGCCCTAGGTCACGGGCGTGACCGACCCGTCACGGCCGTGTACCCGGCCGTGTACCGTGTGGATAAACGTGGAATTGCCGCCTTTCGGCGCCGCTTATGGTACACGCCCTGTGTCACGGGCGTGACACAGGGCGTGACCGGCCCGAAAATTGACTTTTTCCAGTTTTTTTGTGCCGTTCATTTCCTTGATCCTGCATCGAACGGTTCAGCTCTGTTCTGGAGGAAATAAGTCCGAAACAGAGACTTGGGTTTCTCATTTCATCTTCTTCTTCTTCTTCTTCATTCCCAAAGAGAAAGCAAGAGAGCAAGGGAGCAAGCAAGGCAAGGAAAGAGGAGAGCAGCCGTCGCGGCATCGCCTCGGTTCAGGCAAGCGGTGTTCTCCACCCTTGCCAATCTTCGTTCTTGCTTCAATTTTCCATTTTCCTAGCTTTAGATCTTGTGTTGAATTCTTCCTTAAATTGCTCTTTCAATTCCCCTATGCGTATTTGTTCTTCTTGATTCAAATTATGATCAATCCTCTTGTTTGTTAATTTGATACATGTAGCGAATTCCTTATGCTAAATGACCTTGCTAATTCCCTATGCTAAAATTCCCTATGCTAAATTCAAATTAGCTAATTCCTTATGCTAATTCCCTATGCTAAACGACTTTGCTCTCCCATGTTTAGATTTGTGATTCATGTAGTTATCAACTTCCCTATGCTAGATTATTTCATGTAGCTAATTTGGTTCATATTCATGTAGCCTATCAGATAGAGGTGATTTTTCCTTGATCAAAACCATATGATTGTGTTCCTAATATGTGGTTTATGTACTTATGTTAATCAAACTCTATATGTAATTCTTCTTGGATACAAGGCCTATGACCTTTTTCATGTGATGAAGTTCGTCAAACTCTACGTTGGAAATTGGTAGTCGTGTGTAAGGGCGATGAAAGGAAACGTGTTACCTTGGGTTATGGGGCGTTTTGCGAGGCGACTTTGTGAACCATGGCAGGAGCGTTTGTGTGAGAATTTTGCAAGGGGTGGTGTGGTTTCAGCCTGTGGCCACCGAGTTTTGTTTTTGTGGTTAGAGAGACCACTTTGGCCCCGATTTGGGCTGGTTTTGTTTGGTGCGTTCCACTTTAGGGCCGCCACCGATAAGACCCTTGCGAAATTGAACTTAACCGCTGCTTATGCTTCCCTAGTATCGTAGTTTCTTGTCCTATGAATGATGGAATGGACATGTGTTTTGCCTTTTGCTCCTACGGTTTGAGCAGGACTTGATGAACTTGTACGCACTTGGTGCGGTTGACCCTTTGGAATGACATTGTTTACTACATGTACGCACTTGTTTTATGCACTCCTTTGACTTATATGACACATCTCTGTGGGGTCGGTAAGCCCTTTCGTGAAAAATTATGACATTCATGCTCTCTTTTGTATAGCTTGGTTGATTGCTGAGGTATTCTTTCTTGAATGCCTCAGGTGCAGGTTGTATCCGGTTGAGCGGCTAGGTTGGTTGGTGGCGTTTCCTGGGAGCTAGCCGAGCATTCATAGCGAGGTAGTTCTTCTTTTTGTTGTACAGACATACATGGGCCCCAATGGGTTCGTGCCAGCTTGTTGGCGCCCATTGGTGGTTTTCTTTTGTGTAAATATGAACTAGACTGCTAATGTACCTCACTTGGATGGCATGATATGTACTTGCTTTTGGGATGGTTTTCTCGTAGGTTGCATTAGATATTTTGAAGTTAACAAAACCTACTATTGTCTATCATGCATACATGTTTTGTTTAACTAACACATACTTTCCAAATGACGTAAACAAAGAGGAGTTCTTATAGTAGTATCACTCTAGACTGCATATAGGAGCTCATCATAAATACACAAAGTATTTCCGCCGCGTACAAATACAGTTTTACTATCTAAGACCGAGGGATACTGCCATTTAATCCAAAAGTTTTCTTACATTTCACTGTTGAATTTCAACTTATAAAGTAAGCGTCAAGAGTTGCCTGAGCGTGTGCAGTTATCCCCTGCACGACGTGACATCATAACCCGTAGTTCCTCTTGCTCTGATACGATATGCTCGTTGAGGAAATGCGGGTTGTGACAGTTGGTATCAAAGCGAGGTTTGCTTGACATTTGGTCGGGCAAACTTTCTCTTTGATTTTTGTGTTTCTAAGCATCATCTCATACACACACCGAGGTGCCATCAGTATGTCTGGGCCGAAGCACGTACACTACACTCATGGCATGAACAGAAGTATACGGGGCATATTATGTAGTATGGGATGCATAATATGTGGTTGTATATGGATCCACCATAGGGGCAACATGTGAGGGTTATGTAGTATGGGATGCATAACCTCACCACATGGATGCGACTAGCATGTTTTCTTTTATTCGTTGCATGCAAGGCTATGTAGTATGGGATGCATAGCATTGTGATGCGTACGACCGCTCATGGCATTCATTAAGGCTTTTTTTTAGATTGCATAGCACAGCATGCATAACATAACATTGCATGAGCACCACGTGCCAAGCTAAGACGTACATGATGACACCTGTACACACATGGTTTTGGGTCAAAGAAAGTCATGCATTCATGGTTTAGGCACAAGTTCATGGGATGACGGTGAGTCATCTTTAGGCTAGGCATACCATCATTCTCAAACTCCCAAAGCAAGTTAGCAGTTGATGTTCATATTTCTTTATGTATGGTCTGTGCATAGCCGTTGTGTGTTTTGTTGGGTTTGAGCTTGATACGATTGAACGTGTTATAGGATGTCGAAGCGTCCAGTGACAAGGCAAACTCCCCAATCCGAGGGCGAGTCTTCGGGCGCGCAGAATAATGCGCTGATGGATAGTCTTCGCCAAAGTAATGAGGCTTTGACGAGGCAGGTGCAGGAGGTCCAGTCCCAGCTCCAAGCTATGTCATCCGCAATGTCTGGGCTGGCACCAAGAGGACAAGAGGCGGTTAGAGACCCCACTAGTTCGACTCCTTCAGTGGCAGTGACACCCCCAGTTGTAGTTCCTCCTGCGATGACTTTCATCTCGCAGTTTCAGCGACTTGGACCACCGACGTATGATGGAAAAGCAGACTTCATGATCTTGGATGATTGGGTGATTACGTTGGAAGAAATGTTTGTGTATGCTGGTGTGACCGAGGACCAGAAGGTTATGCTTGCTTCCTATCAACTTAAAGGGTTGGCGAAAGGTTGGTGGTTACGAGAAAAGGAAGGCCTAGGGGCGGGCTGTTCGTGGGAAGTGTTTAAAGATATGGTACGGCGCAAGTTTCGACCGGCAGTGGAAAGGGACCGCCTGATGAATGACTTCTTGTACTAGAAGCAGAGGAAACTCACAGTTAGTGAGTATGAAATTGAGTTTAACAAGTTAAGTCGGTTCGCTCCGAGCTTGGTGACTACGGAAGCTGATCGAGTCAAGAGATTTTTGGGCGGACTCCGCAGCGACGTGCAGCAGTTCGCAAGTGCTTATGGAGCGACAAGTTACACTACGGTGGTTGAGGCGGCGTTGAAGGTAGAAGCTATCGAAAATGCCAAACAAAGAGGGCAGCAGATGAGGCAGGGCAAGAGACAGCTGGTGGGAGAGAAAATGTCCCACGAGTCAGACGTAAAGAAGAAGAAGGAACTATGTAGCTTCTGTGGCCGATCCGGTCACCCGTTTGAAAAATGTTTCAAGCGTTGGGAATGCAAAAGAAGGAGCAGGTGCACGCCATTCAGGGTGCGCCAACCAGAGACTTGGAGTGTACCTTTTGTGGGAGAAGAGGTCATGATGTGAGCCGCTTGCTGGGCCAAAGACAAGGTATGCTTCCAGTGTGGCAGACCAGGACATCTTCGCGCAAGGTGCCCACAGGTTCAAGCTGTGTTGCAACCCGCACCACTCCAGGCTTTGCCTCCGCCTCCGCGCTTGGACAAAGGCAAAGGGAAGTTGAATGTGGTCTCTTCAGAGGAAGCGCAGATGTCACCGCAGGTTATCTCAGGTTCGATTCAGTCCTCTGGTTCTCGTTTTGTGTATGCCTCTTATGTGTAGTTCTTAGCATAGCATATATCCCTTATAGGAAACTTTAAGGTAAAGAACCGTTGGGCGCGTGTTCTCTTTGATTCTGGCACAACCCATTCATTTGTGGCTCAAACCTTTCTGGATCGATATCATTTGACACCAGAGCGAGTGGGGAATGCGTTTTTGGTGAAATTTCCTTCCGGCGCTTCTGTGGTGGCTGACTGGGGTCTTCTTGATTGTCCCATTTTGTTGGGGGATTTCATAGCAAGAGTTGATTGCAAGGTGATCGATTTGGATGATTTTGACGTCATTCTGGGCATGGAGTGGTTAGCCCGTTATGATGCTGTCATCCAGTGCAGAGGAAAGCGCTTGGATTTTATTAAGGATGATGGTCAGCCAGGAAGTGTGTATGGTGATTCTTGTCAGGATTCTCCAGGGATTTCGGCGGTATGTGTTCGGACGTTGTTTGTTTCCGACTGTTGTGCTTGTTTTGTCTCCGTTGTGGGGACCAGTACTGTATTGCCGCTTTTGGAGGAGATTCCTGTTGTGCGTGAATTTCCAGATGTTTTTCCTACTGACCTTCCTGGTCTACCCCCTAATCGTGATGTCGAGTTTGTTATTGCTTTGGAGCCGGGTACGCGACCGATTGCGAAAGCGCCGTACAGGATGGCCCCGCGTGAGCTAGCAGAGTTGCGTACACAGTTGGATGACTTATTGGAAAAAGGGTTTATCCGGCCGAGTTCATCACCTTGGGGTGCACCGGTGTTATTTGTGAAGAAGAAAGATGGGTCGATGCGCCTTTGCATCGATTACCGGGAGTTGAACAAGGTGACAATTAAAAATAAGTACCCACTGCCAAGAATCGATGATTTGTTTGATCAACTGCGTGGCAGTTCTGTATTTTCGAAGATTGATCTCCGCTCGGGCTATCATCAGCTCAAGGTCCGGGAGTCTGATATTCCGCGGACTGCATTTCGATCACGACATGGTCATTTTGAATTCCTTGTGATGTCGTTTGGTTTGACCAACGCACCATCAGCCTTCATGGATATGATGAACAGGGTGTTCAAGGACTACTTGGATAAATTTGTGGTGGTTTTTATTGATGATGTTCTTATCTACTCCCGCAGTGCTGAGAAGCATGAACAGCATCTGCGATTAGTATTGGCCACTTTGCGAGATCAACGGTTATTCGCCAAGCTAAGCAAATGCGAGTTTTGGTTGCCGCAAGTTGCTTTTCTGGGTCATGTCATTAATCACCATGGTATTTCAGTGGATCCCGAAAAGATTTCTGCGGTCATGGAATGGAGAAGACCAGAAACACCCAAGGAGATTCGAAGCTTCTTGGGCTTGGCCGGCTATTATCGCAGATTTGTCGAAGGTTTTGCGACGTTGGCCACACCTTTGACTCGATTAACCCAGAATAATGTGGCGTTTGAGTGGAATGACAAGTGTGAGGTCTCATTCCTAGAACTCAAGAATAGGTTATGTACCGCTCCTGTGTTAATCTTGCCAACAGAAGGAAAGGATTATGAAGTGTTCGTGGATGCGTCGCATGTTGGATTTGGATGTGTGTTAATGCAAGACAAAAAGGTGATTGCGTATGGGTCTCGGCAGTTGAAAATTCATGAAAAGAATTACCCAACACATGATTTGGAGTTTGCAGCGGTGATATTTGCATTGAAGTTGTGGAGACACTTGCTATATGGTGCACAGTGTAAAATCTTTACAGATCATAAAAGCTTGAAGTATGTCTTCACGCAGAAAGAACTTAATTTGCGCCAACGGCGATGGCTTGAGTATGTAGCTGATTATGATGTGGACATTCAGTATCATCCGGGAAAAGCGAATGTTGTAGCCGATGCTTTGAGTCGGAAGACGGGGAAATTATTTCATCTTTCCGTCGACCGTCTTGTAGAGGAATTTCTATTGATGGATATTGCGGTGGGCAAATATGACCCGCAAAGTCAGTCGGCAATAGAAGAACCGTCATGGCTGGTGCTTGCAAGACAACATCAAAAAGATGATCCTGATCTTTTACATTTATTTCTTCGGACTGAAAAGGATGAATTACCAGATTTTGCGATTGATGGTGCAGGCACGTTAAAGTATCGTGGGCGATTTTGTATTCCCGCGGTTGGGGATATTCGCGAGATGGTGTGTAAGGAAGCCCATGGCGCAAGTATGGCCTACCATCCAGGCTCAACAAAAATGTACCGTGATTTGAAACAAATTGTCTGGTGGTATGGAATGAAAAGAGATATAGCACAATTTGTCTCGGAATGTCATACGTGTAAGTGGGTGAAAGCTGATCATGGGAAGCCTGGTGGCAAGTTGACACCATTGGAGATTCCAACCTGGAAGTGGGAAAGCATCTCAATGGATTTTATTACCGGTTGACCAAGATCTCCCCGGGGACATGACTCCGTGTGGGTGATCGTGGATAGATTAACCAAGTGTGCTCATTTCATACCCTTTAAGGTCAACTACCTGATGAAGACCATAGCGGAGCTCTATTTGAACGAGATCATCCGACTGTATGGTGTGCCTATGAATATCATTTCAGACCGAGATTCCCGCTTTACCTCTCGTTTTTGGCGCAGTCTACAAGAGGGGTTGGGGACAGATTTGCGATATTCCACGGCTTATCATCCTCAGACGAATGGCCAAACCGAAAGAGTAAATCAAATTGTAGAAGATATGATTCGATGTTACATTCTTGAGTATGGCGGAGCATGGGATGAACGTTTGCGGCTTATGGAATTCGCGTATAATAATAGCTATCAAGAAAGCTTGCAAATGGCTCCGTTCGAAGCGTTATATGGGCGACGATGTCGGACCCCACTCTTTTGGACTGAGGTTGGTGAGCGGCCTTTGTTGGGTCCAGAGGCGCTCGAGGATATGGAAGTTGCAGTACGACTTATTCGGGAGAAGCTCCGAATCGCCCAAGAGCGATATGAAAAGTATGCCAACCGACGAAGGTCGGAATTAGAATTTGTGGTGGGGGATTCTGTTTTCGTGAAAGTCTCCCCAATGGTTGGGATTAAACGGTTTGGGAAAGAGCGCAAATTAGACCCAAGATTTGTGGGTCCCTTCACGATTCTTGCGCGAGTTGGAGCATCCGCCTACAAACTGGAATTACCCGTGAACTTTCCTGGTGTTCACAATGTGTTTCATGTTAGCCAACTTCGCAAGTGTGTGCGGAATGACAAGCAAGTGTTGGACGTTGTGCCGCAATTAGCGCCCAACCTTTCTTATGAGGAGATTGCCATCCGGATATTGGACTCCCAAGATCGCGTGTTGCGGAAAAAGAAGATTCCTATGGTAAAGGTGTTATGGAAAAATCAGGATGTGGAAAGCGCGACGTGGGAACTCGAATCAACAATGAGGTCGGCTCATCCTCATTTGTTCCCGTAGATAAGCTGGTATGTAACTTGGTGTTTGATTGCATTCATGTTTTTAATTGGTTTTGTGAAAATTTCGAGGCGAAACGTTTTGTTAGGGGGAGTGATTGTAACGCCGCGGATTTTTGATTACGTACGCATGATGGGCGTTACGTTGGTTTTGACTGTAGTTTGAGCATGGTTTTTCCCGCGGGCTTGCGAGTGGCTGTTTTGTTTGCCGAGTTGCATGATTCCCCAGCAAACCGGAGTCCATATGAGGGACTCGGTGAGGCCTCTTAGGGAATGCTTGCACTTTTTCGCGCCCGGGTAATGTAGCTCAAAATAAGTTGCTGGTTCAGGAAATAAAAAGGGTAAAAAGTGCTTGAGGAAAAAATGGTCTAGGACGTCTCAGAAACATTTTTCACAAAAGGGAAAAATGGCCGTTTTTGTGCGAGACACGCCCCCTGACACGGGCGTGACCCAGGCCGTGACCTGGGCGTGACCTCCTTGACTCGACGATTTTTCTTGCGTCGAGTTGAGCTCGACGAATGGAGTACACGCCCCGTGACACGGGCGTGTCACGGGCCGTGTCCCGCTTCGTCGAGTTTCGAGTATCGAGCGTCGAGTATCGAGCGTCGAGTATCGAGTGTCGAGTGTCGAGAGAGGGGACACGGCCTATGACACGGGCGTGTCACAGGGCGTGTCAAGATGGGTCGAGTGTCGACACTTTCTGTCGACGAGGTGTCGAGACACGGGCTACATGCCCTAGGTCACGGGCGTGACCGACCCGTCACAGGCGTGTACCCGGCCGTGTACCGTGTGGATAAACGTGGAATTGCCGCCTTTCGGCGCCGCTTATGGTACACGCCCTGTGTCACGGGCGTGACACAGGGCGTGACCGGCCCGAAAATCGACTTTTTCCAGTTTTTTTGTGCTGTTCATTTCCTTGATCCTGCATCGAACGGTTCAGCTCTGTTCTGGAGGAAATAAGTCCGAAACAGAGACTTGGGTTTCTCATTTCATCTTCATCTTCTTCTTCTTCATTCCCAAAGAGAAAGCAAGAGAGCAAGGGAGCAAGCATGGCAAGGAAAGAGGAGAGCAACCGTCGCGGCATCGCCTCGGTTCAGGCAAGCGGTGTTCTCCACCCTTGCCAATCTTCGTTCTTGCTTCAATTTTCCATTTTACTAGCTTTAGATCTTGTGTTGAATTCTTCCTTAAATTGCTCTTTCAATTCCCCTATGCGTATTTGTTCTTCTTGATTCAAATTATGATCAATCCTCTTGTTTGTTAATTTGATACATGTAGCGAATTCCTTATGCTAAATGACCTTGCTAATTCCCTATGCTAGATTACTTCATGTAGCTATCAACTTCCCTATGCTAGATTATTTCATGTAGCTAATCTGGTTCATATTCATGTAGCCTATCAGATAGAGGTGATTTTTCCTTGATCAAAAACATATGATTGTGTTCCAAATATGTGGTTTATGTACTTTTGTTAATCAAACTCTATATGTAATTCTTCTTGGATACAAGGCCTATGACCTTTTTCATGTGATGAAGTTCGTCAAACTCTACGTTGGAAATTGGTAGTCGTGTGTAAGGGCGATGAAAGGAAACGTGTTACCTTGGGTTATGGGGCGTTTTGCCAGGCGACTTTGTGAACCACGGCAGGAGCGTTTGTGTGAGAATTTTGCAAGGGGTGGTGTGGTGTCAGCCTGTGGCCACCGAGTTTTGTTTTTGTGGTTAGAGAGACCACTTTGGCCCCGATTTGGGCTGGTTTTGTTTGGTGCATTCCACTTTAGGGCCGCCACCGATAAGACCTTGCGAAATTGAACTTAACCGCTGCTTATGCTTCCCTAGTATCGTAGTTTCTTGTCCTATGAATGATGGAATGGACATGTGTTTTGCCTTTTGCTCCTACGGTTTGAGCAGGACTTGATGAACTTGTACGCACTTGGTGCGGTTGACCCTTTGGAATGACATTGTTTACTACATGTACGCACTTGTTTTATGCACTCTTTTGACTTATATGACACATCTCTGTGGGGTCGGTAAGCCCTTTCGTGAAAAATTATGACATTCATGCTCTCTTTTGTATAGCTTGGTTGATTGCTGAGGTATTCTTTCTTGAATGCCTCAGGTGCAGGTTGTAGCCGGTTGAGCGGCTAGGTTGGTTGGTGGCGTTTCCTGGGAGCTAGCCGAGCATTCATAGCGAGGTAGTTCTTCTTTTTGTTGTATAGACATACATGGGCCCCAATGGGTTCATGTCAGCTTGTTGGCGCCCATTGGTGGTTTTCTTTTGTGTAAATATGAACTAGACTGCTAATGTACCTCACTTGGATGGCATGATATGTACTTGCTTTTGGGATGGTTTTCTCGTAGGTTGCATTAGATATTTTGAAGTTAACAAAACCTACTATTGTCTATCATGCATACATGTTTTGTTTAACTAACACATACTTTCCAAATGACGTAAACAAAGAGGAGTTCTTATAGTAGTATCACTCTAGACTGCATATAGGAGCTCATCATAAATACACAAAGTATTTCCGCCGCGTACAAATACAGTTTTACTATCTAAGGCCGAGGGATACGGCCATTTAATCCAAAAGTTTTCTTACATTTCACTGTTGAATTTCAACTTATAAAGTAAGCGTCAAGAGTTGCCTGAGCGTGTGCAGTTATCCCCTGCACGACGTGGCATCATAACCCGTAGTTCCTCTTGCTCTGATACGATATGCTCGTTGAGGAAATGCGGGTTGTGACATATGACCTTGGCTATACATTGTGGGTCATATGATCCTAACTTAGGGAACCTAGCACAAATCTTACTAGGGATCCAACAGACCTACTTGAGTTGCAGAAAGACCTACAGGAGTAGCAGAATTGACCTACTTGAGTACCAGAATGACCTACACGAGTTGCATAATGACCTACTCGAGTAGCAGAATGACCTACTCGAGTAGCACAATTGACCTACACGAGTAGATGAATTGACCTACTCGAGTAGCAGAATGACCTACACGAGTAGCAGAATGACCTACTCGAGTAGCAGAATTGACCTACAAGAGTCGCAGAATTGACCTACTTGAGTAGCAGAATGACCTACACGAGTAGCAGAATGACCTCCTCGAGTAGCAGAATTGACCTACTCGAGTACATATAGAAATCACTCGAGTATAATTGCAGGAAAAACAATTCTTTTGCAAATATACCCTTTTGATCAAACTATATGAATGAATAGTAATGTACATTTTTGAATAGTACTATAATATTAAAATAATCATATTTATATATTTTGAATAAGAAAACACAAGTTCAAAACGGAGGCCCAAACGCGCGCCGAATTGAACGAAACTCGCACTGTAGATGAACACTGACGCTACAAACACAACGGCGAAGTCAAAACCAATATCCGACGAGCCATTCCCGAGATATTAATCTTCAATGTATACGGCTAACATAAACAATCCAAAACTTCAATCGCGCGCCGAGACTCCAAAAATGCTCGGATTGCGACGAAACTTGACGAGCAAGTCCAAAATTACTTAACTTAAATTCCAAAAGGAAAATTTTCTCATTACAACAAGAATTCGGCCGACTCGACCGCACAGACACAAAAATGCCTTAACGGTATTGCGCCGTCAACTCAACGTTAAAAGTAACGCCACAACATCATAACTATGACGTTGCCCATTCAAATAAAATCATCGAAAAATCGGGGGCGTTACAGTCACTCCTCCTAAAAAGAAGTTTCGTCCCAAAACTTAACACAACTCCAAAACCAAATCAAAACGATAAAATCAAACATACCTGAAAACATAACAACATACCCGAAATTAAGAGAAGATGTGCGGATGAGATTCTCTCATTGCTGATTCCAATTCCCACGTCGTGCTCTCGACGTCTTGATTTCTCCAAATAATCATGACCATATGGATGATCTTTCTTCGCAACACATGCTCTTGAGAATCCAGAATACGAATAGGTTCTTCCACATACGTAAGGTTGGGCTGAATCTGGGGCATCAAGTCGAGGACTTGACAATCATTACGAACACACTTCCGCAACTGGCTCACATGGAACACATCATGGACACCAGGGAAGGTTGCAGGCAACTCCAGCCTATACGCTGAAACTCCGACCCGTTCAAGAATCTGAAAAGGTCCCACGGGGAGATTTTGGTAGACCGGTGATGAAATCCATTGAAATACTCTCCCATTTCCAACTTGGAATATCAAGCGGTGTCAACTTAGCACCAGGCCTTCTATGATCAGCCTTAACACGCTGACACATATAACATTCTGATACAAACTTCACGATATCAGTCTTCATCCCCGACCACCAAACAATTTGCTTTAGATCTTTATACATCTTAGTGCAACCAGGGTGGTAGGCTACACTGGAACCATGAGCTTCAGCACAGGTCTTAGCCCGAATGTCGCCAAAGGCAGGGACGCAAATCTACCCCAATACCTTAAGGTATCCAACTCATCCAAGGAGAAATCTGGTAGGTGCAACAAATCGGGATCATCCATCTAGTGTGCTCGAGTAAGGGAAATCTAAGAGGGTTCTTCTGCTTTTAGACTAGCAGACACAACACGACTCCCAACCTCAATATCCATCAACACGAATTCTTCTACCAAGGACTGTACCGACAAATTAAAAATTTTAGCGGTTTTTTACTCAAAGCATCAACTACTACATTAGTCTTTCCTTGATGATAAAGAATTTTCACTTCATAATCCGCCACATATTCTAACCACCGACGCTGACGTAGATTTAGTTCCTTCTGAGTGAAGACATACTTCAAACTCTTATGGTCCGTATAGATCTTGCACAACACGTCATACAATAAGTGTCGCCACAGCTTCAGCGCATAAATTATGGTAGCGAACTCCAAATCGTGTGTAGGATAGTTTCTCTCGTGAATATTTAGTCGCCTCGATCCATACACGATCACCTTACCATCTTGTATTAAAACACAACCAAGTCCGATGTGTGATGCATCAGTATACACAATATACTCAACTCCTTCAGTGGGTGAGATTAAAATTGGAGCAGTACATAATCTCTTCTTCAACTCTTGGAAAGCCTCTTCACACTTATCACTCCAAATGATGCAATATTTTTCTGAGTAAGTCCAATTAGAGGAGCAGACAACACCGAAAACCCTTCCACAAATCTTTTATAATAGCCAGCCAGGCCTAAGAAGCTCCTAATCTCCTTAGGTATAAAAGGTCTCTCACATTCTATCACAGCAGAAATCTTGGTCGGGTCTATAGAAATACCGTCCTTGCTCACAAAATGATCCAGAAAGGACACCTGAGGTAGCCAGAACTCACACTTGCTCAACTTCGGATATAGCTTATGCTCCCTTACGGTCGAAAAAATCAAATGCAAATGCTGAGTATGCTCCACAACATTGCGGGAATACACTAGGACATCATCTATAAACACAATAACAAATCGGTCCAAGAAATCCTTAAACACCCTATTCATCAAATCCATGAAGGCAGAGGGTGCATTAGTTAAACCAAAAGACATCACCAAAAACTCATAATGTCCATGCCGCGAACGAAAAGCGGTTCGGGGAATATCTGCCTTACGAATTCTCAACTGGTGGTAGCTTGAGAGAAGATCGATCTTTGAAAATACCGAGCTACCACGCAACTGATCGAACAAATCATCAATCCTAGGCAGGGGATATCTATTCTTAATGGTGACCTTGTTCAATTCTCTGTAATCGATACAAAGCCTCATCGATCCATCCTTCTTCTTTACGAACAAAACCGGAACACCCCACAGAGAAGAACTTGGTCTAATAAAACCACACCTCAGCAACTCATCGAGCTGAGTACGCAACTTATCCAACTCACGCGGAGCCATATGGTACGGTGCTTTGGCAATAGGACGAGTACCTGGCTTGAGGTTTATCACAAACTCTATCTCCCTTTCAGGAGGAAGTCCTGGAAGACTATCAGGAAAGACATCTAGAAACTCTCGAACCACCGAGATATCCTCAAGATGTGGTGTAACAAAAGATATTTCCAGAGTAGAAATAGAAACTAAAAATGCCTCACAACCAGACTCTATATCACGACAAGCACGTACCGCAGAAATGACAGGGGAAACTCTATCCTGAAATCCATAGACGCTCATAGGTTGGCCGTCGTCCATCATGAAATCCAGTCGCTTAGCCTTGCACTGGATAACCGCATCATACTTGGACAGCCAGTCCATGCCCAAAATCAAGTCGAAGTCTGCCAGATCTAAAATCATCAGATCCGCAAAGCCCAGAAAATTGCCAAGTTAAATAGCGTATCTCAGAACTCCTTGGCTAGATATCACTGAATCACCGGAGGGAAGCTTGACATTGAAGGAGTCTCCTAATTGATCCACATTCAAGAGATGTTTATCAACAAATCGCCGAGCCACAAAGGAATGGGTGGCACCAGAATCGAAAATAAGATGCGCCCACCTATTCCGCACCTTAAACTCCCCAAAAACCGTAGCATGCATAACTAAACGAACGATAACTAGGGCAACCACGATGAATAATAAAGATAAATTAAACTGGGCTAACCTGATATCACTTGCATAAAGGTTTGAGCTTCCTCGCTGGTCATCACGTTCAGCTTTCCTTTTCCTTTATCCAGGTTTGGTGGCAGCGGTAGAGCTCGAAGATGGGCAGGCTGCAGTGGGGACTGAGCCTGGGGGCACGAAGACTTCTGGTGTCCCTTCTGCCCGCACTGAAAGCATGTCCTTACCTTCATCCAGCAACGACTCACATCGTGACCCTTCCTTGAATAGAACGAGCACAATAGCTCTGCCTTGGGTGCACCTTGAATGGCGTGCACCAGCTGCTGCTTCAGGGTGGCAGTCCTCTTGAAACACCTTTCGTAAGGGTGTCCAGGACGACCATAGAAGCTACACATTTCCTTACTTTTCTATTTCGAAGAAGGGCGAGACGCCCTGGAGCTACCATCCTCAACACATTTCCTTTTCTCTTTCCTCGCCACAGTACCACGGTTCTTAGCTTTTTCAATCACCTCCACTTTCAAAGCGGCTTCCACTACTTTAGCATAACTTTCAGCTCAGTAAGCGCATGCCAACTATTGGATATCGCTCCTTAATGCTCCCAAGAAATGTTTCACTCTACCCTCCTCAGAAGCAACCAAATCAGGAGCAAACCTACTCAGTTTGCTAAACTCAATCTCGTACTCTCTCACGGTGAGTTGTATCTGCTTCAAATACAGGAAGTTATTCATCAGGTGATCCTGCTCGACCGAGGGTAAAATCTTCTTCAGCAGCATCTTCTTAAAAGATTCCCAAGAACAGCCTTCCTTCAGACTCTCTCTTTCCCGAATCCACCAACTCTTTGCCAGGCCTTTTAACTGATAGGCCGCAATCATCACCTTTTGGGCTTCTAGAATACCGGAATCCTAAAATATCTCCTCAATGGAGATTATCCAATAATCTAAAACCATAAAGTTAGTACTCCCGTCGTAGGTGGGAGATCCCAACTGCTGGAAGTGCGATATGAAATTCATTTCTAGTGCTATCGTCCTCGGGGGCACCAAAGGAGCAGGGGGTATCGGGCACGGCTTGGCACAAGACAGGCTCCTGCACTAAAGGTTGCTGCGCGGGAGCGGCATACAACAAAGACTCAATTTGTGATTGCATCGCAACTAATTTCCTCGACAGAGCCTCATTGTTTTGACGCAGACTCTCGATAATCGCATCACTTTGCGCACCTGATGACTCACCCTCCGACTGTGGAGTCGACCTCATCGCGGGACGCTTTGGCGGCATTGCTAAAAGCAAACGGACTACTCATCAAAATCCTAGCTTACAACAAAGCAACATGACTAGTTCAGACCATACATAAAAGACACTTGCTTACGCTGCAACTTGCTCTGGGATTTTATAATGATGCTATGTCCTACTTAGGATGATATCCTCTCATCCTATTGACTCTTGTGCCTATGACATGAATGCATGGGTTCTTTATTCTTATTTAAAATTATGTGTGTACATGTGTCATCATGTAAACATTAACTTAACACGCGTGCTTATGCGATGATATGCAATGTATGTAGTGCTATGCATTCTAAAAAGGCCCTAATGCGTGTTATGAGCGACGTACACATGAAATGTTATGCATCCCATACTACATAACATCGCATGCAACGAGAAAAGGAAACGTGCTAATGGGCACTCATGTGATGGTGGTTATGCATCCCATATTACATAACCGTCACATGTTGCCTCCTATGGTGGATCCATATACAAACACATATTATGCATCTCATACTATATAATATGCCCCGTATACTTCTTATCATGCTATGAGTGTAGTGACTATGCTTCGGCTAAGACGTACTGATGACACATCGGTGTGTGCATGAAATGTCACTAAACAACTCATACTAACAAGAGAAGGTTGCCCGACCAATTGTCAAGCAACCTGCCTTTGATACCAACTATCACAACCCGCATTTCACTGCATAAAATAACTTATCAGAGTAAGGGAAAATGCGCGTCATGATGCCATGTCAGCAGGGGATAACTGCAGATGCTCAGGCAGACACCTACTAAACATGAAGAAAGATTCTTTAAGTTTTTTTAAGGAAAAATCAGTTATGTACAGTAGTTAGCCGTATCACTCAGCTTAGTGCTCATCTAGTCCACGAATCAAAATATAATTATACGCTGCGGAAAGATAATTATTTAGATTGACTCCAACATCCTACATGAGTATAAACGTCCTTAAAGGTAAACTCATGATATGCAAGACCCTAAATTTATAATAGTAGTAAGGATAGCTTTTACGGTTCCTAAATATAATAAATTAGAGTTTTTAAATGATGCAGTGCATGAAGTAATAGTAGTAGATTTTATTCTTAAAAATACTTAACATGCATTTCTAACATAAATCATCTCAGAGAGCAAGTAATCCACATCCACATATAGAGAAATAAGTAGCTAGCAAGTATCTAAAAGTAGCAATTCTGTGGGCGTAAACAAACTGACATGAACCCACAAACAAAAATGTATGTCTGAGCCAGCAAAAAAACAAAATAAACAACAAACTACCTCGCTAAGACGAGGTAATAACTACGGCCAACACTGCGGCCCAGAACTCCAAAACCAGCTCTGCTATCTGCTACTGTCTGAACCTGAGGCATTCCAAAAATAGAACACCTTAGCAAAAAGATACAAATGGTGGCAGAGAATTAATAAGCTAAAATAAACAAAGATCAAAGAGGTACCAACCCAAGACCAACAGTACTGAAATAAAGCACAAAAAGAGGAACAAGTCATCATCGGGAAAAAAAAACTCTTACGTGATTTGTCACGTACAACAATAGTACAACAGACGCACGAGGCTATAAGGTGACAACATGAATAATTCGTAAGAAAGAAATAAAAAATCTTTATTAGGCACCTGTGATCGACTCGACCCAAAAATACGGGCAAGGTGGTCACTCGTGGACACAGCACCCAAAAACACGGGCGAGGTGGTCACTCTTGCGCACACCCACACGAATATAAAATCCGTCTAACAGCGAGGGAGTCTCATACTCTCCACCATACACCACAGACACCCAAAAACCAGGTAGACTTCCATAGGGCACTAATGAAGGAAACAACACTACCGAGGTGGAATCGTCCACTAACTCCCGCAATCAATAAAACCACCAAGAAAACACCACATATCTCGAGATTTGGCTCGACAGATTCTACTTGACTTTACTAGATTTAAGACATGGTTGATCAACCCTTAAGAATGATTTATAAACCTAGATAACTCTAATCCGATCAATAATGAAATCTAAGGCGTTTAAAGCCATTAATAAGACAATTCAAGAACGATCAAACATATCCGGACAAAAATAGAGTTCACCATGACAAAACGTTACAACATAATGTGATCATTGAGAAGGTTAATCATAACAATAATTTTGAAGAATAAGTGTAGAATATTTTAAGGAACATGAAAACATAGCCGTTATCATCAAATCGGACAAGGAGAAACGAGGGGAAACCACCACTTGACTTGGTTTTACCGGAAAAGTCCTCCGAATGGCTCCACGTCGTAGATCGGTGCAAAAAGGTGCGTGAGGAGTTGAAATCTAGACAAAAATGGTCGAAATAGAGGTTAGGGCCGAAAGACTCTAACGAGAAAACTCAAGAAACGAGGAAGATATTACCATGATGGCATAGCTCTTGGCGAGAGCTTTCCGAATCTATGTTCGGTTGAAGATTTCGAGCACCGGAGTACCGTCGGCGGCCACCAGAAGATTCACGACGAGGAAACTCTCTCTCTCGCTCGCCGCTCTCGTTCGGGAGAAAAAATATCGGAGAAGATGAAGTTCGGTTGTTAAACCTAAGTGTAAGAATATATATATATATATATATATATATATATATATATATATATATATATATATATATATATATATGTTTATAAAACGTTTTGTCAAAAACGGGTTATTTAGAGCAGTTTCGCGGGAACCCAAATAGTGGTCTAGAATTACACCAAATCGAAACGTGTCCAACATGAAAGTTGTAGATCTCGTCGAGACAAACAAATTTCATGTTGTCCATTATTTCGTACAACCCCGTTTTGACTCTCAAAATGGTGCCCGAACTCAGACCGTACATACTACTCGAGAGGAAATTCATTTACTCGAGATGGAGGTGTTTTACTCGAGTTGGAGGGGCTTACTCGAGATGGAGACTCGAGTTGGAGGCATGGGGAACTCGTGATAGTCATAGGGACTCGAGATAAAAGGCATAGAACTCGAGTAGATCAGGTCTACTCGAGATAGAAGGCATAGAACTCGAGTAGATTAGTCGAACGGGTTATCTATGAGCAGTTTCGGGAAACTCGATAATAGAGGTCTAATATAGCTTGTAATCAAAAAGTGCCCAACATGAAAGTTGTAGATCTCGTCGAGACGAAAAAAGTTAATGTTGTCCATTGTTTCCATACGATATAGGTTTGACCCTCAAAAAGGCATCCGAACGTAAACAACAATTGACCTACTCGAGTTGCAGAATGACCTACTTGAGTAGCAGAATGACCTAGACGAGTAGCATAATTGACCTACTCGAGTTGTAGAAAGACATACACGGGTAGCAGAATTGACCTACTTGAGTACCAGAATGACCTACACGAGTAGCATAATGACCTACTCGAGTAGCAGAATGACCTACTCGCGTAACAGAATTGACCTACACGAGTAGCAAAATTGACCTACTCGAGCAGCATAATGACCTACACGAGTAGCAGAATGACCTACTCGAGTCGCATAATTGACCTACACGAGTAGCATAATTGACCTACTCGAGTAGCAGAATGACCTACACGAGTAGAAGAATGACCTACTCGAGTAGCAGAATTGACCTACTCGAGTACATATAGAAATCACTCGAGTATAATTGCAGGAAAAACAATTCTTTTGCAAATATACCCTTTTGATCAAACTATATGAATGAATAGTAATGGATATTTTTGAAAAGTACTATAATATTAAAATAATCATATTTATATATTTTGAATAAGAAAACACAAGTTCAAAACGGAGGCCCAAACGCGCGCCGAATTAAACGAAACTCGCACCGTAGATGAACACTGACGCTACGAACACAATGGCGAAGTCAAAACCAAAATCCGACGACCATTCCCGAGATATTAATCTTCAAAGTATACAGCTAACATAAACAATACAAAACTTCAATCGCCCGCCGAGACTCTAAAAATGCTCGGATTGCGACGAAACTTGACGAGCAAGTCCAAAATTACTTAACTTAAATTCCAAAAGCAAAATTTTCCCATTACAACAAGAATTCGGCCGAATTGACCGCACGGACGCGAAAATGGCTTAACGGCATTTCACCGTCAACTCGACGTTAAAAGTAACGCCACGACATCATAAATATGATGTTGTCCATTCAAATAAAATCATCGAAAAATAGGGGGCGTTACTGTCACTCCTCCTAAAAAGAAGTTTTGTCCCGAAACTTAAAATAACTCCAAAACCAAATCAAAACGATTAAATCAAACATAACTAAAAACATACCGACATACCCGAAACTAAGAGAAGAGGTGCGGATGAGATTCTCTCATTGTTGATTCCAATTCCCACGTCGCGCTCTCGACGTCTTGATTTCTCCAAAGAATCATGACAATAGGAATGATCTTTCTTCGTAACACACGCTCTTGAGAATCTAGAATACGAATAGGTTCTTCCACATACGTAAGGTTGGGCTGAATCTGGGGAATCGAGTCGAGGACTTGATGATCATTACGAACACACTTCCGCAACTGGCTCACATGGAACACATCAAGGACAACAGGGAAAGTTGCAGGCTATTCCATCCTATACGCTGAAACTCCGACCCATTCAAGAATCTGAAAAGGTCCCACGGGGAGATTTTGGTAGACCGGTGATGAAATCCATTGAAATACTCTCTCATTGCCAACTTGGAATATCAAGCGGTGTCAACTTACCACCAGGCCTTTTATGATCAGCCTTAACATGCTCACACGTATAACATTTCGATACAAAATTCGCGATATCATTCTTCATCCCCGACCACCAAACAATTTGCTTTAGATCTTTATATATCTTAGTTGATCCAGGGTGGTAGGCTACACTGGAACCATGCGCTTCAGCACAGATCTTAGCCTGAACGTCGCCAAAGGCAGGGATGCAAAATCTACCCCAATACCTCAAGGTATCCAACTCATCCAAGGAGAAATCTGGTATTTCTCCCTTCACAGTTCTGTTTCGGAGGTGGAATAAATCAGGATCATCCATCTGGTGTGCTCGAGTAAGGGAAATTCAAGAGGGTTCTTCTGCTTCTAGACTAGCAGACACAACACGACTCCCAACCTCAATATCCATCAGCAAGATTTCTTCTAGCAAGGACTGTACCGACAGATTAAAAATTTTAACAGTCTTTCTGCTCAAAGCATCGGCTACTACATTAGCCTTTCCTGGATGATAAAGAATTTTCACTTCATAATCCACCACATATTCTGACCACCGACGCTGGCGCAGATTTAGTTCCTTCTGAGTGAAGACATACTTCAAACTCTTATGGTCCGTATAGATCTTGCACAACGCGCCATACAATAAGTGTCGCCACAGCTTCAGCGCATAAATTACGACAGCAAACTCCAAATCGTGTGTAGGATAGTTTCTCTCATGAATCTTTAGTTGCCTCGATCCATACGCGATCACCTTACCATCTTGCATTAAAACACAACCAAGTCCGACGTGTGACGCATCAACATACACAACATACTCAACTCCTTCAGTTGGTAAGATTAAAATTGGAGCAGTACATAATCTCTTCTTCAACTCTTGGAAAGCCTCTTCACACTTATCACTCCAAATGAATGCAGTATTCTTCTGAGTAAGTCTAGTTAGAGGAGCAGACAACACCGAAACCCTTCCACGATCTTCTATAATAGTTAGCCAGGCCTAAGAAGCACCTAATCTCCTTAGGTGTAGAAGGTCTCTCCCATTCTATCACAACAAAAATCTTGGTCGGGTCTATAGAAATATCGTCCTTGCTCACAACATGACTCAGAAAGGACACCTGAGATAGCCATAACTCACACTTGCTCAACTTCGCATATAACTTATGCTCCCTCAGGGTCGACAAAACCAAATGCAAATGCTGAGTATGCTCCACAACATTGCAGGAATACACCAGGACATCATATTTAAACACAATAACGAATCGGTCCAAAAAATCCTTAAACACCCCATTCATGAAATCCATGAAGGCAGAGGGTGCATTGGTTAAACCAAAAGACATCACAAAAAACTCATAATGTCCATGCCGCAAACGGAAAGCGGTTCGGGGAATATCTGCCTCACGAATTTTCAACTGGTGGTAGCCTGAGCGAAGATCGATCTTTGAAAATACCGAGCTACCACGCAACTGATCGAACAAATCATCAATCCTAGGCAGGGGATATCTATTCTTAATGGTGACCTTGTTCAATTCTCTATAATTGATGCAAAGCCTCGTCGATCCATCTTTCTTCTTTACGAACAAAACCGGAGCACCCCACGGAGAAGAACTTGGTCTAATAAAACCACACCTCAGCAACTCATCGAGCTGAGTATGCAACTTATCCAACTCACGTGGAGCCATACATTATGGTGCTTTGGCAATAGGATGAGTACCTGGCTCGAGGTCTATCACAAACTCTTTCTCTCTTTTAGGAGGAAGTCCTGGAAGACTATCAGGAAAGACATCTGAAAACTCTCGCACCACCGAGACATCCTCAAGACGTGGTGTAAAAAAAGTTATTTCCAGAGCAGAAATAGAAACTAAAAATGCCTCACAACCAGACTCTATAGCACGATAAGCACGTACCGCAGAAATGATAGGGGAAACTCTGTCCTGAAATCCATAGACGCTCATAAGTTGGCCGTCGTCCATCCTAAAATCCAGTCACTTAGCCTTGCACTGGATGACCGCATCATACTTGGACAGCCAGTCCATGCCCAAAATCACATCGAAGTCAGCCAGATCTAAAATCATCAGATCCACAAAGGCCAGAAAATTGTCAAGTTAAATAGGGCATCTCAGAACTCCTTGGCTAGATATCACTGAATCACCGGAGGGAAGCTTGACCTTGAAGGAGTCTCTTAATTGATCCATATTCAGGGGATGTTTATCAACAAATCACTGAGCCACAAAGAAATGGGTGGCACCTGAATCGAAAAGAACGCGCGCTCACCTGTTACGCACCTTAAACTCCCCTAAAACCATAGCATACATAACTAAACGAACGATAACTAGGGCAACAACGATAAATAATAAAGATAAATTAAACTGGGGCTAACATAATATCACTTGTGTAGAGGTTTGAGCTTCCTCGCTGGTCATCACGTTCAGCTTTCCTTTTCCTTTATCCAGGTTTGGTGGCGGCGGCAGAGCTCGAAGTGGGGCAGGCTGCAGTAGGGACTGAGCCTGGGGGAACGTAGACTTCTGGTGTCCCTTCTGCCCGCATTGAAAGCATGTCCTTACCTTCATCCAGCAACGACTCACATCGTGACCCTTCCTTACACAAAACGAGCACACTAGCTCTCCCTTGGGTACACCTTGAATGGCGTGCACCAGCTGCTACTTCAGGGTGGCAGTCCTCTTGAAACACCTTTCGTAAGGGTGGCCAGGACGACCACAGAAGCTACACACTTCCTTACTTTGCTTTTTCGAAGAAGGGCCAGACGCCCTGGAGCTACCATCCTCAACACCATTCCTTTTTCTCTTTCCTCGCCGCAGTACCACAGTTATTAGCGTTTTCAATCGCCTCCACTTTAAAAGCGGCTTCCACTGCTTCAGCATAACTTCCAGCTCGGTAAGCTCATGCCAACTGCTGGACATCACTTCTTAATCCTCCCAAGAAACGTTTCACTCTACCCTCCTCAAAAGCTACCAAATCAGGTGCAAACCTACTCAGTTTGCTAAACTCAATCTCGTACTCACTCACGGTGAGCTATCTCTGCTTCAAATGCAGGAAGTTATTCATCAGACAGTCCTGCTCGACCGAGGGTAAAAACTTCTTCAGCAGTATTTTCTTAAAAGATTCCCAAGAACAGCCTTCCTTCACACTCTCTCTTTCCTGAATCCACAAACTCTTTGCCAGGCCTTTTAACTAATAGGGCGCAATCATCACCTTCCGGGCTTCTAGAATACCGGAATACAAAAACATCTCCTTGATGGAGGTGATCCAATCATCTAAAACCATAAAGTTAGCGCTCCCATCATAGGTGGGAGATCCCAACCGCTGGAAGTGCGATATGAAATTCATTTCTAGTACTATCGTCATCGGGGCACCAGAGGAGCAGGGGCATCAGGCACGGCTTGGCCCAAGGCAGGCTCCTACACTAAAGGTTGCTGCGCGGGAGCGGCAGACAAAAAAGACTCAATTTGCGATTGCATCGCAACTAATTGCCTCGATAGAGCCTCATTGCTCTGACGCACACTCTCGATAATCGCATCACTTTGCGCACATGTTGACTCACCCTCTGACTTGGTAGTCGACCTCATCGCGGGATTCTTTGGCGGCATTGCTAAAAGCAAATGGACAACTCATCAAAATCCTAGCTTACAACAAAGCAGCACGACTAGTTCAGACCATAAATAAAAGACACTTGCTTACGCTGCAACTTGGTCTGGGATTTTATAATGATGCTATGTCCTACTTAGGATGATATCCTCTCATCTTATTGACTCTTGTGCCTATGACATGAATGCATGAGTTCTTTATTCTAATTTAAAATCATGTGTGTACAAGTGTCATCATGTAAACCATAACTTAGCACGCGTGCTAATGCGATGATATGCAATGTATGTAGTGTTGTGCATTCTAAAAAGGCCCTAATGCGTGTTATGAGCGGCGTACATATGAAATGTTATGCATCCCATACTACATAACATCAACGAGAAAAGAAAACGTGCTAATGGGCACTCATGTGATGGTGGTTATGCATCACATACTACATAACCGGCACATGTTGCCTCCTATAGCGGATCCATATACAAACACGCATTATGCATCCCATACTACATAATATGCCCCGTATACTTCTTATCATGCTAAGAGTGTAGTGACTATGCTTCAGATAAGACGTACCGATGACACATCGGTGTGTGCATGAAATGTCACTAAACAACTAATACTAACAAGAGAAGGTTGCCCGACCAATTGTCAAGCAACCTGCCTCTGATACCAACTGTCACAACCCATATTTCCACCGCATAAAATAACTTATTAGAGTAAGGGAAAATGCGCGTCATGATGCCACGTCAGCAGGGGATAACTACAGATGCTCAGGCAGACACCTACTAAACATGAAGAAAGATTCTTTAAGTTATTTTATGGAAAAATAAGTTATGTACAGTAGTTAGCCGTATCACTCGGCTTAGTGGCTCATCTAGTCCACGAATCAAAATATAATTATACGCTGCGGAAACATACTTATTTCGATTGACTCCAACATCCTACATGAGTATAAACGTCCTCAAAGGACGACTCATGCTATGCAAGACCCTAAATTTATAATAGTAGTAAGGATAGCTTTTACGGTTCCTAAATATAACAAGTTAGAGTTTTTAAATGATGCAGTGCATGAAGTAATAGTTGTAGATTTTATTCTTAAAAATACCTAACATGCATTTCTAGCATAAATCCTCCCAGAGAACAAGGAATCCACATCCACATATAGAGAAATAAGCAGCTAGCAAGTATCTAAAAGTAGCAATTCTGTGGGCGTCAAAAAACTGGCACGAACCCACAAACAGAAATGTATGTCTGATCCAGTAAAAAAACAAAATAAACAACAAACTACCTCGCTAAGACGAGACAACAACTACGACCAACACTGCGGCCCAGAACTCCAAAAACAGCTCTGCTATCTGCTACTATTCTGAATCTGAGACATTCCAAAGACAGAACACCTGAGCAAGAAGGCACAAATGGTGGCAGAGAATTAATAAGCCAAAATAAACAAAGATAAAAGGGGTACCAACCCAAGACCAACAGTACTGGAATAAAGCAGAAAAAGAGGAACAAGTCATCATTGAGAAAAAAAAACTCTTACGTGATTCGTCACGTACAACAATAGTACAACAGACGCACGAGGCTATAAGGTGACAACATGAATAATTCGTAAGGAAGAAATACAAAATCTTTATTAGGCACCTGTGGTCGACTCTACCAAAAAACACGGGCGAGGTGGTCACTCGTGGACACACCACCCAAAAACACGGGCGAGGTGGTCACTCTTGGGCACACCCACATGAATATAAAATCCGTCTAACAGCGAGGGAGTCTCATACTCTCCACCATACACCGTAGACACCCAAAAACAAGGTAAACTTCAACAGGACACTAATGAAGTAAACAAACACAGCGGAGGTGGACTAGTCCACTAACTCTAGCAATTAAGAAAACCACCAAGAAAACACCACATATCTCGAGATTTGGCTCGACAGATTCTACTTGACTTTACTAGATTTAAGGCATGGTTGATCAACCCTTAGAACTGATTTATAAACCTAGATAACTATAATCCAATCAATAACAAAATCTAAGGTGTTTAAAGCCATCAATAAGACACTTTAAGAACGATCAAACATATCCAGACAAAAATTGAGTTCACCATGACAAAACGTTACAACATCATGTGATCATTGAGAAGGTTAATCATAATAATAATTTGGAAGAATAAGTGTAGAATATTTTAAGGAACATGAAAACATAGCCGTTACCATCAAATCGGACAGGGAAAATGAGGGGAAACCACCACTTGCCTTGGTTTTACCGGAAAAGTCCTCTGAATCGCTCCACGTCGTAGATCGGGGCAAAAAGATGCGGGAGGAGTTGAAATCTAGACAAAAAAGGCCGAAATAGAGGTTAGGGCCGAAAAACTCTAACTAAAAAACTCAAGAAACGAGGATGATATTACCACGATGGCGTAGCTCTCGGCGAGAGCTTTCCGGATCTATGTTCGGTTGAAGATTTCGAGTACCGGAGTACCGTCGGCGGCCACCGGAAGATTCACGACGAGGAAACTCTCTCTCTCGCTCGCTGCTCTGGTTCGGCAGAAAAAATATCGGAGAAGATGAAGTTCGATTGTAAAACTTAAGTCTAAGAATATATATATATATATATATATATATATATATATATATATATATATATATATATATATATATATATATATATATATATATATATATATATATATATATATATATATATATAATGTTTATAAAAAGTTTTATCAAAAACGGGTTATTTCAAGCGGTCTCGCGGGAACCCAAAATAGTGGTATAGGATGACTCCAAATAGATAAGTGTCCAACATGAAAGTTGTAGATCTCGTCGAGATGAACAAATTTCATGTTGAACAGTATTTCGTACGACATCATTTTGACCCTCAAAATGGTGCCCGAACTCAGACTTTACAGACTACTCGAGAGGAAATTGATTTACTCGAGATGGAGGGGTTTACTCGAGTTGGAGGGGCTTACTCGAGATGGAGACTTGATTTGGAGGCTTGTGGAACTCGAGATAGTCATAGTTACTTGAGATAAAAGGCATAGAACTCGAGTTGATCAGGTCTACTTGAGATAGAAGGCATAGAACTCGAGTAGATCAGTCGAACGGGCTATCTATGAATAGTTTCAGAAATATCGATAATAAAGGTCTAAGATTGCTTCTAATCACAAAGTTCCCAAAATGAAAGTTGTAGACCTCGTCGAGAAGAACAAATTTCAAGGTGACCAGTTTTTCCATAAGATAAATTTTTGACCCACAAAAAGGCATCCGAACGTAAACAACAATTGACCTACTCGAGTTGCAGAATGACCTACTCGAGTAGCAGAATGACCTACACGAGTAGCAGAATTGACCTACTCGAGTTGTAGAAAGACCTACATGAGTAGCAGAATTGACCTACTCGAGTAGCAGAATGACCTACACAAGTAGCAGAATGACGTACTCGAGTACCAGAATTGACCTACACGAGAAGCACAATTGACCTACTCGAGTAGCAGAATGACCTACACGAGTAGCAGAATGACCTACTCGTGTAGCAGAATTGACCTACTCGAATACATATAGAAATCACTTGAGTATAATTGCAGGAAAAACATTTCTTTTGCAAATGTACCATTTTGATCAAATTATATGAATGAATAGTAAAGGACATTTTTGAATAGTACTATAATATTAAAATAATCATATCTATATATTTTGAATAAGAAAACACAAGTTCAAAACGGAGGCCCAAACGCGCACCAAATTGAACGAAACTCGCACCGTAGACGAACACTGACGGTACGAACACAACGACGAAGTCAAAACCAAAATCCGACGAGCCATTCCCGAGATATTAATCTTCAAAGAATACGGCTAACATAAATAATCCAAAACTTCAATCGTGCGCCGAGACTCCAAAAATGCTCGGCTTGCGACGAAACTTGACGAACAAGTCCAAAATTACTTAACTTAAATTGTAAAAGAAAATTTTTCGCATTACAATAAGAATTCGGCCGACTCGAGTGCACGGACGCGAAAATGCCTTAACGACATTGCGCCGTCAACTCGACATTAAAAGTAACCCCACGACGTCATAAATATGGCGTTACCCATTCAAATAAAATCATCGAAAAATCGGGGGTGTTATAGGCGTGTCAAACATGGCACGGGCGTGTAGGGTGTGACACGGGCGTGTCACACGACCGTGTACTGGTTTGATTTAAGTTGGTTGCCTGCCGCTTAAATGACACATCCTGTGACACGGGCATGTCACAGGGCATGTCAGGCCATGTTAAGCCTATTTTTGGGCAAATCGGAGCCGTTCGTTTCCCTTATCCTGGATCCAATGGCCTGGCTCCTTCCATGTGGTTCAAGGCCGGGAAATGAGGATAAAAACTCTTCATTTCTCTTTCTCTTCTTCTTCTCATTCCCAAAGAGAGAAAGAGAGAGAGAGAGAGGCCAAGGGAAGGAAAGGAGGAAGGAAACCAGCTACTGGAGGAGCTGCGGAGTGCGGAGGGAAGATCCGAGATCGGATTCGTGAAGGCAAAGCCGAGGTGGTGACTTCCATCCGGCTACTTTATGGCGCCAAAGCGATCTTCAAGGGTAACGATCTCCTTCTTGGACATCAAAGTCCTTTCTTTATGCATGTCCATGGAATCCTCCACCAAGAGGTGGATGTCATAAGCGATTCCTCGGTTGAGTCTACATCTAGATCCGGAAGTGCGGAGTATGACATAGACATGCTGTGTGAAGCCCATTTGTATCATTAGTCTAGATTGGTGATGTATATGGGTAAACCGGAGAAGACTTCGTGGCTTTGTTGATATGAAAGGTTTATGCTTTATGGTATGGCTATGTGATTGTATGGATATTGATGAATGAATGTATGGAGGCTTTGAATAAGCTCCTAGTTATGGAGAGGAGATCAATTGGTAGCACGCCTGGGAAGTGCGAGATATCCCTGGCTTGTTACACCATATGGTGTGGGTTGATCTGTATTAGTGGGGATTGATGGGTGTCAAAGTTTGGGAGGAAGTGAGGTGGACCGTACTTGCTGCACCACATAGTGTGGGTCGATCGGAAATAGGTGAGGGGTCGATGGGTAGTAACGCCCGTCAAACATGTGCAGCGCAAGAATGACTTGGCAGGGAAAAAGACAGAGTTCAATGTACCTGGGTCGGAAACATCTGGGAGAGGTCCGCCCACATGTTATACATGTGGAAAGGTGGGTCATTTCGCTCGAAATTATTCGAGTGGACCTCCAAAAAAGGAGAAAAAGACGGGTGTATCTTATGCTGAGAAGGGAAAGGCAGTGGTCGAATCAACTGCATCTCAGGCGCAACCTCGAGTTTATAATCTTGGCCAACAGGAGGCCATAAAATAGAGTGGCGTCGTAACATGTATGAGTTAAGATTCAATTTTTACTACTTTCCATACTTAGTACCTTGTGCATTACTTGTTTGTGCGATTGGTTTGCATTAGGCTTTGTCCTGATATTGGATTGTCCGACGAGATAATGGTTTGATACAGGAGCATCTCGTTCTTTTCTGTCGGAGGATTTCCTAGGGAGTATCGTAGTGTCTTCGTTTACACCGATAGATCAAGTGAATGTGCTTCTTCCTAATGGGTGCTTGATTCGTGCGGATCAAGCCTATTGTGTTGAGGTACAGATAGGAAGTCGGGCTTTTGGTTTGGAAGCATCTGTGCTCTCAATATTAGAGTTTGTTGTAATCTTTGGTATGGACTGGCTCTCGGAGCAGCGTGAAAGTGCAGGTTAGATCTGAAATACTCTAGAGGGGGGGGGGGGTGAATAGAGTATAGTGCTCACTAAAAACTTTTTACAACTTTTGTTGTATTCCTAAGTGAACAAGTCAGTAAGTAAATAAAACTAAGCACAGCAAACTAAGCAATCACAGAGCACAACCAAAACACAAAGAAAAGGGAAACTAGACGACACAAGAAATTTTATAGTGGTTCCCCAACCTGGGTACATCGACTCTTCTACCACCCTGGTAGGAATCCACTCAGATTTTTGATTAGGTGCTTGACACCAATGAGCTTTTGTTCAGGTGCTCAAAAACCAAAACCTCAAGTCTTTTGGAAGGAGACTTGCAACTAGAATAATTTTGAAGTGAATTAAAACCCTGTACAGGAATTGGAAATAAGGTGATGATGTCTTCTCTTTCTCAAAGCAACTGAGAAGACTTGTGGATTGATTGTAGCAGATTTTGCTCCCCCTGAGATCAGGAAAACTGGAGCATTGCTTCAGGGTGATAGGTCTTCAAAGACCTAGAATGCCTGGACCAGAGATGCTTCAGGAACTTCTTTGACAGATTGAAATTTGTTGTCCTTTGAAGTTGTCCTGAGAATTGTCAGAAGAAGACTCTTGATAGTGATTGGTTGTTCTTCTTCTTCTTCTTGAAGATGTTCTCTGGTTAGGCTGATTGCAGTGGAACTTTTGATTTCTGAGAGGTTGTTCTTTTGTGCAATATGAGTATGTTTGTATGATTGTTTGTATTGCTTGTTGTGTGTGACTGTATCACTAACTGTATATCTGTTGTAGTACTTGATCCTTTCTTTTTCTTTTCTTTAGACTAACTAAGAACCTTCGAAAATCGAATGTTGAGCAGTAATTGCAGTCGGCCTTGGAAGGAAGCGACAATCAATGATTTCCCTATCTGTCCCATGGAAAAACGGCATGTAATAGTCCATAGTCAATGCGCGTTCTAACAGTAACATTCCGAGAAGATTTGGCATTAATAACTCTGGGATCATCGCCAAGAAACGGGACGGGAAACCTGAAGATGACCTAGTCTGTATTCGTCGAATGAAGAACGTAATTCGTCGAGCTGAGTTTGAGTTTGTCGAGCTAAGCTGGAGTTCGTCGAGCTGAGCTTGAGTTCCTCGAGCTGAGCTTGAGTTTGTCGAGCTGAGCTTGAGTTCGTCGAGTTGAGCTGGATAGAGTTCGTCGACCAGACAATCTTCATTAGTCGAACATACAATCTTCATTCGTCGAAGAGACAATCTTCATTCGTCGAGCTGAGATAGATTGTGGACGTAGCCAAATATTCTGCATCTGCTGATATTCAGTGTCGACATAAGCTGGTGTCGACTGATTGATCTTAGTGTCGACTCAAATCTTCTGGTGTCGACAAGAATTGGTGTTGACTGAAATCCTGGTGTCGACACAAATCTTCTGGTGTCGACATAAATTGCTTGGTGTCGACACATGCCCTAAGTGTCGACACATATACTCTGAGTTCAGAATTCGTCGAGTAGAGTCCTTGATTCGTCGACCTGAGAAGCTGACTTCGTCGACCTGAGAAGCTGACTTCGTCGACCTGAGAAGTTGAGAGCTTGAGTTCCAAGTTCGTCGAGCTCAGAAACTGATTCGTCGACCGAAGCTTGAAGCTGGACTTAGAAAAATTCTGAAGTTGTCCTGATTTTATCTTGATGTAGAAACTCTGTCTTTGTCGAACATAGAACTAAGATCGTCGAGCACAACACCAAGAAATGTCTCACGATCGTCGAGCGCAGAACACCTTTCGTCGAGCTGAGTTCGACGAACGTCGAACTCACTTTACTTAGACTTGAAAACCTCTAAATCTGGAGTCTCTGATGGTCTTGTTGATAGCTGGTCCATCTGAAAGTGACTCTAAGGACTTGGCCTAGACTTTAGGACACAAAATTGACCCTGGCTATACATGATGGGTCATATCCTAAGTCAGTGAACCTAGCCCAAATCAAATAGGGATCCAACAATCTCCCCCTATTTGGGTGAGGTCACTAACAGAGACTTAAAATAGAAACAAACAGAAAAACAAAGCAAGAAAAGAAATATATCTGGCAGAGAATTACTAACACATGCAGTAGATATATATATACACAGCTTTGTTTAAACACAAGCATAGTTTGAGAACACAAACATACAGAAATACTCAGATTGCACAGAAGAACAACCTCTCAGAAATCAAAAGTTCCACTGCAATCAGCCTAACCAGAGAACATCTTCAAAAAGAAGAAGAAGAACAACCAATCACTATCAAGAGTCTTCTTCTGACAATTCTCAGGACAACTTCAAAGGACAACAAATTTCAATCTGTCAAAGAAGTTCCTGAAGCATCACTGCTCCAGAAATTCTAGGTCTTTGAAGACCTATCACCCTGAAGCAGTGATCCAGTTTTCCAGATCTCAGGGGGGAGCAAAATCTGCTACAATCAATCCACAAGTCTTCTCAGTTGCTTTGAGAAAGAGAAGACACCATCACCTTATTTTCAATTCCTGTACAGAGTTTTAATTCCCTTCAAAATTATTCTGGTTGCAAGTCTCCTTCCAAAAGACTTAAGGTTTTGGTTTTTGAGAACCTGAACAAAAGCTCATTGGTGTCAGGCACCTGATCAAAAACCTGAGTGGATTCCTACCAGGGTGGTAGAAGAGTGGATGTACCCAGGTTGGGGAACCACTATAAAATTTCTTGTGTCGTCTGGTTGCCCTTTTCTTTGTGTTTTGGCTGTGCTCTGTGATTGCTTAGTTTGCTGTGCTTAGTTTTATTTACTTACTGACTTGTTCACTTAGGAATACAACAAAAGTTGTAAAAAGTTTTTAGTGAACACTATACTCTATTCACCCCCCCCCCCCTCTAGAGTATTTCAGATCTAACCTGCACTTTCACAGCGTTCCTATATAGATTGCAACTCTAAGGAAGTCACATTGGGGCAAGACACCGAACAAGAGACTAAGTTCGCTGGTATGTGCGGGTCAAGCAAGATATTTATGTCTGCTCTCCAAGTCGTCAAAGCTGTTTGGAAAGGCGTAGAGTTGTTCTTCATGCTTATTGAGGCTGTTGAGCCAAAAACCAGTGTGAGTGATGTTCCTATTGTATCGGAGTACACTGATGTGTTTCCTAAGAATCTTCTGGGGTTACTTCCCTAGCGTGATATTGACTTATCGATTGAGTTGGTGTCAGGTGCAAAATCTGTGGCCCGCTCGCCATATCATGTTGCGCAAAAGTAGATGGCAAAACTAATTGTTTAGCTACAAGAGTTGTTGGAGCAAGGTTCTATACGCCCAAGTATGTCACCTTGGAGCGCTCCGGTCCTATTTGTGAAAAAGAAGGATGGTAGTTTGCGGCTATGTATTGACTATCGAGAGCTGAATAAGCTAACAGAAAAGACAAGTATCTGATTTCACAGATTGATGACTTGTTCGATTAGCTAATGGGATCAACTATTTAGTCGAAGTTATACTTGAAGTCTGGCTTTTATCAGTTGAAGATTCAGGAATGTGACATTCCCAAGACAGTGTTTGGGACACGCTACAGTCATTACGAGTTCACTGTCGTGCCGTTTGGGCAAACAAATGTTCCATCGGTATTCGTGGATTTAATGCACCGGACGTTTAGGGAGTACTTAGATTTGTTTGTCATCGTATTCGTTGATGACATTCTAGTGTACTCTCAGTCGGCAGAGGATCATGCGAACCATTTACGGATGGTGTTGCATACCCTGAGGAGAAACAAACTCTATGCCAAATTCTCGAAGTGCGAGTTCTGGTTGTCATTAGTGGCCTTTCTTGGAAATGTGGTTAGTGGAGAGGGCTTTGCGGTGGATCCTGTGAAGATAGTTGCGATACAGGAGTGGCCGGTGTTGTCTTCTGTCACCGAAGTCAGGAGTTTCCTTGGACTGGCGGGTTATTACAGGCGCTTAGTAGAGAACTTTTTGCGGATAGCCTTGCCTCTTACCATACTATCGAGGAAGCATCAGAAGTTCGTTTGGAAGTCAGAGTGTGCACAATCTTTTGAAGTGTTGAAGAGTCGTTTGAGCATTGCGCCAATCTTGACGTTGCCATGTTGTTCAGACGGCTTTGAAATTTATAGTGATAGATCAGGAAGTTACTCGAGTGTGTTAAGAACATGACAAACAGTGTTAAATGCCTCAACCCAGAAATACTCGGGGAGAGAAGTGTCACTCAACAATGTTCTCCCAGCTTCTATGAGAGTCCTATTTTTCCTCAGCTAACCCATTTTGCTGGGGTGTTCTTGGAGAGGAGAATTCCTGAAGAATCCCTTGCTCCTCACAGAAAGTTGTCATGAAAGCAGACTGAAATTTAGTTCTATGGTCACTTCTCATTTTGACCACAAAGCATGCAAGTTCATTCTGAATCTGCCTGACAAAATACATGAAGATATCAAAGGTTTCATCTTTTCTTCTAAGGAAGAACACCCAAGCAAATCTAGAATAGTCATCAAAAACCACATGGGTGTAGACCTTCCTACCTAGACTATGAACAGGCATAGGAACAAACAAGTCCATATACAGGAGATATAAGCATCTTACTGAGTCCTTGGTCCCAATGCTCTTGAAGGAGGTGTTAGTCTGCTTACCATTTTGGCAAGCAGCACAGATACCCTCCTTGGAGCATTTTATTTTGGGACCATTTCTGACTAGCTCATCACTAAAGAGCTGACCAATGGTCTTATAGTTCAAATGAACCAGTCTCTTGTGCCATTAGACATAAAGTGAGACATTGTCATTTGCAACTAGGCATATAGGGGAACTACTATCTAAGCATGAAAATTTAAACAATAAACATTCTCACTCCTAATGCCTGTTAAGATGACACTTTGGTCACTTAGCCTCTTGATGTGGCACTTATCGTTGTGGAAGGAAATGTCATAACCAAGGTCACATAGTTGGCTTATGCTTATGAGTTTTTGTTGCATCCCTTCCACATAAGTCACCTTTGTGATGGTGATTATGCCATTTGAGATCTTACCATAACCTCGGGTTAGTCCCTTGTCAGAGCCTCCAAAGATGACCTTGGGTCCATTCTTTACTAGAGTGTAATCCTTCAACAACTCTTTTGTTCTAGTCATGTGCCTGGAACATCCTCTGTCCAGGTACCATTTAGGGGAGTAGGTACCTGAAATTTCCTGAAAAGGACACAAATTATCTCACCTTAGGACCCCAATATCTATTGGGTCCTAGGTTCATATTATCCTGAAAATATCCTTGCCTTCTGCAGTATTCCTAACAGGTTGGCTATCTCTAGACACCGAAGGTTTGTGCTAGCAATATATAGAATAGTTCCCACTTTACGACAACACCAGTATTCATGGATATTATATCATCTTTGCTGTTTAGGAACAGCAGTTTGCTTGACAGCTCCTTGAATAGTGGGAAGATGAGCGGCTGTATACTTCTGTTTTCTTCCAGCTGCCATTTGACTGAAGGAAAGTCCTTCAGCTAACTGAATTGGTATTTTCTAAAATCCACCAGCTGAAAGAATTGGTTTCAAGATATCCTAAACACCTAGAGTGGAGGGGTGAATAAGTTCAATTCTTTTTCTTTAAGGCAGACAATATTTTTACTGCCAACACAGATTATTCAGCAATTAACACAGCACAGTATAAACAAAATCACAGCCAATCACAGAGTGCACAAAGATTTATAGTGGTTCCCCAAGTGATGGGTACATCCACTTTCCCCCTTCGCTTATCTAGCAGTATACTAGATTCGGCATAACTCCCTTCTTCCTTCTCAGATCTGCAGATCTTATAACTCAGAACATTGAAAGGTCCCTACAGCTCAGACTTCAACAAGTACTACAACTCAGATCCTCCCAGAGAATCCTACCTCAGAGTGAGTCCACACTCCTACAATTCAGGCAATTAAGCCCTACCTCAGCCTCTTCCACAAGGCGTACAACTCAAGCACTCAAGCCCTACCATAGCCTTTTACCCGGCCTATAACTCAGAGAACTTAATCTACTACCTCAGACACTCAACCCTACCTTAGCCTTTATGAATTTAGGCTTACAGCTAAGAGGGATAACCCTCCTACACTCAGATCTGTAAAGGATTCTACAAAACATTGATAATAAAAAGAGTAATTCCTTCACCCAAGTAGAGAGAGAATGGGTAGAAGGTTTCTTGGTCAGTTCTTGATAGATCTGACAACTTTAGAATCAACCTGTCTTAGCTTCTTCAAAGCTTCTTGAATCTGAACAAAGTAAGGTTGATCTTCTTAAAGTTGGAGATGATCCTCAATCCAGCTTCCTTCTTCTATTCAGAATTTAGTCTGAATTATTCTTGCAGACTTGTTCAGGATCTGCCCTTGTTGATTTCTGGATGAAGACTTCTCTTCTTCTTTTTAGTTCTTCATTCCTTGGATTTGATGATAGAACATGTCTTTATATAGGATCCATCCGAGGTTACCGGCTGATCTGGTTCCTAACGGACTTCTGATAGCTCTGACAGATACAACAACAATGTCAGTTATGATAGCTGTCAAGTCTCCAGAAACTTCATTGTACTTTGACTCAGTAATAAAGTATCGAGACAATACTTCAAATGTGTCGACACAAATAGATCATGTGTCGACACAACTCTTGATGATGTCGACACAGCTTTCATAATGTCGACATAACTTCTCTTTAACTTCTTGACAAAGCTTCAGTGCAATGTGTCGACACAAGTCCTGTGTGTCGACACAATAACTCCTTGTTTTGACAAAGTTGGAGTCGATAGAATTATGGAGTGTGTCGATACAAGTTCTGTGTGTCGACACAGTTGTTGTCGATAGAATTCTGGAATGTGTCGACACAAGTCCTGTGTGTCGACATAGTTGTTGTTGACAGATTTTCTGTGTGTTGACACAAGTCCTGTGTGTCGACACAATCTAGCTCCTGGTGTTGACACAATTGTTGTCCACAAAGTTTCTGTATGTCGATACAAGTACCGTGTGTCGACACAATCTGGCCCCTAGTGTCGACACAACCTTTCCCAAGTGTCGACACTTTTACTTAGAAACTTTTTCTGCATTTCCTTAACCTGCACATTCAAACTCAACATAACATCAAATATAACTTGATGAATATCATTGAGTTAGGCGAGGTTTCTTCAAATCTGGTACACATTTTCCAATGTACCCAACAATCTCCCCCTATTTGGAGAAGTCATAACCCTTAGTCAATGATGTACATCACTTTATAATAAAACACAGAACATGATGTATAAGAGCATTATTTGACATGGTAATACATAAACAAAACCAACATATTATATCATCACAGAATATGATAAAATATAATGAACATGAATCAATGTTTTGTTGAACTACAAGAAGTTTCTGAACAACAGATGACATAGATTTTAAAAAGATTACATATTTCTAAAATCTAATCAATCTAATCTTAGGACTAATTAGGCTCCTTGATAACAATGCCTTTTCCAGCCTGAATCCTTGCTTGTACATTAGCTTCAGTGTCTTCAGCTGGCTTCTTTCCTTTAAGATCCTTTTTCTTGAGCTCTTCAGCCTTGACCTTTTGCCTTTCAAAATAATGATAAGGCTTTGGAAAGTACTTGCTTGGATCCACAGAAGTAGTAGGTATCTTCCCAGTTTTGATGTCTCTTTTAAACTGATAAATGACATCTTGCCATTTTTGATACTTGCTCCATTCTTGTTCAGAGTACCACTTGCCTCTATCATGCATGTTGTCTTTGACAGCTTGCCAGGCAGTGAGAATAATGTTTCTGGAGGTGGGAATCCATCTTTCAAAATCAGGCTTTAATTCAGCCTGTTCTCTAAACCTTTTCTTAGAAAGTTGAGCTTCTTGCTCTCTTTTCAAAGCTGCTTCAAATAACTCAACCTTCTCAATAATCACATTCTGAACCTCCTGTGGAGGACTGTACATTTTTGTACTGCAGTGTGAATGCCCTCAAAATCAGCAGGTGGATAAATAATTTGAGCCACTTCCTGCTGAACCCCTTCATTGGCAGCAGGTTGAATGCCTGACTCAGCAATATTATCATCATCACAAAGGGGTGGATAACCAAGAGATTCTCTGATAGCATTAGTTATACATTTAGCATGTTCAGAGCTTGCATTGACTAACACTCTCTCCCCTTTATGACTTCTTGAAAGTGCAAGTTAGATCTGATATACTCTAGAGGGGGGGGGGGGGGTGAATAGAGTATGGTGCTTGCTAAAAACTTTTTACAACAGTTGTTGTATTCCTAAGTGAACAGGGAAGCAAATGAAATATAGTAACTATCTTATCAAAAAGCAATCACAAACCACAGCCAGAAAACAAAAGAAAGTAAGCAACCAGATGACACAAGGAGCTATAGTGGTTCCCCAATCAATCTGGGTACATCCACGCTTCTACCACCCTAGGTAGGAATCCACTACAGGATGAGTTGATCAGGTGTCCTGGGCACCAATGAGCTTTTGATAAGGTGCTCAAAAACCAAACCAGATTTTTTGATCAGGTGTCTTGCCACCACTGAGTTTTGACAAGGTCTCAGAAACCAACACAAACTTTTGAATGGAGTTTGAAAAACCCTTTACAGTAGAGAGAGAGAGAGAGAGAGAGAGAGAGAAATGAACTTCTCTGTCAACAATCAGAGAGAAGATAGTGGATGTTGTCAAATCTTCCCCTGAGATCTATAGTTGTTCAAGAAGTGAAGCTTTGTAGTAGGGTGATAGGCCTTCAGAAAATTTGATCTCCAGCAAAAGATGATTTCAGCAGCAACTGAAATGTGTGGTGTCTGGAGTCTTGAATGATGATGGCCTTTGAACACTGGAATCAAAAGGGATCTGAAAATTTCAGTATGTTGATCTCCTTTTGTGATGTCTGTTCTTGTTAGAGTTCTAAGACTATGAATATCTGCAGCTCTTTTTCTTGTTATTATTCACTTGTTGATGATGTTGTTCTTCTTTGTTATTCTTTTATTCCAGCAGAATACGAATATCTCTTTTATTCCTTATATCTGAATGAATATTTCTCTATCTAAGATAGCCGTTAGCCTGTCATAAATGACTTCCTTAACTATATTTTGTCTTCTGGAGGAAAGTCCAATAAAACATTCCTTTGAAAATCCCTTGAAACTTGCTCCAGATTAATTGAAAACGGCTACAAGATCCTTGAAATACATGCTGAGAATAATTACATAACTGTCTGAATTTGAATCTTGAAAAATGTCGATCTCTCCAGAAAAATGTCAAACTGAGCTCCACTATCGTTGAACTGAGCTCAAAGACTGGACTTAGACTGAAGCAGATATCGTCGATCTGAGCTCAACTATCGTCGAACTGAGCTCAGAAATAGAGAAACAAACTGGAGACAAGAACGTCGATCTGAGCTCGAAGATCGTCGAATGGAGTTCGATGACTTGTTGAAGTTGAGCTCATAGATCGTCGAATGGAGTTCGACGATTCGTCGAATTGAGCTCAGCGATCGTCGAATGGAGTTCGACGATTCGTCGTACTGAGCTCGATGAAATGACTTAGTCTCCTGAACTGAAATATCTGGTCTTGAGGGCAGCTTTCAAACCTAAATACTAACCCTTACACTCAATTCTAATTGACCTTTAGATCTATACAAGGAGGTCAAAACAGATTTCCTAAAAGACATAGTGATCCTTGCCCAAATCAGTAATAGGGTGTTCCAACAATCTCCCCCTATTTGGGTTAGGATTACTATTTACAGATATTGGAAAAAATAAAAACATACAAAGCAAACATATAACAAACAAGATATTGCAGAAACACAGACATTATCTCAGATAGTTCAGAAAATAAAATATACTGTCATCTTACAGAATCATTCTTTTTCCTTGCTCTTTATAAGAACTATTTCTCTGTTGGGGTTGAGAGCTTCCTTCTTAGATCTTCTATCGTCAGTTGCACCTAGAGAGGTTTGATGCTTTGGCCTGGGCACTACAGCTTCTGGGTGCAACTTCATATAGCTTTCTGAATCAAAAAATTTACTGGAAGAGTATCTCTCAAGTTCTTTCTATCTTTGATCTGATAAAGTAGTGATATTTGAAGTATCTCTTCCTTGTTCTCTAGCTTTCTTGATTTGGTCCAAAGCAGCCAATTCTTTCATTCTTGCTGTCCATGAGGTGGGGTTATTTTCTGGATCTTCAAATGGAACAGGAGGCTCATATCTATTTGAAGAATTATCTGGAGGAGCTCTGGAAGAGACTAGTTCTTTAAGCTTATAAGGGAAGGGACCAGAAGTAGTGTCAGATGGACCTTGTCCTTCCCTTGGATAAGGATGTTGCCTGGAATATCCTTTGGAGTATACTTTGAGTTCTCTCTGATTTCCTCTGTACTGTCCTCTTCTGGACTGGTAACCTCTAGATTGATTTCCTCTGTACTGAGATCTTCCTTGAGGTTGATAAGAAGTTTGGCTTCTGGCAGTGTATTGGAAAGCAGAACTTCCACCTGCACCTGCATCAGGTGAGGGTGGAGGAGGAGGAGGATTGAAATGGGAAGATCCTTTGTCATACTTTCTTTTCTTCTTCATAGCTTTCAATTGATTCCTAGAGTATTGCACCCAAGGTTCTGTGATAGGGTAATCATGCAGTATGTAGTATGGAATGTCATTTATATCTTTCACTTTTTCTGGAGGAACTCTCTTCATAGCTTTGCTTCTGGCTTTCCTTTTCCTTGCAATTGTAGTAGAGGAATCATCTGAGTCAGTCCAAAACTAATCACTGTCTGAGCTTGGAGGATTATCATACACTGCATCAATCCTTTTGAGGTAATCTTTCTGTTGTTGAGACTGAGCAGAAGAAACAGCAGAAATAGCAACAGTAGCAGCAGCAACAGCAGGCAGTGGAGTAGAAGCAACACTGGCAAAAGGAGCTATGACAGCAGATTTAGATACAACAATTTCAGAAACAGAAGGTAAAGGAGCAGTAATAGAAGCAGTAGTAACAGATGAGACTGGAAAATCAACTTCAGAAGGAGCAACAGCAACAGTAACATCAGACTCAAAATCAAATGCCTCTGTCATGTGCATGTCCTCAAAAGCAGAAATATCATAACTAGCAGAAATATCAATAACAGCAGTAGGAGCAGTAGTAGGAGCACTATCAACATCATTGATGGAATTTATATAAGAGCTTATTAGGCTGGGGTCACATCTGGAAATAGGCACAATGGCCTTAGTAGGGTCTTCAGAATGCTGGACTGGAAGGTAGTTGAAGTACACAGAATCAAAAACTGATAACAGTGACCTGAGGTCCACTGTGATGAATGCAACAGATGCAATTGGAGCTTGGACTGAAGATACAACAGCAGGCAATCTTTCAACTTCATAAGGCATCACCCCCTGCCTAGATGCAGTGAGAACTGGATCAAGGAACCCATAAGAAGGGATTGCCTGAGGAGGAAGAAAAGAAGAAAGCCTGGCAGACAGCTCCTGAACTGTTTTTAGAAGTGGAGCCAAAGAGGTCTTCAGCAGGAGGGATAGCCTTGGATCTATCAGATCATATAACCTATCTGCAAGAGCTGGAAGATATACTTGCACAAGAGGGACTTGAGTAGAGGTAGGGATGGATGAGGTAGAAATGAAGGTTAGAGCAGTAGGAGATGTTGGTGGAGAACCTGTGGATTGTGGAAATGATGGTTGGGAAATTGGAATTGTGGAGATGGAAGAGAGTGGAATGGAAATGGATGGTGTGAAGGATGGTTGAGCAATTATGTTCTGAAGTAGTTGTTGATAAGAGGAGGATGAGGACGGTGGCTCAGGAGGGCATGAAGGAGAATCATCCATATAGGAATCATCTATAAGAGTGAAAGATGGAATATGAGAGGATGAGTCAATATCCAGGTGTGGGTAGTCAGTGAGTGGTGGAGTTGGAGAAGGAATTGAAGTTGGAGATTGGGTGGAAATTGTGATGGTGGATGTGACTGTAGTAGATGAAACAAGAGGTGGAGGAGGAGGAGAAGAAGCAGGCAAGTCTTCTGCAGGGGCAGAAACCTGAGGGGAAGAGACTAAAGCAGTCCTTGTGCCTGAAGTAGAAATTGCAGAGGACCTGTTGGGCTTGACAATCTGCCTGTCCCATTTTCCAAATAGGGCACAGGTAAGCCTCTTGGAGGCATTGATGTGCATCCCACTGGAAACAAGCAGTGCAGGGCATCTATGGTGGAGGAACAACCCAAAAATCCTTCCAAAATTAACAAAGTTCTTGTTAATCTTTTTATTAATCAAATCAAAGAAAACTTCTCCCCAGTTGAGTTGCTTCTTGTCCACTAGGGCACCCATCAGACAGAGGTGATACCTAGATATGGTATCATGAGCTGAGTGTTTGGCCAACAACAAATTTCCAGCAACATCAGCTAGAAATCTGTACTCAACAGACAGATTTTTCTTAAGCAATTTGCTAGGGTTTGCTTCTGAGTGTCCCATCATTTCAAGCATATTAGAAAATTCCTCTCCAGAAATCTCAACAGAATCTTCTCCAGATTTCAATTGAAAAACCTCTGTCAAAGCAGCAGGTGTTAGAGATACCTAGGTTCCTAAGATGCTCCCAACCACTGTATTCTGATCCAGGTTATGGGCAGTATACACTCATTACTTTATCTCATCTGCAGTTAATTTGATCCTTGTAGTCATTATGGTAACTAGCTGTTGTTCTTTGAAAAGTTCCAGAATGTCATTGAAGATTTGATCGCTGTTATTGAAAGAATCCATGTCGATATCAAATCCAGCATCAAATTTCATTGCGGCCAAGATGGCGACTGAGACTGCCATTGATTCCTGCAAAAATGAACAAACAAATGACCAAGTGTAGAGAAGTTTGGAGGGAAAGAGAAAATTTGTAGAGAGTATGAAAGCGCAAAGGGAGAACGACGGCCGAAAAATGAGTTTTATATTAGGGTTCGACGCAGAAAAGGAAAGATCGTTGAACTCTGTTCGACGATCTGGGCTTCTAAAGGAAACTGAAAGGTTATCAACAATGTCGATCTCCGTTCGACGATATTGTAGAGCGTCGAGCTCCGTTCGACGATCACTAACCTGAAGAAAGATAGTTTAGCACTATCTGAGAAGCGCTGAACTCAGGTCGACGATGTCTGAAATCGTCGATCTCCGTTCGACAATCTGGGGGAAAATCGTCGAGTGCAGTTCAAAGATCAGAAACACTCTATACACTAGAAAAAGCACTTTGATTTGCCTAGTCTTGGTCATTTTTATAATTTTAAAATCTTGGATCTTATTTTAGACTTCCTCTATCTAACATTCCTAACTGATTCAGGAAGAATGTATGTTTCTTTTCATCCAAGGGTTTGGTGAAAATATCTCCCCTTTGCAAATTAGTTGGGATATATTGAAGTTCAATTTTATTTTTCTCAACATTATCCCTTAGAAAGTGATGCCTAATTTCTATATGTTTTGTCCTAATATGGAGGACTGGATTTTGTGCTATAGAAATAGCACTGGTATTATCACAAAATATTTTAGACTTTTCTAAGTTGTAGCCATAGTCAAGGAGTTTGTTTTGAATCCACAAGATTTGTGAACAACAACTACCTGCAGCCATGTATTCAGCTTCAGCAGTTAAAGTTGACACAGATGTTTGTTTCTTGCAAAACCAGGAGACAAGTCTGTCACCAAGAAACTGACAAGTTCCACTGGTGCTTTTCTTATCTATTCTGCATCCAGCATAATCAGCATCTGAAAATCCAGTTAAGTCAAATGCTGAATCTTTTGGATACCAGAGACCTAGATTTGGACAACTTTTTACATACCTAAGAATCCTTTTTACTAAGGTTAGGTGTGACTCTCTAGGGATCACTTGGAATCTAGCACATATGCATGTAGCAAATATTATGTCAGGTCTACTAGTTGTAAGGTACAATAAAGAGCCAATCATTGCTCTATATGTTGTCTAATCAATAGGTTTCCCATGTTCATCAGCATCTAATACAGCATTGGTAGGCATAGGTATTTTCATACATGATGCTTCAGACATACCAAATTTCTTAACCAATTCTTTTCCATACTTGGTTTCAGAAATAAATATGCCTTCAGCATGTTGTTTGATTTGCAATCCTAGAAAGAAGGATAGCTCACCCATGCTACTCATTTCAAATTTAGAATGCATTAGATTGGAGAATCTTCTGCACAAATTTGAATCAGTAGAACCAAATATAATATCATCTACATAGATTTGTACTAGTAGGGTATGGGACTTATGAGTTCTAATAAAAAGAGTTTGGTCTACTCTACCCCTTATAAACTCATTTTTTAGAAGAAAGCATGCTAGGGTCTCATACCATGCTCTAGGAGCTTGCTTTAGACCATATAGTGCTTTATGCAATTTGAAAACATAATCAGGCTGAGTTGAAGAGATAAAACCTGGGGGTTGTCTGACATAGACTTCTTCTTTGATATCTCCATTGAGAAAATCACTCTTTACATCCATTTGGTATACTTTGAATCCTTTGTGTGCTGCATATGCTAAGAATATTCTTATGACCTCTAACCTTGCAACTGGTGCAAAGGTCTGGTCATAATCTATCCCTTCTTCTTGAGAGTACCCTTGAGAAACTAACATTGCCTTGTTCGTTACAATGACTCATTAATCATCCAATTTATTTTTGAACACCCACTTTGTTCCAACAATGGAGTGATCCTTTGGCCTTGATAATAGTTCCCAAACTTTGTTCCTTTCAAATTGATGCAAATCTTCTTGCATTGCAATGATCCAGTGTGGATCTTGCTCTGCATCTTGAATGGATTGAGCTTCAATTTGAGAAAGGAAGCAAGTGTGCATCAGGTTTTTGTTGACCTAATTTCTGGTTTGCACACCAGCTGAGATGTCTCCAATCACTTGGGAGATTGGATGGTCTCTTGATGTTACTAAATCAACAGGAGATGTTGATTGTTCACCAACCTGTGTTGTTGTTTCCTCTGGTGGTACAACAACTGGCTCTTAAAGAAAATTCTCTTCAAGATGTTGAATGTCTTCTTCATCTTCACTGCTTTCCTCTTTTTGAATAATTTGTAACATGTCCAAGTCTTCAGCAAGAGAGTGTGCCTGCAAAGGTTCTATGGTAGAAATATTCTTCTCCTTGAAAGTCATGTTAGATTCATCAAAAGATATATGAACAGACTCTTCAATTTTAAGAGTTGATTTATTATATACCCTATAAGCTTTACTGATCATGGAGTATTCCAGAAACACTCCTTCATCAGCTTTAGCTTGAAATTTTGCTAAGTATTTCTTGTCATTATTATGAATGTAACAAATACAACCAAAAAATTTAAAGTAATCTACTTTAGGTTTCTTCCCTTTGAGTAATTCATAGGGAGTCTTGCCCTTCAGTTTATGTATTAAACTTTTATTCAACACATAGTTGGAGGTGTTCACTGCCTCTGCCCAAAAGGATAGAAGAACGTGAGCATCTGACAACAATGTAGTAGCAGATTCAATAAGGGTTCTATTTTTCCTTTTAGCTACCCCATTTTGTTGAGGAGTTCTAGGAGCTGAGAAAGTGTGCCTGATCCCTTCACTCTGACAGAACTCTTGCATAAGAAGAGAATCAAACTCTGTCCTATGATCACTTTTGATCAGGGCAATGTGAGTATTGAACTCACTCTGTATGCATTTGAGAAACTCTGTCAAACACTTAAAGTTATCAAACTTCTTCCTCAAAAAGAACACCCATGTGAATCTAGAGAAGTCACCTATAACCACTAAAGTATAAGATTTCCCTCCTAAGCTTTGTACTGTAATGGGTCCAAAAAGATCCATGTGTAACAGATACAAAATCCTAGGTGAATCACTCTTATTAAGTGATTTGAAACTATTTTTGGTTTGCTTGCCTAATTGACAAGCCCTGCAAAGTCCTTCCTTCTTGTACGCCCCAGAAGGTAGTCCTCTAACAAGGTTGTTCTTGGATAGCCTAACAATGGTTCTAAGGTTTATATCTCCTAATCTCTTATGCCATAGTTCATTAGGTCTACTAATAGAGTTGAACAAGCAAATATCTACTTTAGTTGAAAGAAAGTCAACTAAATAGATGTTACCTTTCCTTTTATCTGTCAACACAGTTGTGTTGTCCTCTGATTTGATCTTGCATAAGGATTTGCTGAAAGTCACTTGGTAGCCTTCATCACATAGTTGACTGATACTGATCAAGTTGTGCTTCAGTCCTTCCACATAGCCTACTTTCTTTAATGTGATTGTGCCAATCTCGACTGCACCATATCCTTTTGTTAGTCCAAAGTTTGAATCACCAAATATTACTTTGGGTCCAAGCTTGGCTTTGAAGGATGTGAAATTGTCCTTGTTTCCTGTCATGTGCTTTGAACACCCACTATCCAAATACCATTGCTGGTTTGATGTTGGATAGGTCTTCACCTGCACAAAAAACAATTTACTTGTTTTTGACCCAGTTTACGTTGGGCCTAGGTTGATAACCTTTGAATTCAGAAATAAAAGACATCCCTGGTTGACTCTTATAGCCTTCAGGATGATATCTCCTTGGAGGTATTATCCATTCAGTATAAGGGTTAAATCTTTGGGATGAAGGACCTCTAGGATTGAACTTTAATTTACCTTTGAAAAAGTTTTCAAAACTCTGATCTCTACTAGATGATCGTTGAGCTGAGTTCGACGATCTTGGGTCAGATCGTCAAGCTCCGTTCGAAGATCGACTGTGGCAGAGTTCGGGGTTTAGAGATTGTCGACCTGAGTTCGATGATTTAGCCTGAGATAGTTGATCTGCATTTGACGATCGTCTAGCTCCGTTCGACGATTTCTGTTGAGCTCTTGTTTTCTTGGGTAAGTCAGAATTCTTCCTAGCTAACTCTACAACTCCCTTACCTTTATCAGAGATAAATTTAATTGGGGTTGTTAGTACTATAGGTTGGCTGGATGAAGCACCCAAGCCCAGTGTACTATTGAATCTTGAGTACACTGTGCTTGTGATGTCCATTAGCTTGATACTTCACCCATTGAGGGATTCTTCAAGCTTCTTGGCCTCTGATAGCTCACTTTTCAGTGAAGCTATCTACTCCCTACAATATTCCAACTCCTCAGAGAGTTTGAGGTTTTCTGATTTTAAAGTACTGTATTCAGATAATTGATTTCTAAGAGAAATGATTTCCTTCTCAGATTTTAATAAATCTAAACATAGTGCTTTAAACTCACACTTAAAGTCCTCTGAATTAAAATCAAAAGAACTTATTACCTGTTCCTCTTTAGATTGAGTCTCTGATTCTGACTCTGACTCTTCTGCATCAGAACTTTGTTGTGAGGCATTGATAGCCATCATGCATAATTCCTTTTCATCAGCATCATCTCCATCATCACTAGAGCTGGATGAAGCTTCTGATTCTTCTTCTGTCTCACTCCAAGTTTCAGCAACAAATCCCTTCCTTGTATGTTTGTTCTTGCTGGAGGAGGGTTTGCTATTGTTGTTCTTCTTGAAGTCCTTTTCTTTTCTCCTTTCTTTCCTGTCCTTTTTGTCCTTGTTTTTATTTTCTGGAGTGTCAGGCATAATGTGGCCTGGTTTCCTGCAACCAAAGCAAATAATTTCTTTGTTATTTGATTTGTCATACCTCGGCTTGTCATGCTCTCTGTATGATCTTTTCCTGAAATCCTTCCTGGCCATTTTGTAAAACCTTTTGGCCAAAAGGCTTAGCAGCTCCTCATTGCCTGTGACTTTGTATTCAGGCTGATCTTCAATGGCTTTGAAAGCTATTGACTTCTCTTTTCTTGTAGCTGGTGAGGCAGCCTTCTGCTCTTCTTCTCTATTCTTCATGAGCAGCTCATAAGACTTGAGCTTGCCCAAGAGAGCTTCAGTTGTGATCTCATTTAGGCTTCTGACATCCTTGATTGGCCAGATCCTTGAGTCCCAAGTGCTTGGGAAGCACATTAGGATTTTATCATTTAGCTCAGTCAATGAGATCTCTTTGTCCAAGGTTTTCAGCTCATTGACTATGAGACTGAGTCTATTATACATGTCTGCTACTGACTCATCTTCTCCTTTCTTGAAATTCTCATACTGGGTTATGAGATGAGATCTTCTATCCTTTCTCTCATCAACAGATCCTGAGACTATCTCAGATAACTTGTCCCAGATGTCCTTTGCTGAGTTGCATTCAGCTACCTTTTGGAATATCTCATCAGACATAGTCTGGGATAGAATATTCATAGCTTTTACATCAGCCAATTTCCATTTCTTTATTTCTGCATTTGTTCCTGAGGGAGGTGGAACAACACTTGTGCTTGTATTCTATGGGGGTCTTGGACACACTGTCAAAACAGAATTGAAAATGTCCTCATCAATAAAGTTCATGTATAGTCTAATCCTTGCCTTCCAAAGTGCAAACTTAGATAGATTGCACACTGGAGGTCTGGTGCTAGCATAATCTTTGTTTTGGGCCATGTTTTGTGAAGAAATAAATCTAAAAAAAAAACTTAAACACGCAGATCTAACTAGAGGGATCTTAGGGTTTAGGTGTTAGCCTGTGCAACCACTAAGGTGTGGTATTTTTAACCAACCTGGCTCTCATACCAATTGAAAGTTCAAGTTAGATCTGATATACTCTAGAGGGGGGTGAATAGAGTATGGTGCTTGCTAAAAACTTTTTACAACAGTTGTTGTATTCCTAAGTGAACAGGGAAGCAAATGAACTACAACAACTATCTAATCAAAAAGCAATCACAAACCACAGCCAGAAAACAAAAGAAAGTAAGCAACCAGATGACACAAGGAGCTATAGTGGTTCCCCAATCAATCTGGGTACATCCACTCTTCTACCACCCTAGGTAGGAATCCACTGCAAGATGAGTTGATCAGGTGTCCTTGGCACCAATGAGCTTTTGATAAGGTGCTCAAAAACCAAACCAGATTTTTTGATCAGGTGTCTTGCCACCACTGAGTTTTGACAAGGTCTTAGAAACCAACACAAACTTTTGAAGGGAGTTTGAAAAACCCTTTACAACAGAGAGAGAGAGAGAGAGAGAGAGAGATGATCTTCTATGTCAACAATCAAAGAGAAGATAGTGGATGTTGTCAAAGCTCCCTCTGAGATCTATAGTTGTTCAGGAAGTGAAGCTTTGCAGTAGGGTGATAGGCCTTCAGAAAATATGATCTCCAACAAAAGATGATTTCAGCACCAACTGAAATGTGTGGTGTCTGTGTCTTGAATGATGATGGCCTTTGAACACTGGAATCAGAAGGGATCTGAAAATTTCAGTATGTTGATCTCCTTTTGTGATGTGTGTTCTTGTAAGAGTTCTAAGACTGTGAATATCTGCAGCTCTTTTTCTTATTGTTATTCACTTGTTGATGATGTTGTTCTTCTTTGTTATTCTTTTATTCCAGCAGAATATGAACATCTCTTTTATTCCTTAGATCTGAATGAATATTTGTCTGTTTAAGATAGCCGTTAGCCTGTCATAAATGACTTCCTTAACTGCATTTTGTCTTCTGGAGGAAAGTCCAATAAAACATTCCTTTGAAAATCCCTTGAAACTTGCTCCAGATTAATTGAAAACAGCTACAAGATCCTTGAAATAAATGCTGAGAATAATTCCATAACTGTCTGAATTTGAATCTTGAAAAACGTCGATCTCTCCAGAAAAACGTCGAACTGAGATCCACTATCGTTGAACTGAGCTCAGAGACTGGACATAGACTGAAGCAGAGATCATCGATCTGAGCTCAACTATCGTCGAACTGAGCTCAGAGATAGAGAAACAAACTGGAGACAAGAATGTCGATCTGAGCTCGAAGATCGTCGAATGGAGTTCGACGACTTGTTGAAGTTGAGCTCAGAAATCGTCGAATGGAGTTCGATAATTCATCGAAGTGAGCTCAGCGATCGTCGAATGGAGTTCGACGATTCGTCGTACTGAGCTCGACGAAATGACTTAGTCTCCTGAACTGAAATATCTGGTCTTGAGGGAAGCTTTCAAACCTAAATACTAACTCTTAGACTCAATTCTAATTGACCTTTAGATCTATACAAGGAGGTCAAAACAGATTTCCTAAAAGTCATAGTGATCCTTGCCCAAATCAGTAATAGGGTGTTACAACACTTCTCGTTCAACATGGTCTCTTAGATCATCCTTTTGAAACCTTATCTAATTAGCTAGATAATTTGTTGCTTCTTTGTAGAATGATCTGAACTTCAGCAACTAATCAGAAATTACCTTCTGAGAGGCCTGGATAGCAGTGTTAACATCAGTCAAATTGGCTTCGAGATGTTTATCAAACTCAGTCTTTTCTTTAGTAATTTTTGCAGTGAAAGCAGTTGCTGTATTTTTAAGTTCTGTGACAATAACATTGTGTGATTCTGTCAGATTGTCATTCATTCTAAGTTGATTTTCCAAAACATAGCCTTGTTTTAGTGCTATGTCATCTATTTGAGTTTTGGACTCTACTTGTTGCTTTGCTAAATATACTACAGCATTATCTCCCTTATGGAGGCAATATGTCATCTCCTTTTTATGTAAATTCACTTCAAATCTGATGGACTTGATATCTTGGGCCAACGTAGATTGGAGTTCCTTATGACTTTCATCCACATACTTCTCAAGAGTTATTCTTTGCTCATCCATCTTAACTTGCAGTGCCACCAACATTGAGCTGAAGTCAACTTCTGGAGCTGGTGGTTGGGAGACAGTCTGTATGGCTTGAGCTGAAGTCAACTGCTTGAGCTGAAGCTAGAGAAAGCTCATTGGCTCCCCCTTGATGAGGCTCTTCCTGTTCCTGAACTTTTGAGATATTGGTGGCAGGAATCTGCTCCCCCTGCACCTGACCATCATCTACAGTCTTTGGAGCAGGTGATTGCCTCGCATTCTTTGGTCCTTCTTCATCTGAGTTGAAGACCACTTCTTCTTTTGAATCACTGGAAGATTCAGTTATCTTGTGGGTTGGTTTCTTCTTTTGCTGTATTTGTTTTGTTTGTTTCTATGGAGTAGAAACATCCTTAGTCAGGAACCTTTCTCATTTGGATAGTATCCTTAAATCCATTCTTCTCATATGGTTTATCTTAGATCCTGTTGTGTGATTCATCACTTCAGGAATATTAACAGTCAGATATAGGTTTAGTATTCTGCCCAGGTTTAGTTTATTTAAAATTTCTTTGATCTTTTCAAAGATCATAGCAGACCAGTTGGTTTTGACCTTGAAGATGACTCTGGTCATTAGATTGAACATATAGGCAGATATCCTATCATGTCCTCCTGTTTTGCACATAATTACTTTTCCTATGATTTCAGAAAGAAATTTTCCTTGGAAGTTCATTCCCTTTCTGTGCATAGAAGATCCAATCTTGGTAGTGGGATCCAGTCAACACCATTAGAGAGCTTCTCTGGTCATGGAAGATACGACTACATCTTCTTCTTGAACCCTTGGCAGTTGTAGTGTCTTCCTCAAACTCTTCAGGGTGAGTTTGACCTTGGTTCCTTGAACGGATGACTTAATTTTCAGGCCCGTTGAATCCAGTGTTGCTGCTGTGTAGAATTCAAGAACCTCCTTCTTCCAAATCTTGGCAGGTTCTGAGACCAAGTATTCTAAGCCATTCTCTATGATTAGGGTAATCACAAGTTTGATTTATCTAGATCCACTCGCAAACGCATCGCGAACTAGTTCATAGCCCTCGTTAATGATTTCTTCCAGCTTTGGTGCCATTCGGGATGAGAGAGAGAGAAGAAGAGAGATGAAGGTCTATCGACACAAAGGATTAGGTCTCGAGAATGTTGAGAGCGAAGTCGACAGGGTTTTACTTCCACCTATTTATATGTTTCTAAACAAAGAAGGTCAAAAGGCGGGTTGAAATAAACCTATTGTGTCGACACTGTTGGGATTGTGTCGACACAGACTACTAAAGTCTCGATAGAGAATTACTATTCTATGTGTCGACACCAATTGCAATGTGTCGACACAAATAATCTTAAGAGCTTACACTAATCTCTGTGTGTCGACACAGATGACTGTGTGTGTCGACACCAATATTTAAGTGTTAGGATAGCTATGTGTCGATACCAAATTCTGAGTGTCGACACAATCTTCTGGATGTGTCGACAAAATTGTTCTTATGTGTCGACACCATTTACTACGTGTCGACACCTTTATCTTTAAGTGTCGACACACATTTAATTGTCAAATTTGTCATTCTTATTCTATGTTCAGCATGCCTAATTCAATTTTAAAATAATTGAATTTAGTTTCATCCAGTGGTTTGGTGAACATGTCAGCAATTTGAAAATTAGTATTGACAAATTCTAAACTTATATCTTCCTTTTCAACATGATCTCTAAGGAAATGAAATCTTATTTTTATGTGCTTAGTTCTGCTATGTGAAACAGGATTTCTAGCAATAAAAATGACACTAGTAGAATCACAAAATAATGGAGTTCTACTTACCTGGATTCCATAATCTTCAAGTTGATGTTGAATCCATAATAGCTGAGCACAGCAGCTGCCTGTAGCAACATATTCAGACTCAATAATAGAAATAGCCACACTTGTCTGTTTTTTACAGCTCCATGACACCAATCTTCCTCCTAAAAACTGACATGTGCCAGTAGTACTTTTCTTGTCTACTTTGCATCCTGCAAAGTCTGCATCTGAATTCCCAGTTAGTATAAAATCTCTATTCTTAGGGTACCAAAGGCCAAGATTTGGTGTTCCCTTAAGATATCTCAAAATTCTTTTGACTGCAGTATAATGAGACTCTTTAGGGCAGGCTTGATACCTAGCACAGACACATGTAACATACATGATGTCTGGTATACTAGCAGTTAAGTATAAAAGGGAGCCAATTATCCCTCTATACAAAGACTCATCTACAGGTTTTCCTGCATCATCTTTGCCTATAAGCATACTTGATCCCATTGGAGTTCTCATGGTGGAGGCTAACTCCATACCATATTTCTTAATCAACTCCTTGGTGAACTTAGATTGGGATATGGACAAGCCATCATCAGTCTGTCTAATTTGGACTCCCAAGAAGAATTTCAGCTCACCCATACTGCTCATCTCAAACTTCCCTTGCATAAGTTTGTCAAACTTTCTACGAAGGTTGTTTTTTGTTGATCCAAAGATAATGTCATCAACATATATCTGAACTAGGATCATCTTGCCTTTTGATTCCCTAAGGAATAGAGTTTTATCTATTTCCCCTTGAGAATTTATTCTCAATGAGGAATGTAGACATGGTTTCATACCAAGCCCTAGGGGCTTGTTTCAAACCATATAGTGCTTTCTTAAGCATATAAACCTAATTAGGATAGAGAGAATCTACAAAACCTGAGGGTTGTTCAACATAGACTTCCTCTTTTAAGTCACCATTTAAAAAAGCTGAATTGACATCCATCTGGAATACCTTAAACCATTGAAATGTTGCATAGGCAAGGAATAGCCTTATTGCTTCCAACCTTGCCACTGGAGCAAATGTCTGATCAAAGTCTATTCCCTCTTCCTGCCTGTAGCCTTTTGCTACCAGTCTTGCTTTGTTTTTGACTATGATGCCATTTTCATCTAGCTTGTTCCTATAAATCCACTTAGTCCCTATGAAATTGTGATTCTTTGGTTTAGGAACCAGCTTCCAGACTTTACATCTTCTGAATTGATTCAGCTCCTCCTGCATGACATCAATCCAGTTTGGGTCTTGTATGGATTCTTCAAATTTCTTGGGTTCCATTTGGGATAGGAAACCTAAGCAAAGAACTGTGTTCAAGTTCTTGCTCCCTGTCTGAAAACCATGACTTGGATCACTAATAATTTGGTGTGCCGGATGATCCTTTAGGTGTCTTATTGCTGGAGGCAATCTATCTACACCTTGATTTCATTCAGTTTCCTCAACATGCTGTACTTCATCAGCATGTGGGTCTTGTACTCCACCTGGACAGCATCCATCATTTTCTTCATCTTGTCTTGCAGGTTGGTCTTCATTAATGGTTAGCTTGTCCATCATTTCCTTCAAACATGTAGAGCTACAAGATACACTAGACTTCTCACAATTGATTAGTTCAGTTTCATCAGAGACTATATAAACAGATTCTTCTACAACTTGAGTACTCAAGTTATAGACCCTGTAAGCTCTACTGTTGTTGTTGTACCCAACAAATATCCCTTCTTGGGATTTGGCAGCAAACTTAGTTAAATAAGACTTGGCATTTTTAAGTACATAACACTTGCTACCAAAGATCCTAAAATAGGATATGTTTGGTTTTCTGTCTTTCATAATCTCATAGGGTGTCTTTTTGTGTCTTTTATTGATGGATACTCTATTGAGAACATGACATGTGGTGTGTATTGCCTCAGCCCAGAAATATTCTGGGAGAGAAGTGTCACTTAGTAGTGTTCTACTAGCCTCAATAAGAGTCATATTCTTTCTTTCTTTCAACAATACCATTTTTATGAGGAGTTCTAGGTGAGGAGAACTCTTGATGAATCCCTAGTTCTTCACAAAATCCTGTCATGCATTCATACTGAAATTCAATCCCCATGGCCAATTTTGATTTTGACCACTGAACTGTTAAGTTCATTCTGAATTTGCCTAAAACAATTGTGGAAGACAGTAGGGGTTTCAGATTTCTGCCTCAGGAAGAAAACCAAAGTAAATCTAGAATAGTCATCCACAACCACAAGTGTATAGACTTTCCTACCTAGACTATGAACTGGCATAGGACCAAATAGATCCATATGCAGGAGGTACAAACACCTCACAGAATCTTTGGTTTCATGTCCATGAAAAGAGGTCTTGGTCTGTTTGCCCTTTTGGCAAGCTGAACATACACCTTCTTTTATGAACTTGAACTATGGACCATTCCTCACTAACTCCATGCTATAGAGTTGGCATATAGTCTTATAATTAAGGTGAGCTAGACTCTTGTGCCATTTGACACAATGAGATGCTTTCTCATCTGCAACTAAACATATATGAGAGCTCTTATTCTCACAATCAAAATTAAGACAATAAACATTTTTTTCTATAACCTGACAAGATGACCTCTTGATCACTTGTCCTTCTAATCTGACACTCATTCTTAATAAAAGAAGTGTCATAACCAAGATCACTTAGTTGGCTTATGCTTATTAGGTTGTGTTTCAAACCTTTCACATAAGCCACTTGGGTGATAGTAATTTAGCCATTGGAAATGTTACCAAACCCTTTGATGATACCCTTTTCAGATCCACCAAAGATCACTTTGGGTCCATTCTCTATGGGAGAGTAGTCCTTCAGCATACTTCTTGTTCCAGTCATGTGCCTGGAAAAACCACTGTCCAAGTACCATATTGGGGTATGGCCACTTGGACTCACCTGCATCAAATAAAATTACTTAACCTTAGAACCCGAATAAGTATTGGGTTCTAGGTTCAGGTTAGTCTGAAACTTGACTGATTTCCCTGTAGTCTTTCTAACAGGTAAGCTGACATTTTTCCTGAAACTAGTGTTGTGCCAACAATCTATGACATAATGACCAACCTTGCCACAGCACCAACACTTATATCTATTGTATCTTCTTTTAGATACAGACTTAACAGCCTTATTGTCAGCTGTCCTTTTATTTAGTGTTGGGGCTTGTGCATCAAATACCAATGATTCCTGAAGAACATGGTGTGTTTGTACATGGGCTGCCCTATTGACACCTGCACCGTTGTCATTTAGAATACCAGCCTTACAGTGACCATGTGTAATGTCATTATCATACCTGTTAGTAGGCTGCATCACTTTTCTGAAAGAAATAGGGGGTTTGGAGATTAGTGGCTGAACTGGGGCTTTGCCTTTTCTTTTAGAATTTGCTGCCCTAGTTCTTCTCTTAAAACCTAGACCTGTCTTACCCTTTTGTGCAATGAAGTTATCAATCAAAGGTAAGACAAACTTTGGCTTTGAGAATTTACCCACAAGTTCCTTTTTTCTTTATAGTCTGACTTCCAGACCCTTGATCTGATCATTTTTGAATGTAATTGTACCCATCTGAATAAAAGTTATATTTTTCAGCATGGCAACCTCTATCATCTTCTGATCCAGCAATTTTTCTGAATCAGATGCAGCCAACTTAAGACCCCAATTTCCTTAGCCTGGTTTTTGATAAGGTTTCTGTTTCTCTTAAGTGCATGCAACCGATCACCATACTCATCAATAAGTTGATGTACATCCCCTTTAGATTCAGATCCATTCACATCTCTTGATGCAGATGCTTCTGATTCTGATCCAGTATAATAATCAGAAACTGATGAAAAGTTGTTTACCTTACTGGGACCAGGCTGATCCTGGCCGTTGAAGCCAAAAATGGCCTCTGTGGAGTTTGGGGTCCCTAGAAAGGGGTGACCTCACACCTACTACACTCAAGAGAACGTCACGGACCAAAGGATTAAGAAGCTAGGAACAGACCCTCGGCTCTAGCGCGGAGGTCTCACATCACACCCGGAAGGCTACCTGAGCACTTCCCCTCCCTAGCCAATACTCAAGCTAGGGTGCCTTGGAGGAGCTCTCTCTACTCTATCAAGAAGAAGCTAAGGGAGGAGGAAGCAAGGAAAAAGTCTCTCCTCCAAAGGCACCCAAGGGGGTCTATTTATAGTTTTCCAAATTTCATGGACCAAAATGCCCGAAATACCATTACGCCCAACATACCTTGGGCAAATAGAAAACAGCCACGCCGAGGGGTAAAGAGGTAACTCCCCCTGAGGGCAAAACAGTAAAATTAAGGTCCATAGAGGTCTAGGGGGCGAAGGGCGAACCCTCCACGGACTAGCCTCTTGGGGCGAGAAGGTTGGCCGCCCGGTCTCGCCCCGCGGGCTCGCTGCCTGGGGCGAGAGGGTTGTCCCCCCTGTCTCGCCCCGCGGGCTCGCCGCCTAGGGCGAGAGGGCTGGCCGCCCGGCCTCGCCCCGCGGGCTCACCGCCAAATGTTGAAGCCAAAAATGGCCTCTGTGGAGTTCGGGGTCCCTAGAAAGGGGTGACCTCACTGAAAGAAAACTGTTGTCTACCTAAATCACCTAGAGGGGGGTGAATAGGTGGTTTGTGCGTCTTTTGCGGAATAAAAAATAATTAGAGCACAGCATAGAAATATCTACCAATATCACAGACGACACAAGATGTATAGTGGTTCCCCAACCTTGGGTACATCCACTTTCCCTCACCGATCTAGCAATCAACTAGACTCAGCTACTCCACTATCTCGGATGAAAAATCGATCCTACCCTCGGAACAAAGTTCCTACAAACTCGATCCAATCAAAGGGATCTACACCTCGGAAGATAACACTTCCTACAAACTCGGAGTAAAGAAAAACTCCTACACTCGGAGAAGATTTCTCCTACAAGATTAATAAAGTGTTTACAGGAATACAAATAGTAAATCACTCAGATCTGAAAGAAACGATCAGGATCTTCTTCTTTTCAACTTTGTAGCTCTTTCAGAAATCGGTCAAGAAGTTCTCGGCTTCGATCTGGATTTACTCGCTTTTATAGAAATCGAGAGAGAAGATGATCAGCGAAGTCGATCTCGATCTGTAACTCTCTTCATAATAGTCCTCTGAAAGTAGAAGCTTTGGCAGGAGAAGAAGGCGGCGGCGGTGGCTTTTGATTCGCGAAAGTCAGAGAGGAGGCGGCTGAAGAATATTTCTCGAAAATAGAGTGACAAGAAAACTTGGAGAATACTTAGGGTTTGTCATTTTCTGATAAGACCATATATAGGAGAGACTAACAGTCATAATTGGTCATAATGATGTATACGTGGACCAATCATGTCGCGTGAGTTGAAAAATCTCGTCAGAAAAATGACTTAGCAAAATTTTGGAAAGATTCAGCCAACTACACGAGTAAGTCAAAGACTACTCGAGTAGTTGAATAACTCCTCGAGTATATTATGGAGAACATACTCGGGTAAATATATAAAGACTACTCGAGTATATAGAGATCAACTACTCGAGTAAGCAGACAGAACTACTCGAGTATATGTAGAGACCTACTCGAGTACATAAAGGATCTACTCGAGTACTGGAAAAGCTACTCGAGTATATTATATGAACTACTCGAGTACATGAAGTACTACTCGAGTGGAATACTTAGAAAAATTCTGAAGAGGTCTGCTGGCAACTACTCGAGTAGTTGAACTAAACTACTCGAGAGGAAGTAATCTACTCGAGTAGGTGAAGGTTCTACTCAAGTAAAAGACTTAGAAATATTCTGGAGTAGGGAAATATCAAGGTACACGAGTAACACAAGATCTACTCGAGTAGGCATAAAGAACTACTCGAGTATATTTCTATCTACTCGAGTAAGTGAGTATACTTACTCGAGTATATGAGTATACTTACTCGAGTATATGACTTAGAGAAATTTAGATGAGGAAACCCTTTAGTACTCGGGTATAAAGAGTAATCTACTCGAGTATATAAGCATGCTACTCGAGTATATGATTTGGTCTACTCGAGTAGGTAACTTAGCTACTCGAGTATATGACTATGCCTACTCGAGTACAAGGTTCCTTTACTCGAGTAAATTATACCCGGACTACTCGAGGAGGTGAATGCTCTACTCGAGTAAAACACTTAGAAATTTTCTGATGTTGGAAAAACTGATTCTTCTAAAGTAGTCAACACCCAATTCCTTTCCCATAGTCTAATAGCTTGAATATTAAGTGTATCCCAATAGAGAGACCACACATGAGTCAACACCTTGGAATATGCAATGAGGGATTACATTGCACAATTCCTGTGTTTGGTGACCCACTGTGAGCTGACATTGGTCTACACTTCCCAGTGAAATTCCTGCAAACATATAGCTCAAACGAAGCATCAAATACAACTTAATTCATCTTAGTTTCAGGGTGACTTCATCAAATCTGGGTTCATGTGGATGAAATACCCAACAATCTTCCCCTATTTGTTGAAGTCAGAATCCTTTACACTAAGGTGAATTATGGACATAAAAGAAACTAAGAAAGAAAATATGAGCAGGTAAGCAAGGATAATGAAAAAGATAATTAGACAGTAATGAAGAATTGTATATATATGTAAGTTTCCAAAAACATCAAGTCTACAATTTGTCATTTCAATTTCTCATCATCTTTTAGGTTTAGGCTTGGGATTGCTGCTTATCCATCTTCTCTTTCTGTCTTCTTAGGTAGCTGAAAGGCTTAGGAAAGTACTTAGGAGGCCTTGGAGGAGCAGCAGGGTTATTTCTCCGAAACTCTCTGTCATGGATCTTTCTTTTCAGCATTGACTTCTCATATAACTCCCATTCCTGGGAACTGTAGTGCATGTTTATGTTCTCATCGTGATCCATGACCAGCCTGAGTGTGTCCAAAATGAGAGACTTTGAGGTTGGAGACCAGGCTTCAGCATGTTCAGGGGCCTTAGAAGGAGCAGTCCTGCTAGCAGAGGGACTTTCACCATATTTCCTTTTCTTCTTGTGGATTCTGATCTCTGGAGGAGCTTGAAGGAGTATATCAACAGGATCTTCTTCTTCCCAGCCTAGAACATAAGTGTCTGGAGGAGCAACTGAGTCTCCAGGCCTGGGGGAGAAGGTAGGTTGTTGAGGAACAGCTGGGGCAGTGACATCTGTGGCTAGAGGATTGAGATGATGGGGAATGATGTTTGGGTCAACTGCAAGATCTGGCAAGATCTGATTATGCATCCAGACAACAGTGTCATATGTGTGAAATTTGACACTCTGTATCTGGGCAAGCACATCATCATGAATGGTCTTCATATGGGCTTCCCATATATCTGTCTTTTGAGCAGTAGATTTTTCTACCTGTTCTTTGAGTTCTTTTATCAAACCCTCCCCCTTTCTGATTTCAACAGATACTTTCTCTATGGTGTCATCTTTGAAAATGCCAACTTCTTCACATATCTTCATCTTGTTGGCTTCAGTCCTCTTGTCTAGTTCTATCTGATTGTTGGCCAAGCTGATACCTTGTTCCATAACATTGCCCACACTAGTGATAGTATGGTCAAGAGCTTTGCCACCAAGTTGGAACAGGTACTTTAGCTTGTCAGTGTTATGCTGAATTTCAGCAAAACCTCTACTCATCTTAGTCTCAAGAGCAGTGACCTTGTCAGTGACCACCTTTAGAGAGGTGTCAAAATGATGTCTTTGTTCTTGAAGAAGAATGGCAATACTTTGCAGCAGATCTGAGGAGGAGGAAACTGTAGCAGCAGCAGTAGAGGGAGCAGCAGTAGGGATAGGAGGAGTTACCCAAGGAGCTATTTCTTCAATAATGACTGAGCTGAGAGCTCTGGTGGTAGGAATGACAGCATCCAATTCTTCTGTATCATGGGGGATGGAGAAATCGAGGTTTCTGAGAGGGGCCTCAGCTGGCTCAGGAGAAGGCTCATCAGAAATAAAAATGGTGTCTGGCTTATCTGCTGGAGGAGGTGGAGAAGGTGTTGGAGTTCTGGCTGGAGAATGGGCAGGAGACTGTGCTGGAGACAAGTCCTTGTGATGTTCAGTGGTTGGAGCTGGAGGAGATAGAGGAGGAAGGGGAAGCACATCTTCAGTAAGCTCTGCAATCATGGCATCTATGGCAGCAGCTGTGAACAGAAGAGTGTCTTGAGGGACTTGATTTGAAGAAGTGGCTGGACTCTAGGGAGTACGATGTAGGGATAAAATTTCTGGCTGAGGAGAGGGTTGCCTGACTGGGCTAGAAGGAGCAGGCTCCCCCTCACTTGGTGCACCAGAGGAGCTGGCCACATGATGAGGAGGGGGAGATGGAGTCCTGTCCTCTACAGCTGAACCTCTGAAAGCTTGGCAGATTGGGCAGAATTCTTGAGCTTGAGATCCCATCTCTGAATTGAAGAGATGGAGACCTTTATGTGGTGAAGTGGAGTCCCTTTGGAGAAGTTGAATAATTCAGGATTTGTTTCATGAAGGAGCAGAGATATAATTCTTGCGCAGTTGGGGGATTTCATGCTGTCCTTGATTTTGTCCAAAATCAGCATACCAAATTGATATTTCTTGCGGCAGATAATGGCTTGCATTATATCGAAGAAGTATGAGGGAATGTCTCGGATGGAGTGAGTCTTGCACAGTAAAATTTTTCCAATAACATCAACCAAGAATTTTCCTTCTGCATTCATATCTGACCTTTTGAAGTATTGAGCATCAGTGGAAAAACCACAGAAAAGGGCTGTCCTGTCGGAATCCTCAGTAACTAGGTGATCTTCTTCATCAACAATCAGTAAACGGAGAAGTTGAGAGACAGAGGTCTTGATGAACCTTAGTTTCAAACCCTTTACTGTAGATTTTAGGACTTTTCCATTCTGTAGAACCTTGAGATTTGAGAAGAATTCTGCATCTTCGGGGAAGAGAACGCGACAGGGTTCTTGGAGGATGAAGGAGAGGCCGGCGGTGTCGAGAAGAATGAGGAGGTTGTGGAAATCGTCGGAAAGCTCTGCAATACCCTCGGTGACTAGTTCGGAGCCGATGCCGATCTTGTGAGGAGTCGCCATGGATGCGAAGGACTGGAGGAGTTGAGAGAGGCGGCTCTGCAACAACGGCGGAGGCGAGTCGGCAGGGTAGGCGAAGCGACAGAGGGTACTCGAGAGATAGAAATGATGTCGAGTAGGTTTGATGTTTCGGAATTTCATATATATATAACTCTTAAATTTCCGCTAATTAATTTAAAGAAAGAGGCGGCATATAGCCTTGGGTGGCGAATAGAACAATTTTTAAAAATCTGGGAATCAGTACACGAGAGAGAGATAGGATACTCGAGTAGATAAAGGAGCTACTCGAGTAGGTCGACTGGAGTTACTTGAGTATGTGGAGAAAACTACAAGAGTAAATAAGGACTTACTCGAGTAGGTGAGAGACTTACTCGAGTAGGTGAGAGACTTACTCGAGTAGGTATTGACTTACTCGAGTAGGTATTGACTTACTCGAGTAGGTGAGAAACTTACTCGAGTAGGTCTTTAGATACTCGAGTAGGTCAGTACACATACTCGAGTAGGTTCATTCATATACTCGAGTAGGTCTTCAGATACTCGAGTATGTCTCATGCTTCTCGAGTTGAATTTTGAAAAAGTTGAGAAAGAATAGATTTTGACTAACCCTTTGTAATTACTTGCTTCTTAGTCATTCAGCCTTCTTTAGTCTTCTTTGTTGAGCATCCCAAGCTCTGTCTTGAAGAATGAGAACTTGGTCTCGTCCAGCGGCTTTGTGAAGATATCTGCAACTTGCCTATCTGTAGGCACATATTGGAGATCTATGTCTCCATGCACCACATGTTACCGGATGAAGTGGTACCTTAGCTCAATGTGCTTTGTCCGGCTGTGAGAGACTGGATTGTTGGCTATTGCAATTGCACTGGAGTAGTCACAGTACAAGGGTATATCCTTGAACTGCAGGTTGTAGTCCACGAACTGATTCTTTATCCATAGCAACTGTGCGCAACAACTGCCTGCAGAGATATACTCTGACTAGGCCGTTGAGATTGCGACACAGTTCTGCTTCTTGCTACTCCAGGAAATTAGCCTTCTTCCGAAGAATTGGCAAGTCCCTGAGGTGCATTTCCGGTCATCTCTGCTACCTGCAAAATCTGCATCTGAAAATCCAATTAGTTCGATGTCATTACTTCTTGGGTACCATAAGCCAAGATTTGGTTTGCCTTTAAGGTATCTCAGAATCCGCTTTGCAGTAGCGTAATGAGATTCCTTAGAGTTCACCTAAAATCTAGCACAGACACATGTTGAGAACATTATGTCAGGCCTACTGGCAGTAAGGTAGAGTAGGGATCCAATTATGCTTCTGTACTTGGTTTCATCAAAAGGTTTCCCTTTTTCATCCTTATCCAGAGACATAGTTGAGCCCATTGGAGTCCTCATAGAGGTTGCATTCTCCATTCCAAATTTCTTAATTAGCTCTTTGGTGAATTTGGTCTGTGAGATGAAAATTTCATCTTCAGATTGTTTCACTTGAAGCCCTAAGAAATACTTCAGCTCGCCCATACTGCTCATTTCAAACTTCCCTTGCATAAGTTTTGAGAACTTTTTGCAGAGGTTATTATTTGTAGAGCCAAAGATAATGTCGTCGACATAGATTTGTACTAGCAAAATCTTGCCTTTTATTTCCCTAAGAAATAATGTCTTGTTTATCTTTCCCCTTATGAACTTGTTCTCAAGTAGAAAGGTAGACAACGTTTCATACCAAGCTCGAGGAGCTTGTTTCAGACCATATAGGGCCTTGTGCAGAAAATAGACATGATCGGGAAAGTTAGGATCAACGAAACCTGGAGGTTGTTCCACATACACTTCATCCTTTATGTTACCATTCAGGAAGGCCGACTTCACGTCCATCTGATAGATGGTGAAGCCTTTGAAAGCAGTATATGCTAGGAACAACCTTATTGCCTCCATTCTGGCCACTAGAGCATATGTCTGGTCGAAGTCGATTCCTTCTTCTTGATGATAGCCTTTAGCGACGTGTCTGGCCTTGTTCTTTATGATATTTCCATCTTCATCCATCTTGTTACTGTAGACCCATTTTGTTCCAATGATGTTCTTTCCCTTGGGTCTTGGAACCAGTATCCACACATTGCAGCGCTTGAACTGATTTAGCTCGTCTTCCATTGCCATTATCCATGATGCGTCTGAGTTTGCTTCCTCAAATTTCTTTGGTTCAACCTGTGAGAGAAAACTCAAATGAAGATTCTCATTAGTTGTACCTCTCTGAGTTCTGACACCATCCCGGGGATCTCCTATGATCTGGTCCATGGGGTGATCTTTCAGATGTCTGAGCTCTAGAGTTCTTGCATCTGGATTATCTTCAAGCACCTGAGTGATTTCTTCGTCTTGGAAGACTTCTCCATTTTGATCATCAGCCTCTCCAATGGGAGTTGGAGTGGTGATCTTAATGAACTTCTCGCCTTTGTTTTCGGACGGATCATCCAAGCTAGTTTCTTTCAGCTTTTCACCTGCATCTTCAATGAGCATACTAGACGGATTGCTTTGCAGCAGGCTCGTCTCTTCAAATACAACATGTATTGATTCTTCCACCACCCGGGTTTTTCTATTAAAAATCCTATATGCCTTACTATGGCTACTATATCCTACAAAAATACCTTCAAAGCTCTTTTCGCTCAACTTGGTGGTATGATACTTGCCATTGTTAAGTACGAAGCATTTGCAGCCAAAGATTCTAAAGTAAGAGACTGTTGGTTTTATGCCTTTCAAAAGTTCGTAAGGTGTCTTATTGTGGTCTTTGTTTATGAGTGCTCGATTTTGCACGTGGCATGCAGTGTTGACGGCCACAACCCAGAAGTACTCCGGTAGTGAAGCATCACTCAACATTGTCCTGCAGGCCTCTATGAGTGTTCTGTTCCTTCTCTCAGCCACTCCATTTTGTTGTGGAGTACGAGGAGAGGAAAACTCATGAAAGATACCTAAGCTTTCACAGAATTCTGTCATGGCCCCAGATTTGAACTCTATTCCGTTGTCACTTCTAATTTTGACTATGGAGTATTTGTATTCATTCTGGACGTGCCTGACAAAATTGGTAGGGATATCGAAGGTATCTGACTTGTGTTTTAGAAAGAACACCCACGCAATGCGCGAGTAGTCATCAACAATTACCAATGTATATTCCTTGCCTCCCAAACTTCTAATCTGCAGTGGACCAAACAAGTCCATGTGCAATAGATGGAGACATCTGTTAGAGTCTTTGCCAACAGTGCTTTTAAAGGTAGCCCTTGTTTGCTTGCCTTTTACGCATGCATGACAAGGTCTGTCTTTGACGCATTTGACATTTGGGGCATCACGTACCAAGTTCATTGAAAATAGTTTATTAATTGTTTTGAAATTAATATGTGCTAGTCTCTTGTGTCATTGGTCACCAAGAGACACACTATCTTTTGCTAACAAACACACTTGTGTGGAGGAATCTATACAGATGAAATTTAAACAGAAAATATTCCTGCTTCGAGTGCCGGATAGAATCGTTTCCATATTGTCAACGGATTTTATCAAGCACTTATCCGCATGGAATTCAACTATGTATCCTTTATCGCAGAGTTGGCTTATGCTAATGAGATTGTGTTCCAATCCTTCAACATAGGCTACATCCGAGAAGGATACATTGCCGTTAGTAATCATACCATAGCCTCTAGTAATTCCACGGTCTGAACCTCCAAAGATGACCATTGGTCTGTTCACGACTGGAGTAAAGTTCTGAATGAGGCTTCTCGTCCCGGTCATATGCCGAGAGCATCCGCTGTCCAAGTACCAGATAGGCATTTTGTTGGCCTTTGGACATCCCTGCAATCACAATCAATTCGCCTTAGGAACCCAAACACGTTTGGGTCCTTGGTCTCGGGTTAGAGTGCTCCCCCTATGAGTGTTGGCATTATGAGCGGTCTTTCTCATATTGCTGACATGAGGGGTTGCAGCGTTTCTAGAATTGAACAAGCAATCTATGGCGAAGTGACCAACCTTGCCACAGCACCAACAGTCAAATCTGTTGTACCTTTGCCTCAAGATCTCCTGCTTGACCTTTTGGAACTTTGGTCTAGTAGGGGTAGCATTCTTGGAGGAAGATGCCTCATGATGATGGCAATCACATGGCTTCTTCTCCTTTATGGGCTTCTCTACAACAGGCTTTGTCTTTGGTGTGTTCTTGAAGTTATGCCCATGATTGAAAGGGCCATAGCTCTGAAGAACAACTTCTTCATAAGGTGCCTTAAAGACACTTTCGCCAAAGTTTCGGGGTCGAGCCCATCCTTGATAGGGGACTTTGGCTCTACATAAGTAGGCCTAGCAAAGTTCCCGTATGATGAGTCAAAATCAAACTCATTTGTTGGAAAGATGACCTTTCTGAATGTGGTTTGATTTTGAGGGGCTTTTCCCTTTTCTTCGGCTGAGGCCTTTTTGGCGGCCTTATTTTTCCATTGATTCTTGTTTCTCCTAGAGGATTTACTAGGAGCTTCTTCATGGCCTAGTCCAGCTCCCTTGGCCTTTGCTGAGAATTCGGCAATGAATGGAAGAACCGTCTTGGGCTTAGAGAAACTCTCAACAAGTTTCCTTTCAGCCGCAAGTTCGGCTTCCAAACCTTTGATGATCTTCTCCTTCAGGTCAAGGTGCTCAAGAGCCTTGTTATATTCTTCAATAGTATTATTGAAGTTTTCCTCGAGGGAGTCAGTCTTTGCGACTTTCTCTCTCAAGTTGCTCTCTTCAGCTTTTAGAGATTTGATCTCTTTAGCCCGAGTCTTCACGACTCGACGACATTTGTCGTAATCCATGATTAACTCCTTATACTGGGCCATCAATTCTGACTCATTGTCAGAGGAGCTACTCTCGCAATCATGTTCAGAGACTTCAGACTCTGAGAGAGGGGTGTGAGAGTTTACCTTCCCAGTGAACTGGGGCTCTTGTTCATCATCTGTTTGAGCCATTAGCCCAAAGTAAGCTTCTTCTTCTTCGCTTGACTCTGAAGAGTCGGAGTTGCTAAGAGTCTTGCTCCTTTTGGCTATGAGGCTCTTCTCTTTCCTTTTCCTATTGTGTGAGGATTTCTTGTCTTCCCTTCTGCCACCATCCTTCTTCTTGTGAGGGCAGTCAGCAATGACGTGACCTGGCTTATTACAACTGTAGCAAATGATGTCAGTTGAAACGTATTTGTTCTGTTTGGTATTGTACCTTTCGTGGCTGCTTGAGCCTTTTCTTTGTCGATCGTCATCATGCCGCGATCTTCTGTATGAGGCACCTTTGCCTTTCCATTGTTTCTTTTTATTTGGAAACTTCTTGAATTGCCTTGAGAGTAAGGAGAACTCTCCTTCAGATAGTTCAGAGCCTGAGGTGCCGGGCTCTGATGTTTCTTCTGCTTCATCAACTTCTGGAGCTGGAGCGGGGGAGGCAGCCTTAGTCTTTCTGGAGGTGTCTGCCTTCATAGCGACAAATTTCTCCTTTAGAGCAGACCTGCCCTTCTCTTCTTCAGGTTTTCTTGTATTGATTTGAAGTTCATAGGACATAAGCTTTCCAAAGAGATTTTGCGGGTCCGTTTCAGCTAGCTTCCCGAACTCCCTGATGGCACATACCTTGTTATCCCATTCCTTGGTTAGGGATCTCAAGAATTTGTCGTTCAGTTCTCCGTTTGTGAAGACACAGCCATACACCCTTAGGCCATTTACAATCTTGAAGAAGTTCTCAAAGGTGTCGGCAATTGTTTCCTTGTTCCCTTGTCGGAACGCTTCATATTTTTGATTGAGAAGGGATCTCCAATCATCCCTTACTTCTTCAGTCCCTTCCATCAAAGTGACTAAGGAGTACCACATCTCCTTAGCTGATTGACAGTGAATCAAATTCTACAGCATCGAGTCATCGACTGCACTTGCTATGATGTTCTTAGCTTTCTTGTCGAGAGAGACAAGTGCAATCTCGTCTTTGTCGAGATCCATTAGCTTTTTGGGAACTTTCTTGGTAGGGTCGATAGTGGACATAGTCATGGGAACGTAAGGACCTTCTTCAACGATCATGAAGATCCTTGGATCCACATCTTCCATGAAAAATTTTATCCTTTCTTTCCACATGGGAAAGTTGTTTTTGTTGCACAGTGGAAGCTTGGCAAAATCTTTGCCCTTGTCCATTTTATGGTAGAATCTTTCAGACAATAGATCTGGATCTGATCAAGGTGTTAACCTTTTAACGATTAACCTTCCTCTAATACCAATTGAAAGAAAACTGTTGTCTACCTAAATCACCTAGAGGGGGGGGGGGTGAATAGGTGGTTTGTGCGTCTTTTGCGGAATAAAAAATAATTAGAGCACAACACAGAAATATCTACCAATATCACAGACGACACAAGATGTATAGTGGTTCCCCAACCTTGGGTACATCCACTTTCCCTCACCGACCTAGCAATCAACTAGACTCGGCTACTCCACTATCTCGGATCAAAAATCGATCCTACCCTCGGAACAAAGTTCCTACAAACTCGATCCAAACAAAGGGATCTACACCTCGGAAGATAACACTTCCTACAAACTCGGAGTAAAGAGAAACTCCTACACTCGGAGAAGATTTCTCCTACAAGATTAATAAAGTGTTTACAGGAATACAAACAGTAAATCACTCAGATTTGAAAGAAACGGCCAGGATCTTCTTCTTTTCAACTTTGTAGCACTTTCAGAAATCGGTCAAGAAGTTCTCGGCTTCGATCTGGATTTACTCGCTTTTACAGAAATCGAGAGAGAAGATGATCAGCGAAGTCGATCTCGATCTGTAACTCTCTTCAGAATAGTCCTCTGAAAGTAGAAGCTTTGGCCGGAGAAGAAGGCGGCGGCGACGGCTTCCGATTCGCGAAAGTCAGAGAGGAGGCGGCTGAAGAATATTTCTCGAAAATTAAGTGACAAGAAAACTTGGAGAATACTTAGGGTTTGTCATTTTCTGATAAGACCTTATATAGGAGAGACTAACAGTCATAATCGGTCATAATGATGTACACGTGGACCAATCATGTCGCGTGATTTGAAAAATCTCGTCAGAAAAATGACTTAGCAAAATTTCGGAAAGATTCAGCCAACTACACGAGTAAGTCAAAGACTACTCGAGTAGTTGAATAACTACTCGAGTATATTATAGAGAACATACTCGGGTAAATATATAAAGACTACTCGAGTATATAGAGATCAACTACTCGAGTAAGCAAACAGAACTACTCGAGTATATGTAGAGACCTACTCGAGTACATAAAGGATCTACTCAAGTACTGGAAAAGCTACTCGAGTATATTACATGAACTACTCTAGTACATGAAGTACTACTCGAGTGGAATACTTAGAAAAATTCTGAAGAGGTCTGCTGGCAACTACTCGAGTAGTTGAACTAAACTACTCGAGAGGAAGTAATCTACTCGAGTAGGTGAAGGTTCTACTCGAGTAAAAGACTTAGAAACATTCTGGAGTAGGGAAATATCAAGGTACACAAGTAACACAAGATCTACTCGAGTAGGTATAAAGAACTACTCGAGTATATTTCTATATACTCGAGTAAGTGAGTATACTTACTCGAGTATATGAGTATACTTACTCGAGTATATGACTTAGAGAAATTTAGATGAGGAAACCCTTTAGTACTCGGGTATAAAGAGTAATCTACTCGAGTATATAAGCATGCTACTCGAGTATATGATTTGGTCTACTCGAGTAGGTAACTTAGCTACTCGAGTATATGACTATGCCTACTCGAGTACAAGGTTCCTTTACTCGAGTAAATTATACCCGGACTACTCGAGGAGGTGAATGCTCTACTCGAGTAAAACACTTAGAAATTTTCTGATGTTGGAAAAATTGATTCTTCTAAAGTAGTCAACACCCAATTCCTTTCCCATAGTCCAATAGCTTGAATATGAAGTGTATCCCAATAGAGAGACCACACATGAGTCAACACCTTGGAATATGCAATGAGGGATTACATTGCACAATTCCTGTGTTTGGTGACCCATTGTGAGCTGACATTGGTCTACACTTCCCAGTGAAATTCCTGCAAACATATAGCTCAAACCAAGCATCAAATACAACTTAATTCATCTTAGTTTCAGGGTGACTTCATCAAATCTGGGTTCATGTGGATGAAATACCCAACACTCACACCTACTACACTCAAGAGAACGTCACGGACCAAAGGATTAAGAAGCTAGGAACAGACTATCGGTTCTAGCGCGGAGGTCCCACCTAACACCCGGAAGGCTACCTGAGCACTTCCCCTCCCTAGGCAATGCTCGAGCTAGGGTGCCTTGGAGTAGCTCTCTCTACTCTACCAAGAAGAAGCTAAGGGAGGAGGAAGCAAGGAAAAAGTATCTCCTCCAAAGGCACCCAAGGGGGTTGATTGGCTCGCGAACAGACTCTTACTGTGGTTGGTTCGGTGAGTCGATCGCCGCGGGCTTGCTAGATGAGGCAAGTGCACCTATCGCAAGTAGTACTCGATATTCGAGAGAATACCGAGGTCGTATTATTCCCGGGAATGGGTTGATTACCCGTACTCCTCCGAAAACACTGTTATTTTACCGAAATAGAAGTCGAGGGTTTTAAGTAAAATAGGAACGAAAATAGATTTTAAGAAAATAGTCGATGAAGAGGTAACTCCCGGTATCGAATTGCATTAGGATTAAAAATAGATTTGAATAACTAGATATCTAAAGTTTCAATTTAATTAATGCAGGAACTTGGCCATGGAGGTTCAAAATAATGAGCTCACCTATCTCTAGGAATATCGCTCACCTAGACATTAAGGCTATTCGACTGGGCTCTCGTCCGACGAAGGATTCCCCTTAATGCCTGCAGTATGCTAAGAACCCCGCTATTGGGTGGGGAACCCAATTCGGTAGAGTTAGCGCGCCTCCTCTCTCGAGGGTTAGTGCGGAACTCTATCTACCCAGGGGTGATCGGTCCATATGCACGGCCTCTCGGCTAGCTAGCATATGGATAACGGAAATAGAGCCCACACATCGATATGTGGGTCTATGCGTCGTTAACCCGGGGTAAACCTTAAGTTTTTAATTAAATTGAAAAATTAGAAATTTGGTTATTTAAAACATTTTAGATCCCAAAGCTCTTCGATACCGAGGGCTAAAAGCAATTAGCCACTCATCGGAATGGGGATAGCTTATATGTTTGGTTGTACGAGAATTCTAAACTATTCGCTGAAAGGTTATAAAGAAAATAAGAAGAAAAGTAAAATATCCTAATATTAGAAAAGTTTTTACAAATAAACACACTCGTACTCATTTAAACATATAAGAAGAGACAGAAATAAAACTAAGTTACACATAACAGAAAATTGCATAATTGACAATTGCAGGTCCCACTCAAACGAGTGGGGGCGGGAAATAAAAGCTGAAAAGTGCATAATTGAAATTTGCAGGTCCCACTCAAACGAGTGAGGGCGGAAAATTAAAGCTGAAAATTGCAAGTCCTACTAAAACGAGTAGGACTGAAATGAAAGCGAGTCCTACTCAAATGAGTAGGATAAAATAAATGCGATTACATGGCTTTCTTAAATATTTACATCAAAATAAAGTCCGACCATTTAACTCCTAGCGAGTAGGCGGAAAATCAAATCCAGCCTTTTAACTCAAGTGAGTAGGCGGAAAAATAAAGAATGAAAATTACAAGTCCTACTCAAACGAGTAGGACTGAAAATACAGACCGGCCATTTAACTCAAATGAGTAGGCGAAAAAATAAAAACAACACACGCACTCTACTTGAATAAAATCCAGCCAATTAACTCAAATGAGTAGGCGGAAAAATAAAAACAACACACGCACTCTACTTGAAAGTAACTACTCACGCACTCGACATAAATTAAACACACACACACACACACACACTTGCATAATTTAACTTAGGAGCTGAAAAATATCTCATACACGCACACACTCGTGCTAAAATAATTGCAAAAATCAAAGTTATCGAAAAATCAAAATGACTGCATTTCTACCGCTGGAATGCAGTAGAAATGCATAAAAAGGCAAAATAAAAATTGTTTGAGCAAAAAGTTTTCAAATTAAAGTGAGAAAGGCAAGTGCCCGAAAAATTAAAACGTTTACATTTTTACCGTTAGATTTTGATAGAAATGCTTAAAAAGTGAAAATAAAAATTGTTCGAGCGAAAATATTTTTTGTAATTACTTAAAATGAAAGTTGATGAAAAATAAAAATAACAATTTATACATTACTATAGCCTTGTAAAATGGTTTAAAAAGTGGGAGTAAGCTAAAAAGAAGCAGTAGTTTTATAATTAAATCAAAGTAAAAGCTGAGTTGAGAGTGATGAAAACCACCTTTTTATCGTTTTACAAGTTCATAAGAATGCATTTTAAAGCATGAAAATCCTAAGTCTAACCAATTTTTAAGAGTTTGAGGATGAAAACGGCCGTAATAACGGCTATAAATTTTGTTATAATTGAAAGGAAAACAAGAACATTTTCGTTTTAAAAACATAATTTTTGCAATTTTAAGCTCATACACACACACACGCATTATGAAAATGAAAATGAAAGTATATAAGATTGATGCAAAGGAGGCCTTTAGAGAAAATTCAGAGCATATAAGGATGAGAAAAATATCTATTTTATTAATAAAAGAAGTTGATTACAGGAGCTTAAACAAACTAACTTCAAAAAGGGGGGGAAGAGAATCCTTACATAGCACTAAAGCTGCTCTAACGGCAACCCTTATACATCAAAATGGTTCGGATTTTTGGAACCCTGAACTCATACAGCAGCTGCCCTTAAATAGGCAAAAATTTCCAAGTACACGCCCTCCGACACGGGCGTGTCAGTGGGCGTGTCAGTACTATTTTACAACGGAATTCGGCGATCTGACGGATTTGATGGCGATTTGACTTTCCGGCCGAAAACGTGGCGGTCATGCCCCAGGTCATGGGCGTGACGGTGGGCGTGTCGTTCGGCGCTTAAAGGCATTGTTGACTTTGGGATTCGCCGGCGGCAGTTTGTCGGGCGAGGTGGTGCAGTCACGCCCCAGGTAACGGGCGTGACGGTGGGCGTGTCATTTGAGTCGAAACTCGACAAACGTCGAGCGGAAATTATCGAGAGGTGGTCACGGGCTTCGGCACGGGGCGTGTCGGGCTGACACGGGCGTAGCGCTCATTGGACACGGGCGTGTCCATCTTGGGTCGACGAGTATCAAGAAGTTCATATAATTCCAAACTATTCTTGTTAATCTAATCATTACAATTATTGCTTTCTATTTGATTATATCAAGAAGTCTTTTGGCCAAAACTTTTGCGCTATTTAAATCATCTTCATAAATTTAGGACTTAACTCTTACGCCCCGTTTATTTATTTAGATCTCTCTTATAATTGATTAAGCGGTAGCTAAACTTAGAGTTTTTTCTATTCCTTATAAGTTCATCTCAAACTTTTGCTCTGGAATAGCAAAAGCTTAAGTATGAGGGTATTTGATGAATTATAAATATACCTATTTGTATGTACATTACTTAAGTCGCTTTCATTTATTTTTGTCATTTCTACTTGTTTTTATTCAATAAAATGCTAATAGTTTTGTAAATATTATACTAACTTGTTTTATTTTATTTTTCAGGAAAAAATCAAAATCTGCAAAAAGCATACCATGTCACGCTCGTGACATATTGGTCACGCCCGTGACCAGGGCGTGACAGCTCAAAATCCAGTGAAGCAGTCAATTTTGAAGTGAAAACCTGACACGCCCGGCCACACGCCCGTGTCCATCCGACACGGGGCGTGACCAAGACCGTGTCTATCCCGCTCGACGATTTCAACTTGATACTCGTCGACCCAAGATGGACACGCCCGTGTCCGATGAGCGCCACGCCCGTGTCAGCCCGACACGCCCCGTGCCGAAGCCCATGACCACCTCTCGACAATTTCCGCTCGACGTTTGTCGAGTGTCGACTCAAACGACACGCCCACCGTCACGCCCGTGACCTGGGGCGTGACGGTGGGCGTGTCGTTCGTCGCTTAAAGGCGTTGTTGACTTTGGGATTCACCGGCGGCAGTTTGTCGGGCGAGGTGGAGCAGTCACGCCCCAGGTCATGGGTGTGACGGTGGGCGTGTCGTTTGAGTCGACACTCGACAAATGTCGAGCGGAAATTGTCGAGAGGTGGTCACGGGCTTTGGCACAGGGCGTGTCGGGATGACACGAGCGTGGCGCTCATCGGACACGGGCGTGTCCATCTTGGGTCGACGAGTATCGAGTTGAAATCGCCGAGCGGGATAGACACGGTCTTGGCCACGCCCCATGTCGGATGGACACGGGCGTGTGGCCGGGCATGTCAAGCTTTTCTCTTCAAAATTGACTGCTTCACGGGATTTTGAGCTGTCACGCCCTGGTCACGGGCATGACCAATATGTCACGGGCGTGACATGGTATTTTTTTTACAGATTTTGATTTTTTCCTGAAAAATAAAATTAAACAAGTTAGTATAATATTTACAAAACTAGGAGCATTTTATTAAATAAAAACAAGTAGAAATGACAAAAATAAATGAAAGCGACTTAAGTAATGTACATAAAAATCGGTATATTTACAATTCATTAGGGGTCTATTTATAGTTTTCCAAATCTCATGAACCAAAATGCCCGAAATACCCTTACGCCCAACATACCTTGGGCCAATAGAAAATAGCCACGCAGGGGGGGTAAAGAGGTAACTCCCCCCGAGGGCAAAACGGTAAAAGAAAGGTCCACAGAGGTCTAGGGGGCGGAGGGCGAACCCTCCACGGACTAGCCTCCCGGGTGAGAAGGCTGGCCTCCCGGTCTCGCCCCGTGGGCTCGCCGCCTGGGGTGAGAGGGCTGGTCGCCCGGTATCGCCCCACGGGCTCGCCGCCTGGGGCGAGAGGGCTGGCCGCCCGGTCTCGCCCCGCAGGCTCGCCGCCTGGGGTGAGAGGGTCGGCTGCCCCGTCTCGCCCCGTGGGCACGCCGCTTGGGGCGAGAGGGCCGGCTACCCCGTATCGCCCCGCGGGCTCGCTGCCTGGAGCGAGATGGCTTGCTGCCCGGTCTCACCCCGTGGGCTCGCCGCTTGGGTCGAGAGGGCCGGCTTCCCCGTCTCGCCCCATGGGCTCGCCGCCTAGGGCGAGAGGGCCGGCTGCACCGTCTCGCCCCGCGGGCTCGCCGCTTGGGGCGAGAGGGCAGGCCGCCCTGTCTCGCCCCGCGGGCTTGCCCCCTTGGGTAAGAGGGCTGGCCTCCCGGTCTCGCCCTGCGGGCTTGCCCCCTGGGGCGAGAGGGCTGGCCGCCCGGTCTCGCCCCACGGGCTCGCCGCCTGGGGAGAGAGGGCTGGCCACCCGGTCTCGCCCCGCGGGCTCGCTGCCTGGGGTGAGAGGGATGGCCGCCCGGTCTCACCCCGCGGGCTCGCCGCCTGGGGTGAGAGTGCTGGCCGCCCGGTCTCGCCCCTGCCCAAGGCTAGGGTGTCGGGGGCAGGATCCTGGTCTCCAGCCAGTCCCGCCATCCCACCTCGCACCTAGCACGCCAGGGGGGTGACGGCCATCTTGTCGCACCCGCCCCTCTAAAGGGCCCGGGGGGAAGATGCCGATTCTTCCTCCCCTACTAGTATGTTTCCAAGCCAGAGCCAAAATTGGCCACTAAGAGTGCAAAATCTCTAAAAAGCTTAAAAACACGTCTGCCTTGCTTGGGGCCCACTCTTCGCGAATACGGGGTTGTACACTGGCAATGATCTTCCTCAGTCAATGCCATCGGCCCTCTGTAGTGATGATCTTCAGTCATAGTAATAGAGTCCAGTATTTGCAAGAACTCAGATTCTACTGAATCCTCTTCAATAGTGAACAGTCCTATGTAGGCTTTAGCATCTGTCTCTTCTCCTGAATCTGATGATGAGGAATCAGTCCAGCTTTTATGCTTCTTTGCAACCAAGGATCTATCCTTCTTCCCCTTATTTTGCTGCTTCCTTTATCTTTAGATTCCTTCCTTTTATCAGGACAATCAGCTATGACATGCCCTGGCCTGTTGCAGCAATAGCAAACCACTTTATAATAAATTTGTTTACTGGGATTAGAGCCATACCCGTCATCCTTGGATGCTTTCTTCTTCTTATAATAGTCATCCTTGGATTAGGATGAAGATGGATTTGTTCTCCATTTCTTCTTCTTCATGAGCCTTTGAAACTGCCTTGTGAATGCAACAAAATCTTCATCAGAATTATGACTTTCTGAAGTGTTGATGTCAGTATTTTCTGATTCAACTTCAGTCATTTTCCTGGGAGGAGATGGTGACTTTATCCTACCCTTTCTTGTAGCTTCAGCCTGAAAGGCAACTGACTTTTCTCTGCATTCAGACTTGTTGCTTTTCTCCTCTTCCTTTCTGGCAGTGAGCTGCATCTCATAGGATAACAATTTTCCAAATAAGGTTGGTGGAGGTGTATCTGCAAGCCTGGCCACCTCTCTGATGGCACATATTTTAGTATCCCAATCCTTGGTTAGGGATATGAGAAACTTGTCATTTAATTCATAAGTGCTAAAGACTCTTCCATAAGTCATTAGCTCATTAACAATTCTGAAGAATTTCTTATAGCATTCAGCTATGCTAACTGACTTAGCTTGTCTAAAGCTTTCATATTCTTGATTTAGCATGGACTACCTATCATCCCTCACTTCTTCTGTTCCCTCCATATAGATAATTAAAGTGTCCCACATCTCCTTAGAGGTTTTGTAATGAACTAGATTCTGGAATGTAGATTCATCTAAGGCACTCACAATTATGTTCTGTGCCCTCTTGTCTAAGATTACTAGGATGATCTCTTCCTTAGTCATTTCTGAATAACTTTTAGGAGTCTTGAGATTAGCATCAAGAACTAATATATTCATAGGAATAAATGGCCCTTCTAGCACTGTGATATAAATTCTTGGATCAGATGCTTCCATAGATAGGGAGCTTCTTGGATCCAAGTTCCTTCTGATTCTCACCTAAACCCATTTTGTCTAACTGATGACTGCCTTATAGATCCACTCAGACTGTTAAGTCTATTCTTGAGTAATCTCGCTCTGATACCACTTAAAAGAATTGGTTTCAAGATATCCTAAACACCTAGAGGGGGGGGGGGTGAATAGGTTCAATTCTTTTTCTTTAAGGCAGACAATATTTTTACTGCTAACACAGATTATTCAGCAATTAACACAGAATAATATAAACAAAATCACAGCCAATCACAGAGTGCACACAGATTTATAGTGGTTCCCCAAGTGATGGGTACATCCACTATCCCCCCTTCGCCTATCTAGCAGTATACTAGATTCGGCCTAACTCCCTTCTTCCTTCTCAGATCCGCAGATCTTACAACTCAGAACCTTGAAAGGTCCCTACAACTCAGACTTTAGCAAGTCCTACAACTCAGATCCTCCCAGAGAATCCTACCTCAGAGTGAGTCCACACTCCTACAACTCAGGCAATTAATCCCTAACTCAGCCTCTTCAATAAGGCCTACAACTCAGGCACTCAAGCCCAACCTCAGCCTTTTCCCAGGCCTACAACTCAGAGAACTTAATCTCTTACCTCGGGCACTCAACCATCCTCAGCCTTTATAAATTAGGCTTACAACTCAGAGGGATAAACCTCCTACACTCAGATCTGTAAAAGATCCAACAAAAAAATTGAAAATAAAAAGAGTAATTCCTTCACCCAAGTAGAGAGAGAATGGGTAGAAGGTTTCTTGGTCAGTTTTTGATAGATCTGACAACTTTAGAATCAACCTGTCTTAGCTTCTTCAAAGCTTCTTGAATTTGAACAAAGTAAGATTGATCTTCTTGAAGTTGGAGATGATCCTCAATCCAGCTTCCTTCTTCTATTTAGAATTTAATGTGAATTCTTCTTGCAGACTTGTTCAGGATCTGCCCTTATTGATTTCTTGATGAAGACTTCTCTTCTTCTTCTTAGTTATTCATTCCTTGTATTTGATGATAGAACATGTCTTTATATAGGCTCCATCCGAGGTTACCGGCTGATCCGGTTCCTAACGGCCTTCTGACAGCTCTAACAGATACAACATCATTGTCAGTTATGACAGCTATCAAGTCTCCAGAAACTTCATTGTACTTTGACTCAGTAGCAAAGTATCGAGACAATACCTCAAATGTGTCGACATAAATAGATCATGTGTCGACACAACTCTTGATTTTGTCGACACAGCTTTCACAATGTCGACACAGCTTCTCTTTTACTTCTTGACACAGCTTCAGTGGAATGTGTCGACATAAGTCCTGTGTGTCGACACAATAACTCCTTGTCTCGACAAAGTTGGTGTCGACAGAATTCTGGAGTGTGTCGACACAAGTCCTGTGTGTCGACACAGTTGTTGTCGACAGAATTCTGGAATGTGTCGACACAAGTCCTATGTGTCGACATAGTTGTTGTCGACAGATTTTCTTTGTGTCAACACAAGTCCTGTGTGTCGACACAATCTGGCTCCTGCTGTCGACACAGTTGTTGTCCACAAATTTTTTGTATGTCGACACAAGTCCTGTGTGTCGACACAATCTGGCCCCTGGTGTCGACACAACCTTTCCCAAGTGTCGACACAATTCTTCTCAAGTGTCGACACTTGTACTTAGAAACTTTTTCTGCATTTCCTTAACCTGCACATTCAAACTCAACACACCATCAAATACATCTTGATGAATATCATTGAGTTATGTAAGGTTTCTCCAAATCTGGTACACATTTTCCAATGTACCCAACACCAGCTGCATATCTCTTTTCAGTTAACATACATCTGATAGTATCAGAAACTGTCATTCCAACCTTGTCAGAAGACTCACCTTGAGTCTCCACTTTTGCTGGATGACTTAGATTTCCTGCAGTAGCATTATCCTTCAGTTTTGAGGCTGGGGAACCAAAGACAAATAGTTCTAGATGGGCCATTTGAATTTCATCATGGGCATCTGAAAGTGATACCTCAGATATTAATGGAAAGTGAGGGATTGATCTAACTAACTATAGGGGGTGAATAGAGTATTTTAAAACTTTAAGTTGTTTTATAGCGGATTAAAATAGGTGATACTTATAAATATACGAAAAGAAATATCACATCACAATAAATAAAAAGTAGAGCACAACCAAACGACACAAGAAAATTTATAGTAGTTCCCAAAAAAACCTGGGTACATCCACTCTTCTACCACCCTTGTAGGAATCCACTACAGGATTTTGATCAGGTGCCCTACCACCACAGTTTTTTGTTCAGGTTCCCTATCACCACAAGTTTTTGATCAGGTTATCTATCACCATAAGATCTATTTTCTAATGGAGATCTAGCAACCCTTTGAGCTTTTGATCAAGTGCATAAAATCCAAACCAAGTCTTTTGATCAGGAGACTTGAGAACCAAAAGATCTAACTTTTGAAGGGATTTATTGTTGGAGTTACCATTGTGATCTGAAGTGATCAAGCATGTAATCTCACTGCCAACGCGATATGAGCCTGCAGGGTCGCACATAAGAGATGTGGAGAAGTTGGTTGACTGACTGTGTTGGTAAAGGTTACCAATCACCGACCTGAATAGGGTTATGGGCAAAGTGTTGCCTTATAGGATCATCGGGTTGGGCAAATGTTGCCTTGAAGGGCTGGTTGGGATTGTCGTCCGAGGGTCGATGACATTAGTCGAGAATCGTCTTCTGATTCCCGCCGATCGTCGAGAATCATCTCTCTGATTCTCGCCGATCGACGAGAATCGTCGAGAATCAATTGTTGATTCTCGACGATCGACTACCTCGACAATTGTCGTCGACCGCGGCTCGACGATCGTCGAGTATCGTTGTGTATCGTCGAGTGCGGCTCGACGATCGGCGAGAATCGTCGAGTATTGTACTCTGATTCTCGCCGATCCTGTATGATACTCGTCGGCTGATTCTCGCCGAACCTGCTCAGTGATTCTCGCCGATTGTCGCCGATTCTCACCGATTGATACTCGCCGATTCTGAACCCTATTTTCGGGTGGTCTGCGGATAGCGATTTTCCTGGGTTTATTTATACCTTTGGTATAAATAGGACACTTAGGGTTTTCGGGAATATAGACGCACTCGCAATTTTCTCCTGTAGCGAATCGAACCCGACGGAAGCCGTTCCGCCTTTCGCTGCGTCGATCCCGATCCCCGCCGCCGACGGAAGAGTTCCGCCGCCGCCGTGTTTGCTCCGTCGACCGCCTCTTCTCCAGCGACTGTCGCTGGTGCTGCTCTTCCTGGCGCGGACCTAGCAGTCCGTGGAATAGCCGAGGTGCGGTCTTCTCCTTCCCGATAATCCGTGCGACGGATAGATCGGTGTTCTCCCGCTCGTGTGGACTTCTGCAGAAACGTGGACACTATTCCACGTAGAACTCGCCACTAGCAAGCAGATAAAGTTTGGAGCATCTCCGTTGGGTTGTGACTCAACGCCACCGAGGTAATTTTTGCCTAGTTTTTGCTAACTTCTTGATTCAACGTTCATAGCCCGATCCACATCTCTTTGGGTTTTTCTTGATGTTTATTTTTCCGCTGCGTGCACAAGCGTTGTGCCAACCCCATAGAGAAACCCAACAGTGGTATCAAAGCGAGGTTTCGGCCATGATCATTGTTTTGGAAGTTTGTTATTCCAGTGCGTGTAAATGTAGAGATTTAGAAGTGTTCTAAATGTCTAGATTTAGTCTTGGTACCTCGCCAAGAACGATTGGAATTTCGGTGGATTTCTAAGTGTTAGAAATTGTGATCTCCTTAGCAGTAACCATCCCTCGATTTTGTTTTGGATTTTCAATCCAACAAAGAGAGATGAGCTTGTCTACTGCTTTAAGTTGAGCTGTCTTTTCCTTTGTCCAATGCATGTAAATCTGAGGATTTGGAAATTTCCGGATGTTCAGATTTAGCCCTTCCTTCTATCAAATGTTGATGGTGTCAGGATGTGCACATAAGGGATGCATTTGGTTTTAGAAGAATTGTTTTTCTTTGGATGTGCACGTCGATCAAATGTTGATCATGGTTAATTGTTAACCTATATTTGAAATCCCTTCATCAAATATTAAGTGTTCGGATGCCTTCCGATGGATGACACTCTTCCTGCCTCGATCGATGAAGTGTGGGCTTGCCAAAGCAAGGTGCATTAATCTATCTTGGTAAGGGTGCGAGCAGATAATTGTGATATCCCACTGTCGACATCGGGTCCAGCTTAACTAGGTGACCTCAAAGGTTGAGTGCCTAGAGGCATAGGGTTGGCATGCACCATATGATGGATGCGAATAAGGAGTTATTCACCAACCATACAAGAATTGCATGAGGATGCAATTGGCAAGCGTTGCCTACCTAAATAACCGCATCGTGAGAGGAACGCCAAAGCGGACTCATAGTGTTGGTGAAATACGGATCTTGTCCACTAAGAGAGTAGCTCACATGAACTCTCCGAATTGCTAGTGAGGGCTATCTTTTCGAATAAAATAGTGGGAGTATTTTAATTGAAGTCCTAATTAGAATAAATTGTAATTGAAATTTAGGTACTGATTTTATTCTGCATAAATTCTTGTAGAATTCCATGGCAAGCGTTGCGCACTCCACGTTGTCTCTGAGAGCCATCCTTGAGAAGGATAAGCTCAGTGGGACAAATTATATGGACTGGTATAGGAACCCGAGAATTGTTCTCAGGCAAGAGCGAAAGCTCTATGTCTTGGAAGAAGAAGCCCCCGAGGTGCCAACCGGGAATTCTTCTCGTGCTGAGAAAGATACTTATAAGAAGTATACTGACGATGCTTTGGATGTCGAGTGCCTTATGCTTGCCACCATGAACTCTGAGCTTCAGAAGCAACATGAGAACATGGGGTGCAAGGAGATTGACGAGCATCTCAAGAAAATGTTTCAAGGGCAGGCTCGTCAAGAGAGGTTCGACATCATGAAAGCGTTGTTTCAGTGCAAGATGGGAGTTCGAGACTCAGTAGGGACTCACGTACTCAGGATGATTGGGTATATAGAGAACCTTGAAAGGCTGGGTTTTCCTCTTGGTCAAGAGTTGGCCACGGATCTGATCCTGCAATCGTTACCGGATAGTTATGAGCAGTTTGTCTTGAACTACAACATGAATGAGATAGACAAGACACTGCCCGAACTCCTAGACATGTTGAGAACTGCCGAAATCAACATGAAGAAGGCCAAGCCTGCCAGCCCCATACTGATGGTGCATAAGGGCAAGGGCAAAGCCAAGGGCTCCAAGAAGACGAAGGTAGGACCTAAGTCATATCTTGAGCCCAAGTCTTCAGCACTGATGAAAAAGAAGAGCACGGTGAAGGATGGGAAATGCCACCACTGTGGCAAGGCTGGTCATTGGAGGAGGAACTGTCCTTCATACATTGAGGGTCTGCAGAAATTGAGGGGAGGTATGACTTCCGCTTCTAATGTTTACGTTATAGAGATAAACCTTTCTGCTCCTTCATCTTGGGTATTGGATACCGGATGTGGTTCTCACATTTGTACAAATGTGCAGGAACTGGGAAGGAGAAGATTGCTGAGTAAAGGGGAGGTGGACCTCCGCGTCGGCAATGGAGCAAGAGTTGCTGCTGTAGCCATAGGAGTTTACCGTCTTTCTTTGCCCAGTGGGCTTGTAATAGAACTTGATAATTGTTATTTTGTTCCGGCGATAACTAGAAACATTATATCTATTTCATGTTTGGACATGATTGGATTTTCTTTTATAATTAAGAACAATTGTTGTTCTATATTTAAGAATGATGTTTGTTATGTTGTAGCCCAATTGTTTAATGGTCTTTACGTTTTGAACTTGGACCATCTGATCTGTAATGTAGAAAACAATAAAAGACTAAGAACAAATGACTCAAACCCTACGTTTCTCTGACATTGTCGTTTGGGCCATATCAACGAGAAGCGCATAACCAAGCTCCATAGAGATGGACTTTTGGACTCATTTGATTATGAATCATTTGAGCGATGCGAATCTTGTTTGTTAGGCAAGATGACTAAGGCTCCTTTCACTGGTTATACTAAGAGGGCTGAGGATTTCTTGGGTGTTGTACATAGTTATGTATGCGGACCCATGAGTACCATGGCTAGAGGTGGGTATTTCTACTTTGTTACATTTACTGATGATTTCAGTAGATACGGATATGTGTATCTTATGAAATGCAAATCCGAGACCTTTGAAAAGTTCAAAGAGTTCAAGAATGAAGTAGAAAACCAGTTGGGTAAAAGGGTTAAAGCACTCCGATCTGATCGAGGATGCGAATACCTGAGTCATGAGTTCCGTGATCATCTGAAAGAGTGTGGTATTGTATCACAGCTCACTCCACCTAGAACACCACAACATAATGGTGTGTCTGAGAGGAGAAATCGTACTCTATTAGACATGGTACGTTCGATGATGAGTCATGCAGACTTGCCTGTTTCCTTTTGGGGTTTTTCTTTAGAGACTGCTGCAATGACATTGAATCGCGCTCCAACCAAAACGGTTCTGAAGACACCATATGAGATATGGACTGGGAAGCGTCCTAGTATGTCGTTCATTAAAATTTGGGGCTGTGAGGCATACGTGAGACGTCAAATGCCTGACAAGCTGGAACCCAAATCGGATAAATGTTATCTGGTGGGATATCCTAAGGAAACGAAAGGGTATTACTTTTACCTACCGTCTGAGGGCAAAGTGTTTGTCGCAAGGACTGGTGTCTTCTTGGAGAAAGAGTTCTTATCAAGAAAGACTGAAAAGGTAGAGCTTGAAGAAGTTCAAGAACCACATGTAGTAAATGAACCGGAATTGGATTCTGAGACAGGACTACAAGATGTTGTAGCTAGAGAACCTGCTCAGGGAACACAAGTCCTACGTAGATCTGGTAGACCGAGGTTTGAGCCTGAGAGATATGGATTTCTCGTGTCTCAAATAGGTAATGTGTTGCTCATGGATCATGATGATGAACCAGCAACCTACCAAGAGGCTATGAATGGACCGGACTCCGACAAATGGCTTGAGGCTATGAATCCGAAATGGACTCCATGTATGCAAACCAAGTTTGGAACTTGGTGGAACCACCTGAAGGGGTACGACCCATAGGGTGCAAGTGGGTCTTCAAGAAGAAGACCGACATGGATGGGAATGTACAGACATTCAAAGGGCGACTAGTGGCTAAGGGTTTCAAGCAAATTCATGGTATTGACTATGATGAGACCTTTTCCCCTGTTGCCATGGTAAAGTCCATTAGGATATTGCTTGCTATTGCTGTGTATTATGACTACGAGATCTGGCAGATGGATGTCAAAACGGCTTTCCTTAATGGAAACCTCCTTGAGGAAGTGTATATGACACAACCCGAGGGTTTTGTATCCCCAAATGAAGCCACTAAAATATGCAAGCTGAATAAGTCCATTTATGGACTGAAACAGGCCTCTCAAAGTTGGAATCTTCATTTTGATGAGAAAATCAAAGAGTTTGGTTTCATCAAGAATGAAGATGAGCCTTGTGTTTACAAGCGAATCAGTGGGAGCATTGTTGTCTTCCTGATATTGTATGTAGATGACATACTGTTGATCGGGAACGACATTCCTACCCTGAAAGTTGTTAAGAACAACCTAGGGAACTGCTTTTCAATGAAGGATTTGGGTGAAGCGACTTATATACTCGGTATAAAGATCTATAGAGATAGATCGAAGAAGTTGCTGGGTTTGACCCAGAGTACGTACATCGAAAAGGTGTTGAAGCGGTTCAACATGCTTGAGTCCAAGAAAGGATTTTTGCCCATGTCTCATGGTGTGAATCTCTCTAAGGACCAGTGTCCAAAGTCTTGTGAAGACAAAGACCGCATGAAGTTGATTCCATATGCTTCGGCAATTGGATCAATCATGTACGCGATGTTATGTACTCGACCCGATGTCTCCTTTGCTTTGAGCATGACTAGCAGGTATCAGTCAGACCCCGGTGAGTGTCACTGGATTGCAGTCAAGAATATCCTGAAGTACTTGAGAAGGACTAACGACGCGTTCTTTGTGTATGGTGGAGAGGAAGAGCTCGTTGTAAGTGGTTACACGGATGCTAGCTTCCAAACTGATCGAGACGACTCCAAGTCTCAGTCAGGTTTTGTGTTTTGCCTGAATGGAGGAGCTGTGAGCTGGAAGAGTTCCAAGCAAGAGACAGTTGCTGATTCTACAACAGAGGCCGAGTATATCGCAGAAACTAATGCGGCGAAGGAGGCTGTATGGATTAGGAAATTCATCGGCGAGCTTGATGTAGTTCCTAGCATTGTTGGTCCCGTAGTTCTCTACTGTGATAACAATGGTGCAATTGCACAATCTAAGGAACCTAGATCTCATCAGCGCTCCAAGCACATACTCCGGCGTTTTCATCTTATTCGTGAGATTGTCGAACGAGGAGATATAAACATTTGCAGAGTGCCGACTGAGGAAAATATTGCGGATCCGCTGACAAAGCCTCTCGTGCAGAGAAAGCATGATGGTCATACTAGATCGATGGGTATACGATACCTAAATGATCAACTCTAGCGAGAATCTTGTGGGTTGCATGTAATCTTGTATTTTGTTGGTTGTTTGTTCATATGATGAACTGTGTACCTAGTTTTTCTTTTATAATTAATGACAAATTCTTTTATTATGAATTTTTCTATATATGATAGTTAAATGTTAACATAATAGATACCCTTAGAATGTCCGCTTCCATGGGACATCAAGTACGTGACTTGAATGTGAGAGCCCATGATTTGTTTGAAGCTTCATTCTTAAAGGTCCCTGGTCGAGTATCATCATAGAAGCTAAGGGTGATGATGGTACATGAAGACTAGCACGTGTGTTGACTGATGACTGGTTCTCACAGGTCATGATATTGTGATATCAAGTCATCACGTAGGTACTTGTTAGTGAACAAGTTGTACTGGACAGACCCAACCTGAGACTACTCTGTGGATTGTCATCCAATCGTGTCACGAGTAGGTCTCAATTGACAATGGTGTTGTGATCCTTTGACCTGAAGTCACAGCATTCATCAAGTGAGGAAGAGCGTGCTTTGATGCCATCTAAAGTCTTCCTTGAGAAAGGTTGATGATAAGGGTGGTTGTTGGGCATGTTACGAATCATTTCTCATCCTAATCCAGAGACATAGTGGATCCCATTGGAGTCCTCATAGAGGTTGCATTCTCCATACCGAATTTCTTGAGGAGTTCATTTGTGAACTTCGTCTGAGAAATGAAGATTTCATCCTCAGACTGTTTCACTTGAAGTCCCAAGAAATACTTGAGCTCTCCCATACTGCTCATTTTAAACTTTCCTTGCATAAGTTTAGAAAACTTTTTGCAAAGATTGTTGTCCGTTGAGCCGAATATAATGTCATCGACATAGATTTGCACCAGCAAAATCTTGCCTTTGACTTCCCTGAGAAACAATGTTTTATCTATTTTACCTCTAGAGAACTTGTTCTCAAGAAGAAAACTAGATAAAGTCTCATACCAAGCTCGTGGAGCTTGTTTTAAACCATATAGAGCTTTATTGAGAAAATACACATGATTGGGATAAGTAGGATTGGCAAAACCTGGGGGTTGAGCGACGTATACTTCCTCTTTCAGGTCTCCATTCAGGAATGCTGATTTCACATCCATTTGATAGACTATGAATCCTTTGTGCGAAGCATACGCCAGGAACAGTCTGATTGCCTCGAGCCTTGCCACTGGTGCAAAGGTCTGGTTGAAGTCAATCCCCTCCTCCTATCTGTAACCTTGAGCCACCAGCCTGGCCTTATTCTTTATGATGACACCATGTTCATCCAGTTTGTTTCTGAAGATCCACTTGGTGCCAATCACATTCTGCTTGTGTGGTCTGGGAACCAGCGTCCAAACGTTGCATCGTTCGAATTGATGTAGTTCATCTTGCATGGCCAAAATCCATGCCGCGTCTTTGTTCGCCTCGTCGAACTTCTTTGGCTCAACCTATGACAGGAAGCTAAGATGCAAAACTTCGTTAATAGTACCTCTTCGAGTTCTGACACCGACACGAGGATCTCCGATGATCTGATCTCTAGGATGATCCCTCACGTGCCGGAGCTCTAGAAGTCTGGCGTCTGGAGCTTCGACTACTTCTTGGGCTTCTCCTTCTTCTAAGAGATTTGTTCCATTTTGATCTTCAACATTCCCAGATGACGTGGAGGTGGAAACTTTGACGTACTTAGGAGTTTCATCTTTAGCGGTCTCATCGAGATCCAGCTGTTCAAGTCGTGCACCTGCATCTTCAAGAATACCACTGGAAGAATTGTTGTTAAGCAAACTTCCTTCATCAAATACAACATTAATTGATTCTTCTACCACTAGGGTTTTCTTATTGAAGACCCTATATGCCCGACTGTGGGAACTATAGCCCATGAATATGCCTTCGAAGCATTTTTCACCAAATTTAGTACGCGGGTACTTCCCATTATTCAGTACATAGCATCTGCAACCAAAGATCCTCAAGTAGGACATGGTTGGTTTCCTGCCTTTTAGTAGCTCGTAAGGCGTCTTACGATGATGCTTGTTGATCAATGCTCGGTTTTGTACATGACAAGCTATATTGACCGCCTCTGCCCAGAAGTATTCTAGGAGAGAAGCGTCTGTCAACATTGTCATGCAAGCTTCAATGAGAGTTCTATTTCTCCTCTCCGCAACTCCATTTTGCTGATGAGTGCGCGGGGAGGAAAACTCATGAAAGATACCTTGTTCTTCACAAAACTCTGTCATAGCACCAGATTCGAATTCTGTTCCATGGTCACTTCTGATTTTGACCACTGAGCAGTTAAATTCGTTCTGAACCTGCTTGACAAAGCTAGTGAAGATGTCAAACGTATCTGACTTTCGTTTTAAGAAGAACACCCATGTAAACCGAGAATGATCATCAACTATCACTAGCGTATAGGACTTGCCTCCCAAGCTATGAACTTGCATTGGACCAAACAAGTCCATATGTAGAAGGTAAAGACATCAGGAAGAGTCTTTGTCTGCAATGCTATTAAGGGTAGCCCGAGTCTGTTTGCCCATCTGGCATGCAGGACAGGGGCTATCTTTGATGCACTTGATAACGGGAGCATCCCTTACTAAGTTTTTAGAAAACATCATACTAATTGTTTTGAAATTAATATGTGCCAATCTCTTGTGTCATTGTTCACAAAGAGATGCACTGCCTGTTGCCACAAGGCATACGGGGGTAGATGAACCTAAACTGAGAAAATCTAAGCAGAAGATATTTCTGCTCCTAATGCCTGATAATACCATCTCAGAAGAGGTACGTGAAATTATCATACATTTATCCTTGCAGAACTTAACATCATAACCTTTGTCACATAACTGACTTACACTGATCAGGTTATGGTTTAACCCTTCAACATAAGCCACGTCGGTGATAGAGATTATACCGTTGGAAATCATACCGTAACCTCTGGTGACTCCACGATCTGACCCTCCAAAGATGACTTTGGGTCCATTCTCGACTGGAGTGTAATCACGCAGCAGGCTTCTTGTCCCAGTCATATGCCGGGAGCATCCACTGTCCAAGTACCAGATCGGCATTTTGGTGGCCTTTGGACATTCCTGCAAAACAAAATTAATTTCCCTTAGGAACCCAATCGAACTTGGGTCCTAGATTCCTGGTTAGCATACTCCCCCTCAGTTGGTTAACCTTACGAGTGGTCGGCATCGCAGTGCTAACATAGGGAGTCTCGTTATATCTCGGGTTAAACCAACAATCCACGGCAAAGTGACCGACTTTGCCACAACACCAACAGTCAAATCTGTTGTACCTCTTCCTAGGCTCCTGCTTTAGCCCGGGAATGGTGGGTATAGCTAGGGCCGTGGATCTGGAGGAGGAGGCCTCATGGTGATAGCAGTCACATGACTTCTTCACCTTCTATTCCTTCAGTATAACAGGCTTGGCTCTTGGTGCCTGCTTTCCATTATGGCCGCTGGAGAATTGACCATAATTTCCCATGTGGATTTCCTCATAAGGTGCCTTGAAGGAACTCTCACCGAAGTTGCGGGGAAAAGTCCAACCATCATATCGGCTCTTTGGCTTTGCAACCGAGGGCCGAAAATGAGGACCAAAGGTTGACTCAAAGTCATGTTGGTTGCAAGGAAAGCTAGGCTTTCTGAACGCAACAGGACTGAGCGGAGCCTTTCCCTATTCAGCAGCAGAGGCCTTCTTGGCAGCCTTATTCTTCCTCTGGTTCCTGTTTCTCCTGGATGAGGAACCAGATACACCAACATGCCCCAAGCCAGCTCCTTTGGCCTGAGCAGAGAAGGTATCAACAACTGGAAGAACTGTTTTTGGCATAGAGAAGCTCTTGACGATCTTCCTTTCTGCCGCAAGCTGTTCTTCCAACTTGTCGACTTCCTCCTGCTTAAGATCAAGGAGCTTAAGAGACTCTGAATGCTTTGAAGTCAGGTCTAGGTGCTCCTGTCGGAGAGAGATCAAACTGGTGATCTCTTCCCTTAGGGAGACACTCTCACCCTTAAGGAATTTCACTTCCTTTTTCTCAGCCTTCAATCTCTTACGGCACTCCTCGAAAGTGTTGAGCAGAAGCTCATACTTCTCGAGGAGCTCCGCTTCACGGGCCGAAAGGCTATCCTCAGGGTCATCATCCTGAGACTCAGGATCAGAATCAGAGTCGGAGAGAGGGGTGTGAGCTTTTACCTTCCCAGTAAATGGGGGGCATTCTCCTTCTGAGTCGGAGCGACCCACCAGCCCGAAGTAGGCTTCCTCATCATCATTGGAGTCTGAGGAATCAGACTCACTCAGTTTCTTTGGCCTTTTGGCGATGTAGCTCCTCTCTTTCTTCTTATCTCTCGAGGATTTGTGCTCCTCTCCTTTCCCTTTTTCTCTCTTACCTTGGTAGCAGTCGGCCATGACGTGTCCTGGCTTATTGCATCCAAAACAAATAATATCAGAGGAGCGATGTTTGTTCGGTTTAGAAGCATACCTGTCAGAAGAATAATTTTTCTTCTGAAGCCTGGAGGAGGAGCTGTCTCTCTTTCGTTGATTCCTCATCTTGAGGAACTTCTTGAATTCTCGGGTGATGAGGGAGAAATCCTCCTCAGACAGCTCAGAGCTGGAGGAGCATGGCTCGGATTCCTCCTCCTCATCCTTTTTCCTGGCACGGTATGAAACCGCACCCTTGCCTTTTCTGGAGTGAATGGCTTTTAGAGCCACAGTCTTTTCTTTGGCTGCAGCCTTCTCTACTTCTTCTTCTGCTTTCCTGGTGTTCAGTTGAAGCTCATAGGACATCAGCTTCCCGAAGAGAATTTGCGGGTCTGTTTCAGCTAGTCTGCCAAACTCTCGGATGGCGCAGATCTTTGTGTCCCATTCCTTAGTAAGGGACCTAAGGAATTTATCATTGAGTTCACCATTAGTGAACACTCTTCCGTATCCTTTGAGGGCATTGATAATCTTGAGGAAGTTCTCGAAGGTGACTCCGATCTCTTCCTTAGGCCCTTGTCTGAAGGCCTCATATTTCTGGTTCAGGAGGGATCTACGATCATCCCTCACTTCATTAGTGCCCTCCATTAGGATGATCAGGCAATGCCAGATCTCCTTTGTTGTCCTACAATTGCAGAAGTTCTGCATCATTGAGTCATCAACCGCGCTGACCAGAATGTTCTGCGCCTTCTTGTCAAGTCCCACTAGCACCATCTCGTCCTTGTCCATTTCAGAAAGTTTCTTCGGCACTTTCTTGGTAGGATCAATGGTGGAGACCTTAGTGGGGACATAAGGTCCCTCCTCCACGATCATGAAGAGTCGAGGATCAACTTCTTCCATGTAGAACCTGATCCTTTCCTTCCAGATAGGAAAGTTGAGCCTGGTGCACACTGGGATCTTGCCTGTGAACTTGAGCCCGTCCATAGTAGATGTTTGCCTTCTTCTTGACACTAGCGGCAGGATTCTACTCAAGGTGTTAACCTTTTTGATGAGGAACCTGCCTCTGATACCACTTGAAAGTCCACCTAGTGTCAACTAGCTTCACCTATGGGGGGGGATATGTGACGTGCAGCGTTTTTGCTGAATTAAAATTGTACCTGCACAAGAAGATAAAATAGCACAGCACAGAAAGTACACAAGCAATTTATAGTGGTTCCCCGATTTGGGTGCATCCACTTTCCCCCTTCGACCTATCTCCCAACAAGGGACTACTCGGTCTCTTCACCAACTGGATTGAAATCCAATCCTTGCACTATCGGAAGGAACCCTTCCACACGTAGAAGTCAACACTCCCACAACACGGGTTGCACCCAACCCTTACAACTAGGAACCAACGTTCCTTTACAACAAAAGTAAAACTAGAATGTACGAGAGATACAAACTACTTTTGGAGACTAGGGTGTCCCTCTTCGTTTGACGACGATCAAAGAGTCCACAACCCTAGATCTCGCTTGGAGAGAATCTCCCCGGAACTGGCGGCGGCAAGATGGGCGGCAGCTTGGTTCACGGGATCGGCGGCGACAACGGTGTGCGGCTGCTGTACTTTGGAGATCCAAATTTCGTAGCAAAGCTAGTAAGGTCTACCAACGGTCACACTAGGATCGGTCGTCTCGATCGATTCGGTTGGGGAAGGTTTTCCCGATCAACAAATCGAGAGACAAGAGATCTCTGGTTAGACGCGTGAAACTCTATGCGTGGCTATGATTCTATCGCCGGGAGATCTGGAGGAAACCACGATCAAACGACCGACAATCGACTTGCACGAGCGGCGACGACGACGGCGACGGAGCTGTTTCGCGATTCTAGGTCAAGGTCGGCTGCTCGTTTTTCGTCTTTTTCTCTATGTATATGTACTATTCAAAAATACCCGTATATATACACAAGTAAACACCTTAATGACCATTGTGCGTCCCACAAGAAGAAACCCTAAATCCGGTTCAAAATAGTGCCAGCAACAGAGTCCGGTTCAGGGAGTTCCAGAAAATCGCCCAAGTCAAAATCGGCGAGAATCACCTGTGATTCTCGTCGAATCGTCGAGAATCAAGGGTGATTCTCGACGATTCGGCGAGAATCACAAAGTGATTCTCGTCGAATTTGACTTGATTGCACTCTGATTTAGCCGGCGAGAATCAGCCAGTGATTCTCGCCGATTCGGCGAGAATCACTTGGTGATTCTCGTCGATTCTTACTTAGATGATTTTTCGTCTTACGCCTCTGAGCTGCTCTTTGACTCATCCTTGCTCCTTGTCTGCTCTTGCATAAACACAGCCCTGTACTTGAAATGAAGTACACTCCAATAGAGAGAGTACACGTAGGACAACACACTGATCTGCTCAACGAGGGATTACGTCGTGCAGACCCATGTATATTGACCTACTGCACCCTGACATTGGTGTGCACTTAGCGTGGAAAAACTGCAAGCACAACTTGAAATATTTTGTCAAAAACATTGCCTATTTACCTTAGCTTGTTCAGGGGCTTCTTCAAATCAGGTACGTTGTGGATACAATAACCAACAATTATTTTTATTTTTCCGCCTACTCATTTGAGTTAAATGACTGGATTTTATTCAAACAAGTGTGTGTATTTTCATTTTCCGCCGACTCACTTGAGTTAAATGGCTGGATTTTATTTCAGTAGAATGTGTTTACTTCTTGTAGAGTAGGTGTGTTTTAATTTTATGTCGAGTGCGTGAGTGTTAGCTTTTATTTTATTTACTGCCTACTCACTTGAGTTAAATGGTCGGTCTTTATTGTAATAATTGGAATGGACTTGTAAATGCATTTATTCTCTCCTACTCGTTTGAGTAGGACTTGCTTTCTTTTTCCCGCCCACGCATTTGCGCCGGGACTTGCAATTTTACTGCTTTCATTTCAGTCCTACTCGTTTGAGTAGGACTTGCAATTTACTGCTTTCCATTTACTGCTTTCATTTTCCTGCTTTATTTTACTGCTTTAATTTTCTGATTTTTCAATTGCTGCCGTCCCCATTCCGATGAGTGGCTAACGTTCTTAGCCCTCAGTATCGAAGAGCATTGGGACAGAAAAAATTCTTTTAAATAATTAAAGGTCTTATTTTTCTATTTAATTAAAAATCACTTAAGGTTTGCCCGGGGTTTACGACGCGTAGGACCACATAATCGATGTGTGGGCCCTATTTCCGTAGTCCATATGCTAGCTAGCCGAGAGGCCGTGCATATGGACCGATCACCCCTTGGTAAATGGAGTTCCGCACTAACTCTCGAGAGAGGAGGCGCGCCAACTCTACCGGATTGGGTTCCCCACCCAATAGCAGGGTTCTTAGCGTAATGCGCGCATTAAGAGGAATCCTTCGTCGGATGAGAGCCCGGTCGAATAGTCTTAATGTTCAGGTGAGCGATAGTCCTAGAGATAGGTGAGTTCATTTTAGTGGAGCCTCCACGGCCAAGTCTCCGCCCTAATTAATTAGAAACTTAGGAGCTCTTTTTATTCAACGTTTATTTTAGTTCAATGTCTTTTCGGTGCCCTCGAGCTGAGCTCTTCATCGGCTCCACCTTTATTATGCTTTTATTTTCTGTCTTTTCTTTATATAAATAATATCCCGACAAGATAAAATTATCGGTAAAATAATAGTCCCCTCTAGGAAAGAGTAGAAATAAATGAACCGACACCGAGAACAATACGACCTCGATATTCCACCCGGAATATCCTGTACTACTCACGATTGGTGCACTTGCCTCCTTTCGTTAAAACTCGATTTAACCCATTTTATATCCAAATAAATAAAATACGCGCGCCCCGTTTTCTAAATAAAAACCAAATACGCTTTTCAACTTAAATAAAACCACCCGGGGCGCCGCGCTTCGTAATCTTTTTGGAGTTTTAACCCGCATTAAGTTTTCGGACTTGATGCGAGAAAATATCAATCAAGTTTTTGGCGCCGTTGCCGGGGAATTTACGGGTCGTTATTTCGAACTCTGGAATACTATTAATTTTACCTATTATATATAATTTCAACAAAATAAAAAATGGCCAACAAAAAAAAAATAATAATAATAATCATAATCATAATAAAAACTATCACCACAAAAAAAGTATTATTACAAAATTATAAAACAAAACAAAAAAATTTTTTTTTTGACAAACTTATAAAACTAAAAAATTTGAAAAACCTTAAAACATACAAATTTGAAAAAACTATAAAAATAAAAAATAAAACACAAAAACAAACCAAAAAATTAAAAACTTACCCAAAAAAAATAATAATAAAAAAGAAGTAGCAAAAACACTAAAAACATCTCCTACAAGACCACACACAAAAAAATTTCGTCTCTATTTTTTGTTTTTACCTTCTTCCTTTTCAAAACGCAAACCTATGTTTTTTTTGAAAAATACCTAAAAATAATCAATACTTTAAATAAATAAAACTTTTTTGGTCGCTTCGGCTCGTCACACTCTTGTGCGCACTAGGGGCTCGCTTATCTGTCCCACTCAACAACTACGACGTTCGCTTACGCGTCACTTACACATTTGCCCCCTACCGCCTGCACCCTTTAGGCCGAGTTTATCTTTTCCGTTTTATTTTTCTGTTATGTTTTTGCTACTTCTTCTAAAATAATGCAGGGTTTCAACCCGTGCCTCCCCGAACTTGTGTAAGGTTAGTTCCGTCCCCCTCCCCTTTATTTTGCCCATATTATATTTTGTATATTAATCATTCCGCATACTTAGATTGCAACATTGGGGACAATGTTGTGCTTAAGTATGAGGGTGTATTCTTAGTTTCCTATTTACTGCATCTTTATTTTCTGCATCTTTATTTTCTACACCCAAAAAAAAAAAAATTTTAAAAAACCAAAAAAAACATTTTTTTCTTGTTTTTATAATCTAAAAACTCAAAAAATGGATAAAACAAAAACTAAAAAAAATATAAAACGAAAACTCAAAAACAAAAAATTTTTTTTTCCTTTGTAAATATTGTTTGTAAAAATCTTTCTCTTTCCTCCCCCTCTCTTCTTATTTGTAAAAAAATCGCTTTTTAGCAAGCCCGCGACGTTCGACTCATCGAACCAACCACCTTAATAAGAGTCTGTTCGCGTGCCAATAACTAAAAAGTCAAAAAAAAAAAACAAATTTGTTTACTTGTAAAATTTTTTGTAAATAATTTGATAAAAAAATCTCTAAAAAAAAATTTTGAAAAAAAATCTCTAAAAAAAAAATCAAAAAAATTTTGAACATCCAAAATTCCTAAAAAGATGATAAACAAAAATTCAAAAAAGACGATAATCACAAAGTCAAAAAAACAAATGTATTGTTCCTTATGTAACGAATAATTCGAATATCTCAATTCTTAACCCTTTTCGCTCTCCAAAAATATAGTTGCGAGTTAATTTCTAAGCGAATTTTAGTTATTCTTTGCTTACTATTCGTTTATTAATTGGAGATAGATAGATTTAGATATCTGGGGTTAAGTTTTAAAAAATTTTTTTGTCTGCTTTTTTATTTAGATAGAGACCTGTTTTCAGAATCACTTCTACTTATCTAAATAGTTGCACGTTTATTTTGTTAGAAAATAACGATCTTAGATTTCAAGTTATGATAACTCCAAGTTTTTTTTTTAAAATTTAGGAATGTTTCATTTATAAAGGTTGCTCTCAAAAGTTTTTTATTAAACCTAGTTTTATTTTTGAAAAAACTCTATCACCTTTTTTTCATGTCATACTTGACATGATTTCGATCCTTAAAAGATCCTATGTCAATGAAAATAAGATTTCGTTCCGTAAACATAGACATCCAATATTTGAAAAGATTATATGTTATGGAGTAAGAGGATAAAATTCATTACTCCTACACATATACATTGGATTATGAAGATGTTAAAAAAATTATGTTATGGAAAATAAGATTTCATTTTCCTAACATCCATATTCGAAAAAAAATCATTAGAGGTTCGAGCGAAAAAATATACCCTCGCCTCTAAAAATTCTAAGCCCTCTTCATATCCCACGATATCTCCCTCCGCCAAATTCAAAAAATTCTAGATTTATTTTTAAAATCTTTTTGAGAGCATAATTTGTAAATTAAATTATTTCCTTTAATTTTTTCCAAGCTACAGTTTCATAAATCCAATCTATTTTTGTTAGCCTCACAAATAAAATTTTTGCTATCTATTTGCTTATAACGAGAAGTCTTTTGCTGAAACTCTTCCTTTATTTAAATTTTTGGCATAATTTAGGATTTAACTCGTATACCCCGGATATTCATTTTGATCCTTCTTTCAATTAAGTCAAGCGGTAGATAAACTTAGGATTTCTTTAATTCATTATAAGTTCATCTCCAACTTTTGCTCTGGAATAGCAAAAGCTTAAGTTTGGGGGTATTTGATGAGTTGTAAATATACGTGTTTTTATATACATTAAATAAGATGTATTAGTTTCTTTTTGTAATTTTTAGTTGTTTTTCCTTAATAAATTGCTTCCTTTTTGTAAATATTTTCTAACTTAGAATTATTTTTGTTTTCTGAATTTTTCAGGAAAAATTGCCTAAAAATCAAAGTACACGCCCGTGTCCTGTTGGTCACGCCCGTGACCAGGGCGTGATATGTCAAATTCCCGAGAAATGACATCTTTTTGAAGAAATAGCGTGACACGCCCGTGTCACGCCCATGTCACCCGAGTCACTCCCGTGAGCAATGCCCGTGACCATCCAGATCGACGAAATCGCGCTCAACGATCGTCGACCCAGGTGACACGCCCGTCGACACGCCCGTGTTACCTGACACGGGGCGTGACCCAAGCCGTGACCACTCCTTTCGACGTTTTTCATTCGACGTTAGTCAAGTCAACCAACACGCCCGTGTCAAGATGCCACACGGGCGTGACCTCCACCTGGCCCGACAAACTGCCGCTGGCAACCTCCCGAAGTCAACAACGCCATTAATCGCCGCACGACACGCCCACCGTCACGCCCGTGACCTGGGGCGTGACCGCCGCGATTTCCGCTGCAACGTCAAATCGCCGTCAAGTCACCAAAATCTGCTGCTCAATAGTGACAACACGCCCACGATCACGCCCGTGACCGGGGGCGTGACCACCAATTTTCAGCCGCCAAAGTCAAATCTCCAGTCAAATCAGAAGGCCGCCATGTGAATAGTGTAGACACGCCCCCGGACACGCCCGTGTCCGAGGGCGTGTCCCATGAAATTTTTTCTATAAATTCAGATTTTCTGTCTGAATTCCGGGTTCCATTTTTTGGATCCATTTTGCTTAGGGCTTTGCTGTTAGGTGCTTTCAAATGCTATGTAAAGTTGTTTTCTCCCCCTCTCCTTAATTTTTAGCTTTGTAATCTCCTGTTTAGTTCAATAAAATTTGTATATTTTCTCCTTTACATTGTTATGGACTTCATTTATATGCAATCTCTAAGCAATCTTATTTGTTTTTTTTACTTTGTTTTTTTCGTTTTCTTTTTGTACGCGTGTGTGTGTATATGAGATTAATTTTCATGCTTCACTTAGTTTTGGTTAGACTTAAGATTTTTCTAGCTTTTATGCATTCCTATAAACCCGTAAAAAGCGTTTTCAAAGTGATTTGTATTTTTGCTAACTTAGATTTTCGTGTTTAGCTCGTAAAACTTTTTGTTCCTTTTTACTTTATTTTCACTTTTTAACCACTTTTGCGGAGTTATAGGAACGTTTATATAGTCGTTTTAATTTTTCAAACACTTCATTTTGCTTTTATTTTCAAAAACTTTTTGGCCGTTTAAATTTTATTTCTTCATTTTATGCATTTCTACCGCATTCCATCGGTAGAAATATAGTCATTTCAATTTTTCGAGCACTTGCACTTTTCGCTTATTTGCAAAAACTTTTGCTCCTTTTAATTTTATTTTCACTTTTTATTCATTTCTACCGCATTCTAGCGGTAGAAATGTAGTCGTTTCAATTTTCCAGTCACTTTGTTTTTCGTATTTTTTTGTACGTGTGCGTGCGTGTATGAGTAGTTTTTATAGCTGTATTTCAATTCCTGTAGAGTGTGTGCGTGTGTTATTTTTATTTTTCCGCCTACTCATTTGAGTTAAATGGCTGGTTTTTATTCAAACAAGTGTGTGTATTATCATTTTCCGCCTACTCACTTGAGTGAAATGGCTGGATTTTATTTCAGTAGAGTGTGTTTACTTCTTGTAGAGTGGGTGTGTTTTAATTTTATGTCGAGTGCGTGAGTGTTAGCTTTTATTTTATTTACCGCCTACTCACTTGAGTTAAATGGTCGGTCTTTATTGTAATAATTGTAATGGACTTGTAAATGCATTTATTTTCTCATACTCGTTTGAGTAGGACTTGCTTTCTTTTTCCCGCCCACGCATTTGCGCCGGGACTTGCAATTTTACTGCTTTCATTTCAGTCCTACTCGTTTGAGTAGGGCTTGCAATTTACTGCTTTCCATTTACTGCTTTCATTTTCCTGCTTTATTTTTATGCTTTAATTTTCTGATTTTTCAATCGCTGCCGTCCCCATTCCGATGAGTGGCTAACGTTCTTAGCCCTCAGTATCGAAGAGCATTGGGACAAAAAAAAATTCTTTTAAATAATTAAAGGTCTTATTTTTCTATTTAATTAAAAATCACTTAAGGTTTGCCCGGGGTTTACGACGCGTAGGACCACATAATCGATGTGTGGGCCCTATTTCCGTAGTCCATATGCTAGCTAGCCGAGAGGCCGTGCATATGGACCGATCACCCCTTGGTAAATGGAGTTCCACACTAACCCTCGAGAGAGGAGGCGCGCCAACTCTACCGGATTGGGTTCCCCACCCAATAGCGGGGTTCTTAGCGTATTGCGGGCATTAAGAGGAATCCTTCTTCGGACGAGAGCCCGGTCAAATAGTCTTAATGTTCAGGTGAGCGATAGTCCTAGAGATAGGTAAGTTCATTTTAGTGGAGTCTCCACGGCCAAGTCTCCGCCCTAATTAATTAGAAACTAGGAGCTCTTTTTATTCAACGTTTATTTTAGTTCAATGTCTTTTCGGTGCCCTCGAGCTGAGCTCTTCATCGGCTCCACCTTTATTATGCTTTTATTTTCTGCCTTTTCTTTATATAAATAATATCCCGACAAGATAAAATTATCGGTAAAATAATAGTCCCCTTCAGGGAATAGTAGAAATAAACGAACCGACCCCGAGAACAATACGACCTCGATATTCCACCCGGAATATCTTGTACTACTCACGATAGGTGCACTTGCCTCCTTTCGTTAAAACTCGATTTAACCCGTTTTATATCCAAATAAATAAAATACGCGCGCCCCGTTTTCTAAATAAAAACCAAATCCGCTTTTCAACTTAAATAAAACCACCCGGGGCGCCGCGCTTCGTAATCTTTTTGGAGTTTTAACCCGCATTAAGTTTTCGGACTTGATGCGAGAAAATATCAATCAGGGAACTAAAGGTCTGTGCGCATAGAGTCGTGTGTGTGAGTTGCACTTGCATGAATCATGACATAACATAACATTACACTCAAACTTGCATTTAAACCTGACACCCCATCGTATAAATCGGTATGTGACTTTTTATACGATGGGAGCCTTGCAGAAGACCCCTAAACTTATAAGTTTGTATGGGCATTCATATAAGTTAAGGTTACTTACTTCTTAGTATGTCCTTCTTACATGTGCTGCTTGTTCTACTTGTTTACCTTACTGCTTACTATCATAGAACTACTAGCTTTAACCTTTCTTCCTTAGCTGTATATACATTATAATTAACTGCTAGAATAGTTCCACTATCACCTGCTTTGCTTACTCTCCACCTTCATAGCTTCCCTTTCCTCCTCCCCGCTCGGTGCCTAGGAGCCATGGGGGAGGGATAGGGGATGATAGGACTTAGTATTTTTGACTAACGGTTTTCAGATCACAGCATTCTAGGGACTCCGGATGGGAGACAGGGAGCAGTAGCAGGGGACACATCACCAGCGAAGTTCGGTGCTCATGGAGTTGGGCTAGTCTAGTACAGGAGCACCAGCTACTGGTTCCATAAGTGATTAGTTACTTAGCTTCCGCTAGTGTTTGTAGTGAGGATTTGATGTACCGGGCATGAGCCCGTTTATATTTCCTTGTACTGTTTTATCTCAGTACTTTATTATATGTGGACTTGATATGATTTTCTTTTCAAATATTACATGTGATTGTGGACTTAGTTTTATCCATACTATATGTATACTTCTCTTTCTCTATGGTGATCGTAAAGGCCGGCAGGATCGACCATTTGTAGTGGCGACCTTCCCAAGTGTCGGTGTCACCGCAAAACAGCGGTTCTAGGCATAAGACCCCGAGGTTTTTAAAGAAAAAAAATGGGGGTCCTACAGTACCTTTGCTTTCATAGTTGAAGGGGAGGAAATGAATGAGCCCACTTCTTGTCTGTACAGGAAGCAGAAAGGCAACATGAGAGTCTAAATTAGCTTTCCAGTTTTTTACTCATTTCAGGAATGAAGTTTTTTTACAAAAGTAGAAGAGCTTACCTTTTATGGTTTCTAGAGTGTAAGATCAAGAAGAATACTGAGTTTGGCACTTGAAATGGACCATAAAACAGGGAGCTTGGGTAAGGAGAAGAGAAAAGGTTCTCCAATGAAAAGGCAGCTTTGATATTCACTTGGGTAAGGAGAAGCGAAGGGTTCTTCAACGAGAAGGTGACTTCGATTCGCTTTGGTAAGGACAAGAAAAGGGTATTGGATCTTATGGTACCCTTAAAGGGGGGGGGGGGAGGGTGAATAAAGGTTTTTTTGAAATTTTAATTTTTAATAAAAATATCAGAATTACTTAGAGAAGTTTCAGAATATTTTACAGTAGAAAAATATATTTTATATCTCATAAAATATTATGTTAAAAATTATTATTAGAAAATGGTAGAATTCAATATTTCTTTACTACTGCTGATGTTAAATGTCGGGTGCTAGTTCACGGATATTGAATTCAAGCCTTTATATCTAAGAAAAACGAAACTTGCAATATATTTTGTCTTAAAACTTTGAAGAATATATTTTAAAATATTTTATAAAATGAAAATAAAATCAAGATAATGAGACAAAAAGAAATATAATTTTATTTTATTATAAATTGAATAAAAAATGTTTGATTTTAATGACACGTGAAATCAAGATGAATATAAAAATACTTTTTTGATGTTTACCCGGTCCTTCTCCCAAGGACCGTCTGGCTATAGCCTATCTTACCCTAAATACGATCTCTAGCCTCTTACTAGATCTAACTTCAATCTAGTCGTTACACACAAGGCGACAAATTTCCCCCGAAGCCGCAAAAGGACCTAGTCGCCACAAACAAAGCGAATTTCTTACTGAATCCTTACTCGAAATTTACCGTTCTTCCCGAATGATTTCTCCACTCCCGTTAAAAAAAGAACAAAAATGATTACAAGATAATGAAAAATATAAGAGAAAACTTCCCGAGGATTTTTTAAATTGAAGACAAAGGTGAAGTAGAGGTTGACGTTCTTGATGCGTTCGACCTTCATGTAGAATGTGTGTTATAGCCCTTATTCTTCAAAATCCTCTTCCAATCTATGTGTTTGCACAAGGGAGTTGTCTCAATTTCAGAGATGAAGGCTCTGAGAAGATGTAAAAATGAAGGTTCTAGAAGGTGTTTCCAAAATTTCTCGAAAACCAGCCCTTTATATGTTTTGCGTTATCACCCGGTGATGGTAGCTACCACTGGAGATATCTCCTCATATTGTCATGAGTCCCATGTCGAGGAGTTTGTGCCGGTTGAAAAACAAACATGATTCGTGGGGCTATCGCGCGACGATATCAATATCGCGTGGCGATACCGCAGAATAGTGCACGTCGTGTCTGGATCATGTGGAACATGTTCGTCGTCATGCTGACATAATTTTCATTATTATCGGCGATATTGCTATCTCCTGGAGATATCTCCTCTTCACTTCTATCATTTGAACCTTTTATAGATTGTAGATGTCATCGTCCTCTTTCCGAGTGGCACGTCCCATAACTCTTTCTAACTGTCAATGCTCATCTTTTTGCTATTTCTAAAGTGTACACACCCTTGTGTCATGCTTATGATCGAAGTCTTATCTGCTCATTCGACATGTACAACCTGCACACTATAAACACACAAAAAACTAAATCAAAAACATTACGGTATTTGTTATTCTCAAAATAAGAGATGCGGAACGCATGTTCAAACAATCTCTCCTTTTCAATAATAACAACTACCTATATGAGAAATTAGTGAGTTTAAGAACATTTGTGTATTGGTAAGTGCGGTAAAAGATATGCATGAAAAATAAGTCTATAGCTTGATAGATTTAAAGCAGAAATGCATACTCTTCCTATATGAAAGCTCCTCCTATATAAGTGTTCTATACATATTTCACTTCCCCTAAATAACCATTCCACTAGATTTCTCAATTTATTCTCCCCATTTTGATATTAGCAAAAGTGGGTAGGGATGAGTATATACCTTTTAAGATTGATTATGAACAACTTATTAGAAGAGTATTCATAATCAAGCAATGAGATAATTAGGGGTGAGTGTTTTTTATGAAATTTTTTTTAATGTATTTCCCCTAAATTATTAGATTTATATAAGACATTCTCCCCTTTTGGAAATGTCAAAAGAGGGTGTAGGTGAGTGTATCCGATAAGAATTAATTTAGTCTATATAGAGAAGACAAATATGATGCTATGAAAAGTTTTTTTTATAGATACCACTCTACCACTTGTTGAAAAATGTATGCATGATTGAATATAGTAGTTTAGTGATAAAGAAATAGAGTAAGCACTGAAAATACCATTTATTAAGCATATTGTACCACTTGTTGAGAAAATAAATAATCATAATTAAGCACAAGTAGTACATATGGAAAATATGATAAGAACTCTTAAAATAATCATCCTTTTAGAAATAAGAGCATATAAAAGATAATGAGTTCTAAGACAATATGAAGATTTTTGAGTTAAAGTTTCAAAAGATGTTATTCATTTGAGATATAATTGCAAGCATGATTTGAAAATATCTGGAAAAGATACAAAACTACAATGTAATAAAATTTGCATTTCAAGCAAACAAAAACATTAAAGCGGTTATGTCTAGCTATTTAGTGGATTTACATAAGTTTGTAGAGAATTGTGTAGATTTGCATTATGGTGCAATTCTTATGAGCAGAAGTTTTTATGAATGACAATAATGTATACAAAATAGTGTTTCAATAAAGTATACAAGTGAATTAGTCAAAACACATGACACATATAATGGAATAATCACAACTTCAAAATACACAAATAATTTTTCTTTCACATTATTTCAATGCACATAAAGAAAGGGTACAACTATTAAGATGTTCTGCATACACAATGCTCATTAACACTTATCACGGTGCAAAGTAGTGCTTGGAGGATCACATTTATCCCTTTTAACTTTTTATTTAAATTTTTGTGATCCGATGTACATAAGAGAAGTGTTGTATAAATTATTTGCTACAAGACACTTTATAATTCTTTTTCCAAGATGTTCAACCTCACAATGTTCATTAAGACTTATCAAAAGTGTGAGTAGTGCTTGGTGGAGTCTTTCTTGTCACTTATTAGTTTTTTTTAGTCTTGTGAAAAAGCACTCCGAATTCACTTATCTTGCAAACAATGATATTTTTTAAATCACATTTCTCTAATGAATAAGTGCATGAAAAACAAAAATTGAAATAATTAATTCAAGTAGTGTAATTAATTTATTTATGTATTTTAATTATTATGTTATTATATTACACAATCATGCAAGTAAAAGATTAAACACACATGTAGATTATCAAAATAAGTGAGTGAATAAATCATTATCAAACATAAAACATTACTCATACTTAGAGGTATGCTAAAAACTGTTATTCATTTTTTCTACAATCAATTTCATTGCACATTACAAGAAAATATTCAAGACATCACATAAACAACATAATGTTTTATGAAATTTGAAAATTAAATTAAATATTCTAATTAATCTTTAATTGATATAATTAATCATCCTTGACAATGACAATGAATAACAAACAGTTTTCATAAATTTTTTATTACTATAATGATACAAAACAAAAAACACACATAAAGAAATAATAAGAAAACATATTTGTGTTCTTTGGAAAATGTTTTGTAATTTTGTATTTGATTTTGATCTTTTTTAATAGTTAATTTTTTTGATACCAAAAACATAGAAGACTTTAACGAGCCTATCAGTAATATGATTTTTTATGCCAAAAAGGAAAAAAAATTGCTACCACCAACGCTAACACTAACATTCAGCGCTAGCAACAAAAATTGATATATTTCTTAGAAACCATGGCTTTTGATAATTTTTTATTCTGATTTATCTTGATTCAAGTTTTCTAAGATAAGTGGCACTAAGTACCGCAAATATTTTTTTTAATAATGAAAAGTTGTGGATAAAAGATTTTTGACGTAAGGTGTCAAAAAAATTTATTTTTCAAAATACTTGTGTTTTTCAAATCATGAACTCCCAAATAAATATAGTATGAAAAACACAAGATACATATGTTTGGACCAATATGCATGATATAAATAATCATAAGGTGTAAAATAAAGTTCATGAAACGAATCAATATGAGTATTCCCTAGATTAGACTAACCAAGCTATATGACTACACCATAGCCCCATACTAAGTGACAGATGAGCATGAGGATCTGCACACATGTCGTAGATTGGGGTGTTAGCCCCATATGCACACATAGGAACCCGTTAAACCTAACACTCTTTTCCCTCAGTGCCTCACAAAGCCCCACTAGAACCCTTCCTCGGTTAAGGATAAAACAAGGTTTACAGGTTAACATCTCTAATGCATACAATCCTACACAGTCGCTAATGTGAGACACATAATAGGTGTAAATAATCATGAATATACTAAGCGTTTAAGCTTAAGTATGGATTCATAAACTATGGATTTGTTTGATTTCTAGAATTATAGTAGATTTTGAAAACCACATAGTGATCATATATTCCAAATTTTCATTTTTCTATTTTCACAATATGACAATATAAGAAAACCAGCATGGATAATATATAATATTTATTATATGACAATGCTAGAATGATGAGTTTAAATTAAATATCTTGTCATGATATTAATAAGAGATAATATTGCATGAATCCAAAAATAGCGTCTATCTATAGACCCGGAATGAAGTGATGATTCTATTTGATTTGTTCTTATTGGTGCATAAATGATTCCGGGGTCTAAATAAAATGAGATATACGCAAGTAAAAGAGAAATACAACACACAAACAATACCCAAAACTATAATACAAATAGTCATCATATGATTCAAATTTCCTTTAGTGTGGTAGAAAAAGTCAATTTAAGTTTATTGATAAATCATGAATTATGATATATTATTAAAGTGAATTTAAGAATTGGATATCAGTTTAATTATAATAGATCATTATGGTGTTTGTGAAGATCATAATTTTTTTAATATGAATATATTTTAGTGATATTTAAAATGTTTTTGTAATTTTTTTTAATTTTTTTTTAGAAATTACCTAAACATATCTAACAGTAAAAGATAATGATTCTTAACATAGTAAAATAATTTTTCAGAAATTATCACTTATAAAAATCTAAGTTTTCAAGAAATACAGCTATCGCTGGCGATAGGGGCATTACCCGGCGGTACCAAATAGGGACTTTAAATTTTATGCAAAAACATGGTTTTCATGATTTTTCAATTCCGATTTTTCTTGATTATGATTTTACATTTTAGGAGCAATCATATGCAACACAGAATTTTGAAAAATAATCAAAAAATTATGCATTTAATATTTTAGCTTAAGACCCCATTAATAGCCCATTTTAATCCATTTTTTAATAATTTCATTAATCGTGATAATATCATATAAAAAATTCAGTATTAAATTTATAATGATATTATAAGACAATTGTAGGCAATGTATTTAATAAGAATAAAAAATAAGAAAATAAGATAAATGGGTCACTTAAAATGACATGACTTATTATTCAATTTTATTTTATTTGATTCATACAAGAATTTTAGGCTTAAAATGAGAAGTCATATCACAAAAAATATAAAGTGAACATAAAACCTGTTGTCTTAGAAGAAAATAAAAATAAAAAAAATAAAAAAATATATATTAAGCACATTGTGAAGTAGATTTTTCAGTATTCTATTTTGATTTATTTTTACTTCACGCATTTAATTGGATACTAATGAATAATAGATTTAAGTATCCAAAGAGGACCGAGAGAGGCGATTCCTTTGGGTACCTAAATATTATGCATTGGCTTATGAGAAGAAAGTGATGAATAAGGCAGTACAAGTGGAGTTAGTGTGTTATTTTTTATTTTAGTCATCGATTCATATTTTGATTTAATTTCATGTTTATGTTTCAAATTTCCGTAGTCATTAAATTTAGGCTTAGAATAATTGTGACTTTTGAAGAATTGATTTTTAGGAAATTTGTGTGCATTCAATTTAAAGTTGGAAGATAATTAATTTTGTGAGAAAAGATAATAATTATTTGAAAAATAATGCATTGAAGATTTATGAGTTTTGTAATTGTTCTTCAAACTGAAATTGAGTTGCTTAACACAAGGACTCTTAGAATATTGATTCATTGGAAATTTACGTTTATTCAATTTAATGTTGGGAGTGGATTGATTTTTTAAATGAATATGATAATTATGTTTAGGAATTATATTTACAAACAATTTATGTGTTTTACTCTCATTATTAGAAATAAACATGTTCTTATGATTAAATACTCTATTAGGTATATATTTTATGAACTTTGAAATACTAGTAGATACCTTATATAAATTTCAAGATAAATTAGAAATAAGAGATTTAAAATTTTCTGAAAATTCTTGCACAAGCGATTTTAGAGATTCTTATTTATGAGAAATAACATTATTTTCATTTATCAATTTTTTATTATGCTCTTTGGAAGTTAAAAGCACTTTTTCAAAAACCTTGAGTGCATCTTTAAAAGAATTATAATCAAAACAAGGTGTAACATTTTCAACTAAAAAGCATGAAAGAGAATGAGACACATCAAATTTTGTTTATGCATTAAATTTTGCTTTAAAACTTTATTTTCTAAAAGTAATTTGGAATTACCATTTTTAATTTTTTAATTTTATATTTAGCAATTTCAAGCATACGAAACGTAGAAATAGAATTTATTACAAAAAGAGAAGAAGTTAAATTTTTTTATATTGCTATCGGATGAGGCAAGATTTGAACGTAAAATTCTTTTGACATCTTCTTGGCATTTCTCTTCCATAGATGAGATTTCATCTTCTCGTTCACATGATGTGTTTTCTTTTTCAATTCATTTGATGTGCATTCAGTGGATCCTTCAATAGCGGAGCTTTCTTGAATACTTAAGCAAGTATTCATATTCTCCATATCTTGTACTTATTTTGTTCCTATTATGGAGAATCATAAGTTTCTTCAAAAAATTTCCAAATTTCATAAGCAGTAGGATACATATAAATTAGTCTGAAAATGTTTCGATCTAGTGCACAAAATAAACTAATTATTGATTTTGCATTTAAAATAATTTCATTTTTATTTAATATATTTGGGCGCACTTTAATAGTAATATTCCAAACCACTTTATCTAAAGATTTAAGAAATTTTTCCATTAAAATTTTTCACCCTTTATAATTTTCTCCCGTAAATAAAGGTGGTGATAAAGATTTTTCATTAAAAAGAAGATTACCCCCTCTAGTGGAAGTGAGATCATGAAATGCCATAATTCCCGATTGTAAAGTCATTTTGGAATAACCTTGCTCTGATACCACGTGTTTGTTCTTACGATTCGCTAAGAGGGGGGCTGAATAAGAGCTTTATGGAATTTTAATTCTTAATAAAAATATCAGTGTTACTTAGAGAAGTTTCAGAATATTTTATAATAGAAGAAAATATTTATATCTCAAAAAATATTATATTGAAGATTATTATTAAAAATGGCAGAATTTAATATTTCTTCACTACCTCCTGTACAACCCGTATTCGTCGAGGGTGGACCCCTCCAAAGACAGGTAATCACAAGTCAAAGTTAACAAGTCAAGACAGAGGTCAGACTCAATGCACCAGGATGCAGAAGACTTGGGCGAGTATGGCGAGCTCCCCTCACATACTCGCTAGGTAGGCGACTAGGCACAATGTTGTGTATTGCATCCACTATAGCCTAAATTTGTATGAAGTCACCCTTAAACTAAGATGAATTAAGTTTGTATTTGATGCTCTTTTTAGTGGAGTGTTTGCAGGATACAATTGCTAAATGTAGACCAATGTTAGTCTACAATGAGTCTCCAAACACAGGACCATACAATGTAATCCCTTATTATGTGATCCATGATATTGACTCATGTGTAGCCTCTCTATTGGGACACACTTTTTTTTCAATCACTAAGGATAAGGGAGAAAAGTTGGTTGCCAATTTTATTGAAGAATGGATGTTTTCAGATTTTAAGAAAATTGTCTAAGTCTTTTTCTCGAGTACTATATTTTGTATTCGAGAAGGACTAAAGTTAATTCTCGAGTTATACTTGTCATAATTTCGAGTTGCAAAAGTAGTTCTCGAGAAATCATAATGCTGTTCTTGAGAAGGCCTTATGTACTCGAGTACTTCATGACATTTCTTCTCGAGTTACTCTCTTTTCCAGACTGAAATTTTTTTAAGTCCTTTTCTCGAGAAGACCATGTTTAGTTCTCGAGAAGGATATGTTTAATTCTCGAGCAGCTAGTCTTAAGGCGTTGAAAGTGCAGAGTTGTTAAGTCTAGTTCTCGAGTAGGGCTTGCTGTACTGGAGTAGAAGTCGTCTTTTGTTCTCGAGTACAGTCTTTTTAAAAGCATTGAGAGTGAGACTTGACTCAACGCCAACTGGAAATATTCTCGGGTAGTCCAAGTCAAAAAGTGTTGAGAGCGAGACCTGACTCAACCCCATCTGGAAATTTTTGCGACTGTCTTTTGTTCTCGAGTACATAGTACTTCTTCTTGAGAACAATAACTTATTTTTCTCGAGTACTTTCCTTCATTCCCGAGAATGCTGAATTCTACCTCCACTTTCTTTCTCTAAGTCTTTTTCTCGAGATCTTCATTATTGTTCTTGAGAACCAGTAAGCTTTTTCTCGAGTACAATTCTTCTTCTCGAGAACTGCTGTACTGTTTTCAGAAAATTTCTTCTAAGTCCAGACAGATGTAATTTCAAATGTCATTAGCATGTGATTGGTCCACATGGCTATCAGTAATTATGATTATGACCGTTATGCAAGTCCTATAAAAGGTCTTGTCTTTTTTGACCAACCCTAAGAAGAAACCAAGTTAGATATTCTAAGAATTCTGAATCCCTAATTTTCTTTCCATAATCGGAAGCGCCACTGCTCATCGCCTTCATTGCCAAAAGCGCTTTCGATCCAGATCGATTCAGAGCAAGTGATTCAGAGATCAAGACATTCTACAATCTACAGATCCAATACTCGATCTTACTAAGTCCAGAATCTCAGATCTAAAGATCTTTCCAAGTCTTCTTCAATCATTTCTGACTGAGCGGCAAAGTAAAAGGAAGAAGAAAGGCAGAAGCTGTCAGATCTGAGAGATAAAACACTGTTTGTGTTTGTTATATTTCAATTAATTCTTGTAAGAGATCCTTCTCCGAGTGTAGGAGCTTTGCTCTCCGAGTTGTTTTTGTAGGAAGTTTTATCTTCCGAGTGTAGATATAGATTTCGGGATCGAGTTGTAGGAACATTGTTCCGAGTTATAGGATTGTTTTCAATCCGAGATTAGTGAAGTAGCTGAGTCTAGTGCTTTGCTAGATCGATGAGTGGAAAGTGGATGTACCCAAGGTTGGGGAACCATTATAACTCTTGGTGTTGTTTGTGAATGCTTGGTTAATTTTCTGTGCACAGCTCGTTAAATTTCTAATCCGCAAAAAGACGCACAACTCACCTATTCACCCCCCTCTAGGTTATTTAGGTAAGACAACTAAAACATTTTCAATTGGTATCCGAGCCAGGTTGTTCATAAAAAGGTTAACACCTTGAATAGATCTGCCTAAGTTGTCTTTTGAGTAATCCAAGCATGGACAAAGCCAAGGATTTTGCAAAGCTTCCTTTGTGCACAAAGACTAACTTTTCCATGTGCAAAGAAAGGATCAAGTTTTTCATGGAAGCTGTGGATCCAAGGATCTTCATGATTGTTGAAGAAGGTCCTTATGTTCCCATGACCGTCTCCATTATTGAACCTACCAAGAAAGTTCCTAAGAAGTTGATGGATCTTGATAAAGATGAGATTGTGCTTGTCTCATTAGATAAGAAAGCTAAAAATATCGTCGCAAGTGCAGTCGATGACTCTATGATGCAAAATCTGATTCACTGCCAATCCGCTAAGGAAATGTGGCATTCTCTTATCATCTTGATGGAAGCCACTAAAGAAGTTAGGGATGACAGAAGATCCCTTCTAAATCAAAAATATGAAGCATTCCGATAAGGACCAAAGGATTCAATTGCAGATACCTTTGAAAGTTTCTTCAAGATTGTTAATGACCTAAGAGCATATGGTCGGATCTTCACTAATGGAGAGTTGAATGTTAAGTTTCTGAGGTCCCTAACTAAGGAATGGGTCAACAAAGTCTGTGCTATTCGGGAGTTTGGCAAGTTGGCAGAGACTGACCCTCAGAATCTCTTCGGAAAGCTAATGTCCTATAAACTACAAATCAACTCAAGAAAAGCTGAAGACGAGAATAGCCGGTGGTCATCCAAGGAGAAGTCTGTTGCACTAAAGGCAAACAACTCAAGGAAAGCCAAAGCTGCATCACCTGCTCCTGCACAAGAAGAGAGTGAAGATGAAGTTTCAGAGCCAAGCACTTCACGCTCAGAGTTATTTGAAGGAGAGTTTTCTCTTCTTTCAAGGAAGTTCAAGAAATTCTTGAACAAGAAGAAACAATGGAAAGACAAAGATGCCTCGCACAGAAGATCAGGTCATGAAGGTGATCGACACAAGAAAGGCTCAAGCAGCTAAGACATGTATCATACTAAGCAGAACAAACATATTTCTTCTGACATCGTTTACTATTGTCATAATAAGCCATGTCACGTCATCGTTGATTGCCCTCACAAGAATAAGGAGGGTGGAAAGAGATGTGACAACCCCATCCATTCATATGGTATATTCTAGAAGGCCCGGTCGGGGCCCCACAGTATATATCACAAAACAGGCGGTGAAGGTACAAGATGATACCAGAGTAGCGCATCGCACCTATCACAAAGCATTCTAGCGGAAGCCTATACTAAAACTTGAACTCCCCCAGTGAATGTCCAATATATAACACAGCCCACGTTGTATATATCGTCCATAGGAATGTCTTACAAGAGTACACAAGATGGCCTTATGGACTTACATGGCTTTCACACAGTGGCTTTAACATTGGCGCGCAGGCCGGTCACAATAAAAGAAAACATACAATAAACAACACATATAGCCTTCGAGGGCTAGCAGCAGTAGCAGCAACAGCAGCAGGGACATCAACCTTTATGCGTCCCGCTCGGCTCTCCAGCACCTGTACAGGGACAATCCACCCAACGGTGGCAAACAAAAGCAACGGTCAGCGTTCAGCTGACCTAATAATAACGACCCTACCCCTTTTCTCGGGGCAGCAGTAAACTTCCCTGCAGGCATATCATATCACAAGCATGGCAATATATCTCATATAATGTGCTTTCACGCACACATGCCATCACAACCGTTCGCCACCCGGCCCAACGGTCCGTGCACTCAGGGCACATTCTTGGTGTTTTGGCAAATCACATGCCCACCACCGTATCAGGGTCATCACCCAAAGACAACTTACTTGAGCATTTACTCCATGGTGTGCAGCCGGAGTTCTAGTCTTACTACACTGGGATGGCCCGGTAGCCCCCCATTGTGTCATGGCGCGCAGGCCTAAGACTCTTACTATGCGCTCCAACAGACCGCACTCACGTCGGACGGACGTAGCACAGGTCGGATCCTCCACCCCCCGTTGCTCAAATCGCCTTGCCTTCTCCGAGTACAGCGTACTCATGGCTTAATCGAAGGCGCGGGTCGGTCTCACCAATCCTGTTCTTTCCATACAGCCTGGGTATTTCTCTACACCCATTTCCTTATCACAACAATGGGTCTTTCCTGGGCATCCCAGTACTTCCTGTTACTCTCTTCACAGGTGGACAACGCAAAATCACAAATGTCAGGGGTCTTTCCTGGCTACCATGCCAGTACTTCCTGTTACTTGCTTCACAGGTGGACACCCTACGACATCAAGCATCACAAAGGGCCTTTCCTGGTCACACCAGTACTTCCTGTTACTCCTTTTCGCAAGCATAACCCATTGACTCCTTAAACTAGACGTTTATCACGGAGTCTTCTCCGGTTCGTATGCAACATCACCAATCCAGACCAACCTGTCCAGATGGTCTTCATACAACATGCCTATTCCGTACTCCATTTCCGGATTTATATGCCAACAAAGGGGATTTCATGCATCCACCCAAAGACTCCCAAAATCAGCCACCTCTTGGTGGGGGAATCACAAATATATGCCAAAAGAAAGCCTTCACATGTCTAGGAAGAGAAGTCATTAACCTTGAAGCCCTCTTTGGTGCCATAAGCGCCAAGCTAGCTTGAATGAATCACAAGACCTTTTCCTCCGCAACGTCGGCCTCAGAACGCAGCTTGATAGTCTCAAGCTCCACCAGCACAACCCTTATTATTCTTCCTTCTTCTTCCTCCACCCTTCTCTCTTTAACTTGAAGAAAGATAAAGGCTTAAGCAAAATGAGAATAAGTTCTCAGTTTTCGGCCTTTAGGAAAAGAGGAAAGAAGCTCAGCCTTTGGATCCAGGATGAAGGAATGGACGACCACAAAAATGCCAGAAAAGCTGATTTTTGCCTGACACGGCCTGTGACACGCCCGTGTCCCAGACCGTGTGCCTCAAGCGGTGGTCAATCGACTTATCCAAACGAGTGACATGCCCATGGGACATGCCCGTGTCATGGGCCGTGTCACCCAACACGCCTTTAGACACGCCTAGGTCTGTGGCCGTGTGCATCGGCGAAAATAATCCCAAAATCGCCCGAGACTCACACGGCCTGGGGACACGCCCGTGTCCCAAGCCGTGTGCCCATACACGGCACTAAGACACGCCCTGGCGCCAAAATTCATCGGCCTAAGATCGTCGACCCGAAGGGACACGCCCTGTGACACGCCCGTGTCACAGGCCGTGTTCACCCACTTCTCGACACTCGACGACCACATCTCGACACTCGACGATCGTCGAGCAAAATTCGTCGAGCACACGACACGGCCTGGGACACGCCCGTGTCCTTGGCCGTGTGCCTCCTCTCGACACATCGTCGAGCGAAAAATGTCGACTGATCCTCTCGACACTCGACACACGCAGGACATGCCCTAGGACACGCCCGTGTCCCAGGCCGTGTCACCCAAAATTTGGCCTGCTGAGAAAATCGGGCTGTTACAATCCTCCCCTCCTACAAGAAATTTCGTCCTCGAAATTCAGACACAGGAAGGCAACGAGTAACCAGCAATCAAAATGCTATAACATTCAAATTTTTTATGTTACAACACAAAACTCTCCACAGATTACAAAAACAGCTCGGGGAACTCTTCTCGTATGGTTTGCTCTCCCTCCCATGTCAGTTCTTCACAGCCGCAGTTGTCCCATCGGACTTTCACCATGCCGACCGTCTTGTTCCGCAACTATTTCTCGGCTCGATCTTCGATCTAAAGGGGTCTAACTCTCGTTGTTAGCCCATACTCCACCGGCACACGATCATCCGCGATCACTTGATCTAGATCTTTAACGGCCTTCCGAAGCACCGAGATGTGAAATACATCATGTAATCCACCCAAGTCTGCCGATAGCGCTAGCCGATAAGCTGCTTCTCTGACTCGCTCAAACACTTCAAAAGGACCCAAATATCTTGGACTCAACTTTTTCAAGCGTCGAATCCTGGAGACACCTTTGAATAGCTTGATCTTCAAGTAGACCCAATCGCCTACTGCAAATTCTATATTTCGGTGTTTGGCGTTGTAGTACTTCGCTTGTCGATCTTGAGCAATAAGCAATCTCTCTCGAATTGTCTGTATGGTTGAGTTTGCTTCATCAACCTTATTTGGTTTAAAAACCCGAGCTTCGCCCGCTTCTACCCAAGCCAAGGGAGTACGGCACTTCCTTCCATATAGTGCTTCATATGGTGCCATCCCAATGCTCGCCTGGTAGCTGTTATTATATGCAAACTCCACCATATAGAGATGATCTTCCCATCTCTTTCCGAAGTCAAGGGCGCACATGCGGAGCATGTCCTCCATTGTTCTGTTTGTACGTTCAGTTTGGCCATCCGTTTGGGGATGAAAGGCCGTACTGAAAGGCAATTTCGTGCCCAATAGTCGATGAACTAGCCTCCAATCATTTGACGTGAATCGTCCATCTCGATCACTTACGATGCTCCGAGGAACACCGTAAAGCCGTACAATCTGGTCAACATACAACTTTGCCAAACTTTCAACTGAATCATCCCGCCTGTTCGGGAGAAAATGTGCTACTTTCTTTAGCCGGTCAACAATCACCCAAATGGAATCATTTCCTCGCTGCGATCTCGGCAACCCGTGCACAAAATCCATGGAAATATCATCAAATTTCCACTCTGGGATCGGCAGTGACTTCAAATAACCGCCCTGCTTTTGGCATTCCGCCTTCACCATCGCACATGTTTGGCATTTGGATACATAAAGGGAAACATCTTTCTTGAGCCCTGGCCACCAGAAAAGCTTCTTCATATCGTTGAACACCTTCGTGTTCCCGGGGTGAATGGAATACTTTGTATAATGCGCTCCATACATCAATTCTTCCCTCAATTTCCCCACATTTGGGACGCACAAACGGCCCTCTTTTCACAAAAGGCCGTCATTCCAGGTGAATGAAGGACGTCATTCCATGCGTAAGAGATCTTTATCTAACTTCGTTGCCCGTCGAACTCGGTCCGCAAGGTCACATTGCACCTCGGTCCAGTTCAAAGATGCAGTGGCAGTGGAATTCTTGTCAACACAATAAATCTCCAACGCCTCCAGCTCCTGGATAAGACGTTCATCATGCCTTTGTAACCAATTTGCTATAGCCGGAACCCGCCAACTCAAGGCATCCACGACAACATTCCCCTTCCCGGGCGTATAGTGAATCTCGAAAGTGTAGTCCCCAAGGAACTCCAACCACCTTCATTGTCGCATATTCAAATATTTCTGCTCCAATAGGTACTTTAGGCTCTTATGATCTGTATAGATCTCCACCTTCACTCCATAAAGGTAGTGTCGCCACAACTTGAGTGCAAAAATCACCGCCTCTTGTTCCAAGTCATGGACAGGATAATTTCGCTCGTGCACCTTTAGCTAGCGTGAGACATAAGCAATAACCTTGCCATTCTGTAGAAGAACGCAGCCTAAGCCGCTCCCTGAGGCATCACTATAAATCACAAATCCATCGGTTCCACATGGCGAAGACAACACCGGTGCCGTGGTCAACCGAACCTTCAGCTCTTCAAAATCTCGTGCGCACTCTGGCGTCCAAACGAACTTCTGATCTTTTCGTGTCAACGTGTTCAGCGAAAAAGCAATCCGCGAGAAGTTTTCCACAAACCTTAGATAGTAGCCCGCAAGTTCAAGGAAACTCCTGACCTCGACCACGGAAGACAACATTGGCCACTCCTGTATGGCCCTTATCTTCGCTGGATCCACTTCAATGCCCGCTCCACTCACCACATGGCCTAGGAACGCCACTGACGATAGCCAAAACTCGCACTTCGAGAACTTGGCATAGAGCTGATTTTGCCTCAGCGTATTCAACACCAACCGCAAGTGAGTCTCATGCTCAACTTTCGACTTCGAGTACACCAGGATGTCATCAATGAATACTATCACAAACAGATCCAGGTACTCTCGAAAAATACGGTGCATCAGATCCATAAACACCGATGGCGCATTGCACAGGCCAAATAGCATGACTGTGAACTCATAGTGCCCGTAATGCGTTCCAAATACGGTTTTGGGAATGTCACCTTCCCGAATTCTCAACTGGTAATAACCAGACTTCAGGTCCAACTTCGAATAGACTGTCGAGCCCACAAGCTGATTGAATAACTCATCAATCCGGGGTATCAGATACTTATTCTTCTCGGTCAGCTTATTCAGTTCACGGTAATCAATACACAACCGCAACCCACCATCTTTCTTCTTGACAAAAAGCACAGGCGCGCTCCAAGGTGACATGCTTGGGCGTATATAACCTTGCTCCAGCAATTCTTGTAATTGGACGTTCAACTCCGCCATCTCTTTTGGCGCGACGTGATATGGAGAGCGGGCCACAGGTTTCGCACTTGGAACCAACTCAATCGTGAAGTCAATCTCCCGCTGGGGTGGTAGCCCAGGGAGATCCGTGCGAAACACATCTGTAAATTTCGCCACAATCGGAAACTCGCACATACTGGCCTTAGGCTCAACAGCCTGAATCAGTGCGAAGTAACACTCCGCTCCCTTCCGAATAGCTTTAACTACCTGGAGTGCAGACATCAATGTCCCGCCTATGCCTCGCATACCCACGAACTTTGTCTCCTGTTTGGTATTTTGGCCCAACTTGATCTCTTTGGACTGGCAATCAATCATAGCATGCTGCTCCGCAAGCCATTCCATCCCAAAAATCACGTCGAATTCCGATATTGGCAAAACAAATGTAGTTAAACTGAAATCCCGACTTCCTAACTGAACCGCCACATCGCAAGCTTGATCCGCAAGCATCCAACAGCCATTCGGCAAAATAACTCTGACCCTGTCTGTCTTTGCCCGACTAGGTATCCCAAGCCGCGCTATAAACTCGCTAGACAGAAAAGAATGCGACGCACCCGTATCAAACAGTGCTCGTGCCAGCGTGTCCCAAATAATCACAAAGCCTGTGACAATCATGTCACACACACAAACCGCAAACATATATGCATGAAGCAAAGCATACAAACAATAGCATAGGCAAAACTAAACTCATACCTGCGACAACGTCACTCTGCTTGATGGCCTCCTGCAGGCCAAGATTGTAGACCCGGGGTTGCGCCTGCGAGGCAGAGGAATCCACCACCGCCTTTCCTTTTTCCGCATAAGATGCTCCCGCCTACTTTTCACTCTTTGGCAGCATCCGACAATCTCACGCAATATGCCCCATCCGGCCACAATTGAAGCAGATACGAGTATCTGGCTTGGAGGTAGCCCCTGACGTTGTTCCCGTTGCACCTGATGACGGAGCTTGTCCACTTGTCTTGTACTTCTTGCCCCACCTATTCTTATAAAATGGTTTCCCAGATCGGGGCGCCTTCCACTCCGCTTGCATCACAGCCAAAGCTCTCTTCCCCTGCACACTCTTCATATCCTTTTCCAGCGCGCTCGCAGTGTCAACCAACGCTTGGAAACCTTGGTTCAAAGAACTCGAAACCAGGAACCTCAACTCGTCCCTCAGTCCTTCATAGAACCGATTGGTCTTCCACTGCTCATCAGCAAAAATAGAAGCCGCATACCGCCCCAAGCGAGTAAATTCATGCAGGTACGCGTCAACACTGCCATCACCTTGGGTCAGCCTTTGGAATTCATTTTCCATGGCTATCCATTGAGCCGCAGGAAGGTGCTTTGCTAGGAAGAGTCGGGAGAATTCTTCCATCGATACTTAGGTTAAAGGATGACCCGCCAAGTGATGCAACTTCATCTCATCCCACCACAATCTAGCTTCTCCTTCAAGCAGGAAGGTAGCTGACATGACTTTCTGATGCTCCGCCATTCCAATCGCCGCCATGACTTGCTTGACGCGCGATAGCCAATCCTCAGCCTGCGTCGGAGTTCCCGCGCCCGAGAACATAGGCAGATGGAAACTCATAAACCGCGTTAGCTGCCTCTCAGCCGCTCGAGAAGCCACATCCACTACAGGTTCAGGCCTTGCCGCCACCTGTTCTGGCCTCACAGTCGGTTGCTCCTGCCTTAGTGGCTGTCCTTCGATCATGGTAAATAAAGCCTCCGTAACTAAACACACATGTTCCGCAGACGGTGGAGGTGTAGGCACCTCGGCTGGTGCCGTACTTTCATCAGAACGCTGGGGCTCAGACGGCCCAGCTCCACTCCGTGTCACCTAAAGGTGGACAAGACACACACATTAGCGGTCGTACCCAAGCAAACAACACAAAATAAGAACACGCAGGTTCCTCAAACACACAACTTTGCATTCCTATCATGGACATTCAGGAGTTCAATCACAAAAATGTGGTTTGCACAACACGTGCGCGCCACCCCACAAAAGAAGTCGACCACGACTGCGAGAGGGAAAGACCAAAACAACCGAGACCAAAAATGTGACAACCCCATCCCTTTATATGGTATATTCTAGAAGGTCCGGCCGGGGCCCCACAGTATATATCACAAAACAGGCGGTGAAGGTATAAGATAATACCAGAGTAGCGCATCGCACCTATCACAAATCATTCTAGCGGAAGCCTATACTACAACTTGAACTCCCCCAGAGAATGTCCAATATATAAGACAACCCACGTTGTATATATCATCCATAGGAATGTCTTACAAGAGTACAAAAGATGGCCTTATGGCCTTACATGGCTTTCACACAGTGGCTTTCACATTGGCGCGCAGTCCGACCACAATAAAAGAAAACATACAATAAACAACACATATAGCCTTCGAGGGCTAGCAGCAGTAGCAGCAACAGCAGCAGGGAAATCAACCTTTATGCATCCCGCGCGGCTCTCCAGTACCTGTACAGGGACAATCGACCCAATGGTGGCAAACAAAAGCAATGGTCAGCGTTCAGCTGACCCAATTATAACGACCCTACCCCTTTTCTCGGGGTAGCGGTAAACTTCCCTGCAGGCATATCATATCACAAGCATGAAAATATATCTCATATAATGTGCTTTCACGCACACATGCCATCACAACCATTCGTCATCCGGCCCAACGGTCTGTGCACTCAGGGCACATTCTTGGTGTTTTGGCAAATCACATGCCCACCACCGTATCAGGGTAATCACCCAACCACAACTTACTTGAGCATTTACTCTATGGCGTGTAGCCGGAGTTCTAGTCTTACTACACCGGGATGGCCCGTAGCCCCCCATTGTGTCATGGAGCGCAGGCCTAAGACTCTTGCTATGCGCTCCAACAGACCGCACCTTTTGGTCTCACGTCGGACAGACATAGCACCGGTCGGATCCTCCACCCCCCGTTGCTCAAATCGCCTTGCCTTCTCCGAGTACAGCGTACTCATGGCTTAATCAACGGCGCGGGTCGGTCTCACCAATCCTGTTCTTGGCATACAGCCTGGGTATTTCTCTACTCCCATTTCCTTATCATAATAGCGGGTCTTTACTGGGCATCCCAGTACTTCCTGATACTCTCTTCACAGGTGGACACCGCAAAATCACAAATGTCAGGGGTCTTTCCTGGCTACCATGCCAGTACTTCCTGTTACTCGCTTCACAGGTAGACACCCTACGACATCAAGCATCACAAAGGGTCTTTCCTGGTCACACCAGTACTTCCTGCTACTCCTTTTCGCAGGCATAACCCGTTGACTGCTTAAAATACACGTTTATCGCGGAGTCTTCTCCTGTTCGTATGCAACATCACCAATCCAGACCAACCTATCCAGGTGGGCTTCACACAGCATGAATATTCCGTACTCCATTTTCGGATCTATATGCCAACAAAGTGGATTTCATGCATCCACCCAAAGACTCCCAAAATTAGCCACCTCTTGGTGGTGGAATCACAAATATATGCCAAAAGGAAGCCTTCACATGGCTAGGAAGAAAAGTCGTTACCCTTGAAGCCCTCATTGGTGCCACGCCCTGGGACACGCTCGTGTCCCAGGTCGTGTCACCCAAAATTTAGCTTGCTGAGAAAATCGGGCTGTTACAATCCTCCCCTCCTACAAGAAATTTCGTCCTCGAAATTCAGACACAGGAAGGCAACAAGTAACCAGCAATCAAAATGTTATAACATTCAAATTTTTATGTTACAACACAAAACTCTCCACAGATTACAAAAACAGCTCGGGGAACTCTTCTCGCATGGTTTGCTCTCCCTCCCATGTCAGTTCTTCACGGCCGCAGTTGTCCCATCAGACTTTCACCATGTCGACCATCTTGTTCTGCAACTGTTTCTCGGCTCGATCTTCGATCTGAAGGGGTCTAAGTCTCGTTGTTAGCCCATACTCCACCGACACACGATCATCCGCGATCACTTGAGCTAGATCTTTAACGGCCTTTCGAAGCACCGAGATGTGAAATACATCATGTAATCCACCCAAGTCTGCCGATAGCGCTAGCCGATAAGCTGCTTCTCTGACTCGCTCAACCACTTCAAAAGGACCCAAATATCTTGGACTCAACTTTTTCAAGCGTTGAATCCTGGAGACACCTTTGAATGGCTTGATCTTCAAGTAGACCCAATCGCCTACCGCAAATTCTATGTTTCGGTGTTTGGCGTTGTAGTACTTCGCTTGTCGATCTTGAGTAATAAGCAATCTCTCTCGAATTATCTGTATGGTTGAGTTTGCTTCATCAACCGAAGCCAAGGGAGTACGACACTTCCTTCCATATAGTGCTTCATATGGTGCCATCCCAATGCTCGCCTGGTAGATGTTATTATATGCAAACTCCCCCATATATAGATGATCTTCCCATCTCTTTCCGAAGTCAAGGGCGCACATGCGGAGCATGTCCTCCATTGTTCTGTTCGTACGTTCAGTTTGGCCATCTGTTTGGGGATGAAAGGCCGTACTGAAAGTCAACTTCGTGCCCAACAGTCGGTGAACTAGCCTCCAATCATTTGACGTGAATCGCCCATCTCGATCACTTACGATGCTCCGAGGAACACCGTGAAGCCGTACAATCTGGTCAACATACAACTTTGCCAAACTTTCAACTGAATCATCCCGCCTGTTCGGGAGAAAATGTGCTACTTTCGTTAGCCGGTCAACAATCACCCAAATTGAATCATTTCCTCGCTGCGATCTCGGCAACCCGTGCACAAAATCCATGGAAATATCATCAAATGTCCACTCTGGGATTAGCAGTGACTTCAAATAACCGCCCGACTTTTGGCATTCCGCCTTCACCATCGCACATGTTTGGCATTTGGATACATAAAGGGCAACATCTTTCTTGAGCCCTGGCCACCAGAAAAGCTTCTTCATATCGTTGAACATCTTCGTGCTCCCGGGGTGAATGGAATACTTTGTATAATGCGCTTCATACATCAGTTCTTCCCTCAATTTACCCACATTTGGGACGCACAAACGGCCCTCTTTTCGCAAAAGGCCGTCATTCCAGGTGAATGAAGGATGTCATTCCAGGCGTAAGAGATCTTCATCTAACACCGTTGCCCGTCGAACTCGGTCCGCAATGTACAACCCCGTGTCCGGCGAGTAGGATCACCAGGGGGCGAGCAGATCAGGTTAGGAGCAGCAGGCGAGCTCGGCAGCAACAGGGGCGAGGCTGAGCTCGGCAAACGTCTGCCAGAAATCATCGATCGGTGACCCCCGAGCTCGGCATTCGCCGAGCGGGCTGCAACTCGCGCCCTCACAGTAGAGCTCGGCAGCAGTGGGCGAGCAGAGCACGCCAGGGAGACCAGAGCCCCCAGCTCGCCTGGGGGTCAGAGGTACTTTTTACTATTTTACAACCGCTGGTCTGCCCATAGCCCTTCAAAACAGCGGAGTTTGGCTGTTGGCAGACCAGGTCGGGGGTTTTCTGGTAATTTCAGGTCATTTATTTTGGTTATTGGCAGTCCGGATTTCAAAAGCTATAAATAGGACCCAAGGGGCACCCCAGAAAGCGGGATTTTTCCCTGTACTCTTCTCCCCGAAGTGCTTTCTGAGGGTACCTTAGCTCGGCTTCAGGCTAAGGAGGGGAAGCGCTCTGAGATCTTCCAGGTTTGTGGTGGGACCTCCCTGCCGAGCCCTTGGGTCTGTTTCTCCTTACTTTCATCGTTTTTCTTGCAGGAGCGAAGTAGGCGCGAGACCACCCACTTTCCCAAGGGCGAGCTCCACAGGAAGCCGGATTCCGGTTTCAACATTTTGGTGCGGTGAGCATGGAGAGTGGTCAGCGCAGAGAAGTTTCCGCGAGCTCAATGACGGGATAAGGATCCGACAGGCCGAGCTCGCCGCCCCCCCACCCCCCCCCCCCCCCCCCCCCCCGCCTCTTGCAATAGTAGGAATGTTTGAGGACTTCAGAAATGAGGTGCTGACTCTGGTCAAGTTCGCACTCGGCACGCGGGCCGAGTACTCGACTCCGGCAGTCCAGATCGCGGCTGCCCCCTCATTGGGCGAGGACGCTCCCGGCAGGCGAGCTGGGAAGGAAGTGGCCGAGGAAGGCCGAGGGTGCGAGCTCCCCGGGCGCGAGCTCTTCCCCGGCTCGGCAGGCCGAGGTCGCTTCGGCGAGCTGGGCTCGCGAAACTCGCCAGCTCGCCCAGTGGGGGGAGAGAGCCCTTTCAGCGAGCTGGTCTCTTCAGCTCCAGTTCCAGATGGGTTCAGGGAGCCCGAGATGTCCTATTACACTGGAAAGGGAGACCCGGTCCAGCATGTCCAATGGTTCGAGGACGTGGTCTCCATCCGTCAGATGTCGGACGGATTCAAGTGCCGGCTCTTCGCCATCACCCTCCGGGAAAAGGCGAGAGAGTGGTTCCACCAGCTACCGGCCAACTCTATCTACTGCTTCGAGGACCTGCGCCGAGGATTCATGCTGAGATTCACCACCTCGAAGAAGAGGAAGAAGAAGTTCGAGTCTTTGTTTCACATTAAGCAGGGGGTGAATGAGACATTGGGAAGCTACGTGGACCGATTTCAGGAGGAGGTTACTCAGGTCCAGGAGATGCCGGGCCATAGTCTGATGATGGCCTTTACCCTGGGTCTGCAGCAGGGTTTCTTCCGAATGGAGCTGAAAAGAGTTCCTCCCCTCTCCTATGAGGAGTTTATGGAAAGGGCGGCGAGAGAGGTCGACGGGGAGGCGTCGAACCCGGAGTTTGCAAGGAAGTTGGCCAGGTGGACCACAGAGGAGGAGAGGGAGTCGAAGGGAGGAAGAGGACAGGAGGATAGAAGAGGGGAATCCAGGCAGAGGGAGCAGAGGCAGCTCCAAGGGCCACAACAGCCGGGGTGGGGGCGTCAGGAGCCCGACCGTCGGTTGGGCTGGAGGCCTGAGTGGCAGGGGCAGGGGCCACAGAGAGGGAACTTCGGAAGGGGTCACTTTCAGGGAAGGCAAGACCAATTCCACCCCACAGGCTGGAGGCAGGGCCAGAGGCCCCGGCTCCCCGATCAAGAAGAGGCCATGGCCATAGCCTTGGGGGCCAGGAGAGGAGTGTGGAGGAGGAGGAGAAGAGAGGTCAGGGTGGAGTTGCCCTATTGTGACTTCCATCAGGAAGAGGGGCATGCAACAGCCACGTGCCCGGAATTCTTGGAGATGAAAGGGAACAGGGAGCGGCAGCAGCAGCAGCAGGAGGCGCGACAAGAAGTAAGGATCGAGGAAGTCCTGCCTCGGGCGGAGGAGGATTGTTGCGAGGACCGGGTGGATGTCGGGACTTGAGGAGGGATCAGAGTGATCCACGTGGGAGTGGGTATCGAGGCTTCCCACAAGGCAAGCCTCCACACCATGTACCGGCGGAGCGTCGCCTCTACATCCCAAACCCTGCCGCCGGAGGAGAGGATCACCTTCTCCAGGAGTGATATGCCAGATCATGAGGATCCGTTCTGTGATGCGCTGGTCATCAAGGCCGCCATCGAAAATTTCACCGTCTCTCGGATCCTCGTGGACAATGGGAGCTCCGTCAATGTCGTCTTCAAAAAGGCATTTGACGCGATGAAGGTGGAGGCTAAGAGGGTGCTGGCCTCAGATGGCTCCTTGTTCGGGTTTTCAGTAAAAAGGAAGGAAGTAGAGGGAGGAGTTGGCCTCCATGTCACCTTGGGGGGGCAGTCCCGGAACTGCAAGTTCGTCATTGTGGACGCCCCCAGCAGCTACAACGCCATCTTCGGAAGGCCCCTGATCAGCGCCTTCCGCTGCGTCCCCTCATCTTTCCATCAGTGCTTGAAGTTCAACGCTGAGGGGGTCCAGGTCAGGGTTAGAGGGGACCCAAAGGTGGCGCCGGAGTGTTATGTCACTGCGGTGAACACCATCTCCTGGCAAGAGGGAGCCGAGGAGATGGGGCGGAGAATGGAGGAGGTCGAGCAGGATGCAGGAGGGGAGGAGCTGGGAGTGAAGGACTGCGCAGAGAAGGCGGCAGGAGGAGATCTAGAGGAGGTGGCCGAAGTGAGGGCCATGGGAGTGGAGATGGAGGTAGAGGTCCCTATTCCGGAGGAAGGAGATGCCGAGGGATGGGGGGAGCAATCCAGGCTGGAGGCAGCAGAGGAGGTGGTGGAGATGGAGGTGCTCAACCGAGGAGGAAGGACGGAGAAGATCCACGTCAGCGGGGGGCTGACCCCGGAGGACCCGGGCAGGATGCTGGAGTGCATCCAGAAGAACATGGACATCTTCTCCTAGAACGCCGCAGAGATGCCGGGGGTTGACGCGGATGTGGCTTGCCACCACCTCAACCTAGACCCGGGAACACGCCCCGTTCAGCAGAAGAAGAGGTCCACCGCGGACAAGCTGGCGGAGCCCATCAGGGAGGAGGTGACAAAACTCCTCAAGGCCGGCTTCGTGTCTGAGATTCAGTACCCCGGCTGGGTCTCCAATGTGGTTATGGTAAAAAAAGGAGATGGCCGATGGAGGATGTGTATCGACTTTTCCTTACTTAATAAAGCTGTCCTAAGGACTGTTATCCTTTGCCTCGAATCGACGCGCTGGTTGACTCAGCCGTCAGTTTTTCTGTAATGAGTTTTTTAGATGCTTTTTCAGGTTATCATCAGATCAGGATGCACCCCCCAGACACCAAAGATGTCTCATTCATCACAGGGGATGGATGCTACTGCTACAAGATGATGCCCTTCGGGCTGAAGAATGCTGGGGCAACCTACCAAAAAATGATGGATAGGGTCTTTAAGGAACAAAGGGGGAGGAATTTGGAGGTGTATGTAGATGACCTCATGATCAAATGTCGTGATGTGAACTCCCATCTCCGGGACCTGGAGGAGACCTTCGCCACCCTGCGCAAGTACAAGATGCGATTGAACCCTCTAAAATGTGTCTTTGGGGCCAGCAGGGGAAAGTTCTTGGGGCACCTCCTCACCCCTGCGGGGGTCGAGCCAAATCCAGACAAGGTCAAGGCTATCTTGGAGCTGGGGTCCCCGTGAAATGCAAAGGAGGTCCAACGGTTGACAGGGAAGCTAGCGGGGCTAAGTCGTTTCCTTTCTCAGGCAGGGGAGAAGTGCTCCCCCTTCTTCAAAACGTTAAGGGGAGGTCAGAGGTTTGAATGGTCCAAGGAGTGTGAGGAGGCTTTCCAGGCCCTCAAAGTGCAGTTGACACAGGCCCCGCTGCTCCAAGGGCCGAAGGAAGGGGAGGACCTGTTCTTGTATCTTGGGGTCGGGGCGGAGGCCTTGAGCTCCGTCTTGGTTCGTGAAGAAGGAAATAGGCAACTCCCTATATATTACGTGAGCCAGATCCTGAGGAAGGCCGAGCTCCGATATCCGATTTTGGAGAAGCTAGCCTTCGCATTAATCATCTCGGCTCGGAGGCTGCGACCTTACTTCCAGGCACACTCAATCCGAGTGGTGACCGACCACCCCCTCTGTAACATCTTCGAGGGGGTGGAGCATTCAGGCAGGTTGGCTAAGTGGTTGGTGGAGCTGAGCGAGTTAGACGTCTCCTTCGTTCCGCGGCTCTCAATCAAAGCTCAGGCAATGGCCGACTTCCTGGCCGACTACGTGGTTGAAGTAGCGGAGGAAGAGCTCACCCGCCCGACCCCTTGGAAGGTGAGGGTGGATGGTGCCTCGGGGAGGCATTCCCTAGGAGTAGGGGTAATCCTAGAAAGCCCTCAAGGGACCCGAATCGAGTAGACGGTGGTGGTGCACTTTCCAATTTCCAAAAACAAGGCCGAGTACGAGGCCGTGATAGCAGGGCTTCGCCTGGCCAGAGAGCTCGGGGTGTCGGACGTGGAAGTCCTCACTGACTCCATGGTAGTAGCTTCCCAAATCAACGGGGAGTTCGAGGCAAGGGAGCCCATCCTAAGATCGTACCTGGCCAAGGTAAAGGGGATCATTGGAACTTTTCAAACTTTCACCATCCGACACGTGCCCAGGGAAGAGAATGAACAAGCCGATCAGTTGGCTAAGCATGGTCCCCAGGTGGGGGGCGCCATCACCGACCTGTTCCGCCCCTCCATCGAAGAAGGAGAGCTCATGGAAATCAATCAACAAGCTTCATGGATGGATCCAGTTTTGGTTTTTCTCTCCACAGGAGAGTATCCGGAGGGGGTAGACAAGAAGAAGCTGAGACACAAGTCAGCATACTACCTCCTCCAGGACGGGCAACTGTATAGGAAAACCCTCTCAGGGATGCTAGCCTGCTGCGTAACCGAGGGAGAAGCGCGAAGGATCTTGGAGGAAGTCCACTCCGGGGAATGTGGGAGTCACTCCGGGAGTCGGACCCTAGAAGGGAGGATAGTCAGGCAAGGTTATTTCTGGCCCACCCTAGGCCGAGATGCTGCAGAGTTCGCGAGAAGATGTCATAAGTGCCAGCTGTTTGCCCCTCTCCAGCTGCAGCCGGCCCAGCGGCTCCGAAGTATCACGGCCCCGTGGCCGTTCGCAATTTGGGGAATGGATTTGGTTAGGCCATTTCCCCAAGCCAGCGGCCAGAGAAGGTTCCTCCTAGTGATGATTGACTACTTCTCAAAGTGGATGGAGGTGAAGGCGTTGGCCAAGGTGACCTCCCAGGTAATCAGGAATTTTGTTTGGGGGGAGATCATCTGTCGCCATGGGCTGCCGCAGGCCATCGTCACGGACAACGGGCCCCAATTCGCCAGTGCCGAGTTCACCAGCTTCTGCGAACAGCTTGGGATCGATCTCAGGTTCGCCTCGGTCCATCACCCCAGGAGTAAGGGGCAGGTGGAGGCCGCGAACAAGATCATCGTTAACCTCCTCAAGAAGAAGGTGGAGAATCTGAAGGGGAGCTGGGTGGAGCAGCTTCCTGCGGTTCTTTGGGCCCTAAGGACCACCCCCAACACGGCTATGGGAGAGACCCCATTCAAGCTCTCCCACGGGTGCGAGGCAGTGCTACCCATTGAATTCAAAGTCCAAACACCGCGAGTCGTGGCGGCAAAAGAAGGCCGTGAGGAATGGCAAACAGAAAATGAGGAGGAATTGAGGCTCGCCCTTGACATGGTGGAAGAGGTTAGGGACCTTTCCGCTATCCGACAGGAGGAGGTAAAAAGAAGAATGGCCAAGTACTTTGACAAGCATGTCAGGGTCAAGCAGTTCGTGGAGGGGGACTTGGTGCTGAAGAAAGTAGATGCGGCAGGGAGGTCAGCATCCGTAGGGAAGCTCAATCCCAGCTGGGAGGGACCATTCATTGTAGAGGTAGCCTTGGGGTCAGGGGGCTACCGACTCCAAAATGTAGAGGGCGAGACCCTGAGTCTCACCTGGAGTGGTGACGACCTCAAATGATTTTTCCCCTGAAACATGTAAGCAGCACTTTGATTATAATAAATTCCTTCGAGCTCTCTGATAATGTTGTAACTAGCCTGCATGGTAGAATGTGATGTGTTTCGGACCCCGAGCAGATCCCGCTGTCAGGCTCTCACCTAGCTGGCAGGGCTGGAAGTCACTCGGTGTCATCCTTGGCCTCAAGCAGATCACGCTGTCAGGCTCTCACCTAGCTGGCAGGGCTGGAAGTCACTCGATGGTGGTAGTAATGGACCCCGAGCAGATCCCGCTGTCAGGCTCTCACCTAGCTGGCAGGGCTGGAAGTCACTCGGTGTCATCCTTGGCCTCGAGCAGATCCCGCTGTCAGGCTCTCACCTAGCTAGCAGGGCTGGAAGTCACTCGATGGTGGTAGTAATGGACCCCGAGCAGATCCCGCTGTCAGGCTCTCACCTAGCTGGCAGGGCTGGAAGTCACTCGGTGTCATCCTTGGCCTTGAGCAGATCCCGCTGTCAGGCTCTCATCTAGCTGGCAGGGCTGGAAGTCACTCGATTGTGGTAGTAATGGACCCCGAGCAGATCCCGCTGTCAGGCTCTCACCTAACTGGCAGGGCTGGAAGTCACTCGGTGTCATCCTTGGCCTCGAGCAGATCCCGCTGTTAGGCTCTCATCTAGCTGGCAGGGCTGGAAGTCACTCGATGGTGGTAGTATTGGACCCCGAGAAGATCCCGCTGTCAGGCTCTCACCTAGCTGGCAAGGCTGGAAGTCACTCGGTGTCATCCTTGGCCTCGAGCAGATCCCGCTGTCAGGCTCTCACCTAGCTGGCAGGGCTGGAAGTCACTCGATGGTGGTAGTATTGGACCCCGAGTAGATCCCACTGTCAGGCTCTCACCTAGCTGGCAGGGCTGGAAGTCACTCGATGGTGTCGGCCTTGAAGTCATCAGGTATAGGCCAGTCTGTGGCAGGGAGCCAAGGGGAGGGGTCCTGCCAGGACGAGCTCGGGCTCGGCAAATTCAGCTCGGCACAATCAAGAAGGCAGGCCGGGCTGAAGGGCTCTGCATGGGCGAGTTTGGGCTCGTCATCTCCGGCTCGGCATTGGCGAGTAGGCCGCAAGCCCGGGCCTCGCCAAAGGAAGGCAAGCTGGACCAGGGAATCTCGCCTCCCTGGCCCATTACACTTCAAAAATTTCTCCTTCGACGGGTGCAACCTGGATGGCGCGCGTGCGAGCAATAGTGGCGCGATAAGGGCGGAGAGCAACTCGCCACAAAATTGTTTGGTGCTCGACGAACCCTCAAAACGCGTCTCGCTCGCATAACCGCTCTACTCGCAGAACCTATCTCTGCGAGGTCGCGGGAGGAAGCACTCGCATACATCCAGAGCACAACAAGCATAGAAAAGAGGAAGTGACACCGGTATGATCAAAAAAGAAACTTTCATTAATTATTTACAAAGTTACAGGGAGCTCGCCTCGGCGAGTAATCAAAAAAGAAAAAAAAACAAGGCTATCCGCTGGCCTCACCCCCTCCGCCGTGCTGGTCCTCGCCGTCGCCCGAAGGATCCTGGAAGCTCTTCCCGAACATTGCATCCAGGCTGTCTTCTTTCTCGCTGGGCGGCGTCGCCGGAAACAGACTCGGCATCAGGTCCCGAGCCGAGATCTCCCCGCACCCTTCCACCAACACCCCGGAGTCCTTCATCATTGAGAGGGTGCACTCGGCGGTCTGGATTGAGTTGATCCGCAATCTTTCAACAAGGTCGGCCTCGCCGAAGATACGCGGGCTCTTGTAGGGGAGTGTGGGATCGATGTCGTGCGACGGGAAGAAGATCTCCGCCTGGCGACGCACCTCGCCGAGAAGGTGCTGGTTCTCCCCCTTCAACTTCTCGTTCGCGCCCTCCAGCTCGCCAAGGCGTGCACGCAGTCGGCCGATCTCCTCCACTTGCTTGGCGTCGCGAGCCTGGAGCTCCCCAGCAGCGTTGGCATCTGCGGCCAATTGCACGCGTAGCCGGCTGACCTCTTCCCCCAGCTCAATGTTGCGAGCCTGGAGCTCGCCTGCCGCCTTGGCATCCTGGAGAAAAGCCCATTTAGCGGCAGCACAAGGCTTTCTAAGTAAAAGAGAGCGGTGCGTAGCGCTTACCAATCCGCCGGCGGCCTGGGCGAGGAGACCATCCGCGATGCCGAGCCGCCTCGCCTGATCGGCGATCTGCTCCTTGGCGAGGTCGCGAGCCTGCTCGGCCTTTTCGAGCTGATGGCTGAGGGCGAAGCTGCGGCGCGCCAGCATGTGGTGCAGCTCCAGAGTCCGCAGGTGGGACTGCAGACCGTCATGGCCGAGCTGCCGGAGGGTCGTCCTCTTGTAGGCCTCGGCATCCTCCCGGCCATAAAGGCCGAAGCCGAGGGCATAGGCGTGACCGGTGGCGGGCTCGCGGTCGTGCCAGGATGGGTGGAGAGTGGAGACGGAGACTCGATGAGCGAGCTCGTCCCACTGTAGCATGGGCTCGCCCGCGGAATCCTTCCAGCACGCGCCGAAGTTGAAGAGGGGGTGCTGCTTCGGCGGCGCGCGCTCGCGGGCAGCCCTCTTCGCCGAAGGAGGAGGGGAGATCGCAGCCGAGGTAGAAGGGCCCTTGCCACCCTTTCGGCCCTTGCTAGTCATCTCCTTCAGCGGGCTCTCCGGTGATGCGTCGGGAGGAGTCTCCGACGAGCTAATGCACTTGGGGCTGGGCTGATGTTGTTGTTGTTGTTGCCCCCGCGGAGCCAGCAGGGCCCTCCGCATCTTCTTCATCTGGCGGGGGCCGGATGGCGGGTTCGACCCAGCGTCCTCAGATCGCCTCTTGCCGAAAGAGGGCTGCGAGAGGTCCGCCTCGTCTCAGCAGGCCGCTGCCGCCGCCCTCTTGCGAGCAAGAGGGTCAGTATCGAGCCCCGGGTCCGCGAACGGCGGGTTCGCGGGGATTATTCGCTCCCCTGAAGGAAAACACTTGGAAAGGTTAGGAATTCAGATATAACGATGTGCCGAGTTCGGCGAGTAGGCGAGCTCGGCAAGATGAGGAGAATATACCTTCGCCGGGCAGAACCGGGGGGAGCGCGTCGAGGCCCCTCCGCAGGAAGGCGACCTCGAAATCTTTGTGGAGGAAGAATTTGTGGAGCTCGGCGTCGTTGCCGGACACGGCCGGCGGGCGGTACACCTCCTCGCCTTTTTGTTGCGGCGAGTAAGGGATGTTGTCGAGATCGCCCTTGACGAAGGCGATCTTGGTCATCCAAGTATGGTGCTTGTTCGCGATCTCGCGAACTTTGATCAAGGAGCCGCCGAAGTAGGTGACCCCGTCCATCGTCGCCTTATAAGAGAAAAGCTTCCTGAACACTGTCAGGTTAAACTCGATCCTCTCCCGCCGGAGGTAGCTTGCGAACGCCACCATCATTGCGATGGCGTTGGAGTTCAGCTGTGCGGGGACGGCCCCGTAGTACTTCAGGATCTGCCGGATCTCCGGCCACAAGGGAAGTCGCAGCCCCACCTCGAAGTGCGAGATGGGGAATGCGAGCTCGTTCTCGTAAAATGTGTTGATGGCCTCGCCCGGCCCCGGCCTGCGTGCCTCAAAGCCCGGCGACACATACGCGGCCTTGAATTCCGCGAGCTCCTCCTTGCTGGTATGGCCGTCGAAGAAGCAATAGTCTGCGAAGTGTTGCACGCATTTGGAGCGGCCGTCGGCGTCCGGGTTGGTCTTACCAATGATCGCAGAGGAAAAGCACGACGCGAGCAGGGAAGGGAGAAAGCGAAGAAAGGAAAGCAAAGCAATAAAGGCAGTACGGGGGTAGGTGAGGGGGGGGGGGCTATTTATAGGAAAAGGAATCTGAGGCATGATGTCACATCGGCGCAGCTCGCTGCCCCAGCTCGCCACCCCAGCTCGCCGACTTCCGACACGTCCCAACCAAGGCTAAGTCAAACATTGCAGTTTTTTATTTAAACATAATTAAGAATGTTCTAAAAATTGTTCATCACAGAGGTAAAAAGTTCAGAATTGAAAGCGGGGCGCGCGAGCAGGGAGGACACCGGGATGCGAGTGCCGGTCGGCTCGGCAGAGGAGCCCGCAGACTTACCTACCCCGGCCTCGCGACCCCCGCCCCCCAGGCTGCCGCGCGCGGAGTAGCTCGTGGATTCTTCCAGAATTCCTTTGCGCAACCAAGAGACCGTCGTGTATCTCATCCAGGAGTCGGGAGGGGGACATCAACTCGCCAGCTTGGCCGAGGCGCACCTCCTCAGCAAGACACGCGTAGTCGCGCTGCAGCGTCTCGTTGACGCCCTGCACCTCGCGTAGTCCGCACACCAGCTTCTTGAGGAGCTTGACCTCCCTCCTCGTCAGCTCGCCTTGATCCACCTCCGAACCCAGGTAAGAGTCCAGCGAGCTCGGAGACGGGAGGGGAGAGGGGTGGGCTGCCCGCGAGGACTCCTCGGCGGCCGATTGACTGGGAAGAGCTGTAAAGGCATATATCAGCAGAGCAAAAACTTATGGAGCACCTGGGGTTGAGCGAGGCTGACCTGAAGAGCTCGGCGGTTCAAAGGAGATGCGGGGAGGGATGAACCTCAGGTCCTTCCCGCGACCTGGGCCGCGAGTCCCCGGCGAGATGAGCTCGAAGCCCGGGGTAGGAGTGTTCCCCAGACCCTCCCCCACGGCCGCGTCAATTTGGCAAGGGGGGGGGGGAACCCGCAGGCGAAGTTGGCCTCTGCGAGCTCACAGGCAGGATCCTGAAGAGGGGCGGCGGATCCCGGGGATGGCTGTCTGGTGTCGAGAATCGCGAAGTGGCAAGCGTGACCTCGCCTCACGGCGTGGGGACCCGCGGCGTGGTGCCCTCGCCATCTGGTTGGCCGTCCTGATCATCGCCGACTATGACGACCTCCCTATCCTTCTCCAGAATGGTTCGGGTAGAAGAGCCGGTCTCGCGAGCCAGGGTGGCCCTCAGGTCGTGGAAAATGGTCTCGGCCGCCTCGGGAAATGGCTTCGTCCTCTTAGAGCTCGGCTCGGCAGAATCAATTTGGGGAGCTTTCGCGGGGACCGCCGTCAGCGCGGCAACGCGAGCCGCGGAAGCCAGGCGAGCTCGATCTATGCGCTCTTGGATCTCTTTAGGGAGGGGCATCTTGGCAAGGCGACAGGTGGAATGGCAAGAGCAAGGCAGCAGAGCAGGTGAATATATATAGCCGTAGGTGGCCCCCACCAGAAGATTCCCTCCAACTCGCCAGCCAGAGCTCGCCGAACACTTCGGGTTGGATGTTTCTTTCCGAGCTTTTTGACAAGCTCGAAAAGAGCGGGGATTGTGTACAACCCCGTGTCCGGCGAGCAGGATCACCATGGGGCGAGCAGATCAGGTTAGGAGCAGCAGGCGAGCTCGGCAGCAACAGGGGCGAGGCTGAGCTCGGCAAACGTCTGCCAGAAATCGTCGATCGGCGACCCCCGAGCTCGGCATTCGCCGAGCGGGCCGCAACTCGCGCCCTCACAGTAGAGCTCGGCAGCAGTGGGCGAGCAGAGCACGCCGGGGAGACCAGAGCCCCCAGCTCTCCTGGGGGTCAGAGGTACTTTTTACTGTTTTACCCCTGCTGGTCTGCCCATAGCCCTTCAAAACAGCGGAGTTTGGCTGTTGGCAGACCCGGTCGGGGGTTTTCTAGTAATTTCAGGTCATTTATTTTGGTTATTGGCAGTCCGGATTTCAAAAGCTATAAATAGGACCCAAGGGGTACCCCAGAAAGCAGGTTTTTTCCCTGTACTCTTCTCCCCGAAGTGCTTTCTGAGGGTACCTTAGCTCGGCTTCAGGTTAAGGAGGGGAAGCGCTCTGAGATCTTCCGGGTTTGTGGTGGGACCTCCCTGCCGAGCCCTTGGGTCTGTTTCTCCTTGCTTTTGTCGTTTTTCTTGCAGGAGCAAAGTAGGCGCGAGACCACCCCCTTCCCCAAGGGCGAGCTCCACAGGAATCCGGATTCCGGTTTCAACACGCAAGGTCACATTGCACCTTGGTCCAGTTCAAACATACAGTGGCAGTGGAATTCTTGTCAACACAATAAATCTCCAACGCCTCCAGCTCCTGGATAAGACGTTCATCATGCCTTTGTAACCAATTTGCTCTAGCCGGAACCCGCCAACTCAAGGCATCCGCGACAACATTCCCCTTCCCGGGCGTATAGTGAATCTCGAAAGTGTAGTCCCCAAGGAACTCCAACCACCTTCGTTGTCGCATATTCAAATCTTTCTGCTCTAATAGGTACTTTAGGCTCTTATGATCTGTATAGATCTCCACCTTCACTCCATAAAGGTAGTGTCGCCACAACTTGAGTGCAAAAATCACCGCCGCTAGTTCCAAGTCATGGACGGGATAATTTCTCTTGTGCACCTTTAGCTGGCGTGAGTCATAAGCAATAACCTTGCCATTTTGCAGAAGAACGCAGCCTAAGCCTCTCCCTGAGGCATCACTATAAATCACAAATCCATCGGTTCCACATGGCGAAGACAACACCGGTACCGTGGTCAACCGAACCTTCAGCTCTTCAAAAGCTCGTGCGCACTCTGGCATCCAAACGAACTTCTGATCTTTTCGTGTCAACGTGGTTAGCGGAAACGCAATCCACGAGAAGTTTTCCACAAACCTTCGATAGTAGCCCGCAAGTTCAAGGAAACTCCTGACCTCGGCCACGGAAGACAACATTGGCCACTCCTGTATGGCCCTTATCTTCGCTGGATCCACTGCAATGCCCGCTCCACTCACCACATGGCCTAGGAACGCCACTGACGATAGCCAAAACTCGCACTTCGAGAACTTGGCATAGAGCTGATTTTGCCTCAACGTATTCAACACCAACCGCAAGTGAGTCTCATGCTCAACTTTCGACTTCGAGTACACCAGGATGTCATCAATGAATACTATCACAAACAGATCCAGGTACTCTCGAAAAATACGGTGCATCAGATCCATAAACACTGAGGGCGCATTGCACAGGCCAAATGGCATGACTGTGAACTCATAGTGCCCGTAACGCGTTCCAAATGCGGTTTTGGGAATGTCACCTTCCCGAATTCTCAACTGGTAATAACCAGACTTCAGGTCCAATTTCGAATAGACGGTCGAGCCCACCAGCTGATCGAATAACTCATCAATCCGGGGTATCAGATACTTATTCTTCTCGGTCATCTTATTCAATTCACAGTAATCAATACACAACTGCGACCCACCATCTTTCTTCTTGACAAAAAGCACAGGCGCGCTCCAAGGTGACATGCTTGGGCATATATAACCTCGCTCCAACAGTTCTTGTAATTGGATGTTCAACTCCGCCATCACTTTTGGCGCGACGCGATACGGTGAGCGGGCCACAAGTTTAGCACCTGGAACCAACTCAATCGTGAAGTCAATCTCCCGCTGGGGTGGTAGCCCAGGGAGATCCGTGGGAAACACATCTGTAAATTTCGCCACAATCGGAACCTCGCACATACTGGCCTTAGGCTCAACAGCCTGAATCAGTGCGAAGTAACACTCCGCACCCTTCCGAACAGCTTTGACTACCTGGAGTGCAGACATCAATGTCCTGCCTACTCCTTGCATACCCGCGAACTTTGTCTCCTATTCGGTATTTTGGCCCAACGTGATCTCTTTGGACTAGCAATCAATCATAGCATGCTGCTTCGCAAGCCAATCCATCCCAAAAATCAAGTCGAATTCCGATATTGGCAAAACAAATGCAGTTAAACTGAAATCCCGACTTCCTAACTGAACCGCCACATCGCAAGCTTGATCCGCAAGCATCCAACAGCCATTCGGCAAAACCACTCTGACGCTGTCTGTCTTTGCCCGACTAGGTATCCCAAGCCGCGCTATAAACTCGATAGACAGAAAAGAATGCGATGCACCCGTATCAAACAGTGCTCGAGCCAGAGTGTCCCAAATCATCACAAAGCCTGTGACAATCATGTCACACACACAAACCGCAAACATATATGCATGAAGCAAAGCATACAAACAATAGCATAGGCAAAACTAAACTCATACCTGTGACAACGTCACTCTGCTTGATGGCCTCCTGCAGGCCAAGATTGTAGACCCGGGGTTGCGCCTGCGAGGCAGAGGAATCCAACACCGCCTTTCCTTTTTATGCATAAGATGCTCCCGCCTTCTTTTCACTCTTTGCCATCATCCGACAATCTCGCACAATATGCCCCATCCGGCCACAATTGAAGCAGATACGAGTATCTGGCTTGGAGGTAGCCCTGACGTTGCTCCCGTTGCAACTGATGACGGAGCTTGTCCACTTGTCTTGGACTTCTTGCCCCACCTCTTCTTATAAAATGGTTTCCCAGATCGGGGCGCCTTCCACTCTAGTTGCATCACAGCCAAAGCTCTCTTCCCCTGCACCCTCTTCATATCCTTTTCCAGCGCGCTCGTAGTGTCAACCAACTCTTGGAAACCTTGGTTCACAAAACTCGAAACCAGGAACCTCAACTCGTCCCTCAGTCCTTCATAGAACCGATTGGTCTTCCTCTGCTCATCAGCAAAAATAGAACCCGCATACCGCCCCAAACGTGTAAATTCATACAGGAACGCGTCAACACTGCCATCACCTTGGGTCAGCCTTTAGAATTCATTTTCCATGGCTATCCACTGAGCCGCAGGAAGGTGCTTTGCTAGGAAGAGTCGGGAGAATTCTTCCATCGATACTTGGGTTAAAGGACGACCCGCCAGGTGATGCAACTCCATCTCATCCCACCAAAATCTAGCTTCTCCTTCAAGCAGGAAGGTAGCTAACATGACTTTCTGATGCTCCGCCGTTCCAATCGCCGCCATGACTCGCTTGACGCGCGATAGCCAATCCTCAGCCTGCATCGGAGTTCTTGCGCCCGAGAATATAGACGGATGGAAACTCATAAACCGCGTTAGCTGCTTCTCAGCCGCTTGAGGAGCCACATCCACTACAGGTTCAGGCCTTGCCGTCACCTGTTCTGGCCTCACAGCCGGTTGCTCCTGCCTCAGTGGTTGTCCTTTGATCATGGTAAATAAAGCCTCCGCAACTAAACACACATGTTCCGCAGACGGTGGAGGTGTAGGCACCTCGGCTGGTGCCGCACTTTCATCAGAACGCTGGGGCTCAGACGGCCCAGCTCCACTCCGTGTCACCTAAAGGTGGACAAGACACACACATTAGCGGTCGTACCCAAGCAAACAACACAAAATAAGAACATGCAGGTTCTTCAAACACACAACTTTGCATTCCTATCATGGACATTCAGGAGTTCAATCACAAAAATGTGGTTTGCACAACACGTGTGCGCCACCCCATAAAAGAAGTCGACCACGACTGCGAGAGGGAAAGACCAAAACAACCGAGACCAAAAATGTGACAACCCCATCCGTTCATATGGTATATTCTAGAAGGTCCGGCCGGGGCCCCACAGTATATATCACAAAACAGGCGGTGAAGGTACAGGATGATACCAGAGTAGCGCATCGCACCTATCACAAAGCATTCTAGCGGAAGCCTATACTACAACTTGAACTGCCCCAGTGAATGTCCAATATATAACACAACCCACGTTGTATATATCATCCATAGGAATGTCTTACAAGAGTACAAAAGATCTCCTTATGGCCTTACATGGCTTTCACACAGTGGCTTTCACATTGGCGCGCAGGCCGGCCACAATAAAAGAAAACATACAATAAACAACACATATAGCCTTCGAGGGCTAGCAGCAGTAGGAGCAACAGCAGCACGGACATCAACCTTTATGCGTCCCGCTCGACTCTCCAGCACCTGTACAGGGACAATCCACCCAACGGTGGCAAACAAAAGCAACGGTCAGAGTTCAGCTGACCCAATTATATCGACCCTACCCCTTTTCTCGGGGCAGCGGTAAACTTCCCTGCAGGCATATCATATCACAAGCATGACAATATATCTCATATAATGTGCTTTCACGCACAAATGCCATCACAACCGTTCGCCACCCGACCCAACGGTCCGTGGACTCAGGGCACATTCTTGGTGTTTTGGCAAATCACATGCCCACCACCGTATCAGGGTAATCACCCAACGACAACTTACTTGAGCCTTTACTCCATGGCGTATAGCCGGAGTTCTAGTCTTACTACACCGGGATGACCCGTTGCCCCCCATTGTGTCATGGCGCGCAGGCCTAAGACTCTTGCTATGCGCTCCAACAGACCGCACCTTTTGGTCTCACGTCGGACAGACATAGCGCAGGTCGGATCCTCCACCCCGCGTTGCTCAAATAGCCTTGCCTTCTCTGAGTACAGCGTACTCATGGCTTAATCAAAGGCGCGGGTCGGTCTCACCAATCCTGTTCTTGGCATACAGCCTATGTATTTCTCTACACCCATTTCCTTATCACACAGCGGGTCTTTCCTGGGCATCCCAGTACTTCCTGTTACTCTCTTCACAGGTGGACACCGCAAAATCACAAATGTCAGGGGTCTTTCATGGCTACCATGCCAGTACTTCCTGTTACTCGCTTCACATGTGGACACCCTACGACATCAAGCATCACAAAGGGCCTTTCCTGGTCACACCAGTACTTCCTGCTACTCCTTTTCGCAGGCATAACTCATTGACTCCTTAAAATACATGTTTATCACGGAGTATTCTCCGGTTCGTATGCAACATCACCAATCCAGACCAACCTATCCAGATGGGCTTCACACAGCATGCCTATTCCGTACTCCATTTCCGGATCTATATGCCAACAAAGGGGATTTCATGCATCCACCCAAAGACTCCCAAAATCAACCACCTCTTGGTGGGGGAATCACAAATATATGCCAAAAGGAAGCCTTCACATGGCTAGGAAGAAAAGTCGTTACCCTTGAAGCCCTCTTTGGTGCCATAAGCGCCAAGCTAGCTTGAATGAATCACAAGACCTTTTCCTCCGCCACGTCAGCCTCAGAACGCAGCTTGATAGTCTCAAACTCCACCAGCACAACCCTTCTTCTTCTTCCTTCTTCTTCCTCTCCCCTTCTCTCTTTAACTTGAAGAAAGATAAAGGCTTAAGCAAAATGAGAATAAGTTCTCAGTTTTCGGCCTTTAGGAAAAGAGGAAAGAAGCTCGGCCTTTGGATCCAGGCTGAAGGAATGGACGGCCACAAAAATGCCAGAAAAGCTGATTTTTTCCTGACACAGCCTGTGACACGCCCGTGTCCCAGGCCGTGTGCCTCAAGCGGTGGTCAACCGACTTATCCATACCAGTGACACGCCCATGGGATATGCCCGTGTCATGGGCCGTGTCACCCAACACGCCTTCAGACACGCCCGTGTCTGTGGCCGTGTGCATCGGTGAAAATAATCCCAAAATCGCCCGAGACTCACACGGCCTAGGGACAAGCCTGTGTCCCAAGCCGTGTGCCCATACACGGCACTAAGACACGCCGTGGCGCCAAAATTCGTCTGGCTGAGATCTTCGACCTGAAGGGACATGCCCTGTGACACGCCCGTGTCACAGGACGTGTTCACCCACTTCTCGACACTCGACGACCACATCTCGACACTCGACGATCGTCGAGCAAAATTCGTCGAGCGAAAAACGTCGACTGATCCTCTCGACACTCGACACACGCAGGACACGCCCTGGGACACGCCCGTGTCCCAGGCCATGTCACCCAAAATTTGGCCTGCTGAGAAAATCAGGCTGTTACAAGAGAGAGGAGAAGAAATCTTCATATAATAAGAAAAGAACTAAAAGAAGCCTAGTAGCGAAGAAGGGCAAGACTCTCAGCGACTCTGACTCATCTGAGTCAAATGAAGAAGAGGAATCCTACTTTGGGCTAATGGAACAAACTATGAAGAAGAAGAACCCCAGTTCACTGGGAAGGTAAATTCTCATACCCCTCTTTCTGAATCAGATGCTTCTGATCATGATCATGAGGGCAGCTCTTTTGACGATGAGTCTGAACTCATGGACTAGTATAAAGAGTTAATCAAGACTTATGACAAATGTCGAAGAGTCATGAAAACTCAAGACAAGGAGAAAAAGTCTCTCAAGGTTGAAGAGAGCACTCTAAGAGAGGAAGTCGCCAAGACGGACTCACTCGGAGAGAACTTCAATGCTGCTATGGAAGAGTATAATAAGGCTCTCGAGCACCTAGATCTGAAGGAGAAGTTCATCAAAGAATTGGAAGAACAACTTGATGCTGAGAAGAAACTTGTTGAAAGCTTCTCCAAGCCCAAGACCGTCCTTCCTTTTATTGCTGAATTCTCAACTCAGGCCAAAGGTGCTGGCTTAGGCCATGTTGTTGCTCCTAGTAAATCCTCTAGGAGAAATAAGGCTCAAAGAAAGAATAAGGCCGCCAAGAAAGCTTTGGCCAAGGAGAAGTGGAAAACTCCTGAAGATCAGACTTCATTTAAGAATGTTATATTTCCAACGAACGAGTTTGATCTTGATTCGTCCTATGGTCACTTTGATAGGCCGACTTATGTAGAGCCCAAGTCTCGGTACCAAGGATCGTCCTGTCCCCGAAACTTTAGCGAAAGTGTCTTCAAGGCACCTTATGAGGAGATCACTCTTCAGAGCTATGACCCTTATAATCATGGTCATAACATCAAGAAAGCACAAAAAGAAAAACCTGTTGGGGAAAAGCCTCTTATGGGGAAGAAGACATGTGAATGCCATCACCATGAAACTTCTACCTCCAGGACTGCTTCCCCTACTAGACCACACTCTCAAAAGGTCAAGCAGGAGAAATTCAAGCAAAGATACAACAAATTTGACTGTTGGTGCTGCGGCAAGGTTGGTCACTTTGCCATTGATTGCTGGTTTAATTCCAGAAATTATGCAACTCCTCAAGTTAACAATGTGAGAAAGACCACTCATAATGTTAATACACGCAGGGGGAGTGTTCTAACTAGAGACCAAGGACCCAAACGAGTTTGGGTTCCTAAGGCAAACTGATTTGTGATTGCAGGTATGTCCAAAGGCCATCAAAACTCCTATCTGGTATTTGGATAGTGGATTCTCTCGACATATGACTGGGACAAGAAGCCTTCTCCAGAATTATTCTTCAGTCATGAACGGGCCAAAAGTCATCTTTGGAGGTTCTGACATAGGAATTACTAAATGATATGGTATGATTACAAATGGTAGTGCATCCTTCTCAGACGTGGCTTATGTTGAAGGATTGGAACACAATCTTATAAGCATAAGCCAGCTCTGCGTTAAATGATACATAGTAGAATTTCATACATATAAGTGCTTGATAAAATCAGTAGAAAATTTTGAAATGATTCTATCAGGCACTCGTAGTAGAAAAATATTTTGTTTGAATTTTATTTGCATAGACTCTTCTATACTACTGTGTTTTTTGGCTAAAGATAGAGCATCTCTTGGTGACCAATGACATAAGAGACTAGCACATATTAATTTGAAAACTATAAATAAATTATTTTCTCTTAATTTAGTACGTGATGCCCCAAATGTCAAGTGCGCTAAAGATAGACCTTGTCACACATGTGTAAATGGTATGCAAACAAGGGCTACCTTTAAAAGCATTATTGACAAAGACTCTAATAGATGTTTACATCTACTTCATATGGACTTGTTCGGTCCACTGCAAGTTCGAAGTTTGAGAGGTAAGGATTATATATTGGTTATTGTTGATGATTACTCTCACTTTGCGTGGGTATTATTTCTAAAACACAAGTCAGATACTTTTGATATCTTTACTAATTTTGTCAGACAAGTACAAAATGAATACAACTATTCCATAGTCAAAATCTGAAGTGATAATGGAACAGAGTTCAAGTCTGGGGCCATGACAGAATTCTGTGAAAACCTAGGTATCTTTCATGAGTATTCCTCTCCTCGTACTCCTCAACAAAATGGAGTAGCTAAGAGAAGGAATAGAACATTCATACAGGCCTGTAGGACCATGTTGAGTGATGCCTCACTACTAGAATACTTCTGGGCTGAAGCCGTCAACACTGCGTACCACATGCAAAATCAAGCACTCATAAACAAGAACCATTATAAGACCCCTTACGAACTACTAAAGGGCAGGAAACCGACTATTTATATTTTTGAATCTTTGGTTGTAATTGCTTCATCCTTAACAATGACAAGTATCACACTACTAAATTTAACGAAAAGAGCTTTGAAGGTATTTTTGTAGGGTATAGTAGCCATAGTTAGGCATATAGGTTTTTTAATAAGATAACCCTAGTTGTAGAAGAATCTATTCATGTTGTATTTGATGAGACGAGCTTGCTGCAAGGCAACTCTTCTAGTGTGTTTATTGAAGGTGCAGGTTCAAAGATAAAAAAATTAAACTTGGATGAGCCAACTGAAGAAAAAGATCAAAAGTTCATCAAAATCACCACTCCAACCCCAATTGGAGAGGTTGATGACCATGATGAAGATAGCATTCAAGTTAATGAAGTCACTCCTATGGTTGAAGAAGTTTCAAATGCAAGGACTCCAGAGCTTAGACATTTGAAGGATCACCCAATGGACCAAATCATAGGAGATCCCCGGGATGGTGTCAGAAGTCGTAGATGTACAACTAATGAAAATTTATATTTGAGTTTTATCTCACAGGTTGAACCGAAGAAGTTTGAGGAAGCAAACTCAAACACATCATGAGTTATGGCAATGGAAGAAGAGTTGAATCAATTCAAGCATTACCAAGTTTGGAAGCTTGTTCCAAGACCCAAAGGCAAGAAACTCATCAGAATAAAGTGGGTCTACAGGAACAAGATGGATGAGGATGGTACAATCATAAAGAACAAGGCCCGACTCATCGCAAAAGGATACAGACAAGAAGAAGGAATCGACTTCGATCAGACTTATGCACCAGTGGCAAGGTTGGAGGTAATTAACTTGTTCGTAGTATATGCTGCACTTAAGGGCTTCACTGTCTATCAGATGGACGTGAAGTCAACATTCCTTAATGGTAATATAAGGGAAGAGGTGTATGTGGAACAACCTCAAGGTTTTGTTGATTCTAACTTTCCTGATCATGTCTATCTGTTATTTAAAGTTTTATATAGTTTGAAACAAACTCCTTGAGCTTGGTACGAGACGCTGTCTAACTTTCTTCTTGAGAACAAGTTCACAAGAGGAAATATAGATAAGACATTATTTTTTAGAGAAATAAAAGCAAGATTTTGCTAGTGCAAATCTATGTCGATGATATCATATTTGGCTCTACTGACGACAACCTATGCAAGAAGTTTTCCAAACATATGCAAGGCAAGTTTGAAATGAGTAGTATGGGGGAGCTGAAGTATTTCTTAGGACTTTAGGTGAAACAATCTGAAGATGGAATTTTTAACTTTCAGACGAAGTTCACCAAGGAGTTGATTAAAAAATTCGGAATGGAGAACACAACCTCTATGAGGACTCCAATTGGTTCAATTATGTCTCTGGACAAGGATTAGAACGGGAAATCTTTTGATGAAACCAAGTACAAAAGCATAATTGGATCCTTGCTCTATCTTACTGCTACTAGATCAGATATAATGTTCTTAACATGCATGCACGCTAGATTTCAAGTGCACTCTAAGGAATCTCACTACGCTGTTGTAAAGTGGATTTTGAGATACCTTAAAGGTACACCAAATCTTGGCATATTGTACCCAAGAAGTAATGACAACGAACTAATTGGTTTTTCAGACGCATATTTTGCAGGAAGCAAAGATGATAGAAAGAACACTTCCAGGACTTGCCAATTCTTTGGAAGGAGGCTCATTTCATGGAGTAGCAGAAAGCAAAATTGTGTTGCTATCTCAATGGCCGAGTCAGAATACATTTTTGCTGGCAGTTGTTGTGCACAATTGCTTTGGATAAAGAACCAACTTGAAGACTATAACTTGAACGTCAAGGACATCCCTTTGTTTTGCGACTCCTCCAGTGCAATTGCCATAGCCAACAATCCTGTCTATCATAGCCGGACAAAGAACATAGAGTTGCGATACCACTTCATCAGGGAGCATGTGGAGCATGGTCACATAAATCTCCAATATGTCCAACTGACAGGCAAATTGCAGATATATTCACAAAGCCGCTGGACGAGGTCAAGTTCCCGTTCTTCAAAACAGAACTTGGCATGCTCAACAAGGATATTGAAGAATGAAGAAAAAGGTGACAGTAAGTTCAAGTTCTGGCTACACTTCAAAATCCAAGAAATTTCAAAGAATGGACTTCATTTCTCGAGTACAACACTTGTTCTCGAAAATGGCAGACTTGCTTCTCGAGAATAAAAGTTCTACTCAAGAACAAGGATTGTTCTACTCGAGAACATGGATTGCTCTACTCGAGAACAAAAAGGATTCTACTCGAGTGCAAATATATATTTACTCAAGAACAAATAATCCACTAGAGAAATCTGGTGTCCAACTGCTCTTCAAGTTCAAAATTTTCATATCAGCACCCAAGCACTTAACCGCCTTATTCCAGGTATTTCTAATATTATTTATATCTTTTAGCATCAAAATTAAAAGTAAATATAAATAGACTTAGCTCCAAGAAATTTATTCCCGATTTCAAAAGACCTTCTCTCGAGAAAAAACTCTTCATCTTCCCCATCTCCGCTTTTCACCGCAAGTAAGTTTCTCCATTCGCCGGCCAGCCAAGATCAATTTCTCCTCATCAATGGTGTCGACTTCTAAGCTTGTAATCAGCAGTGAACTAATTACTATCGGGATTGCCGAGATTTCTGATGACTTCCGAAATGTCCTCATTCTTCTCGATACCACTGGTCTGCCCTTTGTTCTTGAACATCCATGCAAGATACTAACTTCTGATGTCGAAGAGTTCTTCCAACACGCCAAAGTTAAACGGAATGGCAAGGTGCTCAAGTCTAAGGTTCAAGATGTTAAGGTAAAAATGACTGCCCTCTCAGTTTCACAGTTTCTGCAACTCCCTATCATAGACATTGAAGATGATCTGAAAGAGACTGATTATGAGAGAGCATACAGTTTTTATGGGATTCCCCATTCCTCTCACACCATTAGAAGACAGTTCATGAATACAGAAAGCAAACTGCTGGCAGATATTCTAGGCAAAGTTCTTCTATGCAAAACAAGTTCTATCAGCTATATTACCCCAGAATTCTTTGACTTAATGACTGCAGTGATTTGCAGAAAGAAGTTTCAGTGGTGGTATAATGTTAGTTGGCAAACTTAAGGCATGTCTTAAGAGTCCTAACTATGGCAGGATTCTTTCTCTATACCTGATTCAGATGAATCCGGAAAAATTCTCCATGAAAAAGGGCATAACCCTCCATCACATGAAAAAAATTTTCTATTACCTCCATCCAGAGATGGGAGGTTAAACTGCAGAAGTCTGACGGAACTCCAAAGGAAATTGAAGATGTGGACAGGACTCCATCTCCTCCTTCTTATCAGATAAGTGACCTAGTTATTGAGGGGGATCCTGCCCCATCTGGTCAAGCCCAGCTAGCTCCTACTGCTACAGCCACCCTACCTCAAGTTATTCCTCCTGCTGCTAATGTTGCACCCTCAGTCTCATCCACATCTGCTGCCTCTTCCCCTTTGCTGCATACAAAAAATACAGTTTCTCCTGTTGCTGAAGATTTTCCTGACTCAGAAAACCTGACAGATGCTCAGAATCAAGAACAGCTTCTGTCTACAGATGAAGACATCACCAAGATGATAGAGGAGCTCACTTCCAAAGAGCCTCTATCCCCTATACCTGAAGATCATCCTTCATCTCCAGCAACATCTTCCAAGTCTCCAAAACCATCTCCTCCAACAAATTCTCCTATACAAGAACCAGCCCCATCTCTAATTAAAGATATACCTGATGCTGATGTTGCTTCAATATATGGTTCAGAAGATGAAATTGAAGCTGCTGAACCACCTCTTTCAAGCTTACATTTTAAGATTCCCTCTTTTCTACCCATAGATGCTGAAAATGAGGACAACACTGTCAACAAAAATAAATCCTCTAACTCCACAATTGTAATTGAAGAAATTTCTCCACAGACAGCCCCTGTTGTGCCTCCTCCATCCACTCAGCCTACAACACTTCCTTAGGATAATATACTGAGCAAAATTGAAGCTATGCTAGCTGCACAAAGAGATTATTTTGATAATTCTCTTAAAGTTTTATCTGATAGAATGACTGCTTTGGAAAAGGAAATGAGGCAAGGATTTGCTGCAATCCCGAACAACACAGATGAATTTAAAAGGCTCTTGCAAATAGGTGGAAAAACTATAGATCATACAATCACAAACATTGGTACTGTTATGGAACAATCAGTCACCCTTGCTAATAATCAGTTTCAACTAGACAAGACAGCTGAAGAAAGGAATTTCAAAACTTGTGAAGAAATTGGATAATTCAAAGAAGCTGTGATCAACACCCTCTCCCTAGAAGTCAGAAAGAGGGAGGATAAAGTGAAAGACCAATTAGAAAAACAAGCTCAGACTATTAAAAATCAGTGGGAAGATCAAATGAAAGACATCCAGACTTCTATACTGAAGGAAATCAAAAATACTAAGCTGTATACATACGACACTACTATATGGATGCACAATCAACTATTTCCTGAACTAGCAATGGACCCTTCTGCCCCTTCTCCTGCTCACCTGAATGTAAATATGCCAACCTTCTCTCCACCTCCAGAGTGTTTTGAAGAACCTCCTCCAGACTATATTGAAGGACCTCCTCTAGAGAACTATGAACAAGTGCGGGAATCAGAACATACAGGTTTGCCTACTCACCTCCTGAAATTCAAAAAGCAAAAGGAAGGAAATATGGGGATGAAGCCTCAGCCAGTAGAACAACTCCACATCTTGATGCTGACAAAAGGAAAAGACCTCAAGATTTTACTGAAGTTTGCAGTCCAACCTCCGAATCTCTTATTCTGGAAACCCTGAAGCTGGTAGTTTATTTCAATGAAGACAAGAACCTTCATTACAACCCTCAGGAATGGGAGTTATATGAAAAGTCCCTTACCAAGAGAAGGGTTTATGACAGTGAATATGGGAGGAACAATCCCAAAGCTCCTCCTAGACCCCCAAAGTATTTCCCTAAACCATACAACTATCAAAAGAGACTACAAGAAAAGTTAGAAAGACAGCAACAACAACAAGATCAGTAGAAGTTGAAGATGTGCTGAAAGTTCTTATTTTTTGGAATTGTGGAATTTAATTTTCCTTGAACAAATTTTTATTTATATGAACTTTTATTTTTGCTGATCTGATTTTTCTCCATCATAGCTTTTATTCCATTTATCATGATTATTAGTTTCTTTACTTGTTTTATCTTGATGTAATTCACCTTAGTTTAGAGGGTTCTGACTTCTACAAATATGGAGAGATTGTTGGGTATTGCATCCACAATAGCCCAGATTTGTATGAAGTCACCCTTAAACTAAGATGAATTAAGTTTGTATTTGATGATCTTTTTAGTTGAGTGTTTGCAGAATACAATTGTTAAGTGTAGACCAATGTCAGTCTACAATGAGTCTCCACACATAGGACCATACAATGTAATCTCTCATTATATGATCTATGGTGTTGACTCATGTGTAGCCTCTCTATTGGGACACAATTCTTTTTCAAGCACTAAGGATAAGGGAAAAAAGTTGGTTGTTGATTTTATTGAAGAATTGATGTTTTAAGATTTTTAAAAAATTGTCTAAGTCTTTTTCTCGAGTACTATGTTTTGTACTCGAGAAGGACTAAAGTTAATTCTTGAGTTAGACTTGTCATAATTTCGAGTTGCAAAAGTAGTTCTCGAGAAAGCATAATGCTGTTCTCGAGAAGGCCTTATGTACTCGAGTACTTCATGACATTTCTTCTCGGGTTACTCTCTTTTCCAGACTGAAATTTTCTAAGTCGTTTTCTCGAGAAGACCATGTTTAGTTCTCGAGAAGGATATGTTTAATTCTCGAGTAGCTAGTATTAAGGCATTGAAAGCGCTGAGAAGTTAAGTCTATTTCTCGAGTAAGGCTTACTGTACTCGAGTAGAAGTCGTCTTTTGTTCTCGAGTATAGTTTGTCTAAAAGCGTTAAGAGCGAGACTTGACTCAACGCCAACTGGAAATGTTCTTGAGTAGTCTAAGTCAAAAAGCATTGAGAGTGAGACTTGACTCAATGCCATCTGGGAAGTTTTATCTAGACAGTCTTTTGTTCTCGAGTGCAAAGTACTTTTTCTCGAGAACAATAACTTATTTTTCTCGAGTACTTCATTTCCGAGAATACTGAATCCCCCCCCCCCCACTTTCGTTTTCTAAGTCTTTTCTCGAGATCTTCATTGTTGTTCTCGAGAACCAGTAAACTTTTTCTCGAGTACAATTCTTCTTCTCGAGAACTGCTGTACTGTTTTCAGAAATTTTTCTTCTATGTCCAGATAGACATAATTTAAAATGTCATTAGCACGTGATTGGTCCACGTGGCTATCCATAATTATGATTATGAACATTAGGCAAGTCCTATAAAAGGTCTTGTCTTTTTCGACCAACCCTAAGAAGAAACCAAGTAAGATATTCTAAGAATTCTGAATCCCTAATTTTCTTTCCATAATCGGAAGCGCCGCATCTCATTGCCTTCATCACCAAAAGCGCTTTCGATCCAAATCGATTCAGAGCAAGTGATTCAGAGATTAAGACATTCTACAATCTACAGATCCAGGAAGTCGCTTACTTGCTTGGGGGTGGGCTATAAATAAGACCCACCCCTCCTCCAGGATTTCCCTATAAATAGGATCGTAGAGGTACGAGGAGAGGGACTTTTGGAATCTGGTCGAGATCTCAGACTCTTTTATTGGATGCTAGCTTAGCCTGTGAATTCCCTTTCTCAGAGACCAAATGCGACCTAATGACTATTCTCCTTTAGTTGTCGTGATTTAGTTATTAGCTAGTCTCCCATGTACCCTGCTCGACCACCCTTGGTTGTGGAGGGGATGGTTCTTCTAAGCATCCAGGTAGGTGGTAGGACCTCCCTGTCGTAGCACTTGGGGTTCTGTTTGTTTGGTGACTTCCATGATTTATTCTACTAGCCGTCGAGCCCATCCGTTGAGCCAGTAACCTTAAGCTGCCTTGATCCGATTTTTGGAGTAAGAAATTTTCCCGGCTTCAACACTTGGTGCGATGAGCATGGATCACAGCCAAGGAAGTAAAGCTTCACTGGTAGGAGAGATGGTAAGTGCAGGCGAGCAAGGAGAGTTAGTCAGCAACTTGGTGCAAGGTGGCGAGTTCGTGACAGTTGCTGCATTCGAGTAGTTTGCGAGGAGGATCGAGAGGACCATTCTCTCAGGGCTCCCTCATTGCCCTGATATCACGGCGGCCTTGCCCTATCACGTGACACCGTTGGAAGAGGAAGCGCCGCCGAGGCGACTTGGGAAGGAGCGAGCATGGGAGAGAGAGGAGCGGTCGATGCATTCGCGACACCATCTGGCGAGCAGCCAGTGGATCAGGTTCCGAGATCCCGAGCCGCTGGTAAGGTATAATGATGCTTGCCCGTAGAGCGTGTATGAGGATGATACTAACGAGGATGAAACTCGTCACCGCCAGGGAGGGGGTAGCCCCTTCTGTGACGAGATCCAAGCCAAGGAACTGACTATGAGAAGTCCTGACAAAAGTCCTGTCCAAGTAAGCAGATCTGGACTGTCAAGACATATTTGGATGTGAGTAGGCTTGTGGTGGATCCATGAAGGGAGGATGGTGGCTGTGTGGATGAGAAAAGGGCGGATCTGATGGGGGAATAACTTTGCGACTGTTAGGGTTGTGGGTATACCATTTGGGGTGAGGTGCGGCGACGACTTGTTGGGACGAGGCGGAGGTGCTGTAGAGAAGTGGGTGGCTGCTGGACAGGGGTGGCGACCTGCTGTTGGGCTACTAAAAGGGCGGAAAAAGGGGTGACGATACTGTAGGGGGCTGGTAATGGGAGGTGGTTGCTGGACAACAATAGGGAGTGGGGTGGCTGCTGTTGGAAAACAACAGGGAGGGGGAATCGACTGCTGTTTGGAGAGGTATGGAGGGGTGATAGAGGTATTAGAGGTGGGGGAATGGAGATAAGGGTTATGCATTACCTTGGGGAGGGAGATAACTATTTAGGAGTCATCACCTAGGCTTCTACAGAGTCGACACCTTGGAATGATCACCAGATTTTGGGAATCTTCACTCCAAAATCTGTCATAGCCTTCAACAGCCCCTTACCACTCTATTTATAATAAACAAAGAACTAGGATATCCCACCATCAACGACTATGGTTTGAGGATGTGGTGACCATCTGCAACATATCAGATGCCTTCAAGTGCAGGTTCTTCGATCACCTTCAAGGGGAATGCAAGAGACTAGTTACACTAGTTGCTAGCCAGTTCCGTCTACTGCTTCGCACATCTGTGTCAGGGTCTTATGACAAGGTTCACGATGTCCAAAAAGAGGAAGAAGGATGCAACTGCTCTTTTCAAGATTGCTTAGGGATAGCACGAGAGTCTTGGACACTACATCGACTATTTCCAGGAGGGGATCTTAGAGGTGTAGGAGGTGGATAGCTTCACTCTGATGCTGGCCTGAAGTTTGGTCTAAAGCAGGGCATCTTTAGCATGGAGATGGGGTCCAAACCCCCGGGGTATTTTGAGGAGATGGTGGAGAGGGTTAATACGTTCATCCAGGGAGAGGAGAAGAACAAGGACTTCTTGGCGCAGCTGGATGGAGACGATCCTTTAGGCAGGGGAAGAGGAAGGCCTTCAGAGATGAGAGCCGGAAGGCTGCCAGAGAGGCGGGTGGAGAGAAGAAGGGAGGAGCCGAGGAGGAGAGAGGAGCAGAGGAAGAGATAAGAGCCCAGGAGGGCAGAAGAGCAGAGGAGGCAGGAGAAGCCTCGAAGGCAGGAAGAGAGGAAGCCCTTGGAGGCTCAGGAGAGGAGAGGAGTAGAGAGGCCATTCCAGCTCCGTGTGAATCGGCCTCTGTGGAGGCAACCTGCTAGGTCGTGTTTCCAGCAACAGGAGAGGAACGATCGCCAACAGGGAGGAGGCCGAAGAGGGGCAGGAGGAGAGGCTTTGGTCATTGTCTGGCAGTCAATAAGCATCATAGGCAGGAGGCATGAAGGGAGAGGCACCGAGAGGCAGAGATTCTCCACTACTGCAAGATACATCGGGTAGAGGGGCATAGGATAATTGACAGCCTGGAGTTTTGGGAGGCGAGGAGGAGGCTGGAAACTAGAGCAGCAGAGAGGGAGCAGCCTAGACAAGAAGCGCCCGCGGGACCGGTAACATTCCAAGCTCCGGTGAGGAGGAGGAATGAAGACCGAGTCGACCTAGGAACTCATGGAGAGGTGATCCACAGCCCAGGAGGTGGGCAGGTTGGAGTGATCAACGATAGGGCTGGACTTGGAGCTTCTCGCAAGGGAAACCTCCATCAGATCAACCGAAAGAGCGTCGCCTCTACCTATCAGAGCGTCGCTTCGACCTCTCAGGTTCCGCCGCTGTTAGATGAGATCACCTTCTCCGAAGAGGACATGTTAAGGAATGAGAACCCATTCCATGATGCCCTAGCCATCCAAGCTGCCATCGAGGACTTCACTGTCGACCGAATCTTTGTGGACAATAGGAGTTCGATGAATGTGATCTTCAAGAGGACCTTCGTCGGGCTTCAGGTGGAAGAGTCCAGGGTCCAAGCCGCGGATGAACCCCTCTTTGACTTCTCAAGAGAGAAGAAAGAGGTTGAAGAAGAAGTGGACCTTCTGGTCACCCTTGGCGGGACTTCAATCCGATGTTGCTTTGTCATCATCAATGTGCCGAGCTGCTATAGCTCCATCTTTGGGAGTCCCCTCATCAACTACTTCAAGGTCGTCCCTTCTTCCTATCATCAGTGCCTGAAGTACTATCGGGGAGATGTCTAAGTGAGGATCAGAGGCAATCCAAGAGCTACCAGGGAGTGCTACCTGAATGCCGTCAGTACCATCAGCTAGATGGAGGATGCAAAGACATTGGAGAAGCTGCTAGAGAGGGAGGAAGGCCTGAGGGCCACTGAGGAGCTGGAGGAGCTGGGAGTGATCTCCTAGAGGGGGGGGGGGAGTCGGGGCAGTTGAAGGTTGGAGGATCTCTAACGACGGGAGGGAAGTTGGAGATGGCAGCGTGTTTGCAATAGAACGTGGACATCTTCTCCTGTAGCATTGCAGAGATGACAAGGATTGATGTCGATGTTGCCTGCCATCGCCTCAACCTGGATCCCAAGATTGCCCCCATGCATCAAAAGTAAAGGAAGAGCTCCACCGTGCTGTTCAGTCCGATCAGAGTGGAGGTGGAGAAGGTATTGGAGGCAGGGTTCATTTCGAAGATCTAGTTTCCAGGCTGGGTCTCCAATGTTGTAACGACGAAGAAGACTGGAGGGGGCTGACATTTATATATTGACTTTTCTATGTTAAATTAAGCCTGCCCTAAGGATTGCTACCCCTTGCCTCAAATCGACATACTAGTTGATTCAGCCATCGGGTTTCCTATAATGAGTTTCCTTGATGCCTTTTCAGGTTATCACCAGATCCGGATGTATCCCCACGACTATCGCAATGTCTCCTTCATCACCAGCGATGGCCGCTATAGCTATAAAATGATGCCCTTCGGGCTCAAGAATGTGGGAGCGATATACCAGAGGATGATGGACCAAGTCTTCAAAGAGCAGAAGGGGCAGATCCTCAAAGTGTATGTGGATGGTCTCCTTGTCAAGAGGAGGACCGTTGTGGAGGACATAAAGGATCTGGTGGAGGCTTTTGCCATCCCGAGGAAGTACAAGATGCTGCTCAACCCGGTCAAGTGCTTCTTCGGAGCTTGAAGGGGAAAGTTCTTAGGTCACCTCCTTACTCCAGAGGAGGTGGAGCCTAACCCAGACAAGGTGAAGGCCATTCTGGAAATGACATCCCTGAAGGATCCCAAGGAAGTTCAAAGGTTAACTGGAAGGCTGGCAGGCCTTAGCTGTTTCCTCTCAAAGGTAGGAGAGATGTGTTCTCCATTATTCAAGACTCTCCGAGGCAACCAGAAATTTGAATGGACCGCGGAGTGTGAGGATGCTTTTGGGAAGCTCAAGCAGCAGGTAAAATAAGCTCCTCTCCTCCAAGTCCCGCAAGGAAGTGAAGATCTCCTCGTCTATCTAGGAGTGGGAGCGGAAGCAGTCAGTTCTGTGTTGGTTAGAGAGGAAGGTAAGAAGCAGCTCCTCGTCTACTACGTGAGTAGAGTGTCGCGGCAGGCAGAGACGAGGTATCCTATCCTCGAGAAGTTGCTTTTTGCCTTGGTGGTTTCAGCTCGTAGACTCCGCTCATATTTCAAGGTTCACTCTATCATGGGCATCTCAGATCATCCGCTCCGTAGCATCTTGGATGGAGCGGGGCGTTCTGGCAGGTCGGACAAGTGGGCGGTGGAGCTTAGTGAGTTTGACATTTCTTAATCTACAAGGATAACAATCAAAGCCCCGGTAGTGGCAAACTTCCTAGCTGACTTCTCGACGAGGTAGGAGGAGACGAAGGCTCTTCCAGCCCAGTCTCTTGAAAGATATTCGTGGAAGGGGGCTTCAGACATGTATTCCATGTTAGCCAAAGTAATGCTAGTGAGCGTATAGGGGGATCGAGCAAGCAGTCGAGATCCTATTCCCCATCACGAACAACCAGGAGGAGTACGAGGTCATGGTGGCAGGCTTGCATCTCGCCAAGGAGTTGGGAATCCAGGATCTCAATGCCTTCACCGACTCAATGGTGGTCGCATTGTAGATCAGAGGAGAGTTCAAGGTGTGCGATCCGATCCTGCAGAAATACTTGGTCAAGGTCAAAGAGTTGATCGAGGGCTTTCAATTCTTCTTCATCGAGCATGTGCCCCGGGAAGGGAATTCAGAGACAGACTATCTCGTCAAGTACGGCCCCCAGGCTGGGGGGAAAATGACCGTGTTTTTTTGACAGTCCATCGAGGAAGGGGAGATGACGGTGATCGAGCAGAGATTTTCTTGGAAGGACCCGTTTGTTACGTTCTTAAAAATAGGTCGGCTTCTTATCAGTGAAGGGGATCAGAGGAAATTTTGGTTCAAGGATACCTACTACCTGCTGTAAGAAGGGGAGCTTTATTGCAAGACTATTTTAGGTCCCCTTGCGAAATGCCTGTCAGAGGCAGAAATACCTCGAGTTTTGGAAGAAATCCATTCAGGAGAGTGCGGTAGCCACCCAGGGACTCGAACTCCAGAGTAGAGAATTCTAAGTCACGGCTACTTATGTCCAACCATTTAGAGGGATGCCGAGGCTTTCTCGAAAAAGTGTCCAAAATATCAGCTCTTTGCGCCTCTTTAGTTGTAGCCAGCTCAACACTTTATTCAATCACGCGCCCTGTCCTTTCAGCATCTGGGAAATGGATTTGATCGGCCCTTTTCCCCAAGCCAGCGGTCAGAGGAAGTTCATTCTAGTCATGATTGACTACTTTTCCAAGTGGATCGAGGCGAAGGCCCTATCCAAGACCACTTCTCAAATCGTGAAGAACTTCAACTGGGGAGAGATTGTCTGTAGGTTTGGGATTCCTCTCGCCATCGTCACTGACAATGGTCCATAGTTTGACAGCTTGGAGCTAGAGGACTTCTACAAGTAGCTAGGGACAGATATTCGATTCGCCTATGTGAATCATCTTCAAAGCAATGGACAGGTGGAAGCTGCCAACAAGTTGATCATCATCCTCCTGAAGAAGGTCACTAATCTAAAGGGAAATTGGGCAGAGCAACTCCCCTCGGTCCTATGTGATCTGAAAACAACTCCTAACTCGTCCACGTGGGAAAACCCTTTAAGTTTTCCCACGGGTCCGAGACACTCATCCCATTGGAGTTCGAGGATCGAAGTCCAAAAGTCATAGCAGTAGGAGAAGGCAGCGAAGAGTGGCGCTTGAAAAATTAAGTTGCTTAGAGGCTTTTGTTAGACTACATCGAGGAACTCCGTGACTTAGCCTCCATCCGCTAGGAGGAAATCAAGAGGCGCATAGTAAAATATTTTGATAAGAATGTCTGCCTCAAACATTTCCTCCTAGGAGATCTGGTCAAGAAGAAGGAGGAAGCCGTGGGTAGAGGAGCTATCGTCGGCAAGTTACATCCCAACTGGGAAGGACCTTTCATCGTCCAGGAGGCTCTAGCCTCTAGTGGCTTTCGTCTGCAAGACCAAGAAGGAGAGAAACTACGAAGTACTTGCAGCGGGGATGACCTGAAAAGGTTTTACCCTTAGAGATAACTTGTAATCATTCTTGTAAATCACCTTGAAATATATATTTCCTCGCCCCCAGAGCTACGGGAGGTCACGAGTTGTCTTCTTTGTAGTATGTTTCGTTTCAAGATAGCTAGTAACAATAAAGTCTAACTCACACAATCGATTTAGGAAACTTGAGCTAGACTTGTTTCTCCTTTTTAACCTAGGGCGGATGATGGGATGATGCTTCGGGATTTAAGCATCCTTGTAAGACCGAGCCCCTCCATTGACAGTCAAGATCAGCTCCCCCTTGCATGTCGGCCTAGCTACCCCCGATCACATCTCTCCTCCGACTGGAGGAACTATCGGGAACAGGTCCTGACGCTAACCTCCTAAACTCGATGAAGGATCAGACTCGCAAAGTGACGCCTTGTGCAAAGGCATCATCGGTCTTTGAGAAGACTAAAAGACCCGCTCTTAGCCACTGTTAGTCCTACAAAGTAGGACGCATCTCTGTTATCGCCAAAGAAGGATAACCCGCCAAGCTCTGAGAGATGCAAGTTCGCAAATGGACATCAGACTCGAGTGAGTGTGTCCTGTAGGACCCCCCGAGATCCATCTCCCTCCGTTGGTATACTGGCCTTCATAGCCAGGCAACTGCGTTACGGACTTGGGAAACGAGCCTTCAACTTCTTTATCCTAATTAGCCTAGAGCGGACGATGGGACGATGCTTCAGGATTTAAGCGTCCTTGTAAGACCGAGCCGCTGCATTGATGGTTGAGATCAGCTCCCCCCTTTCAAGTCGGCCTAGCTACCCCCGATCGCATCTCTCCTCCGACTAGAGGAACTATTTGGAATAGGTCTGGACGTCAACGTACCAACCCGATGAAAGAATATCGTCGTCTCTTTAAAATTTCCTAAGATTCTCATAAATATTGATAAATTTAATTCTTGTGGCTACCTACTAAATAGAATGTCGAATTACTTTAGCGTTTGGGCAAGTCCTTGAGTGGTGGAGTTACCGTAGTCTGAGTCCCTGCACGAGCTCCTTTCTTGCAGGACGACTACTTACCCCACAAGTTGGCCCCCACTTTTAAAGTGTGGCGTGAGTATTAATGTGCGAGCAAGAGAGTATGGTAATATGTGCGAGCAAGCGACGATGGTCATATGTGCGATCAAGCGACTATGGCCATATGTGGGAGCAATAATGTACGAGTATGCTGTGGAGTGACTGTATGTGCGAGCAAAGATGGCTCGAGTATGAACGACGTCTACTTGCGAATAAGCGCATGCTGAGATCTCAATCTCTTCGCGCCTATGAGCCTAGCGAGCATCATCAAACAGACGAATATACACATAAAAATGAGTAACAAAATTCTTATATATTTCATGACGAGCATTATATAGAATTACAATTTTTTGTTTACAAAAATCTATACAAGTGTGGGCACAGGACGTCGCCGGCCGACTACGACTCATCACCGCTAGTGTCAGGCATGTACTCCTCATCCCCGATGGTGGCATCTTCATCATCCTCAGCATCATCCTCGCCGCCATCCTCATCGTCACTGCTGTCGCTGCTCTCTTCGCTACCACTGACGCTGTTGTTGGATCCAAAAGACGAGGATAGGATGCGATCTGGCGAGTTTGACTCCTCGGCAAGAAGGAACAGGATGAGGTCCAGAATCATCAAGTTGTAAGCCTTCGCGATGAGGAAACCGTCCATCCTCATCTTGGCGAGGATGGCTTCCCCAAATGCTCGTACTATCCCGCGACGGATAGTGAGCATCTCATCCCCGTGAATCTTGATCTTCTTGCCCATCCCATGCGGGGACGCCGCCTCCTGAGCCTCAGGTAGGCGAGCACCGAAAGGACCTGGTTGACCTTCAATGGCAACAAGGTGAGTTTCTAACTTGGCTGCCCAGATTTGAGAAGCCTCCAGCTCGGCCTTGGTGTAGGCGAGTTCTTGCTCAAGCTCGGAGAACTTCTTTGCCATCTCGACCTCGGCAGACTGTGAGGATCGATCAGCCAGCAGTTAGGAAAAATGTAAGTACAGAAACAGCTAAGTCGCGCCGAAGAACGACATCCAGCGATTCTGAATTTTGGCCGACCAACGGAGGAAACCCAAAAGGGAAAGATATAACGGACGGTCACCTATGGTACCTATCTCCCTGTTGCCTTGAGTCATCAAACTTCCCGCAACAGTATGAACGGTCTGCAGAAGTGACGGACCTGCCACGATTTACCACAAGCAATTTACATGCAACTAGTTTTGATCAATTATTCTATCACACATCGGGTCTACAGAAGCCTGCCCAACTATGCTTCAAATAATTTGGGCAAGTGACAATCGGCTCGAATTTTGAAAAGGAGCATTGAAGCACTTTATTTAGTGCTAATCATGGAGGAAAAATCTCAACTTCCATTATCCGCAACTAAATCTCAACTTAACATGTAGCTGCATCGTCAGATCAGGACCTATGTGAAAGTATTTGTTCAAGAGTAGCTTCACACCTAGAGGGGGTGGGGTGAAAAGATATGTTTAAATCTTTTTGATTCTTTTGAGCTTAGGTCTAGTTATGTATTAGATTTTGTTATTTCGCTTTCAATAGACACAAGAACACACAAGAGTTTATAGTGGTTCCCCTATCTAGGGTACATCCACTTCTCCTTTTCACCTATCTAGCAGAGAGTTATATTCGACTAACTTCTCCTTTTCTCGGGTCCTTGATCTTATACCTCAGATCCATCAGGATCCTACACCTCAGAGTGAATCTCGCTCATATAACTCAGAGTATAATAACTCTTACCTCATGCAAAGCAACCCTACATTCAGAGATACACAGATCTCCTACCTGAGATCTACACAAAGATCCTACCTCAGTCCCATGCCTTACCTCAGATCTTAAACCAGATCCTACACTCAGAGACACAACTCCTACACTCTACCATTATAACCCAGGCTTACAGCTCAGACCAAACTATAATCTAAAGAGTGAGTAATGATTTGGTGATTATTGAGTCAAGAGAAATGGTCCTCTAAGTCACCTCCCTAAACAAAGTAAACTCAATCCAAACTCTTCACAATAACAAGATTCTTGATCTTCAGCGTAGTTCTGTATGTGCTGAGAAGACCTGATGCAGAGCTTTGAATTTTCAAGCTTTAGTATCTCAGAGTTGAAAGCAATAGCCATGAAGATGAACATCAACTTTCTTTTGAGTGCTCTGCTACACTGTCTTCTGTAACTCTTCTATAAAAACCAGAATGATCAATTGTGCAGAAGAAGACTACACTTTGAAGAAGATGAAGAACCATTCCTCTTTTTTTTAATTTCTCTGTAAAGTCGTTTTTATCTTCCGCCGTCCAACAGCTCTTTGAACTATATGGGCAAGCTGAAATAGCAGTTGTAAAGGTACTTTAGCTTTAACTGATGTTTAGAAAGAGTTCGGTGCCATTTGGCTTCTAGTGCTCAAATCCCGCTTAATTTGAATTTGGGTGGCGTCAGCATGATTTAGTACTTGTGGAATTAGTAGTTTTCACATTCATTCTGCACAGACGTTGAGTGAAGTAATGTGAATCAACGCAAAAACACTTGGTGGAAAATCTGCTTCTTGAGGCGTTCAATAAGCAATCATCTTCCAATGCTTTTGTCTCAAAATAGCTAAACTGATTACGCATTGAGTGAACCTTCATCACTCAATGCATTTGTACTTTGTAGAATTCTTCAGGTTAAAGTCGTTGAGTGAAGCCACTTTACTCAATGCTTCTGGACTCTGCTGAAATATTGATAAGGCGTTGAGTTAGCCTTCTACACTCAATGCTTCTTCACTTGGACATAATTACTTTTGAGTATGTGTTAAGTGAACAACCTTCACTCAACGCTTCTAGACTTAGCTAGAATTAAGACTAGCAACACTAAAACTTTGAATGCTTGATGTTCTATCAACGCTTTTAGCCTTCTAGCATTGAGTGAATTGAACTCACTCAACGCTTCTGGACTTAGCAAGATTTCTACTTTTCCAACATCCCATCTTGAGTCCAGATGATATTCTGACCCTGACAACCCATCTAATCATGGAACAATAGACATCCTGCAAATATTGAACATTAACATATATCAAATACAATCATGTGTATACTATTGACTTGTGAGCCTTCTTCAAATCTGGCACATTGTGATCAATGGACCCAACAATCTCCCCCATTTGAAGAAGTTAGAACTCTAGTCAATGATATACACTACCACATGTAAGAGATAATTTTCACAGCAAACAAGAACAATAAATGACAAATAATCAATATATGATTAACACAAAAAATGACAATTATAAACTAAAATGTGTGCTCATAATAAAGTTCATATTCCCAATGCCCTAAGGAGCCTAGTATATAAAACAATTTATGTTTTTGGTTCCTTGATGATTATGCCCCTGCTTGGCCTGTTGGCAGCCTTCTCATCAGCTTCAATCTATTTTTGTCTTTGCCTTTCAAGATAACTATAAGGCTTTGGGAAGTACTTGCTAGGCTTTGGGGGATCTAATGGCACTATACTAGACTTCTTATCCCTTCTGGACTTTCTTCTTAACTCTTCATTCCTTTCTAATTTTTCCCATTCCAAGGATTTGTATAGCTTTCCTTTTTCAGTTTTGTTCTATTTGATTTGGTTCCAGGCTGACAGAAAGATGGTCCTGGATTGAGGACTGTTGCATTGTAGAGACAGGGCGGTCTGGCGGTCTGACTCTGGCGGATTCGAAACCGCACGGTCTATCGGTTTCTCTCCAACGATTCGGTTGCCGGACTATTGTTGTTTGATTTCCAGGCGATCTGGAGGTTTGTCTCAGGAATGTTGGAGACCGAGCGGTCTGGCGGTCTCCTATGGCGGCTTGTTCTCTCCTTCTGGTGGTTGTCGGGTGGTTAGCCTATACATCTAACCGTACCGCCTGTTTGGCTTATTTTCTTGTTAAACCGCTTATACCTATAATTATTTAGTCCCACATTGCTTATTTGTAATCTCTCTCATCTACTCCATTCTATAAAAGGGAGGTCATACCTTTGTAATAAACATCTTTTTTGGATAATAAAATTTCTGTTATTCCAATTTCCGGTTTCTACTTGTCTGTTCTCACATGGTATCAAAGGACTCGATCTTTTCCGCCTGATTCGATGCCTTCTTCTGCCCGCGCGGTTTGCCTTCTTCTTGTAGTCTGTTCGCGTGACCTCTTTTCCCTTTCTTGTCGTTGCCCTTTTGTGTGCGCAACCTCTATTCTAGCTCCGTCTTTCTATCCGTGACCTGTTTTCTCGGTTTCTCTGCCTCTTTTCTCCCCGCAAACTCCTTCTCGTTCGCGCGGTCTTCTCTATCTCTTGTTTGCACGATCTCCTTTTCTATCCGCATGACTTCTTTCCCTCCGTCCTTTTCCCTTCTTTGTCACTGCCCTTTGCGTGCGCGACCTCTCTTCTCGCTCTATCTTTCTATACGCGACCTATTTTTGCGGTTTCTCTGCCTCTTTTCTCCCCGCAAACTCCTTCCAATTCGCACGGTCTTCTCTATATCTTGTTCGAGCGACCTCCCTTTTTAGCCACATGACTTCTTTCCCTCTGCTTTGTTCTGGGGATAAACCTGCCCAATGCCCCATGACGACTGGAGAAGATAAAACTTGGACGGATGACTCTCCTCCTCTTTCAGATGTTACAAGGTACAGACGTCTGGTTGGTAAGCTCATATATCTCACGATGACTAGACCCGACATCTCCTATGTTGTAGGTAAGGTTAGCTAATTCATGCAAGCTCCTAGGGAGTGTCATCTATAGTCCACCCTGAGAATATTGGAGTATGTTAAATCAACGCCTGAGAAAGGACTACTCTTTCAGAATAATGGTCACTTGAGGGTTGAAGCGTACTCAAATTTGAGCTATGCTGATGATAAAGAAGACCAAAAGTCAACATCGGGCTTTTGCACCTTTGTGGGGGGAAATCTTATGAGTTGGAAGAGCCAGAAATAGTCTGTCGTCTCTAGGTACAGTGCAGAAGCAGAATATCGAAGTATGGCGTCGACCACATATAAGTTGAAGTGGTTACATGCTCTCATGCTTGACTTAGGAGAAGTCTATAACTATCCTCTACCTATATTTTGTGATAACAAGGCCGTTATATACATCTACAAAAATCCGGTCTTCCATGAGAGGACAGAGCACATTGAAGTCGACTGCCACTTTATTCGGGAAGAGATTTTGAAGTAACAAATTTGTACTCCGTTCATCACCTCCGATAAGGAGTTGGCTGATATTTTCACCAAGCCGGTGTTTGCCTCCTTTTTCCACATTTGTGACAAGCCGGACATGATCGATATATATGCTCCAGCTTGAGGGGGAGTGTTACAGTATGGAGACTGGGCAGTCTGGCGGTCTGACTCTGGCGGATTAGAGACCGTACGGTCTGTCGGTTTTTCTCCATCAATTCGGTAGCCGGACTGTTGCTGTTTGATGTCCGGGAGATCTGGTGGTTTGTCTTAGGTGTGTTGGAGACCGGGCGGTCTGGTGGTCTCCTATGGCGGCTTGTTCTCTCCTTTTGGTGGTTGCCGGGCGGTTAGCCTATTTGTCTAACCGCGCGGCCTGTTTGGCTTGTTTTCTTGTTAAATCGCTTATACCTGTAATTATTTAATCTCACATTGCTTATTTGTAATCTCTCTTATCTCCTCCATTCTATAAAAGGGAGGTCATACCTTTGTAATAGACACCTTTTTTTTGGACAATAAAACTTTTGTTATTCCAATTTCCGATTTCTACTTATCTGTTCTCACAAGGACTCCATTTCTCAAAGTCAGGCATGGATTCCATTTCTTCTCTATATCTCTTATTGTTTTGCCTGATCTCTTCATCCTCTTCAGCAGCAAACTTGCATTTCATTCTTGATAACTATTCAGTGGTAGGGCTGAAGGTAGGAACATCATCTACTGAGAGTTCAGCCCCATCATTATCAATCTGTTTTACTAGAGCATGATCATTATCATAAGTATACTGATCTTGACCTAATGATCCTCTGATGACATTTGTGGTCCGGATAACATTGTGTGTATCTGCCTTGATCATTATTTGCTCTCCCTTTATGACTTCTTCACAGATTATAGTAGTCATGGAGTTCTAGGAGAGGGAGATTCTATCATACAAATAGTTTACTCCTTAGGTGACATGATTTTTGAATTCAAGCATATGATCATCTAAAATTTGTGTGCATATAACACCCCAGTTTCTGTACTTGAGGCTCAAGGAGTTACCATACGGTGGTAAGTCACTATTGCCTGGCAGTAGCCTGGCATTTGAGTGCATTGAGTAGCAGGCGATGAGTGGAGGCATTGAGTGGTAGGCGTTGAATGCATCAAGTGCTAGCGCGTGCCGTTAGCTAGTTACCGCTTGGCGTTAACCTTCTTGTGTTGAGATGGAATCATTGAGTGAGCTACCACGCAGAAGTATTTCTACCGCTGACAGTAGCGCAACTTTATTTTTTTGACTGAGGGCTCGGGAAGCTACCGCGGGGCGGTAGGTGGTTACCTCCCGACAGTAGCGGACGTAAGCAGTTCCGTAGATTTGTGTTCTGATCGTCCGATTTCGCTTTGGTTTTGATCCTATGGCCCATGACAATGAAAGTGAGGGATAGATCTGATTTACACTAGAGGGGGGGGGGTGAATATTGTATATTAAAACTTTAATTTATTTTTATAGCCAATTTAAAGTAAGATATATATATATATATATATATATATATATATATATATATATATATATATATATATATATATATATATATATATATATATATATATAAAAGAAAAATCACAGCACACAAATAAAGAAAGTAAAGAAATCACAGACGACACAAGGAAATTTATACTGGTTCCCCAATAAATCTGGGTACGTTTACTCTTCTACCACCCTGGAAGGAATCCACTACAGGTTTTTCATCAGGTACCCTACTACTAGAAGATCTATTTTCTATGGGAGATCTAGCAACCTTTTGAGCTTTTGATCATGTGCCCAAAAACCAAGCTTAAGTCTTTTTATCATGTGACTTAGGAACCAAAAGGTTAACTTTTGAAGGGAGTTATAACCCTGTACACACTTTAGTAAGTAAAATAAAAGTTGATGTTGCCTTCTCTTTCAAATATCTCTAAGAAGATTCCGTGGATAATAAAGCAAAAAAGCTCCCCCTGATTTGAGTAGAGAGTTGAGATCAGGAGGGGAGGCTTTTCTTCTGGGTATAGGCCTTCTTGTATTTAACTGATGAAGACTTTGCACTAGCAGAGAATGAAGCAGAAAATCTATTAAGAAATATGTTGATCTATAAGAGTGTGTTTGTGTGTATCAGTCTTGTAACCCTTTGAAGTAACAAACTTCTGAATATATAATCTCTGAGAAGAATTTGAATTAAAACCATTCCTTGAAACATCTGAAGAATCTTTGAGAATTTATAACTGCCCTGGTAATTAATTAGATTAATAATTATGTGATAAATCCATATTTAATGCTGCCAGAAATGACTATATTCATTAAGAATATTTAGCATTAAATATCAGAGTGTAACAGACAATAATTAAGCCTTTTAAAATCATTCTGCCTCTGAATATAAAACTACCTGAGCACTGCAAAGAGTTTGTCGAACTGCGCCTGGAGATTATCGAACTGAGCCTGGAATTCATCAAACTGATCCTGGAGTTCGTCGAACTGAGCTGCTGAAATATGATCAGTGTTCATCGAACAGAGCCCAAATTTCATCGAGCTAAACTTAGAGTTAGAACTTTGAGTTCGTCGAACTGAGCTCGGCATTCATTTAATTGAGCTCAAATTTCATCGAACAGAATCCTGCATTCATCGAACTGTATTTCTCTGGAAATCTTGTAAATGACCAACCCTGAAAATAAACCTATGACCCTAGACTATACATATTGGGTCAAACTAATCATCATAAACAAATGATAGTGATCCTATCCAAAATCAATAATTTGGTTCTAACAATCTCCCCCTATTTGGGTGAGGATACTATTTAAAGTAGAAAAACACAAAGCAGAAAATATCTGGCAGAAATTAAACTTTCAGCAGATATATAAAAAGTGCTTTGAGAGTTTAAAAATAGTAACACAGTTTAAAACATAAAATAAGAAATCAAGAGTCTTTCTTAGAAGCTTCATAGGGAGAATCTGAAGATGATTTGGTGAAGACTAGCTTTCTGTTTGGATCTACAGCTTCCCTTTGGCTCATCTTTAAATCCTGAGAGCCAATAATCTTCAGAGAGGTGGCTCTGGGAACTACTACTTCAGGATGCAGACTCATGTACTTGTCCACATTGAACAAGCTCTTCTTTGAATTTCTGTCAAGCTCCTTTTGCCTATATGAGGACATGGTCATGATCTGTGAAGTGTCCTTGCCTTTTGCTCTAGCTTTCTTAATCTGTGAAAGAGAAACCAGCTCTTTAAACCTTGCCATTCTGAAATCTAGATCCATCTCTAGATCATATATTGGTGAAGGTGGCCTCTCTTGGCTTGATTGTTATTGCTGACTGCATTGACTTGATTGCTATTGCTGGCTGCTATGATAATCTGACCTTGAAGGTCTATCCTGTCTGTCCTGAGAAGATCTTGAATAATGATGAGAAGTTGGCTTTTGAGAAGAATAAATATTACCAGATGACCCTGCTGCTGGAGGAGGAGGTGGTCCTCTCCTAGACCTTAGAGGTGAACAATATCTCCTCATCTTCTTCTTATTTTTAGCTCATTTTTGGAAAATCTCATCCATTGTGGAAGGTCTGGAGTGAGAGGAATTCCATGCAGAATGTATTATGGAATGTCTGCAGTTAATGAAGGTTGAGGAGCAACCTTAGCTGGAGCCTTTTTCTTTAATTTTCTTTTCTTAGATCCATAGTCTTCTGAATCAGTTGATTATGCATCATCATCAGATTCGTCTATAGACAGATCATATAAATCATCTATTTGTTTAAATAAATTAGTATTATGAACAATCTGATCCTTTGGCTATGTATGTATATAATTTGAATCAACTTGTACATATATACTATCATCTTCTTATTTCATATCTTCATTATGAATATCATCAAAATTGGGCATTGGAGTTTCATCCCATGCATAAGTAGGAGGGGAAGAAACTTGCTCTATAACATTTATTATATTATCAATAGTTATTGCAGGCTGAGAGACTGAAATAGAACTAGTAGAAACAGTTCTTAAACTAGATTTAATCTCTTCTATAACTCAAACATCAACGGGAGCAGAATAACAAACTACTACTCTTGAGAGATTTTCTTCCAAAACTGGTAAACTATTAATAGAACTATGCAGAATGTCAAAAACTGATAATAGAGACTGCAAATTGACTGTGGGATGGATAAACACATCACCAATAGTAATAACTTCTGGTACTGTTGCTTCTGCTGCTTCTTCAACTGAACTGATCATCTCTGTATCCTGAATAACATCAAAGACTGTTGCTGCTGCTGCTGCTCTGGCTGAGACTGCTTCTACAACTGGAACTTCTTCATGAAGCATATCCCCCTACCTAGATGCAGGGAGACCTGAATCTAGGCCCCCAGAAGAAGGGACAATTTGGGAAGAGGCTATATTGGAAGAAAGATCTGAGATGGAAGCAACAAGTGGAGCCAAGGCTTCATCTATGAGCTTCCTGAGAGTGGGAAATGAATTCAAGGAGATTTGAAGCAATGGATGAAAAATCCAAATACATAAACTCAGTAGGATTCTGAGCAGATGTTGATGTTAGATTTGGAGTAGAAGAAGAGGGAGTAGATCTATTTGCACAGGTTGGACAGATAGTGAAGGCTTGAGGAATAGATGGAGGATTGATGATATGGGGAATGTCATCAGGAATGATTTCCTAGATGGGTGATAGGGGTGGAGGTAAATGTTGTGGAGATGAAAAAAGTGGAGATGTATCAAGTAGAGAGAAGTGAGGAGGAGATGAAAGTAGTGGAGATAAAGGTGTTGACTGGTAAGGTGACTGATGAATTGGTGAAGTGGTAGTGAGGCTGAAGATGGAACATCTTCAGAGAAAATAGAATGTTGAGTAGGTGGAGTGGAAGGTCTAGGTGAATGGTGAGGATATGGTAGGTGAGAAGAATTAGGAGGAGCAGGAGCCTCTTCTGGGGTTAAGAGAGTGGCTGGAACAGCACTTATGCTTTTAGAAGTAATCCTAGAGCCTGGATGGCTTAGAGATCACCCTCTCCCATCTTCCAAAGAGAGTAGAGGTTAGCCTCTTAGATGCATTGATATGCACTGTTGGAGATACCAAATCCTCTGGGCATTTGGTTTGGAGAAAAATTCCCAATATTCTTCCATAACTAACATCTTTTTTTATTAATCTTCATTTTGACTGAGTCAAACAATATTGTCCCCCAGTTAATAGTTTTCTAGTCTACTAGAGCACACATCAAAAGGAATTGGTGCTTAGTCACATAATCATGGACTGAATGTTTGCCCAATAAAACCTTACCAACTATGTCAGCTAAGAATTTATATTCAATTAAAAAAATTCTTTTTCAGAAGGTGATTATGATTTCCCTGGGAGTGACCCAATCTATCTAACATCTCATCAAATTCAGTACTAGATATCTTTATATCATCTTCACCATTAACTAATCCAAAAATTTCAGATAAAATTGCTGGGGTAAGTGTAACCTGATTTCCTGAGATAGATCCAGTAATAGATGTTTGATCAGGAATTCTTGTAATATGAACCCATTCTTTTACCTCTGTGACTGGGAGTTTGATCCTGGTGGTCATAAGATTACACAGTTGCTGAGCCTCAAACAGTTGCAAAATATCTTGGAATATTTGATTTGAGTGGCGGAATGCGTCCATATCGATGTCGAATCTGGCATCAAAATTCATCGTAGAGAGAGTCGCCTGAGAAATCGCCATTTTTCTGCAAAACAGAGAGATCAAGTGCACGGGAAATGGAAATGCGCGAGATAGAGTTCGATCAAAACCTAATTATAAGTTTTCAGAAGTCGAAAAGGTGAACTCTGCCCGACGAAAAGCGAAACATCGAACTAAGTTCGATGAAAATTTCACAATAGAAATATAATTCATCGATCTCCGTTCGATGAAAGGAAAACAATTGGTCGAGCTCTGTTCGATGAATGGTTCTCTGAAACAAATTCATAGATCTCCATTCAACAAAAGTTTCACAAAGAAAGTTCGTCGATCTCCGTTCAACGAACATTTTACGAAAAGTTCACAGTTCATCGAGCTCAGTTCGATGAAAGGTGTACAGTTCGACAATCTCAGAACAAAAAAATCAAATTAAATATTCTCTATTTATCATTCCTAACTGATTTAAGAAGAATATGTTTCTTTTCATCTAAATGTTTAGTGAAAATATTAGCTCTTTGAAAATTAGTAGAAATAAAAACAAGATTAATTTTATTTTATCTACATTATCTCTTAGAAAATGATGCCTAATTTATATATGCTTAGTCCTACTATGAAGGACCAGATTCTATGCAATTAATATTGCACTAGTATTATCACAGAAAACAGTTTAATTATTTTATTTGTATCCATAATCTACAAGCTGATTCTGAATCCACAAAATCTGTGAACAACAACTACCTGCTGCAATATATTCAGCCTGGAGTTTGTCGAACTGAGCCTGGAGTTCGTCAAGCTGAGCTGCTGAGATATGATCAGCGTTAGTCAAACGGAGCCCAGAGTTCGTCGAGCTAAACTCAGAGTTAGAACTCTGAGTTCATCGAACTGAGCTCGGCGTTCGTCGAACTGAGCTCGGTGTTCATCGAACTGAGCTCGGCGTTCGTCGAATTGAGCTCAAATTTCGTCGAACAGAATCCTTCATCGTCGAACTGCATTTCTCTGGAAATCTTCTGAAGGAGCAACCCTAAAAATGAACCTATGACTCTAGACTATATATATTGGTTCAAACTAATCATCCTAAATAAATGATAGTGATCCTAGCCCAAATCAATAATAGGGTTCCAACAGACACTTCATCCAAGGGGCATAAGTAGGGCTGAAACACTCATTCCCCTAATTTTCTTCTCATTTGAGAGTTGAAGTTAGGGTTTTGGGGAGAGAGGGTTTGGAGAAGAGGAAGAGCATCTTCTGCCATTAACGAAGCTTAGGGTCTCCGATCGTCGATCCAAGGCCAGATACGTGGAGAGGACTTGAAGGCGCACCCTTTCATACGTACAAATCAAGTTTTCCATGGCTAGAAAGAGGAGTCATAAGGTAATGACACTTCTCCTCTCGATCATTAGGATGCATGCATGGAATTCGTTTTACACTTGCTTTCTTTCAAGAATTTTGGCACTGGATCTCTAAAATTAAAGGGGTTTGGGTTGCCATAGTTCAAGAGGAGATACTGGGTCGATTATTGTTGGATCCCTAGTTTGATTTGGGCTAGGTTCACTAAGTCACTAAGCTAGGATCATTTGACCCAACATGTATAGCAATGGTCATAGTTGTGTCTTAGAGTCTTGGCCAAGTCCTTAGAGTCAACAACACATGGACTAGCTATCAACAAGACTGCCAGAGACTCAAGACTTAGATGAATTCAAATACTGTAAAATGAGTTCGACGTTCGTTGAACTCAGGTCGACGACTGTCATGCTCAACTCGACGATCTCAGAGAAATTTATCTGAGCTGAGCTCGACGAACTTGGTGCTCAGGTTGACGAACTTTGGACACTATACTTCAACACTTCAGAAAGGCTGTGTCGACACACAGAGGAATTATGTCGATACACAGAATAACTGTCGACACCAATTGTGTCGACACCAGAAGTCAGCTGTGTCAACATACAGCACTTGTGTTGACACACTCAAGATCGACACTTGAAGCCAACTGTGTCGACAGACAGGACTTGTGTCGACACACTCAAGACAGCTCGACAAAATCAAATTCTTAGGTCGACGATTTCTGGATACTTCAACTCTTTTATTTCAGAAGCATCTGTGAATATTCTTAAGTCCAAAATCAACTCCAGTCGAAGAAGCCAGTTATCAGCTCGACCAACTTCAGACACAAAAAGCAAAGTTTCTGAAGCATACAGTTCTGTTATCAGATCGACGATCTTGGAACTCAGCTCGATGAACAGAAGTTATCTGATCGACGAACACAGTAACTTAGCTCAACGAACTATGGACTCAGCTCGATGATTTCTGTCATCTGTTCGAAGATTCCAGACTTAGTATTTCTTTCCTCTGTCATCACTTTATGGCAATAATTTCTGAATGATTAATGATAAAATATTCTCTGAATATTACCATTGGACGGTGCATTGATCACGACTTTCATCAGAATTATTGCTTTCCATTTTTCCAAGGGACAGTTGGAGAAATAAATCAATGCAGTTTATTCTCTAGGCCGTCAGCATTGATTGCAGCAGAGGAATTCAAATTTTGAAAGACAAATTCCTTCAGAAAATATAAAAAAAGATTTTTCTCTTTTCCTAAAGATACACAAGAACACATCATACACAGAGACACACAGACACATAGAGAATTACAGTCAGTCTGTCTTCAAGAGTCTCTCTGCTCCATCATTCTTTCACAGCTTTCTGACACGGAAAAGAAGCCCTAGGCCAGAGGCAAATCAGCTATTGAAAAAGAAGAACAATCAATCTAAATCAAGAGTCTTCTTTCTTCATCACTCTAGGAAACTTCAAAGGACAATAACTACTCCATCTGTCAAGAAGTTCCTGCAGATTTCTCTGATAAAGTCTTAAAGACTGAAGGCCTATCACCCTGCAGCAAAGCTCCAGATTTCCCTGAACTATTCTACATCTCAGGGGGAGCTACTGGCTAATATAATATCTACTTGTCTTCTCTCTGATTGTTGACAGAGAAGACACCATCACCTCTCACCCCTCTCTGTATAAAGGGTTATCATCTCCCTTCAAAAGTGATTCTTGGTTACAAGTCACCTAACCAAAAGACTTGAGATTTGGTTTTTGAGCACCTGATCAAAAGCTCATTGGTGTCAGGCACCTAATCAAAAATCTGTGTGGATTCCTACCAGGGTGGTAGAAGAGTGGATGTACCCAGGTTGGGGAACCACTATAAATTTCTTGTGTCGTCTGATTGCCCTTTCTTTTATTTCTTGCTGTGGCTGTGATTGTTAGTTAGTTATTGCTGTGTTTTATCTTTTAATCTATTTCTTACAGCACTAGGACTTGTCTGCAATAGCCAGAAAATTTTATAAGCTTTAAATACTCTATTCACCCCCCTCTAGACTATACCTGATCTAACAACTCACTTTCAATTGGTATCAGAGGTGGTTTCTTTGGTTGTACAAGCTAACCCTTGAACCAAAGATCCTTTATTAGATCTAAATTTTATTTTTATTTCCATTTAGATTTATATACACAGCTATGGCACAGAACAAGGATTATGCAAGCACCAGACCTCCAGTTTGCAACCTAAACAGGTTTGCCATCTGGAAGGCAAGAATTAAATTATACATGAATTCTATTGATGAGGATATATACAACTCTATTTTGACAGGTCCCCCTCAAGCTTCAACTTCTGCAACATCTACAAGCACTACTGCAGTTCCACCACCTGAGTGGACTGAGGCTCAGAAGAAGGCCAAGGTTGTTGATGTTGAGGCAATGAACATATTGACTCAGACTATGTCAGATGACATCTTTCAGAAGGTGGCTGAGTACACCTCTGCAAAAGCAATCTGGGATTCACTCAACCAAATGGTTGATGGCTCAGCAAATGAGAGGAAAGATAAAAGATCAAACCTCATCACACAATATGAAAACTTCAAAAAGGATGAAGTAGAAACAGTTGAAGTGATGTACAACAGGCTTAGATCCATCATCAGTAAGCTAAAGACCTTAGATAAAGAAATCACCTTGACTAAAGTAAATGACAAGATCCTTATGTACTTCCCAAGCTCATGGTATTCAAGGATCTGGCCCATCAAGGAGGCCAGAAGCCTAAATGAGATATCCACTGAATCTATATTAGATAAACTAAAGTCCTATGAACAGCTGATTAAATCCAGGGAGGCAGTTGAGCAAAGAACACCCCCTCCAGTAAGAAAGGAGCATAGCATTGCTTTCAAAGCTACTGATGAGACAAAGTGTAATGCCCCGAAACTCAAAGGATCAAAGGGGGACGTTTTGGGCCAGTTTGGGTTCTGGCTGCAGGCACACGGCCTGGGACACGGGCGTGTCCCAGGGCGTGTCAAGCCTGTGTCGACACTAAGACGGGAAGTCGACACTTTGAACTCGACATTGTGTCGAGACTGGGCACACGGCCTGCGACACGGGCGTGTCGCAGGGCGTGTCGACCCGTGTCGACACTTAGCCGCGAAGTCGACACTGTGCTTCGACAATGTGTCGAGACATGGCACACAGCCTGCGACACGGGCGTGTCACAGGGCGTGTCAGCCCGTGTCGACACTCGTCCCGCGAATTCGACACTTTGGTGTCGACAATGTGTCGAGACATGGCACAAGGCCTGCGACACGGGCGTGTCGCAGGGCGTGTCGACCCGTGTCGACACTTAGCCGCGAAGTGTCGAGACCGTGTACATGGCTTGGAGCCCAGGCGTGTCAAGGTGACACGGGTAGGGATACGGGCGTGTCCTAGAACCCGTGTAGTGCTCGGGTTGAAAATGGGGAAAAATCATGGGGTACACGGCCGGCCACACGGCCGTGTCAAGTGGAACACGGGCGTGTCAGCTCGAACACGGGCGTGTTCGATACCCGTGTGAGGTTCCAGGTGATCCGATTTTGACGGCGAATGAGGCACACGGCCCTGGACACGGGCGTGTGCCAGGCCGTGTTCGGTCCAGATTGGGCATTTCAGCCCCGAATCAAAGCCGTTCGTTTCCTTGTTTTGAGATCCAACAGCTGGGGGATGTTCCTGAAGGGATATACCCGTGGATGGGCTTAGAAAACCCTCACTTTTCTTAAGTGTTCTCTTTCTAAATCCTTGGCGAGAGAGGACAGCTAAGGGAAGAAGAAGGAGCTAGATCCGCCATTGGAGGAGATTCGGAGCTCCGAATCGCGAGTCGACTCCGGATCCACGGAGGCAATGCTAGTGCGGTTGTTTTCATCCGATTACTTTTCAATGGCGCCAAAGAGGAACGCAAGGGTAACGATCCTCATCTTGAGCATGAATAACTCTCTTTCTTAGCATAGGAAGCCCGCTCTCGCGAGTTTGCGGAGAGTTGGAGGCATTCCTTCGGGTAGATATGTAAAGTCCCCGTTGTTTAGAGTCCGTATGCGAGAACGGACATAGGCATGATGTGTGAAGCCTACCCGGACATGTTGGTCTGCATCGGTGATGTTGCATTGCATAATGTCGGAGAAGACTCCGTGCTATTGGTTGTTTTTCGGGTTTTCTACGCAGTAGATTGCAGCAGGGAGCCTTGGGGACTAACCCAAAGGTGCACCTAGAAAACTGGGCGGATACGAGATCTTGCCAACTTGGTGGCTTGAGAGCCAACTTGAACATAACCGGGTTATGTGACTTGTGATGGAAATGGGACTCGGTGGAAGTTTGACCCGCGCAAATGACTTAAATTGCCATTGCGATGTGAGCACGGGTTAGATGGAACCGTACCCGTTCTATGTCGTTCGGTTAAAGAGACCTAAAGGCACGTGGCACTTACCGTTGGCATAGAGTAGGGTCTTCGGCGGTCAATGGCTTAAATTGTCGTGACCCAGGCCAAGAAGACAAATTGCTCATAGGTTTGGCCATCTAAGTGGCGGTGGTGAGTCCGGAATGTTAATGTCTTTAATTGACGTGACATCGACCGGTTCACTGAGAATGTGCCCTGAGTGCACGGGGCGTGTGGCCGTGCGAGCCAACGTCTGTGATGAAATGGCTATGGTTATTTACATTGCTCGCTTATGATAATGAAATGCAGGGAAGGAGCAACGCCGCCCCGAGTTGGGGGCGGGATCGTTATAATTTGGTCAGCATTGCTGACCGTTGCCTTATTTTGCCACCGTGCGGTGGTTTGTTGCTTGCAGGTGCAGCTGGACCAAGCGGTCAATAGCGGGCTAAAGCCCTTTTTGCGAAGCCGGCCCTCGAAGGCCCAAATGGAAATGCTTATTGCATTATTCATGTATGACCGGCCTGCGTGCCGTGGTTTGTAAATCATGTAATATTCAAGTGAAACATTTTGTAAGGCCTTAAGGCTTGTTTTGAGTATTTTGTAATAACATTCCTGTTTTGTACTAGTGGACATTCATGCTCTAATGCTGGGTTCTTTGTTTACAACTTTTATAAACTGCTTCCGCTAGAATGCTCTGTGTAGGACGTTGAGATTGGTTGCATGGTTTCCATAAGTAACCACCCGGTCTGTCTGTGGCATACGGCGTCGGGCCCCGACCGGACCTACTGTTATATGCTATGTGACGGATAGGGGGTGTTACAATTTGGTATCAGACTACTGGTTTTGGTCGGGCTTAAAGTGAATTCGTGGGCGAATTCTTTTTACGGGGTGGTGAGCACATTGTGTGTGTCATCGTAATAAAAGTAAAACGAACCCATGAATGTCCACTTAGGAATGAAAATACTCGTGTTTGAGGAACCTGCGTGTTCCTATAATTGCTGTTTGCAATTTATTTGGTCGCTTAACGGTGTTTTGTACCCCTATAGGTGACCAGAAGTGGTGTTGGGCCGTCAGAACGCCGAGTTTCTGAGGCTAGTAGTGCACCGGATGTTGCTCCCGCAACACCTCTATCGGCGGAGAACATACGATTGGTGGCTGAAGCGTTGTTGGCTGTGATTAATGCGCAGCCTGGAAGGCAAACGCAGCAGCCCGCTCCTGTGATGGAGCAAGTACCTCTTCAAGAGGCTGAGCCGAGGAGGGTGGAGCAAGTGGTTTTGGAACCGGTGGTGCCAAGGAGGGCAACTGAGAGGCAGCTTAAGCATGTTATGAGCTTTAACCCTCCGTTATTCTCGGGGTTGGGAACCCCATCTCAGGCTGAAGACTGGCTCTCCAGGGTGAAGAGAGTCATGACAGCGACGGAGACGGAGGAGTGGCAAATGACCACCATCGCTACGTTCCTTTTGGACGGTGAAGCGAGGATGTGGTGGGAAGGATTGGAGCTGCACTTACTGAGAGGTAGGCAACTTGGTGATTGTTGAGATTATATTAGCCAACAGGACACGAGTGTGTGGGACCGCATGTTTGGGCTTTCCCCATCGCGTTCCAGGTCTGGGTGTTGACCCCGGTGGGCCCCCTTGTGTGGCTGAATATCCCCACGGTCCTGTGGTTGGGGTTAATCCCACATCGCCCGCACACTTCTCCACTTTGTGTTCATGTACCCCGCCACCCTTCATCTCAACACCTGGGTTTTGAGATGAACTAATGTGTTGGCGGGTTCTAACTTGGTATCAAAGCGAGGTTGTCATGCTGCGGGGGTGTGTTGAGATTATATTAGCCAGCATGACACGTGTGTGTGGGACCGCATGTTTGGGCTTTCCCCATCGCGTTCCAGGTCTGGGTGTTGACCCCGATGGGCCCCCTTGTGTGGCGGAATATCCCCGCGGTCATGTGGTTGGGGTTAATCCCACACCGCCTGCAGACTTCTTTAAATACTTGTTGTGCACATGTTACCTTACCACTACTTGTTTAGGATTTGTATTGATTTGTGAAAATCCGGCACGAACACTCTTCGATACGGGAGCTTCACACTCCTTCTTGTCCGAAGGATTTATATCACGCATCGGAGTCCCTTCTTCGATGGCGAAGGTTAAGTTGGATGTGTTGTTGCCCAATGGGTGTTCGATGCGAGCGAATAGGATCTGCGATGTTAAGATTCGTATTGGGGAGCAGGAGTTCGACCTGCAGGCGTCTTTACTTCCATTGGCGGAGTTCGACGTCATATTTGGCATGGACTGGCTCTCGGAGCAGCAGGCCCATATAGATTGCGGTAGCAAGGAAGTCAAGCTGGGAGCAAGTCGTGAGACGACTTTTACGGGCTTAAAGGGGTCGAGCAAGACGTTGATGTCTGCTCTTCAGGTGGTGAAGGCGGTTCGTGGTGGAGCAGAACTGTTCTTTACACTAGTGGAGGTTGCAAAGCCGAAGCCCGCGTTGGATTGTATTTCAGTGGTATCAGAATACCCTGATGTGTTCCCCGCAGATCTTCCTGGAGCCCCGCCTCAGCGGGAGATAGATTTTACGATCGAGCTAGTGCCAGGTGCAAAGCCTGTGTCACGATCTCCGTATCGGCTAGCGCCTAAGGAAATGGAGGAGCTGAAAGTTCAACTGCAAGAGTTGTTGGAGCAAGGGTATGTGCGCCCGAGTTCTTCGCCTTGGAGCGCACCGGTCCTCTTTGTTAAGAAGAAGGACGGAAGCTTGAGGCTATGTATTGATTATCGGGAGCTAAACAAGCTGACTGAGAAGAACAAGTACCCGATCCCCCGGATTGATGATCTCTTTGATTAGTTAGTCGGGTCGACGGTGTACTCGAAGTTAGATCTCAAGGATGGGTACTATCAGCTGCGGATAAGGGAGAGTGATATCCCGAAGACAGCGTTTAGTACGAGATACGGGCATTATGAGTTTACGGTCATGCCGTTTGGGCTGACTAATGCGCCGTCAGTATTCATGGATTTGATGAACAGGACGTTCAGGGAGTACTTGGACCATTTTGTGATCGTCTTCATCGACGATATTTTGGTGTACTCGCAAAGTGAGGAAGATCACTTCAAGCATCTTCATTTGGTGTTGGAAACGCTAAGGAGAAATCAGTTGTATGTCAAGTTCTCGAAGTGCGAGTTTTGGCTATCCTCAGTGGCGTTCCTCGGGCATATAGTAAGTGGAGAGGGTATTGCTGTGGATCCGGCGAAGATTGTTGCGATACGGGAGTGGCCTGAGCTTGCTACGGTAGCAGAAGTCCAGAGCTTTTTGGGGCTTGCCGGCTATTATAGGCGCTTCGTAGAGAACTTCTCGCGGATAGCGTTACCTCTCACTACATTGACGAGGAAGGAGCATAAGTTCGTTTGGACGCCGGAGTGCGCGGGAGCTTTTGAGGAGTTGAAGTGTCGGTTGACCACGACGCCTGTGCTGAGTTCGCCATGTGGGACCGAAGGCTATGAGATATATAGCGATGCTTCAGGCAGCAGTTTGGGTTGCGTGCTACTGTAGCACGGAAGCGTGATAGCTTATGGCTCGAGACAGCTAAAAGTGCACGAGAGGAATTATCCGCTCCATGACTTGGAGTTAGCGGCCGTGATTTTTGCCTTGAAGCTGTGGAGACACTATTTGTACGGTGTGAAGATTGATATCTACACCGATCACAAGAGCCTAAAGTATCTAATTGATCAGAAGGATCTGAATATGCGGCAGCGTAGATGGATGGAGTTCCTGGGGGACTATACATTCAAGATCCACTACGTGCCTGGCAAAGGGAATGCGGTTGCGGACGCGTTGAGTCGCTGAGCCCCAGCTCAAGCCAATTGGCTATCGGTGCACGACGAGCGGTTGGTGCGGGAGTTGGAGGCGTTGGAGATTGTTTGTGTGGACAGGCAATCAAGTGCTGAGGCAGTTCTGAATTGGACTGAAGTCCAATATGACCTGGTTGATCGTATTCGGCATGCTTTGGATATGGATGCTCATATGAAGCAGTTCATGGTAGAGGCTCTGGATGGGTCAAATTCCCAATTCGTCGTGGAGGACGGATTGCTTTGGAGAGACGGTGGTTTGTGCGTCCCAAGTGTGGGCAGTTTACGGGTGGAGTTGTTGTACGAGGTGCACCACACCAAGTACTCGATTCACCCGGGGAGCACGAAGATGTACCGCGATGTAAAGAAACTGTTTTGGTGGCCGGGTTTAAAGAAGGATGTGGCGCTATACGTAATGAAGTGCCAAACTTGCGCCTTGGTAAAGGCGGAGTGCCAAAAGCCGGGAGGATTTCTTAAGTCATTGCCTATTACGTAGTGGAAATTCGACGACATCTCTATGGACTTTGTGCACGGTTTGCCAAGGTCGCAAAAGGGGAACGACGCCATTTGGGTGGTTGTTGATAGTTTAACGAAGGTGTCGCATTTTATTCTGCATAGGAAGGATGATCCGATGGAGAAGCTGGCAAAGCTTTATGTGGATAACATAGTACGGCTTCATGGTGTGCCCCGCAGCATCGTGAGTGACCGAGATGGGCGGTTCACGTCCAATGATTGGAGGCTGGTGCAGTAAATGTTGGGAACAAAGCTGAAATTCAGCACAGCCTTCCATCCACAAACGGATGGGCAGACCGAGAGGGTCAATAGAACCATGGAAGACATGCTTCGCATGTGTGTCTTGGATTTTGGAAAGCAATGGGAAGACCACCTTTATTTGGTGGAGTTCGCATACAACAACAGCTACCAAGCGAGTATTCAGATGGCGCCTTTCGAGGCCCTATATGGTAGAAGATGTCGCACGCCGTTGTCTTGGTTAGAAACAGGTGAGTCAAAGTTGTATAAGCGATCGGAAGTGGAGGATGCTACTTCTTTGGTGAGAACAATTCGGGAGAGGTTGCTTATCGCTCAGGACCGGCAAGCAAAGTACTATAATGCCAAGCACAGGAACGTGGAGTTCGCTGTGGGCGATTATGTATACTTAAAGATCAAGCCGTTCAAGGGTGTCTCGCGGGTGCGGCGATTGAAAAAGCTAAGCCCAAGATACCTTGGACCATTTGAGGTTCTGGAGCGAGTTGGTGAAGCGGCCTATAGGTTGAAGCTTTCAGTGGAGCTAAGTGGTTTACATGATGTATTCCATATTTCGGTGCTTCGGAAGGCGGTACAAGAGCCTATGCAAGTGATCGCGGTCGATCAAGTGCCGGTGGATAGTGGGCTAATGACAAAGGTCAAGCCCGTGCGGATTGAGGACTCGGAGGTCAAGCGGCTATGCAATAAAGAGATCAGGATGGTCAAGGTCCGGTGGGACAATTGCGGTCGTGAGGAGCTCTCTTGGGAGCGAGAGCAGACTATGCTTGACGAGTATCCGGAGTTGTTCCGCTCAGGTACAAATTTTGGTTTTGTACATGTCTTTCCTTTATGTAATTTCGAGGACGAAATTCTTTTAAGAGGGGGAGAGTTGTAACGCCCCGAAAATCAAAGGATCAAAGGGGGACGTTTTGGGCCAGTTTGGGTTTTGGCTGCAGGCACACGGCCTGGGACACGGGCGTGTCCCAGGGCGTGTCAAGCCTGTGTTGACACTAAGACGGGAAGTCGACACTTTGATCTCGACATTGTGTCGAGACTGGGCACACGGCCTGCGACACGGGCGTGTCGCAGGGCGTGTCGACCCGTGTCGACACTTAGCCGCGAAGTCGACACTGTGCTTCGACAATGTGTCGAGACATGGCACACGGCCTGCGACACGGGCGTGTCGCAGGGCGTGTCAGCCCGTGTCGACACTCGTCCCGCGAAGTCGACACTTTGGTGTCGACAATGTGTCGAGACATGGCACACGGCCTGCGACACGGGCGTGTCGCAGGGCGTGTCGACCCGTGTCGACACTTAGCCGCGAAGTGTCAAGACCGTGTACACGGCTTGGAGCCCAGGCGTGTCAAGGTGACACGGGTAGGGACACGGGCGTGTCCTAGAACCCGTGCAGTGCTCGGGTTGAAAATGGGGAAAAATCATGGGGTACACGGCCGGCCCTCGAATGCGGCACACGGCCCTGGACACGGGCGTGTGCCAGGCCGTGTTCGGTCCAGATTGGGCATTTCAGCCCCAAATCAAAGCTGTTCGTTTCCTTATGATGAGATCCAACGGCTGGGGGTTGTTCCTGAAGGGATATACCCGGGTTTTGACTTAGAAAACCCTTACTTTTCTTCACTTATCATCTCTCTAAATCCTTAGAGAGAGAGGAGAGCCAAGGGTGGAAGAAGAGCTAGATCCCGCCATTGGAGGAGCTTCAGAGCTCCGAATCGCAAGCCGACTCCGGATCCACGGAGGAAACGCTAGTGCGGTGATTTCCATCTGATTACTTTTCAATGGCGCCAAAGAGGAACTCAAGGGTAACGATCCTCATCTTGAGCATGAGTAGCTCTCTTTCTTAGCATAGGAAGCCCGCTCTCGCGAGTTTGCGGAGAGTTGGAGGCGTTCCTTCGGGTAGATATGTAAAGTCCCCATTGTTTAGAGTCCGTATGCGAGAACGGACATAGGCATGATGTGTGAAGCCTACCCGGACATGTTGGTCTGGATCGGTGATGTTGCATTGCATAATGCCGGAGAAGACTCCGTGCTATTGGTTGTTTTTCAGGTTTTCTACGCGGTAGATTGCAGCAGGGAGCCTTGGGGACTAACCCAAAGGTGCACCCGGAAAACTGGGCGGATACGAGATCTTGCCAACTTGGTGGCTTGAGAGCCAACTTGAACATAACCGGGTTATGTGACTTGTGATGGAAATGGGACTCGGTGGAAGTTTGACCCGCGCAAATGGATTAAATTGCCGTTGCGATGTGAGCACGGGTTAGATGGAACCGTACCCGTTCTATGTCGTTCGGTTAAAGAGACCTAAAGGCACGTGGCACTTACCGTTGGCATAGAGTAGGGTCTTCGGCGATCAATGGCTTAAATTGTCGTGACCCTGGACAAGAAGTCAAATTGCTCATAGGTTTGGCCGTCTAAGTGGCGGTGGTGAGTCCGGAATGTTAATGGCTTTAATTGACGTGACATCGACCGGTTCACCGAGAATGTGCCCTGAGTGCACGGGGCGTGTGGCCGTGCGAGCCAACGTGTGTGATGAAATGGCTATGATTATTTACATTGCTCGCTTATGCTAATGAAATGCAGGGAAGGAGCAACGCCGCCCCGAGTTGGGGGCGGGATCGTTATAATTTGGTCAGCATTGCTGACCGTTGCCTTGTTTTGCCACCATGCGGTGGTTTGTTGCTTGCAGGTGCAGCTGGACCAAGCGGTCAATAGCGGGCTAAAGCCCTTTTTGCGAAGCCGGCCCTCGAAGGCCCAAATGGAAATGTTTATTGCTTTATTCATGTATGACCGGCCTGCGTGCCGTGGTTTGTAAATCATGTAATATTCAAGTGAAACATTTTGTAAGGCCTTAAGGCTTGTTTTGAGTATTTTGTAATAACATTCCTGTTTTGTACTAGTGGACATTCATGCTCTAATGCTGGGTTCTTTGTTTACAACTTTTATAAACTGCTTCCGCTAGAATGCTATGTGTAGGACGTTGAGATTGGTTGGATGGTTTCCATAAGTAACCACCCGGTCTGTCTGTGGCATACGGCGTCGGGCCCCGTCTGGACCTACTGCTATATGCTATGTGACGGATAGGGGGTGTTACACAAAGACTCTTTCAACAAATGAAGAACTCATGAGTCTCTTTGCCAAAAGATTCTATAAGATGGCAAGAAAGGATTTCAGGAGGAAGTCATCAATGCAGGATGACAAGCCTAGATATGATAAGACACCAACCAAAGAAGTTGTGTGTTTTGGATGCAGGAAGCCTGGGCACTTCATGTAACAGCCCAAAGTTCGGAAACAGGCATTTTTGGGTGACACGGCCTGGGACACGGGCGTGTCAGTTGACACGGCCTGCGACACGGGCGTGTCGCAGGGCGTGTCGAGGTTGTGTTGACGATTGGCCTTTGTCTCGACGATTTTTTTCTCTCGACGATGCGTCGAGAGGGGGGCACACGGCCCGGGACACGGGCGTGTCCAAGGCTGTGTTGTATGCTCGACGACTTTATCTCGATGATCGTCGAGTGTCGAGACGTGTGTGTGTCGAGTGTCGAGAAGTTGCACACGGCCTGTGACACGGGCGTGTCACAGGGCGTGTCAAATCGGGTCGACGAACTCAGCCCGCCGAAGGATTTCGACAGGGCGTGTCTTTGTGCCGTGTCTGGGCACACGGCCTGGGACACGGGCGTGTCACAGGCCGTGTGAAGTCTCGGGATGATTTGGGATTTTTTTCACCCAGGTACACAGCCACAGATACGGGCGTGGCTGAAGGCGTGTTGGTGACACGGCCCATGACACGGGCGTGTCCCATGGGCGTGTCACTGGTTTGGATAAGTCGGTTGACCACCGCTTGAGGCACACGGCCTGGCACACGGCCGTGTCAGAGGCCGTGTTGGGTCAAAATCTATGTTTTTGGCAGAATCGTGGCCGTCCATTCCTTCAGTCTGGATCCAAGGGCTGAAGCCTCTTCCTCTTTTTCCTTAAAGGTCGAAATCAGAGAAGGATTATTCATTTTGCTTTGGCCTTGAGTTTCTTCAAGTTAAGAGAGAAAAAGAGAAAGAAAGGAGGAGGAAGAAGGAAAGGGGGGCTGCTGCTGGTGGTGCTGCGGTTTACCGACGAGAGATCCGAAGCCGGCGTCACGGCTTAGGCTGCGGGTTATGCCTGCGAAAAGGAGTAGCAGGAAGTACTGGGGTGGTAGCCCAGGAAAAAAGCCATGTGATGGTTTTGGGTCCAACCTGTGATTGAGGCACAGGCAGTACTGGTGGAACCAGGAAAGGCCCTTTTGGTGATGCTTGAAGTCGTAGGGTGTCCACCTATGAAGCGAGTAACAGGAAGTACTGGCATGAGAGTTAGGAAAGACCCCTGACATTTGTGCTTGTGCGGTGTCCACCTGTGGAGAGAGTCACAGGAAGTACTGGTGTGCCCAGTAAAGACCCGCTGTTGCTGTGAGGAAATGGGTATAGAGAAATACCCAGGCTTGAATGCCAAGAACAGGATTGGTGAGACCGACCCGCGCCTTTGATATAGCCATGAGTACGCTGTACTCGGAGAAGGCAAGGCGATTTGAGCAACGGGGGGTGGAGGATCCGACCTGCGCTATGTCCGTCCGACGTGAGACCAAAAAGTGCGATCTGTTGGAGCGCATAGCAAGAGTCTTCGGCCTGCGCGCCATGACACAATGGGGGCTACGGGCCATCCCGGTGTAGGAAGACTAACTCCGGCTGCACGCCATGGAGTAAATGCTCAAGAGAGTTACCGTTGGCTGCGCGCCATGATACGGTGGTGGGCAAGAGGTTGCCAGAACACCAAGAATGTGCCCTGAGTGCACGGACCGTTGGGCCGGGTGGCGAACGGTTGTGATGGCTTGTGTGCGTGAAAGCACATTTTGATGATGTAGCTTGCCATACTTGTGATCTAATATGCCTGTAGGGAAGAATACCGCTGCCCCGAGAGAAGGGGTAGGGTCGTTATAAATTGGTCAGCTGAACGCTGACTATTGCCTTTGTTTGCCACCGTTGGGTGGATGGTCCTTGTACAGGTGCTGGAGATCCGAGCGGGACTCATAGAGGTTGATGTTCCTGCTGGTGTTGCTGCGATTGCTGCTAGCCCTCGAAGGCTCAATGTGTACTTTTGTGTGTTTTCTTTTCTTGTGGCCGGCCTGCGCGCCAATTTGTTTAGGCCACTGTGTGAAAGCCATGTAAGGCCATAAGGCCAACTCTTTTGACTTGTTGTAAGACATTCCTATATGATAGAAAATGTGGAGTTTTATGTTTGGACATTCATGAGGAGTTCAAGTTATAGTCTAGGCTTCCGCTAGAATGCTTTGTGTTAGGTGCGATGCGCGACTCTGGTATCATTATGTACCTTCACCGACTGTTTTGTGATATATCCTGTGGGGCCCCGGCCGGACCTTCTAGAATATATCATATGAACGGAAGGGGTTGTTACACTTCATATCTGAGTGTCCAGAGAATCAGAAGAAAGAAAAGAGAAGAGAGAAAGATACCAGGAGACAACATAACAACAGACTTTCTTCCAGCAAATACAAGAAGAAGCAGAAGGGTTTTGTGGATGAAACGTGGAGTGAGACTAAAGAAGAATCAACATCTTCCAGCTCCAGTGAAGATGAGGAAGAGGCAAGGGCCAAGGAGGTTTTCCTCATGTCAATTGATGCTTCCAGGAGCCATTCAGAAGAAGAGGATTCAGACAATGAAGCAGCCTCAGATTCTGAAGCTGACAGGGTATTGTCTTCTTTTGATTACAATTCTAATTTCTTTAAATTTGAATTTAAAATATTGTGTATAGACTTGATTAATTCAGAAAAGGAGATTAAAACTCTTAGGGAGAAACTAGGAATTTTAGAAAATGTAAACTCAGAAAATAATAGATTAAAAGATGAACTGTGTTTAGCTAATGAACAAATAATAATGTTAAAGCCTGAGCTTTGTGAGGCTAAACAACTTGAGGAAACTCTTAATGGAAGAAGCCTCAAGCTGATGGACATCATAAGCACTGTAAATGCCAGACTCAATGGCAAGCTAGGATTGGGTGCTTCATCAAGTTTGCCCCCCATCCACAAGAAAAATATTTTGAGAACCCCAATAAATTTGTCTCTGCTAAGGGGAAAGAAAAGATAAACAATAAACAAAAAACAGAAAATATTCCCAAATTAATAGGTCAGAAAACCAAAAATTAGAAAACTATTAAAAACAAGGTTCAACAGAATTTGTCGAACTTATATCGACGAAATGCAGCCAGTTCGTCGAACCCCACTCGACGAACGCTGAAAGCAAACTATAATTATACTTATTCATCTAACTGCGATCGACGAACTCTATATGGTTCATCGAGTAGAGGTCGACAAAAGTGGGGCACAGAAAATGAATACATTCATTCTCTGGGCAGAGATCGACGATCTAAACCCAATTCGTCGAACTCTGGTCGACAAACTCACAGAAATTCGTCGAACCCAGAAAGACTTAAACAAAACTTTAATTATAATAAAAACTTAAATAATTCAAGGAAAGCTTTAAATCCACTAGCTGATTGGGTTACACCACCTAGGAGATATCACCCTCTAGGATATAAATCCCAACCTAAATTTTCTGTAATTTCTAGCTTTTCATTTAAGCAAAATAAAGGACCAAAGGTAACCTGGGTCAAGAATAATTAGTTATTTTCACTGCAGGTGAAGAGTTATCTAGGAGTGAATCAACCTTGGTACTTGGACAGTGGGTGCTCCAAACATATGACAAGCAGCAAGGACAATCTATCTAATTATAAGTCCAAGCCAGGACCAAAGGTTATCTTTGGGGATTCCAAATGTGGCCAGTCAGAAGGCTATGGAGCAGTGAAGATTGGAGCTGTCACATTTAAGAAGGTAACATATGTCAGAGGACTCAAGCATAACCTCATCTCCATAAGTCAGTTATGTGATGAAGGTTATCAGGTACACTTTAACTCATCTTCTTACATTATTTCTAATAAGGAAAATCAAACAGTTTTAATTGGAAATAGACAAGACAACATATATTTAGTTGATTTTCTATCTGACAATTCTGATATCTGCTTACTTAACTTAATTAGTAACCAGAATGACTTATGACATAAAAGACTAGGTCATGTTAATATGAAAAATATTTCTAGACTATCTAAAGATAACCTTGTTAGAGGTCTACCTTCTTGTCCCTACAAGAAGGAAGGTCTCTGCAGGGCTTGTGAACTAGGCAAGCAAACTAAATCTAGTTTTAAATCTATAAATAAAAGTGATTCATCTAGGATTTTGTATCTGCTACACATGGATCTCTTTGGACCCATTGCTGTACAAAGCCTAGGAGGGAAATCCTATACTTTGGTTATTATGGATGACTACTTAAGGTTCACTTGGGTATCTTTTCTGAGATCTAAGTCAGATATCTTCAAGGTTCTTACAGATTTTCTCAGGAACTTACAGATTGAGTTCTCTACTCATGTTACATTGATCAGAAGTGATCATGGCACAGAGTTTGAGTCTCTTCTTATGCATGAGTTCTGTGAGAAGGAAGGTATCAGGCAATTCTTCTCAGGTCCTAGAACTCCCCAACAAAATGAGGTAGCTGAAAGGAAAAATAGGACACTCATTGAAGCTGCAGGTACATTGCTTGTAGATGCTTACATTCCACTAAAATTTTGGGAAGAGGCTGTAAACACTGCAAATTATGTCGTAAATAGAAGCCTGATACATAAACTGAAGAATATGACTCCCTATGAATTACTTAAAGGGAAGAAACCTAAAATCAACTATTTTAAGGTATTTGGATGTACATGCTATATTCACAACAATAACAAAAGAAACATTAGAAAGTTTGAGGCTAAGACTGAATAGGGAATTTTTCTAGGATATTACCTTATAAGCAAAGCCTATAGGGTTTCTAATAAATCAACATTAAAAATTGAAGAGTCCATTCATGTTTCTTTTGATGAAACTAACATGTCTTGCAAGGAGAAAGAGATTTCTACCAATAGCCCTTTGCAGGTACCTCACTTGTGTGAGAGATTGGATGAACAAAAACTTACCCAAAAGGTTCCAACACATCCTTCTCCACAAGTTAATGAAGAGAGTGAAGATGAAAGCATTGAAGGAATTGAACTTCCTCCAACAGCAAACACAATTCCACAAGAGGAATTAATCCAAGTTGTTGTTGCACAACCAACTCCACTCACTGATTTAGTCACACTTAGGGACCACCCCAGATCTTAAGTGATCGGAGACATATCAGTAGGTGTACAGACAAGGCATCAACTCAATCAAGATGTGATGTATGCCTGTTTTCTCACTCAGGTTGAACCTCTATCTATCCATGATGCTGAGCAAGATCCCCACTGGATCATTGCAATGCAGGAGGAATTAAATCAATTTGAGAGATGTAGAGTTTGGGATTTGGTTCCAAGACCCCAAGACTATCCAGTCATTAGAACCAAATGGGTATACAAAAACAAACTGGGTGCCCAAGGAGTAATTGTGAGGAACAAGACTAGGTTTGTTGCTCAAGGTTACAGGCAAGAGGAAGGGATTGACTATGACCAAACATTTGCACCAGTTACATGGTTAGAGGCCATCAGAATTTTTCTAGCCTATGCAGCATAAAAGAGATTCAAAGTATATCAGATGGATGTGAAGAGTGTATTCCTCAATGGAGTACTTAAAGTAGATGTTTATGTTGAACAACCTCCAAGTTTTGTCTCTCCAACTCACCCTTATCATGTTTTCAAATTGCATAAAGCTCTTTATGGTCTCAAGCAAGCTCCAAGAGCTTGGTATGGGACCCTAGCTATCTTTTTGATAGAGCATAAATTCATTAGAGGTATACTAGATAGAACACTTTTCACTAGACATGATAAGGATCAAATATTATTAGTGCAAATATATATGCATGACATCATATTTGGGTCTACTAATTCCAAATATGCAACAGGTTCTCTGACCTCATGCATTCAAAATTTGAAATGAGTAGCATAGGTGAGCTTTCCTACTTCCTTGGTCTCCAAGTGAAGCAGTTGCCTGATGGCATCTTCATATCTCAAGCTAAGTATGTTAAAGAGCTTATAAAGAAGTTTGGGGTGGCTGATGCTTCAGTAAAGAAAACACCTATGGCTACTAATACTGTGATTGACTCTGATGCACATGGGAAACCTGTGGATCAAAAAATATATAGGGGCACTATTGGGTCCCTACTATATCTTACAGTAAGCAGGCCTAAAATTATGTTTGACACATGCCTTTGTGCTAGGTTACAAGTGAACCCAAAAGAATCTCATCTAATTGTCTTAAAAAGGATTTTGAGATATATAAAGAGTTGTCCTAGTCTAGGCCTATGGTATCCAGCTTAGTCAGAATTTGATCTAACTGGATTTTTAGATACTGACTTTGCTTTATGCAGGGTTGATAGGAAAAGCACCTCAGGGACTTGTCAGTTCCTTTGTATGAAGTTGGTATCCTGGTTTTGTAAGAAACAGTCATCTGTGTCTACCTCAACTACTGAGGCTGAGTATATTGCAGCTGGCAGCTGTTGTTCCCAGATACTGTGGATTCAAAATCAATTACTAGACTATGGTCTTAACTTAAATAATTCAACTCTCTTTTGTGATAACACAAGTGCTATATCAATAGCACAAAATCCAGTCCATCACAGTAGGACTAAGCATATAGACATTAGGCATCATTTCATTAGAGAGTGTGTAGATAAAAAAACAAAATTAATCTTATCTATATCTACACTGATTTACAAAGAGCTAATATATTCACCAAACCTCTGGATGAGAGAAATCATCTATTCTTTATAAATCAGCTTGGAATGATTAATGAAGAAGATTTAGTTTAAGTTCTGTCTGCACTCGACGAATTTTCCAGAGTTCGTCGAACGAAGTTGGACGAACTGAGGAAAGTTTGAGAGAATTTCGTCGAACAGAGATCAATGAACTCTCTGTGAGTGAAGTTGTTTTCGTCGAACGGAGATCGATGAATCCACTTCAATAAAACTTTCGTCGAACGGATCTCGATGAAATGTCTTCAACTCTTCCAGCTGAGCTCGACGAATTATTTCACTATCAATTATTTCGTCGATCTCAGGTCAAAGAACTTCTTATTTTTCGTAGAACGGAGTTTGTCGATTCATATTCCAGAAAATCTTATAACTAGGTTTTCTTCGACCTCCGTCCCGCACTTTCTGTTCCCTTTGACTTTGATCGTTGTTTGTCTCTCTTGCAGGTGATTTCATGGCGATTCCAGCAGGAGCCCTAGCCGTAATGAAGTTTGATACTAGATTTGACGTCGACTTCGATTCTTTTCAACGATCAGATCCTGTTTTTCTACATATTCTGGAACTTTTGGAAGAACAACAATTGAAAAATCTGATGACTAAAAGAATCAAACTGTCTGCAACTGAAATTAGAGAATGGGTTTACATGTCATCTACATCAGAGGAGAACACCATGACAGGAACAATTACGGGTAATTTTGTGTCTTTATCTCCCGCCGTACTTACTGAATTTTTTTGGATTGGTTAACGGAGAAGAACAATTAGACATTGATTCTGAATAATATGATAAGATGTTAAGTTTGATGGGTTATACTGGAGATAACCCCAATAAGCTGTTGAAGAAACATCTATCTGTAGAATTTAAGTTCTTGGTAGATATTGTTGTGAAGGTTTTACTGGGCAAGCATACTTCCCATGATTACATAACCAGACATCAGTTTATGGTTATGTGTGCAGTGGTTAATCAGAAGAAAGTGGATTGGGCTCAGATCATCTTTGATCTGATAAGGAAAAAGAACAACAAAAAGAAAGTTTGCTTTGGAAGGATCCTAGGGATCTTCCTAAAGGAGAAGGCTGCTGAATCTCTGGTCTCACCGACCATATTCGTAAATGCCAGCAAAAGGCTCACCTGTGCCTTATTTGGCAGGTGGGAGAGGACTATAGTCAAGCCCTCAAAGGCTTGAACCTCTTCCACACCAGCTTCTGAAAGCACCAGGGCTGTAAGAGCCACTCCCCACCCTATTGAAGAGATCATCCCCACACCTCCATCCCTTCCAGCAACTCAACACCAATCACCCTCCACAGTTCATACTCCCCCTCCTCAAACACATCCACAACTCCAACAATAACTCCAACAAGTTCATGTCACTAATATAGTTACATCTTCTGCCACCTCTCCACCCCTAGATCTTACCAACATCCCCTCATCTCCTATTCAGGAATACCACCAACCCACTCCACCTCAATCACCCCTATCCCCCAATGCTACTCCAGATCCAACACCACCCTCATCTCCTCTTCCACCCAACTTATCCTCGATACCATCCTTCAATCTCCTGACATCTCCTCCCAATTCTCCTCCTCCTCCACATCCATCCACTCAGGATGTCCCCATGACAGATGTCCCTCCTCCACCATCTCCAACATCTACCATCCCTCAAAATGTCTCCACCCAACATTCTACTGAACCATCTGCTCCTCCACCTCTGGATCCCTTCACCATCTCCTCTGTAATTACTCTCATAACTCCTATACTCAAATCTCTTATAGTAGAGGCCATTACACCTCTTGCTACTTCTATCTCCACCCTTTCTGCTCAACTCTCTGCCTTCACTGCTGCCTTCCTCTTCATTCAGGGGCCTGGCTCCAGTTAACACTGAAACTAGGCAGGGTGAGATGCTTAATGAAGAAGCTAAAGCAGCTCCAACAGTAGCTCCAGTCTCGGTTTCTCCAGCTTCAACAACAGCAGATACAGAGGCAGTAATAGCAGATATAGAATTTATAACAGACGATACAGATCTAATTGATTTAATTCATTTCATTGAGACTGACATGGACTTTGATGAGTCAGTTACTGAAGAAATAGTTACTGAAGAAATTCTTTCTGTTGGTGATTTCATGTTAAATCCCACAGTAGACTTAGTTCAATTACTGAAAGTTTTTGATACTGCATTTTTGAAAGTTATTCCAGCTGTCTATACTAAGCCATCCTTGGTTATTGTTCCATATACTTCCCCAATCTCTCCAAATGTTTCCAAGCAACTAAGGGATACTTTTGCTGTTTAAAAGCCAGTAGTCATGCCATCTACAGAATAAGTCATCACTGCTCCAACTTTTGTAATGGATGACTCTCCCATGTTAGATCTGGATGACTTGATCCTGGCTGATATTGAAGAAGAAGAAGAAAAGGCAGCTGCTGAAATCACTGTCAGAATTAGTTCTCCAGCTTCTCTTATGGCTTCTCCTCCAGCTCCTGTTGAAGTTCCTACTCAAGCTTTATCTCTTCCTCCAGCTCCTAAAAAGCCTATCATTTCTGCTGAGGCTCTGAAAGCTCTAAATGACTTATATGATAACCCTCAGAGATCTGATAATGATGATGATGAGGATGATGATGATGATTCAGATGATGAACCCAAGAAAAGAAAAGCCCCCCTCCTCCTGCTCCAAAGTCAAATCCAAACAATGACACTCCCTATTATATTCTCCAAAAGATAACTCCATACAAAGGGATGCCATCTTGGATGTGTTTATCCAAAAATCAGCAGAAGGAGAGGAAGAAAAGCAAAATGTACTCTCCTCCTCCAGTTCAAAGATTCAGAAAAGATCCACCTCCTCCACCTCCTCTCAAAGATCTACCCCACTTCAAACATATCAAAGACACCAAGGGAGATCATATGGAAGCAGCCAGTACAGACAGTATTCTTCAGAAAAGCAACATCAACAACAACATCAACAATTCACTGAACATCAACCAGCTGAAAATTCTAAAAGACCATCTTCTCCTCCTGTTCCTTTTGAAGATTTAGAGACAGCTACTACTGCTAGAATGGCCAGGTTCCAGGAACTAGTAGTCCTTTCTATAATTAACAAAGCCAAAGATGAAGGAAAGGATCCTTCTAAATATTCAACAATGTCAAAGTACAGGAAAGAAGAGCTCAAGAGGTTTGATAACGCAAACAAGTTTTTCAATGTTGATGACTACATGAAGTTGCACCCAGAAGCAGTTGTCCCCAGAGCCACATCTTTGAAGATTATAGGGGTTGCTGATATGACCATGACAAAAGTGCAAGCTTCAGATCCCAAAAGAGAGATTGTGTTTACAAAGCCTGGATAAATGAGCAAGGAAGAAATGCCAAAGGAAAAGAAACAGAAGAAGTAAATTTTGAACTATTTTATTATCCATAACTGCTCTATATTCTGAACAAAGCTTATGTATATATATATATCTGCTGCATGTGTTATTGATCTATGCCAGATATATGCTTTTTCTGCTTTGTTTATTTTCAGTTTGAGTACTGAGTCTGTAATTAGTGACCTCACCCAAATAGGGGGAGATTGTTGGATCCCTAGTTTGATTTGGGCTAGGTTCACTAAGTCACTAAGCTAGGATCATTTGACCCAACATGTATAGCCAGGGTTATAGTTGTGTCCTAGTGTCTAGGCCAAGTTCAATATGTGATATTGGACTCACCATTCTCTGGAAGTCCATCCTGGATCAAGAAACTTGGATTGAGCTATTACGAGGGTGACACGGTTCATGCCTCTAGTTCTTTCTGGATGTAAGGGACAAAGGGACAAAGACAACGCTGATACATTGGTCATAAAGGCTTATGAGTTATAAACTCTTATTGCTTGGGGAGCAATGATGCATTGCTAGATGCCGCTCACTATTTGTGAGGTTTTTGTTTTGATACTTTCGAGATCAAGTGGGAGTCTATTGGAGTTACCATTGTGATCTGGAAGTAATCAAGCATGTAATCTCACTGCCAACGCGATATGAGCCTGCAGGGTCGCACATAAGAGATGTGGAGAAGTTGGTTGACTGACTGTGTTGGTAAAGGTTACCAATCACCGACCTGAATAGGGTTATGGGCAAAGTGTTGCCTTATAGGATCATCGGGTTGGGCAAATGTTGCCTTGAAGGGCTGGTTGGGATTGTCGTCCGAGGGTCGCTGACATTAGTCGAGAATCGTCTTCTGATTCCCGCCGATCGGCGAGAATCGTCTCTCTGATTCTCGCCAATCGACGAGAATCATCGAGAATCAATTGTTGATTCTCGACGATCGACTACCTCGACAATTGTCGTCGACCGCGGCTCGACGATCGTCGAGTATCGTTGTGTATCGTCGAGCGCGGCTCGACGATCGGCGAGAATCTTCGAGTATTGTACTCTGATTCTCGCCGATCCTGTATGATACTCGTCGACTGATTCTCGCCGAACCTGCTCAGTGATTCTCGCCGATTGTCGCCGATTCTCACCGATTGATACTCGCCGATTCTGAACCCTATTTTCGGGTGGTCTGCAGATAGCGATTTTCCTGGGTTTATTTATACCTTTGGTATAAATAGGACACTTAGGGTTTTCGGGAATATAGACGCACTCGCAATTTTCTCCTGTAGCGAATCGAACCCGACGGAAGCCGTTCCGCCTTTCGCTGCGTCGATCCCGATCCCCGCCACCGACGGAAGAGTTCCGCCGCCGCCGTGTTTGCTCCGTCGACCGCCTCTTCTCCAGCAACTGTCGCTGGTGCTGCTCTTCCTGGCGCGGACCTAGCAGTCCGTGGAATAGCCGAGGTGCGGTCTTCTCCTTCCCGATAATCCGCGCGACGGATAGATCGGTGTTCTCCCGCTCGTGTGGACTTCTGCAGAAACGTGGACACTATTCCACGTAGAACTCGCCACTAGCAAGCAGATAAAGTTTGGAGCATCTCCGTTGGGTTGTAACTCAACGTCACCGAGGTAATTTTTGCCTAGTTTTTGCTAACTTCTTGATTCAACGTTCATAGCCCGATCCACATCTCTTTGGGTTTTTCTTGATGTTTATTTTTCCGCTGCGTGCACAAGCGTTGTGCCAACCCCATAGAGATACCCAACATTTATAACCCTGTACATAGTGAAAGAAAATAAGATATGTTGTCTTCTCTATCTCAATCCTCTGAGAAGACTAGTGGATTGGTTGATGTTATCAAAGCTCCCCCTGAGTTATAGAAATCTGGTCAAGAGAGGAAACTTTGCTTCAGGGTGTAGGCCTTCAAAGATGAACACTTCTTCTTCCTATAAATGATTCTGAGAGAATGATATTTTTGTCTCAGATTGAATATTGTGGTGCTGGAAGAAAATCTTGAAGAGAAGAATGATGAACAAGAAGTTTCTTTGTCTCTGTTTCATGTTCTGTGGTTGCAGATATTCTCTTTCTTCTTCTTCTAATTGATAATTATCCCTGGCAATCTTCTGAAAAAATCTTTATATATTGATTGCTGATTTGAATTTTAAATTCCTTAAAATCCTTTGCATATTTTCTGGGAATTGGAACGACTGTTTTTTTTGTCTTCAATATATTTCCTCAACTGTCCCAGTAAATATGCAGAGTAATAACTCTGTCAAATCCCTAATTAATGCTGCCAGAAACAGCTATAGTCATAAGAATATTGAGCATTAATTAACAAAGTTTTACTGTCTTAATATCTAAAATTATACTACTTTAGACGATCTTAGAAACTGAGGAATTTAGTCGAACAGAACCTGGAAGGAGTTAGTCGAACTCAGTAAAGTTTTCGTTGACGTGAGCTCCAAGTTCGTCGAACTGATAATTCTCCTTCGTCGTTTTGAGCTCCAAGATCGTCGAACATAAAATATACTGGCCAATCTGAGCTCCAAGTTTGTCGAGCTGAGAAGGCACTTCGTTGAGCTGAGATTCTGATATAAGCTCACAATTCGTCGATCTCAGCTGGACTTTCGCCAAGCTCAACTCAGAGAAGGAAATCTAAGTTCGTCGATCTGAGATCAACGATCGTCGAGTTGAGTTCAGCTATCGTCGAACGACTTTTCTGTAATCTTCAAAACTACCTTGTCTCTTAAGTCTTGAGTCTCTGAAGTCTTCTGAAGGTAGGTTTCAGTAATCTAACCTTATGTGATTGACCTTAACCCTGGAACTAACTTATGACCCTTGACTATACATGGTGGGTCATCAATCCTAATAGTGAACCTAGCCCAAATCACAAGTAGGGTTCCAATAATATCCCCCTAATTAGGTGAGGTCACTATTCAAAATAAAAATAAACAAAATCACAAATCAATAAAAACATCTGGCAGAATTATAAAACATTCAGCAGATATGAGCAAATATGCCTTGTGAATATATATATAATAATAACAAAGTTTAAAAATGGAAAAGTAGAAGATTATGATTTTTTTTATTTGAGGCATCTGAAGAGGGAGCAGGTTCTGTGAAAATCATCTTTCTTTTGGGATCCTTTGTTTCTCTCTAAGTCATCTTCATGTCTTCAGCACCCAGAATCTTTACTGATGCAGCTCTAGACACTACAGCTTCTGGATGCAAATTCATATAAGTATCAACATTGAAAAGATTTTTTACCTGATATTTGTCCAATTCCTTCTTCCTATAAGATGACATGGTAGAAAATTGAGAGTAATCTTTTCCTTCTTCCCTGGCCTTCCTTATCTGGGAGAGAGCAATCAGCTCATTAAACCTGACCATTCTAAAATTAGGATGTAATTCTGGATCATATGTTGGAGAGGGTGGTCTATTTGGACTTGATTTTTCTTGATGACTTTCTTTAGATGTCTATTGTTGACTGCTTTGGTTCTTATGATGTTGTTGTTTGCTACTTTGTGTGTTGTACTGCTGTCTGCTGCTGTGATATGGTATGGTATGATGAGAAGATGTAAACCTTTACACTTAAGAAATGTTTCCTGCTGATCCTGCTACATGAAGAGGAGAAGGAGGACCTCTCCTAAATTATAGTGGTGGATAGTATCTCCTGCTCTTCTTCCTAGCTTTCATTTCATTATTTGAGTACCTCATCCAGTGAGGAGTATTTTGAGTGAGAGTAATATTGTGCATGATATAATATGGTTTAGGAGCAGCCCTTGGTGGAACCTTTTTCTTGAGTTTTCTCTTTTTGGAGCTGGAATCTTCTGAGTCATCTGACTCATCATCATCATCATCATCATCATCATCATCAGATTCATTTGTAGGATTGCCATAAAGAGCATTAATCTGTTTAAGCATTGCATCAGACAATACTGGATGAGCCTGTGGCTTTATACATGTATCTATTATCTCATCTTCTGGGTGTTCGGCTACATTTTCTTCCTCATCCTGAGGATGTGCATGAACTTCAGGCTCTATAATTTCTATATCTATATCCTCAAATAAGAAATCATCAAGATTATACATGGGGGATTTAGCCCAGCCAAATGTTGGAGGTGAGAGAGCCTTTGGCTCTGTAGTAGTTATTTGGTCTATAATATTCTCTTTAAGTGCAAAACTTATCCTTAGTTGTTCTAATACTAGAGGACTTATTGGTGCTGTGTAACAGACTATAGCCTTAGAGTAATTGGTAGAAAATGGTAAATTGCTATAAACTGTATCAAAAGATTAAAGAAATCAATAAATATTAACTATGGGATTAATGGTAAAATCACCAACAATGATGATTTATGGAAGTGAGAAATCGGGTGCTTCTTCTTCATCTGTACAAGCTGAAAGCATTACTGTATCTGTTTCTGGAATTGCTACTGGAGCTTATTCTTGAATTTCTGAAGCTTCTTCATTGAACATCTCCCCCTGCCTGGATTCAAAGAGTCCTGAACCCAGGCCCCAAAAGAAGGGATAGTGGAGAAAGAAGCAAGCTGTGATAGATTGTATTGATGGAAGCAACAAGTGGAGCAATGTCCTCATCTATGAGTTTCTTGAGTCTAGGGGTAATGAGCTCAAGAATTGTGGCTGATATAGAAGAGGATGGCATGGAGCAGGTTGGACAAATAGTGAATGCTTGTGGAATGGATGGTGTTTGAATGTCAGTTGGAATGTTGGATGTTGAGATATCAGGGAGGACAGTATCTTCCTGAATAGGGGAATGTTGTGGAGATGGTTGTGGAGATAGAGATGATAGTAGATAAAAATTGAGATATGACAGTAGTAGATCTATGTCATCAATATGTGATGGTAGATGTGGTGGTGGAGGTGATTGAGGAGGTGGAGATGGTGTTTCCTCTAGAATATGGATTGGTGAGGGTGGTCTGGATGGTGGGATAGAAGGAATGGAAGTAGAAGGTGTGTCAGTAGATGGTTGTTGAAGTGTAAAAACATCAACAAGATGAGTTGATGAAGGAAATATTGGATGATGTGGAGATGGAGGAGGAGCAGAGGAAATATGAGGAGCAGGAGCTTCTTTAGGGGTTGGTGAAGTGGCTATTGCAGCCCTACTGTCCTCTGACGCTATCCTGGAAGAGGAAGCCCTGGAAGGCTTGGTAATAACCATCCCCCATTTGCCAAAGAGGGCAGAGGTAAGCCTCTTTGATGCATTTATGAATATGGTCTGAGAGACCAATAATTCTTGAACCTTTGTCTGTAAGAAGATTCCCAGAATTCTACCAAAACTGACATCCTTCTTACTAATCTTCTTCTTAATCAAATCAAATACAATTTCTCCCCAGTTCACTGATTTTTGATTAAATAGGGCACACATCAGAAGGAATTGGTGCCTAGTTATGTAGTCATGGGCAGAGTGCTTGCCCAAGATTACCTTACCAACTACATCTGCTAAGAACTTATATTCAGCAGACAAGTTATCCTTCAGCAGCTTGTTAGGGTTTCCCTGGGAGTGACCGATTATAATTAGCATATCCTCCAACTCAGTGCTCGATAGTTCAAAATCATCTTCTCCATTGATAAATCCAAAAACTTCAGTTAGAACAGCAGGGGAAAAAGAAACCTGGTGTCCAAAACTTTATCAAGAAATGGAGGTTTGATCTGGAAAGGTTGCTGTGAATACCCATTCCTTGATTTCCTATACTGGATGTTTGATCCTTAGAGTCATGAACTGTCTCAACTGTGGTGACTCAAATAATTAAAGTATGTTCTTGAAGATTTGATCGGAATAGCTGAACGAATCGATGTCGATGTCAAACCCTGCATCAAATTTTATTCTCGAGAGGGTCACCGCCGAAATCTTTATGCCTGCAAAAACAAAAGATCAAGTGCACAAGAACTGGAAAGCGTGGGATGGACTTCAATGAAAACCCTATTATAAGTTTTTAGAAGGTGAAAAGACAAACTCCATCTGACAAAACATTAAAAACTTCGAACTCAGTTCGACGAAAAATCTCATAAAGAAATAAAAGCGTAGATCTAAGTACGAAGAGGGGGAAACAGTTGGTCGTTCTCCGTTCGACGAAAAAAATTTCTGAAATAAATTTTGTTGATCTCCGTTCGACGAAAATTTTTCTGAAACAAATTCGTCGATCTTCGTTCGACGAAAAAGTTTTGGAAAAGAAGGTTCATCGATCTCCGTTCGACGAACACTCCATGAAGAGTTCGTAGTTTGTCGATCTCTATTCTACGAAACATAAACAGTTTGTCGACCATAAACAAAAATTAAATTAAAGCTTCTCCATTAATCATACCTAGCTTATTTAGGAAGAACAGATGTTTCTTTTCATCTAAGGGTTTGGTCAAAATATCTTCTCTTTGTAAATTAGTAGAGATAAAGTGTAGTTTAATTTTATTTTTGTCCACACAATCTCTAATGAAATGATGTCTAATCTCTATATGTTTTGTCCTACTATGATGCACTGAATTTTGCGCAATAGAAATTACACTGACATTATCACAATATATTGTTGAATTATTTAAGTTGAAACCATAATACATGAGTTGATTTTGAATCCACAAAATTTGTGAACACCAACTATCTACTGCTATGTATTCAGCTTCAGCAGTTGATGTTAACATAGAAGTTTGTTTTTGCAAAACCAGGACACTAGCCTATCACCAAGGAACTGACAAGTTCCAGATGTGCTTTTCCTATCAACTCTACATCCAGTAAATTCAGCATTTGAGAATCTAGATAATTCAAATTCTGACTCAGTAGGATACCAGAGTCATAGATTAGGAAAACCCTTTATATATCTTAAAATCCTTTTTAATAATATAAGATGTGATTCTTTAGGATTTACTTGGAATCTAGCACAAATACAAGTAGCAAACTTGATATCAGGCATACTAGCTGTAAGATATAATAAGGACCTAATAATAGCCCTATATGTTTTCTGATCCAACTGGTTTGTCCTGTTCATCAGAATCAACTACAACATTGGATGGCATGAGTGTTTTCTTGGCTGAGGCATCAGTCATCCCAAATCTTTTGAATAGCTCTTTAGCATATTTTGATTGGGATATAAAGATACCATCAAGAGTTTGCTTTACTTGGATACCAAGGAAGTAGGATAGTTCACCCATGCTACTCGTTTCAAACTTTGAATGCATCAGGTCAGAAAATCATTTGCAAAGTTTAGAAACAGTAGAGCAAAATATTATATCATCTACATAGATTGGAACTAGTAAAATTTTTGACTTATGATGTCTAATGAATAAGGTCCTATCTATAATGCCTCTAATAAACTTATGTTCTAAAAGAAAGCTAGCTAAGGGCTCATACCAAGCTCTTGGAGCTTGCTTTAAATCATAAAAAGCTTTATGCAGCTTAAAAACATACGATGAATGAGTTGAGGAGATAAAAATTGGAGGTTGTTCAAAATAAATTTCCTCTTTTAGTTCTCCATTGAGGAATGCACTATTGACATCCATTTGGTATACTTTAAACTTCTAATAGGCGGCATATACAAGAAATATTCTGATGGCTTCAAGTTTTGCAACAGGAGCAAAGGTTTGATCATAGTCAATGCCTTCTTCCTGTGAATAACCTTGGGCTACCAGTCTTGCTTTGTTCCTCACAATTGATCCTTGGGCATCCAATTTGTTCCTGACGACCCATTTAGTTCCAATGAGTGGGTAGTCTTTGGGTCTTGGAACTAAATTCCAAACTCTACACCTCTCAAATTGATTGAGCTCCTCTTGTATTGTAATAATCCAGTGGGGATCTTGCTCTGCATCTTTTATGGATTGAGGCTCAATTTGAGAAATGAAGCAAACATGCATCAGATCTTGGTTTAGTTGATGTCTTATTTGTACAGCAGCTGATATGTCTCCAATCACTGGAGATATGGGAAGATCTCTAAGTGTGACAAGATCAGCAGGAGGAGTTGGTTCATCAACATCTTGCATGTGGAATTAATTCCTCTTATGGAATTATATCTGTTATAGTTGATTCAACTACTTTGGCACTTTCTTCTTCACTTTCTTCATCAATCTGTGTAGAAGGATGATATGTAACCTCTTGGGTAAAGTTTAAATCATCCAACTTCTCACACAGATAGGGTACCTGCAAAGTGTTTATGGTAGAAGAATCCTTCTCCTTGTAAAACATATTAGCTTCATCAAAAGATATATGTATAGATTCTTCTATTTTTAATGTTGATTTATTAAATACCCTATATGCTTTGTTGATTTGGGAATATCCAAGGAAAATTCCCTCTGTAGCCTTGGCTTCATATTTTCTTAGGTGTTTCTTTTTATTATTGGGAATATAACACTTGCAGCCAAAAACTTTAAAGTAATCTACTTTAGATTGCATTCCTTTAACTAATTCATAGGGAGTCTTACCCTTTAGTTTATGAATTAAACTTCTGTTAAGAACATAATTTGCTATGCTTACATCCTCTGCCCAAAAGGATAGGGGAAAATAAGCATCTGCAAGTAATTTCCCAGCAGATTAAATAAGGGTTCTATTTTTCCTTTCTGCTACACCATTTTTTTGAGGAGTTGTAGGAGCAGAAAAATAATGTCTGATACCTTCCTTCTCGCAGAATTCTTGCATGAGAAGAGATTCAAACTTGGTGTCATGATCACTTCTGATCAATGCAACCTTAGTAGAGTACTCAATCTGTATGTTCTTAAGAAAATCTATAAGAACTTTAAAGTTATCTGACTTGTTTCTTTGAAAGAACACCCAATTGAATCTAGAGAAGTCATCAATAATAACTAGAGTGTATGACTTTCCTCCAAAACTTTGTACAACAATAGGGCCAAATAGGTCCATATGTAGCAGGTACAAAATTCCGGGTTAATCACTTTTATTTATAGATTTGAAACTTTTTTGGTTTGCTTGCTTAATTGATAAGCCCTGCAGAGTCCTTCCTTCTTGTAAGAACTAGAAGGTAGTCCACTAACAAGGTTGTCCCTAGATAGTTTAGCAATATTCCTAAAGTTTACATGGCCTAGTATCCTATGCCATAAATCATTAGTTGAACTAATTTGATTAAATAGACAAATTTCTGTATTAATAGATTTAAAGTTTACTACATATATATTTCCTTGTCTAATTCCAGTTAAAACATTTTTGTTTTTATCAGAAGTAATAATACAAAATGACTGATTGAATGATACCTGATAACCTTCATCACATAACTGGTTTATGGATATTAGGTTATTCTTGATACCACTTACATATGCTACCTTCTTGAAGGTAACATCTCCAACTTTGACATTTCCATATTCTTCTATCTGTCCACAGTTGGAGTCTCCAAATATCACCTTTGCTCCAAGCTTGGCTTTGGAATCAGTCAGGTTATCCTTACTTCCTGTCATATATTTTGAACAACCACTATCCAGATACCACTGTTGCTCTGTGATAGGATAGTTCTTTACTTGTACAAAACAAGATTAGTTATTCTTGACACTAGTAACCTTGGGTCCTTGATTTCTTTCAAATTTAAAATTAGAAATGTACGAATATTCAGGTTGGTCCTTGTACCCAAGTGTATGAAATCTCCTACGAGGAATAATCCACTGAGTAAAAGGATTGATAAATGTTTTAGTTTTAAAATTATAAAAATAATTCAAGTTTCTATTATAAGAAACTGGGTTCGGCGAATTATAGTAGGTTCGTCGATCTGCATTTGACGAATAGGGATGAGTTCGTCAAACTCCACTTGTAGAATGAAAGTGTTCATTCTCTGAGCCCCTCGTTTGTCGATCGCAGTTCGACAAATCATATTGAGTTCGTCGAGCGTAATTAGACGAATAATTATACCTAAAATCTGCGTTCATAGTTCGTCGATCTGAGTTCGGCAAACCATATTCATTTCGTCGAGCTTGGTTCGACGAAATATGTTGACCATATTTTTTGTTAAAAATTTTCTTTTTCTTGTGTTGAGTCTTAGAAAAAATTTATGTTTCTTTATTATTAACTTCTACCTTTTTTGCCTTTTTCAGAAACAAATTTTATGGGGGTAAATAATATATTTTTTCGATAAAAGAGATGGAGGCTGATTAGATCAAGTTCCCAAGCCCAGCTTGCCACTAAACCCGACATTCACCATGCTTGTGATGTCCATCAATTTGATGCTTCTCCTATTAAGAGATTCTTCAAATTGCTTAGGCTCTTTTAATTTATTTCTAAAGAAAGTATTTGTTCATTAGCAGTTTTTAATTCTTCTTTAAGTTTTAAGTTTTCAGAAGAAACATTTTCAAATTCTTTTAATTTCTCTCTGAGAAGTTTGATTTCCTTCTTTGAATTAAATAAATCTATAATAATTTGAAATCAATTTTAAATTACTCAGAAGAAAAATCAAAAGAAGAGATTACCTGATCTTCTTTTGATATGAATTCATCTTCTGAATTTTCTGTTTCTGAATCAGCAGCATCACAGTTGCCGCAAGATGCATTGATTGCCATCAAGCATACCTCTCTGGCTTTTGCTTCTTCTTCATCCTCACTAGAGCTAGATGAAGATTCTGACTCAGAATCACTCCAAGTCTCTGCAACAAATCCTCTTTCCTTCTTTTTGTATTTGCTGTAGGATGGCTTGTTGGAATGCTTTCTGGAGTTTTTCTCCTTTCTCTTATCTTTCTTTTGTGTTATTGGACATTTTGGTAGTATGTGTCCAGGTTTCCTGCACCCATAACAAACTATTTCTTTAGTGAGGGTTTTATCATACCTTGACTTGTCATCTTTTCTGGAAGTCCTTCTTCTGAAATCCTTCATTGCCATCTTATGGAATCTCTTAGCCAAGAGACTCAGCAGATCCTCATTATCAGGAGTGGATTCAGTTTCTTCACATACTTTGAAAGCAATACTTTGATATTTCCTTGCTGAAGATGAAGTGGTCCTTTGCTCAACTTCTCTGGTCTTGATGAGCTGCTCATAAGACTTGAGCTTGACCAACAAGGTTTCAGTAGATATCTCAATCAGGCTTCTAGCTTCCTTGATTGGCCAGATCTTAGAGTCTCATGTGTTAGGGAAGCACATAAGAATCTTATCATTTATCTCTGTTAAAGAGATGTTCTTGTCCAGAGTTTTCAACTCATTGATTATGAGGCTGAGTCTATTGTACATATCTGCAATTGACTCTGGCTCTTACTTCTTGAAGTTCTCATATTGAGAGATCAAGTGTGATCTCCTATCCTTCCTTTCATCAGCAGATCCTGCCACCATAGCATTCAGTGAGTCCCAAATGGCTTTTGCTGAAGTGCATTCTGCAACCTTCTGGAATATGTCATCAAGCATAGTTTGGGCCAGTATATTCATTGCCTTCGCATCTGCAATCTTTGCCTTCTTTTGTGCTTCAGTCCACTCAGGTGGTGGAATAATACTTATGCTTGTAGTTGCTACTGGAAGTGGGGGACCTGTCAAAATAGAATTATATATGTCTTCATCAATAGAATTCATATATAGCCTAATCCTTGCCTTCCAAAGTGTAAATTTATTAAGATTGCACACTTGAGGTCTGGTGCTTGAATACTCCTTATTTTGTGCCCTGATATAAAAGACAACTAGAGTATATAAGATCAAACAAAGATCTTTTGGTTCGGGTGTTATCCTGTATAACTAAGTAACCTATCCCTCTGATACTAATTGAAAGTGATACCGCAGATACTAATGGAAAGTGAGAGATTGATCTAACTAACTCTAGAGGTGGGGTGAATATAACATTTTAAAAACTTTAAGTTGTTTTTACAGCGGATTAAAATAGGTGATACTTATAAATATAAGAAAAAAAATATCACAGCACATCAAATAAAAATTACAGCACAACTAGATGACACATGGAAATTTATAGTGGTTCCCCAATAAGCCTGGGTACATCCACTCTTCAACCACCCTGGTAAGAATCCATTATAGCTTTTTGAACAGGTGCCCTGCTACCACAGGTTTTTGTTCAGGTGCCCTATCACCACAGGTTTTGGTTCAGGTGCCCTATCACCACAAGATCTATTTTTAAGGGAGATGTAGCAACCCTTTAAGCTTTTGATTAAGTGCCCAAAAACCAAACCAAGTCTTTTGATCAAGAGACTTGAGAACCAAAGGATCTAACTTTTGAAGGGATTTATAACTCGGTACACAGTGAAAGAAAATAAAATATGTTATCTTCTCTATCTCAATCTTTTGAGAAGACTAGTGGATTAGTTGATGTTGTCAAAGCTCCCCCTGAGTTAAAGAAATCTGGTTAGGAGAGGAAACTTTGACTCAGGGTGCAGGCCTTCAAAGATGAACACTTCTTCTTCCAGTAAATGATTCTGAGAGAATGAGCTTTTTGGTCTCAGATTGAATATTGTGTCGTTAGAAGAAAAGCTTGAAGAGAAGAATGATGAACAAGAAGTTTCTGTCTATGTTTCTTATTCTTTGGTTGCAGATATTCTCTTACTTCTTCTTATAATTGATAATTATCCCTACAATCTTCTGAAAAATTCTTTATATATTGATTGCTGATTTGAATTTCAAATTCCTTTAAATCCTTTGTATATTTTTTGAGAATTGGAACGGCTGTTTTTTTTTCTTCAATGTATTTCTCCAACTGTCCCAGTAAATATGGTAGACTAAAAACTCTGTGAAATCCCTAATTAATGCTGCCAGAAAGGCTATATTCATAAGAATATTGAACACTAATTAACATAGTATTACTGTCTTAATATCTGAAATTATACTGCTTTTGTCGATCTGACAAACTGAGGAATTTAGTCAAACAGAACCTGGAAGGAGTTAGTCGAACTCAATAAAGTTTTCGTCGACCTGAGCTCTAAGATCGTCGAACTGATAATTCTCCTTCGTCGAGCTGAGCTCCAAGAACATCAAACAAAAAATATACTTACCAATCTGAGCTCCAAGTTAGTCGAGCTGAGAAGGAACTTCGTCGAGCTGAGATTCTGATATAAGCTCACAGTTCGTCGATCTCAGCTAGACTTTCGTCGAGCTCAACTAAAAGAGGGAACTATGAGTTCGTCGAACTGAGATCGACGATCGTCGAGCTGAGTTCGGCTATCGTCGAACGACTTTTCTACAATCTTCAAAACTGTCTTGTCTCTTAAATCTTGAGTCTCAGAAGTCTTCTGAAGCTAGGTTTCAGTGATCTAACCTTATGTGATTGACCTTAACCCTGGAACTAACTTTTGAGCCTTGACTATACATGGTGGGTCATCAATCCTAATAGTGAACCTAGCCTAAATCACAAGTAGGGTTCCAACAGCAGCCTTAAAGGTCCTCACATGGCTGTATCTTACACCTTTGCTAGGGCCATATTGGTCCATACCTGTGGATCTGCCATTTCCCTAGTGACCTTAACAACTTTCATGGTCATACATGTTTGAAGGCAACAAGACTCTCTGAAAAGGAATTTGAGGCAATGAGGCTAGGGCACTAATGGTGCCTTCCCCTTTCCTTTTGGATTGGGAGTTCTAACATGTCCCTTGAATCCTAACCCTTTCTTACCCACTTGGGTAAGGTGGGTGTCAATTAAGGGAAGCACAGTGTTTGGCTTAGAAAATTTGGTCAATAGCAATTTCTCAATTAGGAGATCATTTTCAAGTTTTTGGATAAGTTTCTCATTTGAGACTCTTACCGCAGACTGCTTGTCAATTGGTATCCTTGAGCTGGGTTGATTGTGCAGCCATGTCAGTGAGAGCTTTTTCTTGGCTTTCACACTTGCTCTTTAAATTGAGAAGCTCTTTTGCTTGTCTCTTGGAAAGGAGCTTGCACCTCTTGAATGCTTCAAGAAGTTCTCCACACTTGTCAATTAAAGAATTGACATCATCCTCATAGTCTGAATCCCCTTCATCTCTTGATGATTAAGCTTCAGAATTTGAGCTAGCCTCATGACTTGATATAGTATGCAGAAATTTTGAATTTACCTAAGCTTGTTCAGGCTGATCCTGGTTGCTCTCATCATCAGTAATTGCCATCAGTCCATGGAATTGACCATCTTATTCTTCATCTTCATCCACCTCTGAGTCACTATCTGAATGTGACAGAGGAGACCTGATCCCTATCCTGGCAGCAGGATATTCCTCAGGTTCTCCTTCAGCAACAGCCATCAGCCCAATGTAGGCTTCCTCTTCTTCACTGTCTAACCCAGAGGATGAGTCAGACTAGGTCTTTTCCTTTTTGGCCACAACGGACTTCTCTTTCTTCATTCCCTTGTGGTGCTTCTTCACTCCTTCTTCTTTACTCTTCACTGGGCAATCAATAACCACATGCCCAGGTTTGCTGCAACAAAACAAATAATATTAAAAGAAGTTTGTTTGCTAGAGGTAGGAGCATACATGTCCTCCTCATAGGATTTTCTTCTATGCTGTGAGGAAGTGGATGACCTTCTTTTCTTCTAGTGCCCCTTCTTCAGGAACTTCTGAAATTTCCTGGAGAAGGCAGCAAGTTCCTCATCAGATGTATGGCTGTTTGAAGTGCTGGTCCTTAAGCTCTCAGAATCTGACTCAGGAGTTTTCCTGAGTGGAGAGTTCTTCCTTTTGTTCTTGGATGAGGTTTCAGCTTTGAATGCCACAAACGTCTCCTTGGCCTGTGACTTACTGCTCTTTTCTTCTTCTTTTCTTGTTGCAAGCTGCATCTTATATGACAGTAGCTTTCCAAACAGAGTTGGAGGAGGAGTGTCGGCGAACTTGCCCATTTCCCTAATGTCACAAATCTTTGTGTCCCACTCCTTTGAGAGGGACATAAAAAATTTATCATTCTGCTCATAGGTTCTGAAGAACCTTCCATATGTTCTCAGTTCATTCACAATTCTGAAAAATCTCTCAAAGCTCTAAGAAATGCCCTCAGACTTTCCTTATCTGAAGGCCTCGTACTCATGGTTGAGCATGGATTTTTTGTCATCCCTCACCTCCTCTGAGCCCTCCATGAACACAACTAGGGTGTCCCACATATCCTTAGAGGTCTTGCAGTGCACTAGATTCTGGATGGTTGAATCATCTATTGTACTGGCAATGATGTTTTGAGCTCTCTTATCTATGGAGTAAAGTAGGAGCTCGTCTTTGTTCATTTTCTCATAGGATTTAGGTGTCTGGATATTGGCATCTAGAACCGAGGTCTTTTTAGGGATGAAGGGTATTTCTTTAACCGTGATGTAAATGCTAGGATCAGCAGCTTCCATGAATAGTCTGACCCTTTCCATCCAAAGGCCAAAGCCTTCATTTCTATAAATAGGTAGTTTCAAGGCTCTAAGTTCCATGTAGTTTACCCCAGACCCCATTCTTATGTCTTATAGCTAACTTTGGAGGTATACTCAGATTGTTAGATCATTTTTGAGCAACCTCCCTCTAATACCGCTTGAAAGTTATTTACTCACGGTTAGCTAGTCACCTAGAGGGGGGGTGAATTGGTCTTTGAAATTTATTAGTCTTTATGTTGTTTTCCTTCTTGTGTGAACTAGAGCTTGTACTTAGGTCCTGTAATATGAAAGAAAACAAACAACACAGCCAAGAACATAAGTGTTTATAGTGATTCACCAATTGGATACATCCACTTTCCCTCCCACATATCCAACTATTTTGTTGGACTAGACACAAACTCCACCAATATGCTCCTCAGAGATTATACCTCAGGACCTCAGCCTTACACTCAGGTTCTCTTCAGAACCCTACCTCAGAACTAGATAGGTTCCAACCTCAGAGCCCAGCAGTGCTCCTACAGCTTAGTGATCCACTGACCACCTCCTCAGCCTTATTTCTAAGGCCTACAACTCAGGCTTCTCAACCCTTCAACTTCACGAACAAAGCCCTACTCTCAAAGTGTTGCAATACTCCTACAACTCAATACTCTTCCAGGTACCTACCTTAGTGTACTTCCAGGCACCTACAGCTCAGCCTCCTCCAAGGCCTACAACTCAGTGACACACTTGTCAACTACAGCTAAGTGACTCAACAGTCAACTCCCTCAGTCTTATTTCTACGGACTACTACTCAGGATGGGAGGATAGCCCTACTCTCAAATCCACACTTGGATCCTACCTCAGTACCCCAGCAGGGCACCTACCTCAGTGACTAGTTAGTCACCTACAGCTCAAGCCAAAAGGCCCAACAACTCAGATTCAGGTAAACTGAATCCTACAGTAGTTTATACAAGATGAAATAAATTTAAAACAACTGACTCGGAGATAAATCTCTGAGTATACCTTACTGGACTGAGCAGATATCAGTCCAGCCCACTTGCTGTAGAAGGAATGAGTCTTCTTCTACAGATAACTCCATTGTTGTACTGGTGAATAGTTATCTGCTACTAAAGGCTAACAGCTCTTCACACAGCTAACTTCTTGCTGAGTAGATGAATCAGCTGCCTTGTTTTGGAGAGAACAATCCTGCTAAACCTAAGAGAGTTTCAGCTTTCTTTTTATGCCTTTTGGCTACTCTGCTGGACTTTTCGCTTTCAAGCTTATCAGAGAAGATGAAGTCCAGCCGCCTCTATTTCCTGTGTTCTGCGTTTTTCATTTGTTTTTAACCCTAATACTTTTCTTTTTCCTTTTTATATTTGTTGATTTGAATCAACGACATAATTGAGGAGTGATCCCAGCCAAGGATTGGCGAGCGCCACCTCACTTAGAAAAGGACAAAGAAGCTTTCAGCACTACCGCAGCTTTCCCGCAACAGCTTCATGTAATTTGACTTTGTTGACTTCTTGTTGACATCAGCAGTGGTCATCCTGGTGTTGTTGTGGATTTCCCGCAATGACTTGGACCACTTTGAGTTATTGACTTTTGATGACATCAGCAGCGGTCATCACATTCTAGACTTAGAAAAAATTCCTGATCTTCAATAAGCGTTGAGTGATGTTAAGTCACTCAACGTCATCTGTCTTGGTTCTCAGCGCTTCTGGACTTGTGAAGTTTTACGGACTTCGCCTCAGTGGTTCTTTCTTAACAGCTGAGATAAGCATCTGTCTCTGTGCTTTCTTCTCAGCAGTCTCAACGCTTTCTTTTTCTCAGCTGAGAATGGCTCCTATCTCAGCAGTTTTCTTCTCAGCGGTCTCAGCTATCTCAGTGCTTTTGCCTTAGTCAATTCTTCTTGCTTTAGTTTGACGAATGTTGAACAGCATTTTATGATCTATGGGCTTAGCTCGATGAATTCTGTATCCCAAGCTTCTGGATTTAACTCAACGAATGTTGAGCTCAGCTCGACGAATGTTGAACTGCATTCGACGATCAGTGGGCTGAGCTCGACAAGTTCTGAAACCCATGCTTCTGAATTTAGCAAGACGAACAGTGAGATCAGCTCGACAAAAGGCGTGCTGAGCTCGACGATTTCTAAATCCCTAGTTCTGAACTCCGTTCGACTAATGGTGAGCTCAGCTCGACGAAAGCTCAGCAGAGCTCGATGAAATGTGAGCTGAGCTCGATGATTTCTAAGTCTTCTAGCATACTCTTTAATTTCACCTGTCCAATCATGGACATCCTGAATGTATAAACTCAAGCACACGTCAAACACATTATGTGTGTATGTCATTGACCAGTTTGACTTCTTACAAATCTAGGACATTGGGATCAATAAACCTAACAAAGAGCTACTCTAATGGTGATTTGGTGAGGAAGATCTTGCGATCCTTACCTCCTTGCTTTAACCCAAAGGTGACTGCGATTGTTGAATCACATGATATCAACACCCTGGAGATAGAGAGCCTCATTGGAAACATGAAGTCACATGAACTTGAATTGAAGATCCAAGCTGAGGAGTATCCCAGGGAGACAAAGAAGAAGGGGCTGGTACTGAAGGCCGAAGGGAGAGAAAGGCTCTAGAAGAATCTAAGTAAGAAGTTGAGGAAAGCCTCTATGTCCGAGAATTCAAGAAGTTCATGTAGAATCCCAAGAGGCAGGGAAAATACAAAAATTCTCGAAGAGAGGAGCTGAAGAATCCAGGAGGTGGAATAAGCCGTCAAAGGAGATAGAGAGCGATGATGAGAAGTCCCAGCCTGAATGCTATCACTGTCATAAGCCTGGGCACATAAAGAGGGAATGTCCGAGACTTCAAAAGGAGTAAAAGTAGAAACAAAGCCGACACAAAGGGAAGAAGAAGGTGCTAAAGGAGCTAACTTGGGATGACGATGGATCTGATGAGTTAAGCACCTCTGACTCGAGCAGTGAGGACGAGTCAATTCTGTGACTCATGGGGAGAAATCAAGAAGAATCTGACATACCACCGTACTAACTTGGGATGATGTTGTGGTTGTTAGATTGTGCTGTTCTGAAAAGTACATAGATCTCTAAAGAAGAATCTGCCCAGGAAAATGAGTCCAGAGACATACCACCGCGTGCTAGCTACCAATCGCCCCACAGTAGCTTCATGTATTAGTTCTCTGGGTTGGAAATACTTCAAATTTTAATAAACATCGTTAGAAACTTATTCACCCCATCTAAGGTTGGCCACTAGATCCAACAAGTGGTATCAAAGTGAGGTTACTTCAAAAGGGCTTACCAACTAGAAGTATGATGGCCAATACGGTTCACACATTTCCTGAGGGATAGGGTGTGAGTAGACACCAACTATTTATGGGGAGTGACTACAGTCACTGGAGAACACAAATGAAAATATTTTTGATGACCCAATGCATGGACATGTGAGCCATGATCGAGACGAAATACACTGCACCCACCACCACTGTAGGTGATACCGTCTTGGTCAAACCACATGATAAATGGGGTGATGCTAACAAGCTTAGTTGTACGAACAATGCCAAAGTAATGAACTCTTTATTTCGTACATTGGATAAAATTGAATTTAATAGAATATGTAACTATGAAACTGCTTATGCTATATGCCGTCTACTTGAGCTTACTCATGAAGGTACCTGGCAGATGAAGGATTCGAAGCTGTTCCGACTCGAATCTGAATATGAACAATTCTAGATGGTGATCGATGATGAAGTGGACAACATATATACACGGTTCACCAAGATTGTCAATGCCTCAAGATCTCTTGGAAAAAGCTACTCTAATGGTGATCCGGTGATGAAGATCCTACAATCTTTGCATCCTTGCTTCAATTCAAAGGTGACTGTGATTGCTGAATCACATGATATCAACACCCTGGAGATAGAGAACTACTTTAGAAAATTGACGACACATGAACTTTAATTGAATATCCAAGCTGAGGAGTATCGCAGGGAGATATAGAAAAACATTGAAGGCTGCAAAGGAGAGAAAGGCTACTGAAGAATCTGAGGAAGAAGACGAGGAAAGCCTCTATGTCCAGGAATTCAAGAGGTTCATGAAGAATCCCAAGAGGCAGGGAAAATTGAAGAAATTCCTGAAGAGAGGAGCTGAAGAAGCAAGGAGGTGGAACAATCCGTCAAAGGAGGTGGAGAGCGATGATGAGAAGTCTTAGCCTGAATGCTGTCATTGTCATAAGCTTGGGAACATAAAGAAGGAATGTTTGAGAATTCAAAAGGAGGAAAAGAGAAGCAAAGCCAACACAAAGTGAAGAAGAAGGTGCTAACTTGGGATGAGGATGGATCTGATGAGTCAAGCACCTCTAACTCGAGAAGTGAGGACGAGGCAATTCTCTGACTCATTAGGAGAAATCAAGAAGAATCTAACGCTTAGTCCAGTGTCCAAAGCGACACTGAGGTAACCCCACCCTCTTATAATGAACTTCTTGAGATTTATGAACATCTATGTGAGAAGCTAGATAGCGTTATACTTGAAAAGAAGTCCATTTAAAATGAAAACAAGAGAATTAAAAGGTCTTCACAAATAAAAAAATGAATTAATAAAATTTGGCAAAGAGAAGATTGAGTGCCAAAGTGTCCTCAGTTGATGGCAACGATTGAAGAGCAAAAAGTAAGTATCTCCAAGACATTGTTGAAGACCAACAATCTCATCAATGAAAAGAATGTCTTGGATAAAAGACTTCAAACATCTCTTGCCAAAATAGAGGAAGGCAAGCAACAGTTCTCCAATCAGTGTGTTATGCTAGTTACTCAGAACATCGCCCTAAAGGCGAGGATCCATGATCTCAACTGTGCTATCCAGAAATTTGGAATGGGGCAAAAATCACTAAACATGTTGTTGGGTGCACAGTGTCATGTATCTGAAAAATTTGGACTAGGATATATAAGTCTTACACTGCCACCGAGCAAAACTCATATTCAATCTAAGGCTAAAAAGAATCATAAGAAATTATACAATAAGATCAACTATTCTGAAGGGTTATCCCCATCCTCAAGCACAAGCTCTAAGAACACGATAAAGGCAGCATCTACTGCCTATGCTTTGTGTGCAAACTATCAGAGCTTTGGTCACACATCCGGGTCATGTCTGAGGAAAGGTAACAAGAAAGATATGCAAGTCTTGCTACCAAAGTCTTCTACCTATCGTATGGGTGGAATAACTTGGGTAACCAGATATTTACCCTCATCTTCTTTTTAGGTGTGTTGGCAGGCTAAGGACAAGAATAACATGTGGAACTTGGACTTCGGGTATTCCAAGCACATGATAGGAGATAAAAACAAGTTCCTTAGCCTGGAGAAGAAGGGAGGCATGGTGAAATTTGGGGACAATAAAAAAGGACACATACTTGGAATCGGCACCATAGGTAACAACGCATTTTCAATTTCTAATGTATTGTTTGTAGATGGACTTAAGCATAATCTAATTTCTATTAGCCAACTTTGTGATAACGGTCTAAATGTTATATTTGAATCCATTACAAACACATTCAAAATTATAGATGCTAAAACAAATAGTATTTTACTTGTTGCTCATAGAACCCATAATGTTTATACTGTTGGCTTTGAGGATATATCTGCTTCTGATTTGAAATGCTTAGTTACCAAGAACAAGGAATTAGATCTTTGGCATAGGAGACTAAGACACTTAGGAAGTAAACTTATCGTCAAACTACTGAAAAATAAACTTGTCTGTGGACTACCAAGGCTAAGCGGTAGTTTAAACTCGTTATGTGCTCCTTGTCAAAAAAGGGAAATTCATTAAAACCTCATTCAAAAGTACAAAATGATATTTCCACCTCAGTCTAAACTCCAATGAGTGCCTCTCTAAAATTAGGAAAGGATGGAAGTGACATTTTGGTGGATCAAACTGTATTTAGAGGAATGATCAGATCACTACTCTACTTAAGTGTGTTTAGGCCCAATATTACATTTGTGGTACGTATATGTGCTAGATATCAAGCCGATCCTAAAAAATCTCACATGAAAATAGTTAAACATATCTTTAGGTATCTTATAGGCACCAAAAATCTTGGTCTTTGGTACCCACACACCACTGATTTCACACTCCACGGGTACTCCGACTCCGATTATTCTGGATGTTCACTCGATCGCAAGAGCACGAGTGGTACCTGTCACTTTCTTGGTCTGACACTAGTCTCATGGTCAAGTAGAAAACAAAACTCGGTTGCTCTCTACTACTGAAGTCGAGTATATTGCCTTAGGGAGTTGTTGCGCACAAGTATTGTGGATCTCTCAATCATTAGAAGACTTTAGCATAATTTGTAGGAACGTTAATCTTAGGTGCAACAACATGGGTGCCATAGACTTGACAAATAATCCAGTGCATCACTCACAGTCAAAACATATTGACGTTCATCATCATTTCATTCGAGATCACATTAAAAAAGAGAACGTGAGAGTAAGCATCTGTAACGCCCCGAAACTCAAAGGAGAAAAAGGGGAATAATTTGGGCCAGTTTGAGTTCTGGCTGCAGGCACACGGCCTGGGACACGGGCGTGTCCCAGGGCGTGTCAAGCCTGTGTCGACACTAAGGCGTGAAGTCGACACTTTGGTCTCGACATTGTGTCGAGACTGGGCACACGGCCTGCGACACGGGCGTGTCGCAGGGCGTGTCGACCCGTGTCGACACTTAGCCGTGAAGTCGACACAGTGCTTTGAAGTTGTGTCGAGACACGGCACACGGCCTGCGACACGGGCGTGTCGCAGGGCGTGTCAACCCGTGTCGACACTCGTCCCGCGAAGTCGACACTTTGGTGTCGACAGTGTGTCGAGACATGGCACACGGCCTGCGACACGGGCGTGTCGCAGGGCGTGTCGACCCGTGTCGACACTTAGCCGTGAAGTGCCGAGACCTTGTACACGGCCTGGAGCCCAGGCGTGTCAAGGTGACACGGGCAAGGACACGGGCGTGTCCGAACCCGTGTCAGCTCTCGGGTTGGAAACGGGAGAAATTGATGGGGTACACGGCCAGATACACGGCCGTGTCAGGTGGAACACGGGCGTGTCAGCTCGAACACGGGCGTGTTCGAGACCCGTGTGAGGTTCCAGGTGATTCGATTTTGACGGCGAATGAGGCACACGGCCCTGGACACGGGCGTGTGCCAGGCCGTGTTCGGCCCAGATTGGGCATTTCAGTCCCGAATCGAAGCCGTTCATTTCTTTGACTGAGGATCCAATGGCTGGGGGTTGTTCCTGAAGGGATATACCCGGGTTTTGACTTAGAAAACCCTCACTTTTTCCACTTGATCTCTCTCCAAACCCTTGGAGAAAGAAAAGCTAAGGCAAGAAGAAGAGGAACTAGATCCGCCATTGGAGGAGCTTCGGAGCTCCGAATCGCAAGCCGACTCCGGATCCACGGAGGCAACGCTAGTGCGGTCAATTCCATCCGATTACTTTTCGATGGCGCCGAAGAGGACCGCAAGGGTAACGATCCTCATCTTGAGCATGAGTCGCTCTTTTCTTTGCATAGGAAGCCCGCTCTCGCGAGTTGGCGAAGAGTTGGAGGCGTTCCTTCGGGTAGATATGTAAAGTCCCCGTTGTTTAGCGTCCGTATGCGAGAACGGACATAGGCATTTTGGTTGAAGCCTACCCGGACATGTAGTTCGGATCGGTGATGTTGCATTGCATAAGGCCGGAGAAGACTCCGTGCTATTTGGTGTTTTTCGGGTTTTCTACGCGGTAGATTGCAGCAGGGAGCCTTGGGGACTAACCCAAAGGTGCACCCGGAAAACTGGGCGGACACGAGGTCTTGCCAACTTGGTGGCTTGGAAGCCAACTTGAACATAACGAGGTTATGTGACTTGCGGTAGAATGGGACTCGGTGAAAGTTTGACCCGCGCATATGGCTTAAATTGTCGTTGCGATGTGAGCACGGGTTAGATGGAGCCGTACCCGCTTTGTGTCGTCCGGTTAGAGCGACCTAAGGTTACATGGGACTCGCCGTTGGCATAAATGGGGGTCTTCGGTGGTCCATGGCTTAATTTGACGTGACCAATACCATGAAGACAAATTGCTCATAGGAATGGCCGTCCAAGAGGCGGTGGTGAGTCCGGAATGTTCATGGCTTTATTTGACGTAACATCGACCGGTTCACCGAGAATGTGCCCTGAGTGCACGGGACGTGTGGCCGTACGAGCCAACGTCTGTGGTGAAATGGCTATGTTTATATGGTTATATTGCTCGCTTAATGAAATGCAGGGAAAGAGCATCGCCGCCCCGAGTTGGGGGCGGGATCGTTATAATTTGGTCAGCATTGCTGACCGTTGCTTTGTTTGCCACCGTGCGGTGGTTTGTTTGTTTGTTTGCAGGTGCAGCTGGACCAAGCGGTCAATAGCGGGCTAAAGCCCTTTTTGCGAAGCTGGCCCTCGAAGGCCCGAATGGAAATGTTTTATGTTTTGTTCATGTATGGCCGGCCTGCGTGCCGAGGTTTGGAAATCATGTAAAAGACAAGTGAAACATTTTGTAAGGCCTTAAGGCCGACTTTTGAGTATTTTGTAATAACATTCCTGTCATCTTGTTAGTGGACATTCATGCTTATTGCTGGGTTCTTGTTTTGCAACTTTAATAAATTGCTTCCGCTAGAATGCTCTGTGTAGGACGTTGAGATTGGTTGGATGGTTTCCATAAGTAACCACCCGGTCTGTCTGTGGTATATGGCGTCGGGCCCCGGCCGGACCTACTGCTATATGCTATGTGACGGATAGGGGGTGTTACAATTTGGTATCAGAGCTACTGGTTTTGGTCGGGCTTAAAGTGAATTCGTGGGCGAATTCTTTTTAAGGGGTGGTGAGCACATTGTGTGCGTCATCGTTATAACAGTAAAAAGAACCCATGAATGTCCACTTAGGAATGAAAATACTCGTGTTTGAGGAACCTGCGTGTTCCTATAATTGCTGTTTGCAATGTTATTTGGTCGCTTAACGGTGTTTTGTACCACTATAGGTGACCCGAAGTGGTGTTGGGCCGTCAGAACGCCGAGGTTCTGAGGCTAGTAGTGCACCAGAAGTTGCTCCAGCAACACCTTTGTCGGCGGAAAATATAAGATTGGTTGCTGAAGCGGTGTTGGCCGTGATCAATGCGCAGCCTGGGAGGCAAGCGCAGCAGCCCGCTCCTGTGTTGGAGCAAGTACCTCTTCAAGAGGCTGAGCCGAGAAGGATGGAGCAAGTGGTTGTAGAACCAATAGTGCCAAGGAGGGCGACTGAGAGGCAGTTGAAGCATGTAATGAGCTTTAACCCTCCGTTATTCTCGGGGTTGGGAACCCCATCTCAGGCTGAAGACTGGCTCTCTAGAGTGAAGAGAGTCATGACAGCGACGGAGACGGAGGAGTGGCAGATGACCACCATCGCTACGTTCCTGCTGGACGGGGAAGCGAGGATGTGGTGGGAAGGTTTGGAGCTGCATCATTTGAGAGGTAGACAACTGATAGACGTTCCGATGGAAGAGTTCTCGGAATTGTTCTTAGCAAGATACCTCCCTTCTACTCAGAGGATTTCAATGGAGAATGAGTTCCTGAAGTTGGTGCAGGGTGAGAGGAATGTGGATGAATATCTCCACGAGTTTACGCGGTTGAGTCGTTATGCTAGCTCCACCATCATGGATGAGGAGCGCAAGACTAATCGTTTTTATGAAGGCTTAAGGGATGAGCTGAGATTGTTACTGTCGGGGCCAATGACGCAGGGTTTCTTAACCTTGGTCAATACGGCCCGGTCCTTGGAAAAGGACATGAAGAATGTACAAGCGAAGAAAGGCTTGGGTGAAAAGAAATCTGAGTTCAGAGTGCCGACTAATTCAAAGTCCGGCTATCGAAGGGCTTTCAAGAAGCATAGGACTTCGGGTCCAGCTCCTTCTGGCGCTTCTGGGGCGACTACGGGTCGGACCCCGGGTGCGTGCTTTACTTGTGGCAAGACGGGGCATTTCGCCCGTGATTGTTGGAGCGGACGTCCTAAGTCCGAGAGGAGGCCGGGAGCCACTTATGAAGAGAAGGGAAAGGCGGTGGAGTCGACCGCATCCCACTATGCTCCGGCCCAACCAAGGGTCTATAATCTTGGCCAACAGGAGGCCATTAAACAAGCTGACGTGGTGACAGGTACGGTTTAATTTATAGCAAGTCAATTCCTTTATATGCTTGTTATGTATATGTTACCTTACCACTGCTTGTTAGGATTTGTGTTGATTTGTGAAAACCCGGCACGAGCACTCTTTGATACGGGAGCTTCACACTCCTTCTTGTCCGAAGGATTTATATCACGCATTGGAGTCCCTTCTTCGATGGCGAAGGACAAGTTGGATGTGTTGTTGCCCAATGGGTGTTCGATGCGAGCGGTTAGGATCTGCAAAGTTAAAGTTCGTATTGGGGAGCAAGAGTTCGACCTGCAGGCGTCCTTACTTCCGTTGGTGGAGTTCGACGTCATATTTGGCATGGACTGGCTCTCGGAGCAGCAGGCCCATATAGATTGCGGTAGCAAGGAAGTAAAGCTGGGAGCAAGTCGTGAGACGACGTTTACGGGCTTAAAGGGGTCGAGCAAGACGTTGATGTCTGCTCTTCAGGTGGTGAAGGCGGTTCGTGCTGGAGCAGAACTGTTCTTTACACTAGTGGAGGTTGCAAAGCCGAAGCCCGCGATGGATTGTATTTCAGTGGTATCGGAATACCCTGATGTGTTCCCCGCAGATCTTCCTGGAGCCCCGCCTCAACGGGAGATAGATTTTACGATCGAGCTAGTGCCAGGTGCAAAGCCTGTGTCACGATCTCCGTATCGGCTAGCGCCTAAGGAAATGGCGGAGCTGAAAGTACAATTGCAAGAGTTGTTGGAGCAAGGGTATGTGCGCCCGAGTTCTTCGCCTTGGAGCGCACCGGTCCTCTTTGTTAAGAAGAAGGACGGAAGCTTGAGGTTGTGTATTGATTATCGGGAGCTAAACAAGCTGACTGAGAAGAACAAGTACCCGATCCCCCGTATTGATGATCTCTTTGATCAGTTAGTCGGGTCGACGGTGTACTCGAAGTTAGATCTCAAGTCTGGGTACTATCAGCTGCGGATAAGGGAGAGTGATATCCCAAAGACAGCGTTTAGTACGAGATACGGGCATTATGAGTTTACGGTCATGCCGTTTGGGCTGACTAATGCGCCGTCAGTATTTATGGATTTGATGAACAGGACGTTCAGGGAGTACTTGGACCATTTTGTGATCGTCTTCATCGACGATATTTTGGTGTACTCGCAAAGTGAGGAGGATCACTTCAAGCATCTCCATTTGGTGTTGGAGACACTCAGGAGAAATCAGTTGTATGCCAAGTTCTCGAAGTGCGAGTTTTGGCTATCCTCAGTGGCGTTCCTTGGGCATATAGTGAGTGGAGAGGGTATTGCGGTGGATCCGGCGAAGATTGTTGCGATACGGGAGTGGCCTGAGCTAGCTACGGTAGCAGAAGTCCGGAGCTTTTTGGGGCTTGCCGGTTATTATAGGCGCTTCGTAGAGAACTTCTCGCGGATAGCGCTACCTCTCACTACTTTGACGAGGAAGGAGCATAAGTTCGTTTGGACGCCGGAGTGCGCGCGAGCTTTTGAGGAATTGAAGTGTCGGTTGACCACGGCGCCTGTGCTGAGTTCGCCAGTTGGGACCGAAGGCTATGAGATATATAGCGATGCTTCAGGCAGCGGTTTGGGTTGCGTGCTACTGCAGCATGGCAGCGTGATAGCTTATGGCTCGAGACAGCTAAAAGTGCACGAGAGGAATTATCCGGTCCACGACTTGGAGTTGGCGGCCGTGATTTTTGCCTTGAAGCTGTGGAGACACTATTTGTACGGTGTGAAGATTGATATCTACACCGATCACAAGAGCCTAAAGTATCTAATTGATCAGAAAGATCTGAATATGCGGCAGCGTAGGTGGATGGAGTTCCTGGGGGACTATACTTTCAAGATCCACTACGTGCCTGGCAAGGGGAATGCGGTTGCGGACGCGTTGAGTCGCCGAGCCCCAGCTCAAGCCAATTGGCTATCAGTGCATGATGAGCGGTTGGTGGAGGAGCTGGAAGCGTTGGAGATTGTTTGTGTGAACAGACAATCTAGTGCTGAAGCAGTGCTGAATTGGACTGAAGTCCAATATGACCTGGCTGATCGGATTCGGCAGGCTTTGGATATGGATGCTCATATGAAGCAGTTCATGATAGAGGCTCTGGATGGGTCAAATTCCCAATTCGTTGTGGAGGACGGATTGCTGTGGAAAGACGGTCGTTTGTGCGTCCCCAGTGTGGGCAATTTACGGGTGGAGTTGTTGTACGAGGCGCATCATACCAAGTACTCGATTCACCCGGGGAGCACGAAGATGTACCGTGATGTAAAGAAGCTATTTTGGTGGCCGGGTTTGAAAAAGGATGTGGCGCTATATGTAGAGAAGTGCCAAACCTGCGCCTTGGTAAAGGCGGAGTGCCAAAAGCCGGGAGGATTTCTTAAGTCCTTGCCTATTCCGGAGTGGAAATTCGACGACATCTCTATGGACTTTGTGCATGGTTTGCCAAGGTCGCAGAAGGGGAACGACGCCATTTGGGTGGTGGTCGATCGATTAACAAAGGTGTCGCATTTTATTCCGCATAGGAAGGATGATCCGGTGGAGAAGCTGGCGAAGCTTTATGTGGATAATATAGTGCGGCTTCATGGTGTGCCCCGCAGCATCGTGAGTGACCGAGATGGGCGGTTCACGTCCAATGATTGGAGGCTGGTGCAGCAAATGTTGGGAACAAAGCTGAAGTTTAGCACAGCCTTCCATCCGCAAACGGATGGGCAGACCGAGAGGGTCAATAGAACGATGGAAGACATGCTTCGCATGTGTGTCTTGGACTTTGGAAAGCAATGGGAGGACCACCTTTATTTGGTGGAGTTCGCATACAACAATAGCTACCAAGCAAGTATTCAGATGGCGCCCTTCGAGGCCCTTTATGGTAGACGATGTCGCACGCCGTTGTCTTGGTTAGAAACGGGCGAGTCGAAGTTGTATAAGCGATCGGAAGTGGAGGGTGCTACTTCTTTGGTGAGAACAATTCGGGAGAGGTTGCTTATCGCTCAGGACCGGCAAGCAAAGTACTATAATGCCAAGCACAGGAGCGTGGAGTTCGCTGTGGGCGATTATGTATACTTGAAGATCAAGCCGTTCAAGGGTGTCTCGCGGGTGCGGCGATTGAAAAAGCTAAGCCCGAGGTACCTTGGACCGTTCGAGGTTCTGGAGCGAGTTGGAGAAGCGGCCTATAGGTTGAGGCTTTCTGTGGAGCTAAGTGGTTTACACGATGTATTCCATATTTCGGTGCTTCGGAAGGCGGTGCAAGAGCCTACGCAAGTGATCGCGGCCAATCAAGTGCCGGTGGATAGTGGGCTAACGACAAAAGTCAAGCCCGTGCGGATTGAGGACTCGGAGGTCAAGCGGCTACGCAATAAAGAGATCAGGATGGTAAAAGTCCGGTGGGACAATTGCGGTCGTGAGGAGCTCTCTTGGGAGCGAGAGCAGACGATGCTTGACGAATATCCGGAATTGTTCCGCTCAGGTACAAATTTAAGTTTGTACATGTTTTTCCCTTTATGTAATTTCGTGGGCGAAATCCTTTTAAGAGGGGTAGAGTTGTAACGCCCCGAAACTCAAAGGAGAAAAAGGGGAATAATTTGGGCCAGTTTGAGTTCTGGCTGCAGGCACACGGCCTGGGACACGGGCGTGTCCCAGGGCGTGTCAAGCCTGTGTCGACACTAAGGCGTGAAGTCGACACTTTGGTCTCGACATTGTGTCGAGACTGGGCACACGGCCTGCGACACGGGCGTGTCGCAGGGCGTGTCGACCCGTGTCGACACTTAGCCGTGAAGTCGACACAGTGCTTTGAAGTTGTGTCGAGACACGGCACACGGCCTGCGACACGGGCGTGTCGCAGGGCGTGTCAACCCGTGTCGACACTCGTCCCGCGAAGTCGACACTTTGGTGTCGACAGTGTGTCGAGACATGGCACACGGCCTGCGACACGGGCGTGTCGCAGGGCGTGTCGACCCGTGTCGACACTTAGCCGTGAAGTGCCGAGACCTTGTACACGGCCTGGAGCCCAGGCGTGTCAAGGTGACACGGGCAAGGACACGGGCGTGTCTGAACCCGTGTCAGCTCTCGGGTTGGAAACGGGAGAAATTGATGGGGTACACGGCCAGATACACGGCCGTGTCAGGTGGAACACGGGCGTGTCAGCTCGAACACGGGCGTGTTCGAGACCCGTGTGAGGTTCCAGGTGATTCGATTTTGACGGCGAATGAGGCACACGGCCCTGGACACGGGCGTGTGCCAGGCCGTGTTCGGCCCAGATTGGGCATTTCAGTCCCGAATCGAAGCCGTTCATTTCTTTGACTGAGGATCCAATGGCTGGGGGTTGTTCCTGAAGGGATATACCCGGGTTTTGACTTAGAAAACCCTCACTTTTTCCACTTGATCTCTCTCCAAACCCTTGGAGAAAGAAAAGCTAAGGCAAGAAGAAGAGGAACTAGATCCGCCATTGGAGGAGCTTCGGAGCTCCGAATCGCAAGCCGACTCCGGATCCACGGAGGCAACGCTAGTGCGGTCAATTCCATCCGATTACTTTTCGATGGCGCCGAAGAGGACCGCAAGGGTAACGATCCTCATCTTGAGCATGAGTCGCTCTTTTCTTTGCATAGGAAGCCCGCTCTCGCGAGTTGGCGAAGAGTTGGAGGCGTTCCTTCGGGTAGATATGTAAAGTCCCCGTTGTTTAGCGTCCGTATGCGAGAACGGACATAGGCATTTTGGTTGAAGCCTACCCGGACATGTAGTTCGGATCGGTGATGTTGCATTGCATAAGGCCGGAGAAGACTCCGTGCTATTTGGTGTTTTTCGGGTTTTCTACGCGGTAGATTGCAGCAGGGAGCCTTGGGGACTAACCCAAAGGTGCACCCGGAAAACTGGGCGGACACGAGGTCTTGCCAACTTGGTGGCTTGGAAGCCAACTTGAACATAACGAGGTTATGTGACTTGCGGTAGAATGGGACTCGGTGAAAGTTTGACCCGCGCATATGGCTTAAATTGTCGTTGCGATGTGAGCACGGGTTAGATGGAGCCGTACCCGCTTTGTGTCGTCCGGTTAGAGCGACCTAAGGTTACATGGGACTCGCCGTTGGCATAAATGGGGGTCTTCGGTGGTCCATGGCTTAATTTGACGTGACCAATACCATGAAGACAAATTGCTCATAGGAATGGCCGTCCAAGAGGCGGTGGTGAGTCCGGAATGTTCATGGCTTTATTTGACGTAACATCGACCGGTTCACCGAGAATGTGCCCTGAGTGCACGGGACGTGTGGCCGTACGAGCCAACGTCTGTGGTGAAATGGCTATGTTTATATGGTTATATTGCTCGCTTAATGAAATGCAGGGAAAGAGCATCGCCGCCCCGAGTTGGGGGCGGGATCGTTATAATTTGGTCAGCATTGCTGACCGTTGCTTTGTTTGCCACCGTGCGGTGGTTTGTTTGTTTGTTTGCAGGTGCAGCTGGACCAAGCGGTCAATAGCGGGCTAAAGCCCTTTTTGCGAAGCTGGCCCTCGAAGGCCCGAATGGAAATGTTTTATGTTTTGTTCATGTATGGCCGGCCTGCGTGCCGAGGTTTGGAAATCATGTAAAAGACAAGTGAAACATTTTGTAAGGCCTTAAGGCCGACTTTTGAGTATTTTGTAATAACATTCCTGTCATCTTGTTAGTGGACATTCATGCTTATTGCTGGGTTCTTGTTTTGCAACTTTAATAAATTGCTTCCGCTAGAATGCTCTGTGTAGGACGTTGAGATTGGTTGGATGGTTTCCATAAGTAACCACCCGGTCTGTCTGTGGTATATGGCGTCGGGCCCCGGCCGGACCTACTGCTATATGCTATGTGACGGATAGGGGGTGTTACAGCATCATTGGCACTGATGACCAACTAGCTGACATATTCACCAAACCTCTCCTAGATGCACGTTTCTCATTACTTTGATTCGAGCTGGGTGTTTTGGACCTTTCTTCCTAGTCGTGGTGTATTTGTCTTTCTTATTTGATTGTTTTCTGTTTTTTTTCTTCATTTCTATTTTCGTTAGTTTTTTAAAAAAAATATAAAAACATGTCTTTGCCTATTTTTGTGGTTTTTTGCTTGCTTGTGATTTATTTTAGTTCTTTCTGTCGATTTTTTATATCCAAAAAAATTATAAAACCCAAATAAAAATAATAAAAAAATTGTGGCTTGCACATTTTTAGGACACACATGGCTAGAACTTAAAGCATAACGCTTATATACAATGTTTGAGTTGGACTTCTTAATCCCTGTGAACATTGTCTATATTTATCATGATGTGTCGAATCTAGAGGTGTTTAGCTACTGAGTGCGAGTAGATATGTTAGTGTTCATCAAATATTCCTCTAGGTATGCATGAGGATTTAGCTAGCAGAATGATATTGCACTATTCACACATCCTTAGATGGAGCACTCTTGTAGAAAGTATATGCTTACATGTTATAACTCGTGATATTGTGTTTTCCACATTAGAAATACCTTGAATAATCAATGTCATGATACATATGCGTGTATACAAGTTAAAGTGTATCTATCTATGTGGGTAGATTTTGAAGGATTTGGGGACCTTGAACCATTAAATGTAAGATTTGATAGCCCAACACTTCTAAATTAAAATGAACGCTATCAAGCCATGTGTCAAGGATACCCCTCAAGCACTACTCACTCCTCCTGATAAGTCTTTATGAAAATTGTGAGGATGAGCACTTTAGTCCAAAAATCATTTCGATCTTATGCACAGACAAGAACCTTAAGCTTAATTCCCCTAGTTTTAGTCTTTGTAGAATGTGGATAGAAACATGACGTGATTTTTCACTATATTCCTTTCTCGATAGCATATTTAATTATTGAGATAAATATATAATGAATGTTAATTCTACTTGGTGTTTGTCTTCTGATCCTACACGCTCACATGTCATTGCTCTATCTAACACTTCCATGCATAAGAATTGGACTGATACAACACTATATATCTATAACACGTACATTATTACACACAATTTCTACTCATGACCTGTACAATGTTCCTCTGCATTAATTCTATAACTCTTGTAACACTGCCCTCTACATCGGTATGTGCTTAGTCTATTAGTGTTGTCCAATTTTTTTGTAACTCTTAATGGTTATTTTAAATAAAACTATATCTATGTTTTACCCTCATCCAAGTGACCTCTATGCTTAATATTCTTTAATTTCATGCTTGGTCATCCCTATTTTTTCGCTTCTCATTTCACTTTCTATACACGTGCACTGTTTACTCTCTTTCTCATTCTCATTATATATTGCATTTCGTGTCTCCTATGCATGTGTGTGTGTGTGTGTGTGTTTCTGGTCTGACCTATCCCCTTTCGATAATATCAAAGGGGGAGAATAGATGGTTCATGAGTCATGGGTAAGTGTAGATCACATGTAGGGGGAGCTTTGTTCAATGTGTGCATGTAGTTAGGGGGAGCATATAAAACATATATATAAGGGGCGCGAGTATAGGGGAGCTATATAGAACCTGAAACCTAAATTATAGAACCTGAAACCTGAACTTTCAAGCCTATCTCTTATATATATAAGTTGTATCATGCACTTCCTAATTATATCTCATGAACGAGAGTTGATATTATAAAAAGGGGGAGATTGTTGGAGCCGACGGTTCACATATCCTTAGTTTGATGTTTTCAACTCCTAGGTTATATTTGATTACATCTTGTGTTTGGTAGAGTGTGCAGGTTTATAGGTCCAAGAAATTCAAGGAGCCCACCTCAGGATCCTACCAGCGAGCGGTAGTAGTTAACGTCGTGTGGTAGCCTGAATTAAATTGATAAAGTGCTCGGGAACCTAACGCGCTGCGCTAGTCCTACCACCTGCGTTAGCTCGATTAATTAATTTGCCAGGCTCTCGAGAACCTACCGGGCAGGCGCTAGCTTTCTATCTCACCGTGCTAGCCCATTCAATGCTCATTTCCAAAGGCATTGAGAGCATCGAGAGTGTTGATACAGAGGCATCGAGAGAATCGAGATAGGAGTACCACCATGCGCTAGCTTGGTACCTCGCCGCAGTAACACACTCAACCCACGATAGGCCAGAGGCGCTGAGAGCATTGAGTCAGAGGCATCAAGAGTTTCATGACAGACCTACCTTATGGCACTATCTACCTACCGCACGACACTAACATTATAAAAATGAAAATATTCATTTTTGAATATTGTTCCAGATTTGAAGGACAGCTGTAAGAATTACCGCTGGGCGCTATCTACCAACCGCGTCGCTCTATCTTTAAAAAGAAAAACAATATTCATCTTAAATATTTGTCCAAATTTGGAGGATAGCTGTTACGTCAAGTGCGTGAACCTACCACCGAGCGCTAGCCTTTATCTCGGTGATAGCCTATTTTCATGAAGACATATATAAAGGAGCCTCATTTTTTGTGTTCAGTACCTAAGACGAAAAGAGACAGAGATCTACGACTCCTAGGGTTCAGCCGCGTCTCTTGTGGTCCGTTTCGCCATCACCGTCGAAGGTAGAGAAGACTTCCTCCCTCCCATTTGCGTACGAAGAACTCCGGCGAGCCTAGAACTACAAAGACTATGAAGACTTGATTGGTTGCAAGCCCACAATGATCTCTAGCACTGATCACGGATCCCTCAAAGGAGGAGTCATATTGGGGGAGATTTGAACTTAAATCATTTTATATTCTTGTTTTTTTCTCTTCTTTGTGTTGATTGTGGTGAAGGAAATCGACCGTGGAAGGTCATTGGAATCCGTGGTAGGATTCCGTGAGAAATCATCTCGGGGAATGGACGTCTAGATTGGGTGATTTAGCGATATTCTAAGGCCCTTCCTTATGTGGAGGTGAAGAGCCAGCTCAAAGACCTTTTTTGGAGGGACAGGGAGAGATCCAACTGGTCATTGGAGCGGGTCGGTATAGAAAACCAAAAGAAGTTTTGATTCACCGCCTTCGATATCCTGCGTTACGGAGATCAATCATTGTAATCTTTAAAAATAATGGTTGATTTTAGTTTTGGCAAAGGAATTCTTTTTTTCTCTTTACCTATGTGTACTACTGTAGTTATTAGATTGTGCTATTCTAAAAAGTACATAGAACTCCAAAGGAGAATCTGCCTGGGAAAACGAGTCCAGAGACATACCACTGCGTGCTATCTACCTAGTGCCTCACGATAGCTTCCTGTAGTAGTTCTCTGGGTTGGAAATATTTCAAATTTTAATAAACATCGTTAGAACCTTATTCACCCCCCCCCCCCCCCCCCCCCGCAATAAGGTTGGGCACTAGATCCAACAGTTGAGTCCTACTAAAGTGCTTCCAAGCCTCACCGTCTCGTGGATGGCATAATTTTCCCTCATCACCAATATTTTCCTTATGCCATATCATATGTTCTGCAGTTGTTTTGGGCATGTACAACAGTTTTATTCTCGGTGCAAGTGGTAAGTAACTAAAATTTTTAAATGATATATCTTCATGCTTTTTATTCCCCAGTCGATTTCTAGGCATAAATCTTGGGTGGCGACATATCTTACTGTTGATGTTCGAAAACGGCATCAGGCAGCTAACACGGAGGGAGGTGTTCGATCTCACAAGCTAGGAGAAAGGGATAAAGGTTGTGGGGGAAGAGGAAGGAAGGAAGCTTCTGAGTGCTCGAGAGTGGAGCAAATGCTCATCAAGGAGTTGCGGGGATAGAGGAGAGGGTGCTGATAGCATCCGGGAAGGCTGATGAGAGGAGGAGGTTAATCAGGAGCTGTCGAGCAGACGGTTACTATGACGGTTGTGCTTGCAGGTTGGTTGCCGAGAGAGCCGAGCTGAGCTAGGAAGAAGGGAGAGAGAAGGGGCCGCTAGCAGCGACAACAACAGAATTCGCCCTCAGCGGCTTAAACGCCACTCTTGCGACGGGCTTTCCTTTTATTAACAGCGAGAGCAATAACTTGCTAATACACCTTTACAACAAAGTAGTAAAGGGTACAAGAAGGAAGCTGGCGGCTAAGGAAGAAGTGCCAGAAGAGGCCACGCGGACTGAAGAGCGAAGCTGGCAGGCCGCGCGGTTAAGGGAATCGGGAGACCGCGCGGACTAGAGAACCAGAGGCTGGCAGGCCGTGTGGCTAAAGGCGTAGAGAGGGGTGCGGACTGAGAAACGGAGTCCGCAGTAGGGAGGCTTACTGGTTTACTTTGAGCGTGATCACCTTGGCGATGATGAGACCTCTCTTTACATGAGAGGCATGGGGGGCTATTTATAGGCTCGAGGAGGTAACATCTTGCGGTGATGTTACCCCTGGTGAGACGATATCCTGAGCGAGATGGAGACGGAGTCTGCAGAGTACGCAATAGGCCGCGCGGACTGGGACTTGGTACTGAAGCCGGAGCTACTGTCGGCAAAATGGGAGACTCTGAGGCGTACTGCGATGCAGATTCGAGGAGTCCGTCACTGCTGAGCTGGGACTGCTTGCCTATTGCTGGGGTGGCGGATGATGGAGGACAAGCAGCGTACAACAAGGAAAATCTGCTGAGTCCGCCGCTGCTAAACTGAGCGAGCTGTAAGGGGTGCGAGCAGGAGTGTGCCCGCGGAGTATGGCGAGTCCGCATGAGGTTATGCGGACTGGAACTATCTTTTGGAGGATCTGATGCCTGGCAGGCTGGAAGGAGTCTGCCACTACTGACTGAGTCCGCACGGAGGCTGCAGACTAAGGGAGAAGTTTGCTACTACTGGCGGAGCCTGTGAAAGGCCTGCGGACTGAGGAGGAAACTGGCACTGCTGCCGAGAAGCTGGTGCTGACTAAGGGAATGGGCGGACTGCATAGAGAGTCCCCCAAGTCTGCCGAGTTCTCGGCTGCTGAAAAGTCGAGTCCGCTTATGTTGGATATGGAGCCTGGCTGTTGAGGCTGTTGGGGTTCACCATTTAAGGCGGACTGGAAGTCTTGATCGCACTTCGAGTCCGCCCATGTCGCGAGGAACTTGGACGTTGCTGTTGGTCTTGGCGGATAGCTGGGGCTGGAATCCGCACTCTGTAGGCGAGCTAGAGGAGTCGGATGCCCGTGTTGCTAGGTGAAGGGATACGAGACCTATTGTCGGCCTGGGTAGATATACTTCTGAGTCTGCCAATATTGGATGTCCCGTCAATTGCGAGCAAAGTTGCGGGTTGCTGCCGGCCTGAGCGGACAGGACTTCGAATCCGGCAAAGGAGTATCTATTGAGTTAAAGCTACGGTTAAGCTGAAGAGGAACGCGACCTGTAGGGGCGGACTTCAGGAGGAGTCTGTGGTCCCTGAAGACCAAGGGAACATGGCACGCGGCCTGGTCGGTCAGACCGCTGAGACCACGCAAGCCACGCGGCCTGAGCGGACAGAGAATTCTGTCCGCCCTCCCTAGGGCATCACGGTCTCTAGGAGGAATCTGGGGCAGGCCGCGATGAGTGAGCTGGCTCCCTTGGGAAGGATCGCCGATTTCCGGGTTAACATAATCCCCGCACTTTTTTTAAGTTCCGAATAGAACTTCGAAAAAGTTGGAGACCCACGAAAATCGTGATCCACCCCAACGAAAAGAGAAGGGGGCAAGGAGAGATAGAACCTGAAGCCTCTCCTTAGGAGTTTGGCACTGCATATCTACTTTCCTGTAAGAGGAGAGTTAGGGTAGGCATGTATGGGTGGTACATCGTGTGTGTACCTGAGTTTGCTTTTGCAAAATGAAGAAGTTGTTTCTTTCTCTAAGTTCTGCAAAATGAAAGTGAGAGGAAAACATAAAAGCATAGTAACTTACAAGTACCTGATGGAGGCTTGCAAGCACCTATTATCCTCTGCAAAAAAAAGGAAGGATGAAGAGTATACAAGAAAGAAAAATGAGTTGCAAGAACCTGGAAGGAACTTGCAAGTCTTTACTGGTTTCTGCAAAAGAAGAGTTAAAGGTATACACAGTATATGAAAGTAACTTGCAAGTACCTGTGAAGAAACTCGCAAGTATCGGATGATCTCTGCAAAATGAGAGTTAGGAACAAACATGATATATGTGAGTAGCTTGCAAGTACCTGTGAAGAAACTTGCAAGGGTCTGCTGATCTCTACAAGAAGAAAGTTAGGAGAAGGTATTGTATACAAAAAAAAAGTTGCAAGTACCTGGAAGAGGCTTGCAGGTGTATGCTAACTACTGCTAAGAAAAGAGTGAGCAGCAGTCATAGAATAATGAATTAAACTGCAAGTACCTGGATGAGACTTGTAGGTGTCTGCTAATCACTGCAAAGAAAAGAGTGAGGAGCAGACATATATATGAAAGGAGCTTGGAAGTACCTGAGAGAGGGCTTGCAAGGGTCTGCTGATCTCTGCAAGAAAAGAGTTAGGAGAAGACATATATGAAAAGAGCTTGCAAGTACCTGAGAGAAGGCTTGCAAGTGTCTGCTGATCTCTGCAAGAAAAGAGTTAGGAGCAGACATATATATGAAAAGAGCTTACAATTACCTGAGAGAAGGCTTGTAAGTGTCTGCTGATCTCTGCAAGAAAAGAGTTAGGAGCAGACATATATATGAAAGGAGCTTGCAAGTACCTGAGAGAAGGCTTGCAAGTGTCTGCTGATCTCTGCAAGAAAAGAGTTAGGAGCAGACATATATATGAAAATAGATTACAAGTACCTGAGAGAAGGCTTGCAAGTGTTAACTATTGATGAGATAAGTCCGATATGACCAAATAGCAAGCAAAATGGCTGATGAACCCTTTATCATGAAGCCCAGATCAATAAATCGAGCGTTAACTGTTGATATGGCTGGATGGACATGATCAGAGTAGCAGAGAAGGAACTTGACAAATTCTGCCAATCTTAACTAGATTGCAATAGCATGGCTTGATGATTAAGGAGAGTAAGATTCTTTGATCAATGTCTAATACAATTAGATTTTGATAAGAGTAATGAATAGCTCTGTGAACCATCATCTGATAGAGCTTGAGCAAGCAATGCATATAAGATGAGCGTAAGCAAAGCGGATGTTTGAAATCCTTTTGGTAGGTCATCTTAACCTGTTCACCTGTGAAATAAGGCAGTTGACAAAAAGAGGTCTATACTCGGAGATGACTAAAGAAGGCTGGATGCTGCCACAGGTGTTCCCCATGGGCCTTATGCATCGCTTGCCTGAGAAAATCATCCCGAGAATAGTCCTACTCAAAACGGGCTGGTCGCGCATCCTCTAGGACGACACAAAAGAGAAAAGCAAGGAGAATCCTGAGAAGGATCGCTAGATACACTGCTCTCTTGCCTTGGGTACAATCATCACTGATCAATGAGACTAGTTACGCCAAGTGGCCTATTTCTTGTCTGTGGATTGATCAGTGGGGTTGTGGGATCCCGCGAAGGCACGACTTGAGAGTACCAGAGAGTGTTCGGCCATCACAGTTGTGAGATGATCAAAGAGACAAGGCTGCGCTTGATCGTCATTGCTTGTCAAGCAAAGATCATCGTAACTATAATGTATCCTTTGCGAAGCACAGCAGAGCTAACACATGGGGCTCCCCTAGCACAAGCACTGTGTCAGATGCCGGCTAGGATCCTAAGTCTGAAGCCCAACATCATAGATTGAATGGCTCCCACTACACATATGGGTATACTCCCGCCATATGTGGTCAAAGCGGTCGTGCTAGAGAACAAACTACGGAGGGAGCATTTCGGACTTGGCGATATCTCACGGGTGTAGTGATCTCTTTGGCAAAGAGAAAAGAAAGAGGAGGAAGCATCACAAGAAGGTAACTGTGTCAGTATAAGATCCCAGATAAAAGCATTGTTGAAAAACAGTAATGAACACTGAGAAGTGCTTTGTAATGAAAATGTCTGAAAAGAGTAAGGGCAAGACTTGAGATAACCCATCAAGGTTGCTAGAGAATTTGGAGGACTATGAAGTCCTTTGCTGGCTTAGAATAGCCTTCCAAGCACACCCTCATCGTCGACATCGAAGCATTCGACAGTTTTGTTAACAACGAGGAGAGGGGGTTCTTCGACTAGGTTCACTCCTTTTGAGGAGCAAGGAACATCTGCAACTTCTTTGCCTTTTGAGGTTGCTGGATCAGGGCGATCTTCTTTGGGAAGCAGGTCACGCATCTTACCCTGCCGGAGCATCCTTTGCACAAGCTGGCCGAGTCCTCGGCAGTCCTTAGTCAGGTGACCTGGCTATTTGTGGAATTCACAGTATGGTTCGGAGTCTTTAGACATTTGATCGGTTGGTCGGTAGGGCTACTTGTAGTTTTCCCTATCTTTCATAATTTGGATTACTTCTTGCATGGCCTCGTCGAGATCAGACTCATGCAAGTCATTGTCTTGCTGATGATGAACTGCTGATGTTTGTTAAGTCGGCGCTAGTGGCAGCAATGTGTCTTGAGCACGATCACGGCTCGGAAAGGAGTATCGATGGCATTGAAACCTTCTCTCCTTTCTTGAGTGAGTTGGGAAATGATTGTGAGGAGACCTCGGAGGCTGTTTGTGAAAAGGATCTTTCTCTGATATGAGCTTGGAGATGAAGCCTGGGTTGCTTTTTTTTGCCTCGGATGTATGAGTTGGCTAAGGCAATTAACTCTTGGTTTGTTCTTGGCGCTCGGACATTGGCTTCAAACTTGAGAGGCCCTTCACGATGACCGTGAATAAGAGCTACTTTGTACATTTCTTGACCAGCAATCTCGATGTCCAAAATCTCTCTTTGGAATCGATCAACAAACTGAGACCAAGTTTCATCGCTGTGCTGCTTGATCTCAAAGAGGGCTTCAGGACCGCCTTTTCTCTTGGTTGAGGTAGAGAACCTGAGCAAGAACTCCCTTCGCAGATCAGTAAAGGAAGTGATGGAGTGAGGACAAAGGCCATAGAACCAGTCCCTCACTTGCCCATCAAAAGTTGTGACAAGGAGCTTGCACTTGGTTGCATCTGAAAGGGTTTTGAGAGCAACGGCTGACTCAAAAGCTTGAAGGTGCTTCACCGGATCAGTCTCTCCAGTGTAGATTGACAACCAGGGCTCTCTGAAGTTTGTTGGAGTTGGTTCATGACGAACATTCTCTATGAATGGTGAAGGTTCTTCTGGTTCTCCTACAGCATAAGGAAAAAAGGGGGCATAAGCTGCAGCTGAAAAAGAAGCAAAAGGATAAAAAGGAAAAGTTGCTGCAGGAGGAGCAGAGGCAGGAGCTGAAGGGTAGGGACGACTTCCCTGAAAATTGAGAAATCTTGCAGGACTTCCCCGGGCTGCTTCCCAGAAGAGGTTTTGGCGAGCAGTAAATTCTTCATCTTAAGGTCGCAGAGGAGCTGCAGGCCCTTGCGGGAAGGTTGCTGTATAAGGAGGATAAACCGGCGGGCAAGCTGGAGGACAAGCTTGCTGGTGATCCAAAGTTGGGGTTGGGTTGATTGGAGTAGCTGGAGCAGCTGCTGGTTGAGAGTCTAATCGTTGTGTGATCATAGTGAGCATTTGGTTGATTGCTTGGAACAGCTGAGCATTCTCACGGCGCAATTGTTCAAAGGCCTCCTAGAGAGGATAATCTCTAGGACTTGGAGGAAAGTTCTCGGCTGGTTGGCGATCTGACATGGTTAACTATTATTGTTCACCGTCTGTTCGGATCTGAAGGTCGCGTGTTAACTGTTGATGCGCGAAAACGGCACCGGGCAGCTAACACGGAGGGAGGTGTTTGATCTCACAAGCTAGGAGAAATGGATAAAGGCTGCGGGGGAAAAGGAAGGAAGGAAGCTTCTGAGTGCTCGAGAGTGGAGAAAACGCTTGTCAAGGAGTTGCGGGGATAGAGGATAGGGTGCTGACAGCAGCCGGGAAGGCTGATGAGAGGAGGATGTTGATCAGGAGCTTTCGAGCAGACGGTTACTATGACAGTTGTGCTTGCAGGTTGGTTGCCGATAGAGCTGAGCTGAGCTAGGAAGAAGGGAAAGAGAAGGGGCCTCTAGCAGCGGCAACAGCAGAATTTGCCCGCCGCGGCTTAAACGCCACTCTTCCGACGGGCTTTCCTTTTATTAATAGCGAGAGCTACAACTTGCTAATACACCTTTACAACAAAGTAATAAAGGGTACAAGAAGGAATCTAGTGGCTAAGGAAGAAGTGCCAAAAGAGGTCGCACGGACTGAAGAGCGAAGCTGGCAGGCCGCGCGGTTAAGGGAATCAGGAGACCGCGCGGACTGGAGAACCAGAGGCTGGCTGGCCGCGCGGCTAAAGGTGCAGAGAGGGGTGCGGAATGAGAAACAGAGTCCGCAGGAGGGAGGCTTGCTGGCTGACTTCGAGCTTGAGCACCTTGGCGATGACGAGACCTCTCTTTACATGAGAGGCATGGGGGGATATTTATAGGCCCGAGGAGGTAACAGATTGCGGTGACGTTACCCCTGGTGAGACGGTAACCTTAGCGAGATGGAGATGGAGTCCGCTGAGTCCGGAATAGGCCGCGCGGACTGGGACTTGCTACTGAAGCCGGATCTGCTGTCGGCAAAATGGGAGACTCAGAGGCGGACTGCGATGCGGATTCGAGGAGTTCGTCACTACTGAGCTGGGACTGCCCGACTATTGTTGGGGTGGCGGATGCTGGAGGACAAGCGGCGGACTGCAAGGAAAATCCGTTGAGTTCGCTGCTGCTGAACTGAGCGAGTTATAAGGGGTGCGAGCAGGAGAGTGCCCGCGGAGTCTGGAGAGTCCCCACAAGGTTATGCGTACTGGAACTGTCTTCTGGAGGATCTGATGCCTGGCGGGCTGGAAGGAGTCCGCCACTACTGACTGAGTCTGCACGGAGGCTGCGGACTGAGGGAGAAGTTTTCTACTACTGGCGAAGCCTGTGAAAGGCCTGCGGACTGAGGAGGAAACTGGCACTGCTGCCGAGAAGCTGGTGCTGACTAAGGGAAGGTGCGGACTGCATAGAGAGTCCGCCAAGTCTGCCGAGTTCGCGGCTGCTGCAAGGTCGAGTCCGCTTATGTTGGAGATGGAGCCTGACTGTTGAGGCTGTTGGGGTTCACCACTGAAGGCGGACTGGAAGTCTTGATCGCACATCAAGTCCGCCCAGGTCGCAATGAACTTAGACATTGCTACTGGTCTTGGCGGATAGCCGGAGCTGGAATCCGCGCTCTGTAGGCGAGCTGGAGGAGTCGGCTGCCCGTGTTGTTGGGTGAAGGGATATGCGACCTGTTGCTGGCCTGGGCGGATATACTTCTGAGTCCACCAATATTGGATGTCCTGTCAATTGCGAGCTAAGTTGCGGGTTGCTGCCGGCCTGAGTGGACAGGAGTCCGAATCCGGCAAAGGAGCATCTGTTGAATCAAAGCTGCGGTTAAGCTGAAGAGGAACGCGACCTGCAGGGGCGGACTTCAGGAGGAGTCCGCGGTCCCTGCAGACCAAGGGAACAAGGCGCGCGGCCTGGTCGGTCAGAACGCTGAGACCAAGCAAGCTGCGCGCCCTGAGCGGACAGAGAATTCTGTCTCCCTCCCTAGGGCATCACGGCCTCCAGGAGGAACCCGGGGCATGCCGCGATGAGCGAGCTGGCTCCCTTGGGAAGGATCGCCGATTTTGGGGTTAACACTTACATTCCTGCAACATTTCATCATATTTCCAATACAACATGCAATCATTTTCTCAAACATCAATCTTCTGAAGACCAAGGCCGAGTGGAGAAACCACCTTCTTGCTTGAATAAAATCTTTTAGGTAAATTATGTCCCTTTGGGAGCATTCTACCAAATGCCTTCAAAAATCGATTAAAATTTCTCTCGCTCAAGTTTGATACAGACTTGATGTTTAAAAGTTATAACAATGCTGATAACTCTGAATATTTCTCACAACCAGGCCAAAGAAGGTTATCTACAACATCCTTTAGTTCAAAGAACATCTTAGCAGTTATGTTAGGGTCTTATGACTGATGATCTCTTCCCAATCAAAATCAGGACCAGCTGCACCAATGATCATATCAATCAAAATATTTTGTTGTTCTTTAATGATTCTTGGCTAAAACATTTTTTGTTCTTGCATATGATTAATGTTATGATATTTGGTTATATGTCCGCGCGTGTGAGGACCGACTCGAAACAACCCTTTGGGTTTCGTGTTAATAGAGTGTAATGGCTCTACACTGGAGATACTATATAAGGCCATTCCACACTTGATGAGCCTTAGTGGACTATCTTGAGCAGAGCCCAACTACATTCTCAAGATACAATTTGCGCTCTGCTTAGGGTTTTCTGCATTGCCGCTCTCGTTCTTCGTTCCCGTCGCCGAAAATCACTGCTCGCATTTTACTTCTTTCAGTGCTCTCGGTATCAGTGGTTTCGTTTGAAGATCACGAAGAGGAAGTAGACCGATTGACTTGCGATCATAGTCACTGCTGAGGTCGATCGACGATCTCGCCAGATCTGGACTCTCCTTCACCGGATATTGCCTGGAACTCCAGATCTTGTCCAAGCCAATTCCAAATCTACAAGTCTTGGTCATATTCCACATCCTCACACATTTCTCCTCACCGACTGGGAAGAATTCCCGTGCGCTGATCCAGCCGCATCTTGTGCCGGTTTCGTCGCCGCATGCTAGATCTTCGATCGCCGGAAGGAAGAAATAATGCCTGAAGTCTCTCTTGGAACCAGCAGTCGTTGTTCGATATAATCATAATACAAAAATATTGGGGGGAGGAGTTGTTTGCTGTCTGGTTTCCCCAGTCGTCGTCGTTCTATGATCATATGGAGAAAACCAGCATAGCATTTCCTTCTGTAAGATCTACTCCTATTGTAGATCTATGCCTTTTCTGTGATCTGCTATAGTAAAGAATTTTGGAGATCTCTGTTGTTGTAATCCTGTCGCAGAAACTTCAAAATTTTGGGTGGTGGAACCTACTATCCTAGCATTTCTTTCTTGTTGATTGCTGCGGAAGAGGAGTTCACAACCACCAATCCAAATCTGAAAGCCAGATCTTACTGAATTTCCAAATGGTATTCTTTTCATCTGTTGATTTCGGTTCTGGAGGCTTAATGTATGGGAGGACTTATCTATAAAGCTTCTATTTGCGTGAATCTTGCCTTCAGAGACTATGCGCAGCTGGAGTAGGAGCAGATAATTATTGGATTGGATCCGAAAACATCATCTCAACCTCACATAGCTCAGGTGACCCCGTTCTAGCATTTTTATTTCTCTTTTAAATCTAGAAATATGTCAAAGAAAAGCGTGCTCGACATGGTAAAGCTGCAATCGTTCGACGCCTCCGATTTTCTCAGTTGGAAAATTCAAGTCCAACTAGGAATGAAGGAACGCGAGATCTTCTACACTGTTCAGAGCGATTTCGCTTCTACCGTCGAGGACGTGGACGAGTACCAGTGGAACAAAGATGAGGATTTCTGCAGGGATTACCTGTTGAATTATCTGAATCCCTGGCTCGCGTTGACCTACCACACTTACAAATCTGCAAAGGAGATATGAGATTGTCTGAACGCGCATTTCCAGAAGGAGGAAGGATTGTCAAAGTCGCTCATCGGAGAGAAGTTCTTCAACTTCAGATTCAAAGCGAACATTTCTATCACTTCTCAACTCTTGGAGTTGGTCAACCTTCGTCAGAAGCTGAATGATGATCATTCGAAGATGGATGATAGCTTCTTTGTGTACATGATTCTGAGTAAACTGCCTCCTGAGTGGCTCTTCTTCAAGACCGAGACGCACAGACTGAAAGAGAAGATCAGTTTGGATGAACTCAAAAGGTTCATCCATATTGAGGACCAAAACATCGCTGGAAAAAGCTTGGAGCAGTTTGAGCAACCCTCACAGGCTGTCAACTTCGTTTCACATCCTAGTAAGCCTTCTCAGAAGCCCCCGACACCTAAGGTTGATAACCAAGCACCGTTGGCGGTCAAAAAGCCTTCTCTCAAAAGGAGGAAGGGCAAGTGCCACAACTGCGACAAATGGGGTCACTAGGCCGCTGAATGCAAGGGTCCGAAGAAACAAAAGGAGGAAGCCCCACAAAATGTGGCGAACACGGTGGTCGATAACTCTGATCCCAAGTCCTTCGTGGCTATGATTGGGAGTATTCACCACAGTGCATCGTCTGAGTGGTGGCTGGACAGTGGTGCTACCTGTCACATCACAAATGACATGGGTCTTCTTTCAAAGGTCACAGCGGTCAAGGACAGAGTCGAAAATTACAATGGAGGAGCGACTGATGTTACTCATGCTGGGATTGCAGAGCTAGTTCTCTCCTCAGGTAAAACTTTAATTTTACAACATGTTAAAGTAGTTACTAATTTAACTAAGAATTTGATTTCTATGAGTTTGCTTGATAAAGCTGGAATGTCTTTCACAACCATGAACGATAGAATGACATTAATTGTTAATTCTCACTACTTTGGTTGCGCTTACCTGATTAATAGTATGTATAGACTTAGCTTAGATAATAATTACATAAACCAAGTGAGCTCAACTCTGATTGATACAAAACTATTACACAATAGACTTGGATATATTCACTATAAGAAAATGCAAGATATAGCTAGAAGTCAAAACATTCCATTAGATCTTTCTATTCAATTTGATAGGTTTGAGGTTGTGCTCGGACTAAGATAACTAGAAACCCTTACAAGACAGTTTATAGGATCACACAACTTCTGGAGTTGATACATTCCGACCTCCGTGATTTTCATAGTCACGCCACTAGAGGGGGAAGGAAATATCTAATTACATTCATCGATAATTTTTCCAGATATTGTCATGTTTACCTATTGAAATCGAAAGATGAGACATTCGAGACCTTTAAGATCTTCAAATCTCGGGTAGAAAATCAAATAAATCTAAAAATTAAGAGACTTAGAAGTGATCGAGGAGGAAAGTAGACTACAACTGGGTTTAAGGACTTTTGTGACTTTGAGGGTATAATCATAGAAACCACAGCTCCCTACTCACCCCAGTCGAATGATGTTGCTGAGCGTAAGAATAGAACTTTAACAGAAATGTTGAATTCTATGCTCCTCATAGCTGGCATGCCTAATTCTTTTTGGGGAGAAGCAGTCCTAACTAGAAATCACATTCTAAATCGAGTGCCTCACTCAAAGATCAACTCTACTCCATATGAGTTATGACATGGTCATCCTTGTAGATATGGCACTGTAAAGACTTGAGGTTGTATCACTTATGTGAGAATACAAGATCATAAGAGACATAAGGTGGGACCTAGAACAACGACCTGCATTTATCTAGGTTGTGCAAAAGATAGTGCAGGTGACAGGTTTCTGGATCTATCCACTAATACAGTGAATGAGTCTAGAGATGTTATTTTCTTTGAATACAAATTTATCAAAGATCATGGCTTGACTGTCTCTAAGTTTACTGACATGATTTCAGAATCTACTGTAGAACCTGAAGCTAGCCCCTCTGGCACTGCTCCCCAACCTCTAGAGGTGGAACCTGTTCCTCTTAGAGTGTCTACAAGAGATAGAATCCCTAAGGATTTTGGTGAGCAATTCTTCACCTACCACTAAGAGGATGAACCATTCTCCTATCAGGAAACAATGCGATCTAGAGATACGTTAATACGGCTAGAAGCCATCGATGATGAGATGAATTCGCTGCTATAAAACAACACTTGGCATCTAGTTGACCTGCCGAAAGGAGCTAAAGTCTTAGGATGTAAGTGGGTATTGAAGAAGAAATTGCACAGTTATGGGTCTATAGCCATATATAAAGCACGTCTAGTAGCTAAGGGTTATAAACAACAGGGGGGAATTGACTACTTCGACGTCTATTCACCTGTGTGTCACCGATCCACTATTAGGATTCTTCTTGACTTAGCTTCTATCGAGAACTTTATAGTTCATCAAATGGATGGAAAGACAACCTTCTTAAATAGAGAGCTTGATGAAGAGATCTACATAACACAAACTGAATGTTATGTGCACAAGGATCTAAGAGATAAAGTGTGCAAGCTCGATAAATCGATCTATAGGCTTAAACAAGCAACTAAGATATGGTATATTAAATTTACGAAGTGGTAAAGAGCGTTGGATTTCAGACTAGTCTCTCAGACAAGTGCCTCTACTACCGCTCGATGTCAAATCAAACAGTCATCATATGCATATATGTGGATGACATGTTGATTCTGGGGTCAGATCTTGTCGCAGTGAGGGGTACTAAATCCGCTCTTGCGAAAGCATTTGATATGAAGGACCTTGTTCCTATAGATACCCTATTAGGTTAGAAAGTTAGAGTAGACAATGGATGTGTCATTCTAAGTCAAGCTCATTACATTGAGAAGATTCTCACTACGTGGGGTTATAAAGACTGTAGGTCTGTTTAAACACCAATTGATCCAAATGTCAAGTTGAGTCCAAATGAAGGGACCAACGTTGATCAAGTAAAGTACTCTAAGATCATTGTTATTCTCATGTATGCCATAAGTTGCACTAGACCATACATTACTTTCTCGGTAAGCATGCTGAGTCATCTCACCAATAGTCCAGGAAAAGAGCACTGGGATGCCTTAGATAGGCTGATGAGGTACCTGAAAGGTACTAAATATCACACTCTGTGCTACACTGGTTATCCTCCTACATTGGAAGGATACTCTGATGCGTCCTGGTGTCCAGAAGTTGGGAATAGCAAGTCCACCAGTGGATTTATTTTCACTTTGGGTGGCGCTGCAGTCACTTGCCAAAACTCAATCTTGTATAGCTTTATCATCAATGGAAACCGAGTTGTTTGCCTTAGCCTAAGATGGCGAAGAGGAAGATTTGAAAGTGCAGCTAGATCTGATATACTCTAGAGGGGGGGTGAATAGAGTATATGGTGCTTGAAAACTTTTTACAACAATTGTTATAATCTGAGTGAACAGGGAAGCAACTATTAAATCTAATCACAAAATAACCTACAATAGAAATTAATCACAGATCTAAACTAATCACAAAACAATCACAGCCAGAAACAACAATAAAGACAAGCAAACCAGAAGACACAAGGAGCTATAGTGGTTCCCCTAAACATGGGTACATCCACTCTTCTACCACCCTAGGTAGAAATCCACTGCAGGATGAGTTGATCAGGTGTCCTGGGCACCAATGAGCTTTTGATAAGGTGCTCAAAAACTAAATCAGATTTTTTGATCAGGTGTCTTGCCACCAATGAGCTTTTGACAAGGTGCTCAAAAACCAAGCTCAAACTTTTGAAGGGAGTTTGAAAAACCCTTTTATAGAGATGGGGATGAGAGATTGATGGAAGTCTTCTCTTTCTCAGAGCAGCTGAGAAGACTATGAGGATCTGATGTTGTCAAAGCTCCCCCTGAGTTCTTGAGAAGTTCAGGAAATGAAGCTTTGTTGTAGGGTGATAGGCCTTCAGAAGTTGATCTCCAGCAAATGATAATTTCAGCAACAGCTGAAATGTTAGGTGTCTGGAGTCTTGAAAGATATTGGCCTTGAACACTTGAGACAAGAGAGATCAGAAGATTTCAGAAGGTTTGATCTCCTTGGATGTGTGCTATTGAGAGAATTCTTTGAGACAGAGAATATTTTGTTCTTGTTCTTCTTGTCTGTGTTCTGAGTGATAGAGAGATTCAAAAATCTTGTATTTTATTCTCTGGTACTGAATAGAAAATCATCCTCTGTCAAGAATAGTCGTTGGCCTGTCATTAATTGCATCCTTAATTGCAATTGTCTTCTGGAGGAAATTCCAAAGAAACATTTCTTGATAATCCCTTGAAACTTGGTCCAGAAATAAATGAAAACGGCTAGAAAATCTTCTGAATTAATTGCTGAATAACTCCTGAATTTGAATCTTGAAAAATCCTTGAAGTCTTCAGAAAAACGTCGAACTGAGCTCTGCTATCGTCGAACTGAGCTCAACGATTTGCACTTAGACAGCAACAAAAATCGTCGATCTGAGCTCAAAGGTCGTCGAACTGAGCTCAGAGATAGAGAACCAATACTGAGTCAAGATCGTCGAACTGAGCTCGCAGATCGTCGAATGGAGTTCGATGATTTGTTGAAGTTGAGCTCAGCGATCGTTGAATGGAGTTCGACGATCTGTCGAAGTTGAGCTAGACGATCGTCGATTGGAGTTCGATGATTCATCATGCTGAGCTCGACGATATGACTTAGTTTCAAACTGAAAATCCTTGGTCTTGAGGGCAGCTTCCAAACCTAGACTTCTAACCCTTAGACTCAATTATAACTGTCCTTTAGAGCTATATATGTTGAATTTTGTGAAGTGGAAGTGGTTGACGGGTCAGGCCGGGGCGCCTGGGCGGACAGCTTTGGCGGACTAGGCGGACTGGGCAGACTATGATGTGCGGCCTGGTGGAAGGTCTAGTGGAAAGCCGGCTGTCGTCTGAGCGGGTTGTTGCATGGAGTCCGCGGACTGTGCGGCCTGGTATCTACGGATAGGACGTTGGCTTTGGTTTAGCCAAGGAGCGGACTGAGCGGATAGAGGCTTGTGGACTGGTGCATTGCTCAGTGGCTGCGGGTGCAAGCTTGTGCTGATAGGCGGTTTGGCTCATGTCCGCGGGAAGCTTGCGGACTGGTGTGTCCGCGGTATGGGCTGTTGCGGACTGTGCTTAGAGCTTGACTGAGACCTTGTCGAGCTCTGGTGTCACAGCAGGTGCTTTGCTGTGGAGGACTTTGGCGGACTAGATTATGAAGTTCGGGAGATGGATGCTGCATTGGGCAGGAGTGCGAGGAACTTGCGGACTGCTGGCGGTCTGTGCTTTGGTGTTTGGCGGACGGGGGTTTGAGTCCGCCATGCTCGCATTGGCCTTTGATGGCTTTTGGACTTGGTCACACTCTGTGCCAAGACCATGGTGTCCGCCGTATCCGCCAAGTCCGCTGTGACCGGGCAGACTCTTGCTATCTGCCTTTGGTCGTGGACTTGTGGCAGATTGAGGTGTGAGTCTTGCGGACTGCTTCGGGTTGGTGCGGACAGCCATTGAAGGGGGTTGCTGTCCTGCAGTGGTTGGAGCTTTGCGGGCTGTTGCCTTGTCCGCATTGCTTTGGCGGACTGGTGAGAGTTCGCCAATGTTGCCTTGCTCCTGCCGGTTTTCCTTGGTATCCGGCTAAGTCCTTGCGGACTCGGCGAACGGTGTTTTGCTATCACGCGGGCTGGGGCGGTGTATCTATCTCTAGGGCGGTGACCACACTCCTCACCTCGCCTATAAATAGGTCCCCCCCCCTGGAAGGTCTACAGTAACTTGAGTGAACAGTAAGTTGGGTTGGGCAAGGAGCTGCGGTCTGAGTTCGTCTGTCCGCGCGGATTGTTTCAGTGATGATGTTTGTTGTGTGCAGGTCGCGCGGGTTGCTTCAAGGAGCCAGGTGTTTGGTTGTGACTTCGGTCAAGTACTTGGAAGTGTGCGGTCTCTGCGGACTCAGCAGGAGGTCGCTCTGCGGCTTGTCAGTTCTGTTTCCTCTTTGTCAGCTTCAATAACCTGTCCACCAGCCTCAGGCGGGTAGGGGGTGTTCCTCAGTTCAGCTTCAGTAGGAGACGAATAACGGTGTGTCCGCGCGGCCTCGCGGCTTCGGCGGACTCCGTGCTATTCGGCGGATTGTAGCTAAGTTCGGGCGATCTCAGCGGACTCAGCGACCTCGGCGGTCTCGGCGGACTCCGGTGCTGTCCGCCTGGCTTGTTTTTTGGTGCTTTCTGTTTACAGCTGTTATACTAGCGAAATCATGTCTCGCTATGTATGCCTCGTGTTGTAAAGAAGTGAATGAATAACAGACCTGCTTGTACTTCCATTTTTTTGTGGGTTTAACCTTTGTTCCTTGGTTTTCCGCTAGTTCAACGCGAGAACTGGGTAGTTCCGAAGATTTTAATTTGGCGTTTGGGCTATCTTGTTGACCACGTTGAGAAAATTTAACATGGTATCAAAGCGAGGTTCAGTTGCGTGAGCGGAAGTCAGCCAGTGTTGTTACTCAGTGATTGAGTGGTGATCAACCTGTGTTGTTGCTCGGAGCTTCTGAAAGGTTGCCAACATGTGTTGCAATGGAAGAGAGTTTTGCAAGTGGTCTGGGTATTGAAATCTGAACGCCGACTAACTTCATGAAGTGGAATTCGTGCATGAAGAGTTATCTTCTTGGCGAGGAGCTGTGGGAAGTCGTCGGTGGTGACGACAGGCAGGAAGTCACTGCTGCTTTCGGTACTGCTGAGCAGGTTAGGCTCTGGAGAAGAACAAATGCTAAGGCAGAGTTCATTCTGAAGAGAGCTGTGTCTCCGGAACTGTTTGATCACATCGTTGGATGTGAGTCGGCTGCTGATATTTGGACAACCATTGATGAGTTGTTCAATAGGAAGAATGTGGCGCGGCTTCAGTTCCTGGAGAATGAGTTGGCCAGGGCAACTCAGGGAGATCTTTCCATCTCTAAGTACTTCTTAAAGATGAAGAGCTTGTGTGCTGAGCTGTCGGTACTGGATCCTGATGAGCCTTTCTCTGAGGCAAAGATGAAAAGGCACATTATCCGAGGCTTGCGGAAGGAGTATGTGGCCTTTGTCACATCTGTTCAAGGGTGGGCTACTCAGCCGTCTTTGCTGGAGCTTGAGAATCTGCTTGTCTCGCAGGAGAGCTTAGAAAAGCAGATGGCTGGAGTGAATCTGAATCAGGAAGGCAGCGAAGCTCTCTTCTCACGCAAGAAGAAAGGATGGGAAGGGAAGAAGCAGAAGAAGGTGCAGGCCACTGGTGAGAAGGAGACTTCAACTTCATATCCACCGGAGAGGAGCAATGCTCCTAAGGACTGGAATAAGAACTTGAAGTGCTACCAGTGTCATCAGCGAGGGCACTTCAAGCGGGACTGCAAGGTCAAACTGCAGCCTGGGCATGCTGCGGGAAAGGAGGAAGCTTGCTCGATAAGTGAAGAAGCAGAATGGGGCGGAGCTTTTATGACGGGCACTTGTGTCCGGGCTTTGTCTGCTGAGGACTTCAACGGCGAGTGGATCGTGGACTCCGGGTGTGGTCATCACCTTACTGGGGACAAATTGAAGTTCACCTCCATGCAGACTTACTCAGGTAATGAAGTTATTATCACTGCTGATAATACTGTTTATGCAGTAGAGAAAGAGGGGGTCGTGTCTTTGGGTAGTGATCAGGGGCCACTCACGTTAAGGAGTGTGTATCACGTGCCGGGCATGAAGAAAAACCTCTTCTCGGTGAACAATGCGGTGGACGCTGGTTATCACGTTCTGTTTGGGCCAACAGACGTGAGGTTCCTTCGCAACGTATCAGCGGTGAAGGCTGATGTTGCTCATGTAGGGAGGAGGGTGAGGAACTTGTTTGTTCTTGCCACCAATTCTTATGTTGATAGAATGAGGGCCAATGATAGCGCTGTTATCTGGCATGAGAGGCTGGGTCATGTTGGCATGGACAAGCTGAAGGCGATGGCGAGTAGAAGTCTGGTGAAGGGGTTGCCGAAGTTATCCTCCTTTGGTGACGGGCATGTTTGCGCGGGCTGTCAATACGGCAAGGCACATCGCCTTCCATTTGATAAATCACAAATAAGGAGCAAGACGCCATTGGAGTGTATTCATGGTGACCTGATGGGACCGACGGTTACTCCCAGCCTTGGTGGAAGCAGATACATGCTTGTCTTGGTTGATGACTACTCAAGGTATACTTGGGTGTACTTCTTAAAGGAGAAGTCGGAAGCCTTCCGGTTGTTTGTGGAGTTTAAGGAGTTGGTAGAAGGCCGGCTTGGCTTGCGGATCAAGAAGTTTAGAACTGATAACGGGGGTGATTTTGTCTCCTCCGAGTTTTCTAATTTCTGCAGGAAGCACGGGATCCAACAGGAGCTTACTTGTGCTCACACTCCACAACAAAATGGGGTAGCGGAGCGGAAGATCCGTCATCTGACGGAGACCTGCAAATGCTGGCTTCATGCGAAAGATGTCCCAAGGTCCTTTTGGGCGGAAGGGATGTCTTATGCTGCTTATGTTATCAACTGGATACCACTCAGCCCTATTGTTGAAGTATTAGACCGGGCGGCTTAGCGGTCTGATCCAGCGGTTTGTTGACCGGGCGGCTTAGCGGTCTGATCCAGCGGTTTGTTGACCGAGCGGTCTGGCGATCTCACTCTGAAGCCTGGAGATCGGGCGGTCTATCGGTCTACCATTGCGGCCTGTTCTATCCTGCTGGAGTTGCCGAGCGGTTAACCTATCTGTCTAACCGCGCGGCCTGTGCGGTCACCTTTATTCTAGCCGCTCAGTATTGTAAATGTTTAGTCACACATTGTTTGTATACTCTCTTTCTTATCTCCTCCATTCTATATAAGGGAGGTCATACCTTTGTAAATGATATCTTTTTTGGATAATAAAATTTCAATTATTCAAAAGTTTATCCGCTTGTTCTCTCTTTTTCGCTACTTTCTAACATGGTATCAGAGGATACGGTCATTTCCTCCTGATTCTGTGCGCTCTCTGTTGTTCGCGGCTTATTTTCCGCTTTCTGCGACCTGTTTCGCGACTTGCCTTCTCTTCTGTCCGCTGCCCTGTTCGCGCGGCTTGTTTCTGTCCGCTGCCCTGTTCGCGCGGCTTGCTTCTTCTTGGTTCTCTTCTCCTACTGCTATTCGTCGCAGCGACCTGTTTCCTTGTCGCCGCGCTCCTTGTTCTTTCTTGCCTCTCCGACTTCCTAGTCGTTGCGGCCTTGTCTCTACCCGCTGCGGACTTCTTCTCCCTGTCCGCTTCTGCTTTCCCCCTTTCCGCTTGTCTCTATACTCGCGGTTTGCTGCTGTGATCTACCTGACCGTGCGGGTTGTTCCTATCTCACCTGCATCTTGGTCGCGGTCACCTGCTCTTCTCCTCTCTTCTGTTCGCTCGGCCTTTTCAGTCCGCGCGAACTCTTCCCCGTTGTGCCTTTGACCTCTTTCTAGCCGCTACTGTTCGCGCGGCTTCTTCTGTTTTCTAACCGCTTCTGTTCGCGCGGCTTCTTCTGCTTGCCGGGTTCTATGACTACCTCCGGTCTCACCACTACTCCTGCAGCTCCTTCTCCTCCTCCTCCTTCGGGCAACCTTGGCACCCTTTCCAAGCTTGTTGGCTCCAACTATCCCGATTGGAGCGTTTCTTTCACCTTTCTCCTTCGTTCTCAACGCAAGCGTCATCACCTCACCGATGACCCTCCTCCTCGCACCTCTCCTGAGTTTGATGACTGGGATGCGAGTGATGCTCTTGTCCGCACCTAGCTGGCCAACAGCCTTTCTGATGAGTGCCTTCCCGTCATTCGCCATGATGAGACGGTCAAGGCCGCCTGGCTTCACCTTGCTGCTCTCTATTCTAAGGGGGGCCAGACGTCCCGCATTTATACTCTCTATGCGGACCTCTTCGCCCGCCCTTCCATGTCACCGGCTGCGGCTTATCAGCAGGTTCAGGCTCTTGGTCGACCAGAATCGCCCCTTCTCCGCGGACTTGGCCGACCAGCACAAACACTTCCAGGAACTCCTGGTTGTTTGTTATCTTTTTCGTCTTCCCGACTCTTATGATATGATCCGCCAGCAGATCTTGGGTGAGGCAGAATCTCCTACTTTGGATGCCACTGCGGCTCGCATTGCCGCTGTTACTTCGCTACTCCAGCGGCCTCTGTTGGCCTCCCCCCCTTCCCAGGACTCCTTTGCTCACCAAGCTCAAAGGGGGGGCCCTAGTAGCCGTGGCTCCTCTGGCGGAAGAGGTTCATCCCGGTTCCTCTGCTCTCACTGTGGTCGTACTGGCCATACTGTTGACCGCTGCTGGCAGAAACATCCTCATCTTCGCCCTTCCGGTGATGCTCCTTCTTCGGCCTACGCCTCTTCTCGGCCGTCTGCCTCTCTGGCCACGACGTCAGGTAGTGCCCACGTCGTTACCCAAGGTAAATGGCTGATTGACTCCGGTGCCACAAATCATATGACGTGCAACCCTCATTGCTTCTCCCGTCTTGAGACCCATGACCGCTTACCCCCGGTTTGTATGGCGGATGGTTCCCCATCCCCGGTTCATGGGATGGGCATGGTTCAACTCACCCCATCGCTTTGCTTGGAGGATACCCTCTATGTCCCGAAGTTCCCGTGCAATTTGTTATCAGTTACTACTTTATGCCGGCAACTTCAGTGCTCCGTCTTATTCACTCCCACTACTTGTTCTTTTCAGGACCCGAGGACCCAGCGGACGATTGCTACTGGGACTGAAAGCAGCGGCCTCTACTTCCTCGACGATGTTTCCGCTCTCTCTGCCTACTCCTCCTCCACTGATCTCCTTCAGTGGCATCTTCGTCTTGGACATCCTCCTCCTCGGCTTATTCGCCAGCTTCTGCCCCACTTACCTCCTACCAGTTCTCCGCTCAACTGTGATGCGTGTCAGCTTGGCAAACATTATCGCTCCTCCTTCCCACCGAAGCAAGGCCGTGGCTCCTCTCGCATATTTGATCTTATTCATTCTGATGTATGGGGTCCTGCTCCTCCCCTCACAGTTGGTCGGGGCAGTTCCTATTTTGTCACTTTTATCGATGATTTTTCTCGATGTACCTGGGTGTATCAGTTAAAAGATCGCTCTGAACTATTTTCTGTTTGGCAATCATTTTACTTTATGATTAAGACTCAATTTGCTACTTCTATTAAAGTCTTACGTTCTGATAATGCCAAAGAATATCTGACTCATGATTTCTCCGCATTCTTTCACCAACATGGCCTCCTTCATCAAACGACTTGTGTTTACACCTCCCAGCAGAATGGGGTGGCGGAGCGTAAAAACCGTCACCTGCTTGATGTTGCGCGTACTCTCATGACGCAGATGCACGTCCCTCGCTCCTACTAGGGCTACGTTGTGCTCCTCGCCTGCTATCTCATCAATCGCCTTCCCTCCGCGGTTCTCCACGGCCAGACTCCCTTCTCCCTTCTCTACCCCCACCAGGAACCTTTTCCTCTTCCTCTCCGTGTCTTTGGCTGTACGGCCTTTGTTCACGCTCCCTCCGCTACCCGCGACAAGCTTTCCCCCCGTTCCACCAAGTGTGTCTTTTTGGGGTACTCTACCACTCAAAAAGGCTATTGCTGCTTTGACCCCCTTCTCCGCAAGCAGTTTGTCTCCGCGGATGTGACTTTTTTCGAAAATGCTTCCTATTTCTCTCCTCCCTCTTCTCTTCCTTCTGATATCTCCGTTCCTTCCACACCTCTCCACGTTTTCCCACCTTCGTCTCCTCCTCCACCCACTCCTTCCCAGTCCGTCTCCCCACCCACCCCTCCACCCTCCTCTCCGCTGCCGTCTCTCTCTAGTCCCGGGCCAGCCTTCTCCGCCACGGACGCTCCAGTCGCTGACGCTCCTGACGCTCCCATTGACCTGGATGTTCTCATTGCCCTTCGCAAAGGGGTGCGGGCGTGTACTCAACACCCGCTCACGGCTGTTGTTTCCTATGATCAGCTTTCTCCTTCTCGCAGGTGTTTTGCCTTGGCTATCTCTGCTACTTCTACTCCCCGTACCTACCAGGAGGCTCTTGCTCTCCCTCATTGGAAGTCTGCCATGGATGAGGAGATGACTACTCTTACTGAACGGGGTACCTGGACCCTGGTTCCTCCTCCCGTGGGCATTGATGTGGTTGGCTGTCGCTGGGTCTTCGTTGTGAAGTTTCGCCCCGACGGCACTATGGATCGCTACAAAGCCCGGCTGGTGGCCAAGGGCTTCACTCAGACTTACGGTGTTGATTACTTTGATACCTTCTCTCCGGTTGCTCGCCTCAGCACCATCCGGGTTCTCTTTTCTGTGGCTGTTAACCGGGCTTGGGCCATTTCCCAGCTTGATGTGAAGAATGCCTTTCTCTATGGCGATCTTCAGGAGGACGTCTATATGGAGCAACCTCCTGGGTATGTTGCTCAGGGGGAGACACGTGTATGTCATTTGAAGAAGGCCATTTATGGCCTAAAGCAGAGCCCTCGGGCATGGTTTGACAAATTCAGTGGTATTGTGGCTACCATCGGCTTTCAAAGGAGTTCGGCCGATCACTCCTTATTCATTCGCAAAACGGCCTCGGGACTGGTGTTTTTGGCCGTATATGTGGATGATATTCTCCTTACTGGCGATGACCAAGATGGGGTGGACTTGACGAAGAAGCACCTCCGTCAGCACTTGGTCACGAAGGATATGGGCTCCCCAAAATACTTTTTGGGGATAGAAATCTCTCGGAAACTTGACTCCTTGGTTCTCTCTCAACGGAAGTATGCCCTTGATCTTCTACGAGAAGCAGGATTGACAGGTGCCAAACCAGCTCGTTTTCCCATGGCTGTTGGAGAAGACAAAACGTGGACGGATGACTCGCCTCTTCTATCTGATGTCACAAGGTACAAACGTTTGGTAGGCAAACTCATCTATCTCACGGTGACTAGACCCGACATCGCTTATGCTGTAGGCAAGGTCAGTCAGTTTATGCAAGCTCCCAGGGAGTGCCATCTTCAGTCCGCCCTGAAGATTTTAGAGTATATCAAAGCAGCACCGGGCAGAGGGTTACTCTTTCAGAAGAATGGTCATCTGAGGGTTGAGGCCTACTCAGATTCAAGTTACGCGGATGACAAAGGCGATCGTAAATCCACATCAGGTTTTTGTACCTTTGTTGGAGGTAATCTCGTGAGTTGGAAGAGCAAGAAACAATCTGTTGTCTCCAGATCCAGTGCCGAAGCCGAATACCGGAGTATGGCGTCAACCACGTGTGAGTTAAAGTGGTTGCGGGCTCTAATGCTTGACCTGGGCGAGGTATATGACTGTCCTCTCCCTATGTTCTGTGACAACAAGGCCGTTATACACATATCCAGAAATCCGGTCTTCCATGAGAGAACAAAGCATATAGAGGTTGACTTTCACTTCATTCGGGAAGAGATTTTAAAGAAACAGATTTGTACTCCTTTTGTCACCTCTGACAAGGAATTGGCTGATATCTTCACCAAGCCGGTTTCTACTTCCTTCTTTCGCATTTGTGACAGGCTGGGCATGATTGATATTTATGCTCCAGCTTGAGGGGGAGTGTTGAAGTATTAGACCGGGCGGCTTAGCGGTCTGATCCAGCGGTTTGTTGACCGGGCGGCTTAGCGGTCTGATCCAGCGGTTTGTTGACCAAGCGGTCTGGCGATCTCACTCTGAAGCCTGGAGACCGGGCGGTCTATCGGTCTACCATTGCGGCTTGTTCTATCCTGCTGGAGTTACCGAGCGGTTAACCCATCTGTCTAACCGCGCGGCCTGTGCGGTCACCTTTATTCTAGCCGCTCAGTATTGTAAATGTTTAGTTCCACATTATTTGTATACTCTCTTTATTATCTCCTCCATTCGATATAAGGGAGGTCATACCTTTGTAAATGATATCTTTTTTGGATAATAAAATTTCAATTATTCAAAAGTTTATCCGCTTGTTCTCTCTTTTTCGCTACTTTCTAACACCTATCAACATGAAGACTCCTATTGAGCTGTTGCTGAAGGAGAAGCCGAGTGTGGGACACCTTCGGGTGTTCGGTTGAACTTGCTACGTGCATGTCCCGGATGCTTCACGGACAAAGCTGGATGCAAAGGCAAGGAAGCTTGTCTTTGTTGGCTACGATGAGCGGAAGAAGGGATGGAAATGCATGGACCCTGTGACGAAGAAGTTCGTGGTATCAAGAGACGTTGTCTTTGACGAGCTGACGTCATATGGAGGTGGCTCGGTTGAGCTAACCGGAAGTAGCAAGGTTGATGAAGCACCGGTGGCGGCTGCTGAAGGCTTGGAAGAGGAGCTTGCTGTTTCACCAGCAGCTCCTGTTGCTTCTAACTCCGAGGCAGATCCTTCTGGCTCAGGAAGCAGGGGGAGCACTGCTCAATGCTTGCCCCTGGTAGGAGTGGAGCCCGAAGAAGCAACGTAAGAAGTGAGCAAGGAGCCGTTTCTTCGGAGATCGAAGAGGGTGGTTAAGCCACCGGCTCGGTACTGTGATGGGAATGCAGTGAGCTTTGTCTCCTGCTTCTTTGCAGGTCCTCTGGATGAGCGAGAGCCTGCAAACTTCAACGAGGCCACTGGGGTGAAGGAGTGGGAAATTGCCATGAAGGAAGAGATTGATGCTCTGAAGAAGAATGAAACCTGGGACCTTATGCCCAAGGTTGATGGCATTACTCCGGTTACTTGCAAGTGGGTGTACAAGTTGAAGAAGAAGGCTGATTGGAGCATTGATCGGTTCAAGGCTCGCCTGGTCGCTAGAGGATTCTCACAGCAGTATGGAGAAGACTATGAGGAGACATTCAGTCCAGTTGCGAAGAGGACTTCAGTAAGAGTGGTGATCGCCTTGGCTGCTAGCAAGGGATGGAGGTTGTGGCAACTCGATGTGAAGAATGCTTTTCTTTACAGAGAGATTGACAAGGACATCTTCATGGATCAGCCGCTTGGTTTTGTCTCTGAAAAGCATCTGGACTATGTCTGTAAATTCAGGAAGGCTCTCTATGGGTTGAAGCAAGCTCCTAGAGCTTGGTATGGGAAGATTGCAGAGTACTTGCAATTCTGTGGATACCTTGCTTCCAACTCGGATTCAAGCTTGTTCGTCAAGAAGAAGGGGGAGCTGCAAGTCTTGGTCCTGCTGTATGTGGATGACATGATCATCATAGGGAACTCGGAGGGGGAAGTAGCAAGGCTCAGGGCTGAGCTTGCTATACGCTTCGAGATGAAAGACTTGGGAGAGTTGCATCACTTTCTCGGTCTTGAAGTGGAGAGGAAGGAGTGCGGGGTTCTCATTTGCCAGAATGGGTATGCTGATCGCATTGTGAAGCGGTTCGGCATGGGCGAAGGGAAGAAGTGCTCTACTCCACTAGAACCTGGGCTGAAGCTTCGACGAGATGAGGGAAGGGTTCTCCATGATCCCTTGGTGTTCAGGGATCTTGTTGGGAGCTTGATTTACCTGACGATTACAAGGCCGGACATTGCTTATGTTGTTGGCCGAGTAAGTCGGTATATGGCTGAACCAAGGCAATCTCATCTAGTGGCAGCGAAGGGTATTCTGAAGTATGTCAAGGCTTCTTCTGACATGGGACTCCTCTATAGAAGGGACTCGGAGTTTGCGTTGCTCGGGTACACGGATGCTGACTATGGCGGTTATTCGGATGATCGAAGGTCCACTTCAGGTTATGTGTTCACTTGCGGTTCAGCTAGCATCTCGTAGTGTAGCAAGAAGCAGGACTCGGTGTCAGTTTCAAACACGGAGGCGGAGTATAAGGCTTCGGCCTTGGCTGCTCGGGAAGCCGTTTGATTGAGGAGGCTTATAGAGGATGTTCATGAAGAAGTGCAAGGTCCTACTTTACTCCGGGGTGACAATGAGAGTGCTCTCAAACTGGTAAACAATCTAGTGTGTCACGCCAGGACCAAGCATATAGAGATTGATCACCATTTCATCAGGGAGAAGGTGTTGGAAGGATCTCTGCTGGTCGGGCATGTTCGGAGTGAAGATAATCTTGCTGACATCTTCACAAATCCACTGTCGAAGGGGCCCTTTGAGCGCTTGTGCATCTTGCTGGGCTTGGTCACCACTTCCCACTTCAAGGGGGAGTGTTGAATTTTGTGAAGTGGAAGTGGTTGACGGGTCAGGCCGGGCGGCCTGGGCAGACAGCTTTGGCGGACTAGGCGGACTGGGCGGACTGTGATGTGCGGCCTGGTGGAAGGTCTAGTGGAAAGCCGGCTGTTGTCTGAGTGGGTTGTTGCATGGAGTCCGTAGACTGTGCGGCCTGATATCTGCTGATAGGACGTTGGCTTTGGTTTAGCCAAGGAGCGGACTGAGCGGATAGTGGCTTGCGGACTGGTGCATTGCTCAGTGGCCGCGGGTGCAAGCTTGTGCTGATAGGCGGTTTGGCTCATGTCCGCGGGAAGCTTGCAGACTGGTGTGTCCACGGTGTGAGCTGTTGCGGACTGTGCTTAGAGCTTGACTGAGACCTTGTCGAGCTATGATGTCACAGCAGGTGCTTTGCTGTGGAGGTCTTTGGCGGACTGGATTATGAAGTCCGGGAGATGGATGCTGCGTTGGGCAGGAGTGCGAGGAACTTGCAGACTACTGGCGGTCTGTGCTTTGGTGTTTGGCGGACGGGGGTTTGAGTCCGCCATGCTCGCATTGGCCTTTGATGGCTTTTGGACTGGGTCGCACTCTGTGCCAAGACCATGGTGTCTGCCGTATCCGCCAAGTCTGCTGTGACCGGGCGGACTGTTGCTATCTGCCTTTGGTCGTGGACTTGTGGCGGATTGAGGTGTGAGTCTTGCGGACTGCTTCGGTTTGGTGCGGACAGTCATTGAAGGGGGTTGCTATCCTGCAGTGGTTGGAGCTTTGCGGGCTGTTGCCTTGTCCGCATCGCTTGGGCGGACTGGTGAGAGTTCGTCAATGTTGCCTTGCTCCTGGCGGTTTTCCTTGGTATCCGGCTAAGTCGTTGCGGACTCGACGGACTGTATTTTGCTATCGCGCGGGCTGGGGCGGTGTCTCTATCTCTAGGGTGGTGACCACACTCCTCACCTCGCCTATAAATAGGACCCCCCTGGCAGCTCTATAGTAACTTGAGTGAACAGTAAGTTGGGTTGGGCAAGGAGCTGTGGTCTGAGTTCGTCTGTCCGCGTGGATTGTTTCAGTGCTGACGTTTGATGTGTGCAGGTCGCGCGGGTTGCTTCAAGGAGCCAGGAGTTTGGCTGTGACTTCGGTCAACTACTTGGAAGTGTGCGGTCTCTGCGGACTCAGCAGGAGGTCGCTCTGCGGCTTTTCAGTTCTGTTTCCTCTTTGCCAGCTTCAATAACCTATCCGCCGGCCTCAGGCGGGTAGGGGGTGTTCCTCAGTTCAGCTTCAGTAGGAGATGAATAATGGTGTGTCTGCGCGGCCTCGCGGCTTCGGCGGACTCTGTGCTATTCGACGGATTGCAGCTAAGTTTGGGCGATCTCAGCGGACTCGGCGACCTCGGTGACCTCGGCGGTCTTGGCGGACTCCGGTGCTGTCCGCCCGGCTTGTTTTTTGGTGCTTTTTGTTTATAGTTGTTATACTAGCGAAATCATGTCTCGCTATGTATGCCTCGTGTTGTAAAGAAGTGAATGAATAACAGACCAGCTTGTGCTTCCATTGTTTGTTAGGTTTAACCTTTGTTCCTTGGTTTTCCGCTGGTTCAACGTGAGAACTGGGTAGTTCCGAAGATATTAATTTGGCGTTTGCGCTATCTTGCTGACCACGTTGAGAAAATTTAACAATACAGAAGGTCAAAAACAGGTTTCCTAAAGACATAGTGATCCTGACCCAAATTAGTAATAGGGTGTTCCAACAAGATTGGATCAGAAAATTGATTCTAGACATTCCCTTGTCATTACTTCAAGTCAATTCTTTGAGTCTGTACTGTGATAATCAAGCAGCAGTTCAAGTCGTGAAGAATGTCCTTTTTAATACTAAGAGGCGACATGTACGACTGAGACACGCTCTACAAAATTATCTGAAAGAACAAGGCATTATCACTTTGATCGATGTGCGATCAAAGGATATTCTGGCTGATCCACTGACGAAAGGAATTCCTAAAGACCGATCAATCAAAACAGTGGGGGGGGGAATGAGACTCAAGTCGATTTAAGTTCAGCCTTAGTTCAAGGATAAGCGATTTAGTTCAGCCTTAGCCCAAATGTTTTGATTTTTTTCAACTTTCTTTTGTCAAAGCAAGCGTGTTGTGCTCCGCTAATGTTCGGGTTACTGAGTACAAATCTGGTGAGTTGTTTTATTCCACATTTAATGTTAACAACTTCCACTGGGTTCGTCTTCCTTATCTAGGAGGAGAGTGTTATTCCACATTTGATAACACAATCTAACTAGGTTTGACTCTTATTCTGTGTATTGGTTTCATTCCACATTTGATGAGTTCCAATTGACTTTAGAAGAATAGTAAGCGTGACATTCCACATATGAACACAGATACAGCTGGGGTGTTCAAAAATCGATAACATCGTTTCTTTGAAAATACATAATGGATTCAGAGATAGAACCTAAACACTCTACACATGTTTTCTCATACTGTACTACGTTCATATAAGTAGAACTAGATACTTGTACATTTTCCAAGGTTGAATTCATTCTGAATGAAGTTATCTGTTGGAAATTACAGGAGCTGCTGCTGATGGATGAGCACTTACCGATTGTGATCCAGAGGAGGATGATCTGGTGAACGCTGATTTTTAGAGTGCTTGTTTGGTTTTTTTCTTTGGTTTTTTTCTTTGGTTTAAAGCACTGTTTAGCTCTTTTTTCTGTTCATCTGTTGTTTGGACTATTTCTATTGCGCTTTAGTTGATATGAGACACTTGATGTGCTAGTACCTGATTCTCTGATTGTACTTTCTGACTTTGATGTGTTGCTGCTGAGTTTATGCTTTATTCTTATGTGTGCATACTAACTTCTCTTTCCTTAAGTCCAATTTATTCTGACAGATGTTGTGGACATGGTTGTGTATTGAGTTGAATTCTGGTTGAACTTTACACACAACAACCCTTTTCCGACGTCGGTCTCATTGCGGACATAGGAGGAGATTGTTATGATATTTGGTTATATGTTCGCACGTGTTAGGACCGACTCGGAACCACCCTCTGGGTTTCGTGTCACTAGAGTGTAACGGCTTTACGCAGCAGATACTATATAAAGTCATTCCACACTTGATGAGTCGTAATGGACTATCTTGAGCGGAGCTCAACTACAACTAATATGTGCTTTAACAGTAGGTTCATCCCAATGCGGCTCACTTTGTCTCACCCAATTAATATAACCACGCTCAAAACCTCTAGAAATGAGGTCAAACTTCACCATATCAAACATAAGAAATTGCATGCTTCTGACAACGAATTTTTTCTCTGTCTATATATCTTGGATATTATTGACACGGTTTTATGAATCCTTTAACCACAATTTCACACTCATTTGTAATACCATATCCATCTGTGCAAACTTGATTATTAATCCAACTTCTATCTGGATGCATGATTGTTGTTCCGTAAATACAACATATCAAATGATTACATATTACATAAAACAACAATACGATCTCTTAATAAATGCAATAGCTATGATATTGTATCAAATGAGACATCAACTTTCAAATAATTAATTCTAAGAAACAGTAGGCGACATGAAGTAAACATTTTGTTATGGTCAATCAGGCAAGAAGGAAAAAATAAAAAATCACAACACAACAATATGTGTGGATCATTGCAAATTACAAACATGTTTCTATGAGGTGCCAGATATTCAATATACAGAATTGTGGTTATATAAAGAAAAAAAAGAGAGGTAATTATTGCATGGTAGCTCTCAAAATTCTATAATTAGTGGACTTTATATATTACTTTACAATACACATGTTCTAAAAAATTCTCTAAAAATTTATTTTATCATACACCATTTTACTTGAGATTAATCTACCTAAGCTAGATGCACTATAGAGAAGTATATTGTATGTTGGCCTACGAATTGCATTTTGTCTATATATTCATATGACATATTTATGTAATATCTTATCCTCCCGAGATGTGGTAGAATCAATGGACCTTCTGCTTAATAAAGTATATGTTACTAAATGATGACTTTTGAGGAAAGTTAATAGTACAAACAGTAGGGGACAGGAAGTAAACATTTGAAAGATACATAATCGGTGCACTCTAAAGAAAATATTGATATGGATATGCCCTTTCTTCTAATTAAACTTTATCTTTACAATTAGATTTGTATTCATATCTTCTACCAACTTTATTGATATCTTTGTCTCGATGATAGCTATACTGGATATAATTGTTTATATGCAGATTGGTGATGAATTTATGGCTTTTCTCTCAAGATATTCATCAATCTTTGTACCTTTTGCAAGCCAAAACTACCTCCAGGTCACGAGAGATTCTAAATGGTATTAAAAAACCTTGCTAATACACACTTAGTCACAGAAATCTTCTCCAGGTACCATTGTTGGCTGCCGGCCTCTTCAATTCCAGGCCCGTGTCTCTGCCATAATCACCCCTAAAATTCACCATTAATCACCCACCCAACATCAGCCCCAAAACTCATTTCTCAGACCATCAACCCACTATCAGCTGCCCACCATTATTTCTCAAAGTCCCCAATCCTCCTCTCAAGGCGCCGCCAATTAATTTCCTTCTTCTGGATAGTGTTTTTCCAAACTTCCAATCCCCTACAGCAATCTGTCCACCACCTCACTGCCTCTGGCTTCTTCGGTGGTGCAGTTTCAGGTTGCTGCTATCTCAATGCTACCGAATACTCTTACACTCTTCGTGTATTCTATGTCCTGATCATTTTGAGTTTATTGTTTTTTTATTTTCTTTTTGTTGAATTATGCAATTGATTCACTATTTTCCTTTATATTAGTTTGTAATATTTATGCTAAGCATCCTGCATCTTTCGGGTTTTGTTTCGTTGAAGTATTTAATTTCTAGCACTCACGCTACTACCATACTTGTTTTCTTACTAAAAACTCTACTTGAATGTAATTATTGTGCAATAATATTTGTAAGTTCTTTTATTACAAATGTAGTTGCTAGTTATATGTCTCAGTTTTATACTTGACGTACACTTTATTAGGCAGATCGTGCCCCACATATAATGGATGCATTAATGATTTTCTTCCTAGAAAAAAAAATGAAAAAGTAAGTGCGATTAAAGATGATTATAAATTTTATTTTTTTATCACAATTGATTTCAGCCGGTGCCTCATTTTGAGTATAAAATCATTGTTTATTTCATTAAAGGATAAGTTGGATGTGCATCTAATGAATCCAGACAGATATAGCTTAAGTTATGGAAATCACTTAAGCTAAGGAAAAAAAATATAAGTTAAACAGAGCATGTTATAGACCGGCTTGAGTTAGCCCTTTTGATTCTCATTCTAAAAACCCGGCTCAGTTCCTAAACAGAGCATATGTTATGCGAAACATGTTCTCACGGACCTGAGTGCATGTGACGACGCTAGCTGAGATACCCGCAAAACCGTCAACGAAATGCGTAATAGCAAATACAACAAGCCAAACACACAAGTGTATACGTGGAAAACCCCCAAATCAGGGTAAAAATCACGAGACGATCGGAGTCCAAACCGAAAAGTCGCAACTAAATAATGTTCAACAATACTATGGTTTTCCCTCACGATCCTCAGATGGATCTTACAGCTAGCCCAAAATAAAGACAGAAGGAAAAATACAAGTATACCGACAAATATGACCAAGTCCGAATCAGAGTGACTCACTCCAAATTAGTACTCTAAATCCTCTACAGTCCTCCAATATTGTTCTTAATTGTCCGCCTACGTCGACACACGATGTCGCTGGTGCACTCCGATAAGTTCGCAACCCGTCAGTAGGTTTTCCCGCCCGAGGCTCAGATGGCTCGTAGCCAAAGTCCACTTGAGGCTATGATGTCTCATCGCGCTGACCGCCGCTAGCCGTAGATGCGACCCTAATAGCACGCTGTCATTCTTTGTGCCAAGATGCGAACTCTAAAATTGGTCTCCGCCAACGCCACTCCGACTCCGCCCAAATCGGCATCCGCCAATGCCGCTCCGGCTCTGCCCAAATCAGCCTCCGCCAATGCCGCTCCGGCTCCGCCCAAATGTGCCTCTGTCAATGCCGCTTCGGCTCCGCCCAAATCGTCCTCACTCAACGCCGCTCTGCCGCACACGTGCACCGCAGCCCTGCCACACAAATATGGCGCCACCACCGCCTCCCAAATCAGCCCCCGCAAAAGCAGTCCTTGGCGCTTCCGCCCGCGCGGCAATCGCCACGGTCAAAACTCCACCGTGGGGCCCAAAATTGCAATGGCTACACACAGGAGGTGGAAAAAAATTGGCGGCGTGCTTCTGTTCACAGGAGAGGTCGAGAGAGCACCGATTAGGTTTTTTTTCTTACCTTTAATACTGATGTTCACACGGCTGTAGCTTTAGATTTAGCAAATATTATTATTAGTTTCTTATCTCTCTCTCTCTCTCTCTCTCTCTCTCTCGCTCTCTCTCTCTCTCTCGCTCTCTCTCGCTCTCGCTCTCGCTCGCTCTCTCTCTCGCTCTCTCGCTCTCTCGCTCTCTCGCTCTCTCGCTCTCTCGCTCTCTCGCTCTCTCGCTCTCTCGCTCTCTCGCTCTCTCGCTCTCTCTCGCTCTCTCGCTCTCTCTCTCTCTCTCTCTCTCTCTCTCTCTCTCTCTCTCTCTCTCTCTCTCTCTCTCTCTCTCTCTCTCTCTCTCTCTCTCTCTCTCTCTCTCTCTCTCTCTCTCTCTCTCTCTCTCTCTCTCTCTCTCTCTCTCTCTCTCTCTCTCTCTCTCTCTCTCTCTCTCTCTCTCTCTCTCTCTCTCTCTCTCTCTCTCTCTCTCTCTCTCTCTCTCTCTCTCTCTCTATATATATGAAATTAACTTATTCTTTATATATATAATATAATACATTCAAGTCTTCCATCGCATATGTCATACATCGCATATGTCATACATGGTTGGATAGCCTCCGAATTTGTCCATGACTTAGGTGGCGTTTGGCGCGGCTTATGTGCTGCGGTGCGGTGAAAACGCAACGCCCTTTTGCAAATAAGCACTGTTTGGCGCGGCTTATGATGGAAACGACGTTTAATTAAAACCTTTATTTTCTCTTATAACTCATCCGCGATAAAAATCTTCGGTCAGCCGCAGTTTCTTCCTCCCTCCCGATAACCTAGCACGCTTCCTCTTCTCCCGATCCAAAGGACGAATCTCCAGCGCCACCGACGACCAACGACCGGCGAATCTCCAGATTTTCCCATCCACGAAGAAGACCGGCGAATCTCCAGCGCTTCCCGTCCACGGAGAAGACCGGCGAATCGCTCGTGCTCTCCCTTGCACCGACGATTCTTTCGCATAGGTATACTCCTCCCTTCATCTCCATTGCAAATTTTTAGCGTATGTTTTTGGAGACATGCAATTGTAATGTTTATGTGTTGTTTAGGTTGTACTCCCATCCACGAAGAAGACCGGAGGGATCATCCAGCGTTTCCCGTCCACGAAGAAGACCGGCGAATCGCTCCTGCTCTCCCTTGCACCGACGGTTCTTTCTCTAAGGTATACTCCTCCCTTCATCTCCATTGCAAATTTTTAGGGTATGTTTTTTGGATGGGGTTGTAATCTTTGTGTTTTTGTATGTTTGATGAGTGTGTGTGTTTGTTTAATGGGTGTTGAGTGTGTGTGTTGAGTGTGTGTTGTGTTGTGTGTGTTGAATGTGTGTGAGGAATGTGTGTGTTGAGTGTGTGTGATGAATGTGTGTTTTATGTGTGTGTATGTGTTGTTGTGTGTGTATGTGTTGTATGTGCGTGTGTTATATGTGTGTATGTGTTTGTGTTGGTGTGTGTGTGTGTTGGTGTGTGTGTGTGTGTGTGTTATATATGTGTGTATGTGTTATATATGTGTGTATGTGTATGTGTTGTTGTTTGTGTGTTGAGTGTGTGTGTGTGTGGGTGGGTGTGTTGAGTGTGTGTTGTGTTGTGTTTTGTGTGTTGAATGTGTGTGATGAATGTGTGTGATGAATGAGTATTTTATATGTGTGGATGTGTTGTTATGTGTGTGTGTGTGTTTGTGTTGTATGTGTGTGTGTTAGATGTGTGTATGTGTTTGTGTTGGTGTGTGTGTGTATGTGTGTGTGTGTTATATATGTGTGTATGTGTATGTTTTGTTGTGTGTGTGTTGAGTGTGTGTGTATTGAGTGTGTGTTGTGTTGTGTGTGTTGAATGTGTGTGATGAATGTGTGTGTTGAGTGTGTGTGATGAATGTGTATTTTATATGTGTGGATGTGTTGTTGTTGTGTGTGTGTGTTTGTGTTGGTGTGTGTGCGTGTGTGTTATATATGTGTGTATGTGTATGTGTTGTTGTGTGTGTGTTGAGTGTGTGTGTGTGTGTTGAGTGTGTGTTGTGTTGTGTGTGTTAAATGTGTGTGATGAATGTGTTTGTTTGTGTGAGTTGTGTGTTTTGTGAGTTGTATGTGTGTTACATATTGTGTGTGTGTGTGTGTGTATATGTGTGAGTAATATGTGTATATGTGTATGTGATATGTTTGTGTTTATCTTGTTTAGATTTAGCTTTAAATCCCGACCATATTTTTTTTAGATTTACATTTATAATGTTTTTGAATGTTGTTTGTATATGCGTGTGTTTGCCTTATAAAGATGGGCAAAACAAAAGATGGTGGTGTTGCCGCAATGTGGGATAATGCTGATGTTCTGCTCTTTTGCGATATTTGCATAAAAGAGATAGAACTCAGGAATCGACCAACGACGCATTTTAACAAGGAGGGGTGAATTAATATTATGAAGAAATTTGAAGAGTGAACTGAAAAGAAATACGATAAGGTCCAATTCAAAAATAAATGGGATCATCTGAAGAAGGAATGGAAACTCTGGATGTAGTTGAAACGCGGTGAGACTGGGTTAGGTTGGAATGCATCAAGGAAAACTATCGACGCCTCCGACGAGGGGTGGGATGAGCGATTCAAGGTATTCTTTTTCAAAGTCATTAAATTTGTAAAATAAAATTTTCCTAATTCAAGTTTACTAAAATGTATAATTTTTCAGGTTGTCCCGGCCGCCAAGAAATTTCGGTATTCAGGCATCCATCCAGAGTTAGAGGAGAAACTCACCCAGATGTTCAGTGTTGTTGTCGCGACAGGACATCATTTATGTACCCCAAACACCATCAATGATCCACCAAAGTCTTTTGATGAAAGAGTGATGTCAGATGGTGAACATGTAGATGTTGAGGTCAACAAGGGTCCTGCATCTCATGAAGGTACATCAGAGGTTTCCAAAAAAGGAAATGGAAAAACAAACCTGTTAGCTCTGTATTACAAGATTTGGCGGAGTCTTCTAAGACCATCAGCAGATGCATCCAAGAGCCACCAGCAAAAGCTTCTTCAGAGTTTAGTATTCAGCGAGCATTAGACAAATTAGCCATGTACCCGGAAGTGGTAGCTGGTGAAGACTTCATTGATTTCGCCATCACATATTTTATGGATAAAATTCATAGAGAGACTTTTCTATGCCTTCCAGATTCCCAGAACGTCAAGTGGCTGCGTAACCGTTTCCTTCATGGGGGTTAATAGGGAGCCTATTATAACGGCCTCCCCAGCCCACGCTTGCAAGGATTGCCATCGGCACCCCCAGCGCCACGCTCGAAAGGGTTCAGCCTAACCAGGTTTGCAGACCATGCACCCCAACCCCTCTCCATACACAGGCGGGTTGTTGAGGCATGTGATCGAACCTGTGACCTCCTTGATAAGGAGTTTTCAAACCTCTCCTCATCACCATTTGAGCCAGCGGCCGTCCTTGCGAGCGTGGGCCGGGGAGGCCGTTACAAAAAGTGCACTTTTTATTTTAACGACCCTAGTCAATACAACGTGACAGTGTTACGGCTCCGCTATAGGCATTGCTACTGGGCTGCAACCTAAGCACCCCAACCCCTCTCCATCCACAGGCGGGTTGTTGGTGGCCACAGCCTCCCTTTGATGAGCGAACTCGACAATTAAGTTGGGTCGTACGGGGACTTCCCAGGAGGTCACCCATCCCAGTACTACTCTCGCCCAAGTACGCTTAACTATGGAGTTCCTTCACTTCTCATCACTAGTTGAGCTGCAACTCAATTGGTGATGAGAAGTGAAGGAACTCTATAGTTAAGCGTGCTTGGACGAGAGTAGTACTGGGATGGGTGACCTCCTGGGAAGACCCTGTACGACCCAGCTTAACATTCGAGTTTGAACCACTCCTCATCACCAACTGATCTACAGCTCAATTGGTGATGAGAAGTGAAGGAACTTCATAGTTAAGTGTGCTTGGGCGAGAGTAGTACTGGGATGGGTGACCTCCTAGGAAGTCCTCGTACGGCCCAGCTTAACTGTCGAGTTCGCTCATCAAAGGGAGGTTGTGCTTGGGCTGCAGCCTATGGAGGGAGAGGGGTTGGGGTGCTTGGGCTGCAGCCCGGTAGCGTCGCCAAGAGCGTAGCCGGGATGATGTCACGTTGGATCAGCTAGGGTCCTTACTATAAAAGTGCATAAAAAACAAAAACAAAAAAATAAAAACAAAACAAAAAGAATAAAAGAAACAAATAAAAAAAATAAATAAAAAAACAAAAAACAAAAAATATTGTTTTGTAACGGCCTACCCAGCCCACACTCGCAAGGACGGCCGCCAGCACCCCCAGCGCCACGATCGAAAGGGTTCAGCCTAACCAGATATGCAGACCATGCACCCCAACCCCTCTTCATACACAAGCGGGTTATTGAGGCCTAGGATCGAACCCGAGACCTCCTTGATAAGGAGTTTTCAAACCTCTCCCCATCACCAATTGAGCTGTAACTCAGATGGTGATGGGGAGTGGTTTGAAAACTCCTTATCAAGGAGGTCTCGGGTTCGATCCCAAGCCTCAACAACACGCCTGTGGATGGAAAGGGGTTGGGGTACATGGTCTGCAGACCCGGTTAGGCTGAACCCTTTCGAGCGTGGTGCTGGGGGTGACGGCGAGCGTCCTTGCGAGCGTGGGTTGGGAGGCCGTTACACCTATGATATTATCTTAGATGTTCTATTTTTGGATTTTGTTATCCGTGGACTCATGGTTTGGTTTATCTCTATTATCTATTATCCGTGGACTCATATTATCCGTGGGCTCATGTTATCTTATCTGTTATGTGTTGTTTATATCTTTTGTGAATGTGGATATCATTATGCTAGTATTCATGGTTGTGTTTATCTCTTTTTTGCATTATCTGTATTTATTCTTCGTGTATATTAATAGGAAATGTCTACCGATGATTCTGAATATTCGACGGAAGAGTAGGTGACTACGAGAAGAAATTATGCTATTACAAGTCATCAAAATGTGGCATCGGCAGTATGTTTGGTATTAGAATATACTGGTCTGTTAATCGGTCTAGTTCCTCGAATGACATCAAAATAAACTGGCGACAAATGGGTTGGCGTACTTCTTTGTGCGCCTCGAGTTCGATTTCATGACTCTTTTATGATAAGTTAAGAAATTTTTATGGATTTATTACTGTCTATGGAGGAGAAATGTGATTTCCAAGGATCTCGCAGAACTGTATCAAGGGAAATCTTAGCATTGACGGTATACATATTGTCACATAATGAATCAATGAGAAAAACGTGCGAGCGATTTCAGCATTCAACAAAGACAATTAACAGATTTTTTTCTTGTGTCCTTCGTGCATTGATGCAGTTATCGAAGGAAGTGATACAACCATCAGATAGAAATTTCAGGGGAACACCACCAGAGATTCTATATGACAGACGTTACATGCCTTTGTTTTAGAAATTGCATTGGAGTGATAGATGGGACACATGTTCACGCGTGTGTGCCAGTTGGAAGTCAAGTACCGTACATTGGGAAGCGTGGAAGTCCAACTCAAAATGTCATGGCAGCTTGTGTTTTTAATATGTGTTTTACTTTTGTTATGGCTGGTTGGGAAGGATCAGGACATGATAGCCGTATATTCAATTTTGCCCTAAGTGATCCGCATTATAATTTCCCTCATCCACCTCCGGGTAACTATTAAATTTGTTTTATTTGTTTATTCCTAATAATATTTGGGCAACTATATAATTATTATTAATGTGCAGGAAAATATTACTTTGTTTAATCTGGCTATCCACTGCAAAGGGGTTACTTAAAACCTTATCAGGACACGGGATATCATCTACCAGACTTTGCTCGTGATGGTCGTCAAGCAGAAGGACGTCGGGAGATGTTCAATCATGCACACAAATCGCTTAGAAGTGTGATAGAGCGCTCATTCGATGTCTGGAAGAAGAAGTGGGCCATACTACGGGACATGCCAAGCTATAGCTTCGACAAATAAGCGCGTATAGTGATCGCCACGATGACACTGCATAATTTCATTCTTCGCCACCCTTCGCGTGTAGATATAGATTTCGTTGAGTCTGAGCAAAGGGATCTATATGGATGACCTCTCAAAGGCGGCAAGAAGATTGCTCTGACACTACGGCTGGTGTAGAGGAGATGATCGCACTACGTGATATTATACCAGATGAGGTGTTTGAAGCTAGAGCATAGACCTAGAAATTGTCTGCATGAAAAAAATATTTTCTGCGTTGGGTGTTACATTATGTAGAAGATGTTAATAATTGAAAAATATATGTTATGATTGAAAAAAATGAATGAATGAAATTTTATTTTGTGTTAAATTTGAAAAACAAAATTTATTCAAAACTTTGTTTTGTATCCAAACAACTTTTTGAAAACTCCGTTTCGTAAACTCTGTTTCACCCAAACAGTTTTTTAACAAAACTCTGTTTTCTAGAATCAACACTTTTTCTATCAGCAACAGTTCATCAACAACTTTCTATCAGCAACAACCCAACCAAATAGAGCCTTAATCCATTTTATTAAAAACCTCTCAACGTTCGTTGCCGTGGATTTTATCCTCTTAGGAGGGAACCCAAACCCAACAATTCTCCCCCTTCCTGGCTAGGAGGAAGAGCTCGACAAATTGGCGACCTCCCCACGAGAACCATCACTGCAACTATGCTTCTATCTCGGACAAATAGTCAAACTCGATGTTGGATTGTGACAATCAAAAGTCACCCGACGTCGCATACCCGTAACAATATGAGAACCGCTCTGCAGTCCTATCACAGTCTACTATGCGACCTGATGTCTCACCTGCTTGTAGCATTTCTTCCCGCTGAAAAATCCACGCTACCCGCGCCACACCAGGGCCCTGTCACCTCTGACATTGTTCTCCCTCGCACCTGCAGTTCTATCCTCCAAATAATAAAGGCCTGACATCATGCTACCACGGCCTATGACCAAAGAACCTGTGGTAAATCTCCATCGTACATCATTAGATTTACTAGCATAATCATTTGCATCCAATCGCACAACAGACAACAAACCGAATCAGATGGCAGGTACATGACGAACATCTTTGAGAACTAAAACATAACCCGTGCTCATCTTCAGGTGCACATCACCGATGTCGATAGCTTTGCAAATTGTCCTGTTGCCCATCCTCAACTCTCCGCAATCTCGTGAGGTGTAGGTAGCAAACAGTGCTCTATCGTTCGAAATGTGTGCTGAAGCCCTTGAGTCCACGAATCACAAACCAACTCCACGAGTGAGGTTAGCCATTACCTCATCACTCGCAAAGATTGATATATCATCATCATCATAGGTTGTCACTATTGATGTTGTGGCCTCATTTTGCTTCCCTGATTCCTTCATCTGTAATTTCTTACAGGCATTGCACTTCCTCTTGATGTATACCTTCTTGCCACAATGAAAGCACTCAATATCTTTCTACAGCATGGACTTGCTCCTGTTACACTCTCTGCCATCTCTGCCCTTATCTCTCCCCTAGACTCAATGTACAAACCATATGAGTGGGTAGAGGGGATACTGCCAAATGAATCACCCTGAGATTTTCTTTTCACCTCCTTATTCAAAATCCCACTCTTTGCAACCTCCATAGTCAAAACAACTCCCAGAGATGAGTTAATCAGTGAAACTCGAACCATCTCCCAAGAGGTAGGGAGAGAATTCAGTAACCACAGAGCATTGACCTCATCATCAAAGGTCACCTTCATAGCAGATAACTGATCCAACACTCCTTGAAACTCATTCACATGATCAATTATAAGTGTGCCCTCATGATAATTGCACTCACTAATCTTTGTTAGCAACAAAAGTTTATTCAAATCCGTGTTCTTTGCATACTAAGACTCCAATGTCTTCCATAGCTCCTTGGCATCAACAATACTCGCCACATGATTGTACACATTGCGCTCTACGAATCACCCAATAAAGGCACACACCTTGTGGTGTTCAATCGCCCATTTTTCAGGTTCCTTATCTTTGGGCATCTCTTCAAAGATAGGTGAGTGCCAACCCTTGACATAGATCAAGTCCTTCATCATCATTTGCCACTCATGATAGTTAGCCCCATTCAACACATGCTCATCTCAGAACTCGAATCCATTTGCACTCAGTCCACTGTCAACTCTGACCACTGATCTTGGGGTCGACTATTTCACAGAATGTGATTAGAGAGGATAGAGTGCGGACCAATGGTCGTACCTATCGCACCTATTCACAAACCTGAAATATCCTGTAATGCCCCAGATTTTTTCTTCGATTATTTAATTCTCGTTTGACATTAAGTTGACGCGTTTCCGGTATGTGCCATTTGTTAGAGCGTGGTCTTAGCTCTATAGGTTCCTTGTGTGTTTGTTGGTAGCCTTTTTGGCAGGATTCCCTAGCAAGCCGGGTCTATTTTGGTGACCGGTGAGGCCTCTCGGGAGATGCTTGTGTTTTGGCTTCGGGTAGTGATAACCCGAGTATTGTACGTCGAAAGTTGATTTCGACTTCACCGTAGCGTTCGTAGCTTGGGTAATTAGCTACGATGTGAATTTCGTCGGAATCCGAGGTGGTTAGATTTTCGCGTCGTTTTGATGTGTTAATAATAATTGGTGCAAATAATAATGAAGCTTGAAATGAATCCAGTGGCTTTTAGGTGGCGGTTAGGGCTGATAAGACGTGTCTATGCAAATATATAGCCTTAAGACAAAAAACGAGACTATTCATCGTCTCCTTCCGTGAGAGAATTACCGTTGTCCTGTTCAAGAGTGGAAGAAAACCGGCGGGCAGCCTTGCCTTCGGACGCCGATTCTGGGAGCGTTAGTGGATGGAATTCGATTTTAAAAGCGGATTTGGATTACTCTCGCCTAGACCTTCATTCCCACGGTAAGAGATTCAATTTTCATGGTGTTTATAGGGGTCTCGGAATTTTTAGTTTGATCCTTTTCCGCCATTAAAACCTTAGACTCCTGTTTAGGTGCTGTTGCGGCTGGAGTCGAGAGAGAGAGAAAGGGCTGTGGAAGATAAATCACTGGAATTTGAGGCAAGTGGTGCTCCTACCCTTGGCAAGTTTTTCTTATCTTTTTCATGTCATATTTGTTGCTATCATTCATGTTGCCTAAGATTATTATTTTGCTCTGATGTTCCGTCAAAATCATGTGGGCCTTGAACCATGAATGTTCCTTATGTTTCTTTTTGCATTTATCTCAAGTCCTGAAAATCCTAGTTTCTGGCCGGGTTGCTGTAGTCTTGCTTCTTTTTATTATCAAATTGTTCCCTGTTAATCTCGGTTTGGGAAGCAATTATCCTATCAGCCCTAGAACTAGTAGCAGTGGGTTTTCATACTTACATTACGAGTAATAGAATCGAATTAGGCTAAGAGGATTGGTCGGAAATGAAGGTGGTTGTATAAGATTGTGGTGTCCTCAACGCAGCCAGTTCTGTGAAGATCGTCGACCTGAGTTCGACGAAGATCGTCGAACTGAGGTCGACGATCGCTGGTTGCTTGAGATCGACGAAGATCGTCGACCTGAGTTCGACGAAGATCATCGAACTGAGATCGACGATCTCTGGTTGCCTGAGTTCAGCGAGGATCGTCAAGCTGAGTTCTACGAGGATCGTCGAACTGAGTTCGACGATTTTCTGTGTCCGGTGTTTCACGCAAAATCGTCGAACAGAATTCGACGATTTCCTGTGGCCTGCGTTTAACGTAAAATCGTCGAACGACGTTCGACAATTTATCCCGGGACCTGTTTTCGACGAAAGGAAAATCGTCGAACGAAGTTCGACGATTTCCTGTGGCTGGAGATCGACGATTCCTATAAGCTGGGATTTCCTAGGGGGGATGTCTTGTCGGCCTTTCGTCCTTCCTTTGTTTTGAGGGCCGAATCGTGGGTTATGGCAGGTAGTGGTATTTTGACGGTCTAAAGGAGCGGGATGTTTTGTGTGCGAGCCGTGGCCTCCACTTTTTAGTCCCAGGTACGGGCTGGGTATTGTTGTGGCCGCCACCCTTTTTAATCCCAGGTACGGGTTGGGTTTGTGGTGGCTTTGTGCTGACACAGTGAGATTTTATTTTTAGTTGGAACTGTTTTGTTTGGGGGACTGTTTTGGTCACCAACTCAGGTCCATGTTGTTTACTACTGCCATTACTCACAAATTAGGATTGTTAGGTGTTTCTTCCTGGTTGAATGCATCATATTGTGGCAAGTTTTCTTGTCTTTTGCCTTGTAGCCTCTGCAAGGTTTGGGCAGGGCTTGTTGTTGTTACCTGGTACTTGGTGTACTTTTGCTTACTTTGGACATTGTTTGCTTTTACTGTCATGTTAACTTACTCTCTTTGTTTCATTTTGATTTAATGCACTAATTCAGAATATCTTGTTTTACTTGCTAAGGTATTCTTTTCTTTTCTGAATGCCTCAGGTTCTGATTAGTAGCCCGGTAGGCGGCTAGATTTGCTGTGGTGTTGCTGGTGATCACTTGGGTTGTAGGGATCTTTCACTTGTTGTTGTGAGGTAGTTTTTCTGTTTTCTTATAGACATACATACTTTCCAGTGGGTTCGTGTCAGTTTGTTGGCGCCCACTGGTAGATTTACCTTATGATACTAGATATGTTTCTTTTACTGCTACCTTTCTGGAGATAGTCTAATTACTCTTGGGAAGTTTTATGCTAGCTTGCTAGTTACTTTTAAACCTACAAACACTATTATAAGTATATTTCATGATCAACATGTTTATAAAACTCATACATTACTTTCCAAGTAACGTTAAAAGATCGTTTTCCTACTTATATTATAATATAAATCTAGAGTCTTGCATAGTATAAGTTAACCTCGGGGGTCACTTATGCACTCTCATAGGATGTCAAATATAAATAAAGTATTTTCTGCCACGTATAAGTATAGTTTTTTAAACTGTGGACTAGGTGATCCACTGAGCCGAGGGATACAGCCTTTAAAATATAACTGATTTTTCTAATCATTAAACTTATGAATTTTCATAGTCTAGTTAGATGGTGTTCGCCTGAGCGTCGACAGTTATCCCCTGCTCGACGTGGCATCACGATGCGTGTTTTCTCCCACTCTGATACTTCTTAATTTTGGAGAAAATGAGGGTTGTGACAGTTGGTATCAGAGGGTGGTTGCTTGATAATTTGTCGGTCAACCTTTCCTTGTAGGTATTAGATTTTTAGGATCATATCATGCACACACCGATATGTCATCAGCACGTCTTGGCTGAAGCACGAACACTACACTCATAGCATAACATGAAGTATACAGGGCATATTATGTAGTATGAGATGCGTAATATGTGTCTGTATATGGATCCACCATAGGGGCAACATGTGAGGGTTATGTAGTATGGGATGCATAACCTTACCACATGAATGCGACTAGCACGTTTCTTTTTCGTTGCATGAGAATATTATGTAGTATGGGATGCATAACATTTTCATGCGTATGCCACTCATAACATGCATTAGGGCCTTTTTAGAATGCATAGAACAATCATGCATAGCATAACATTGCATAAGCACAACGTGCTAAGCTAAAGATTTGCAAGATGACATATGTACACATATGGTTTTAAATCAGAAAAAAATATAAATTCATGCATTCCCGATCTAGGCACAAGAGTTAGTTGATGGTGGTTAACCATCCTAGGTTAGGCATAGCATCACTTTTGTTAAACAAAATAAAATCCCAGAGCAAGTATAGCAGTTAAAAGTTCATATTTATGTTTGTATTGTCTGTACTGATAGTTTGTTCCAACTGTTGAACTAGGTTTTGACCTCAGTTTTTATGGTTTTAGGATGGCGAGACGTCCTTCGACTAGGTCGACTCCCCTATTTGAGGGTGAGTATTCAGGAGCGCAGAGTGATGCGGTGATCGAGAGCCTGCGACAGAGCAATGATTCCTTGACCAGGTAGTTGGTGGAGATGCAGGCCCAGATCCAGTCTCTGTTGGCAGGGGTGGCAGGGCCGACTCGGGGGGTGCAAGCCCCTGCAGGGGGGACAGCTGCTACTCCCACTCCTGCTCCCGTGAGACCTCCAGTGGTGGTGCCAGCAGAGATGGCCTTTATTTCTCAGTTTTAGAGACTTAGTCCTCCTACATACGATGGGAAGGCAGATTTCATGGTCATAGATGATTGGCTGATCTCCATGGAGGAGATGTTCTCGTACTCCGGTGTTGCAGATGATCAGAGAGTGATGATAGCCGCCTATCAGCTAAAGGGTTTGGCTAAGAGCTGGTGGCTTAGTAAAAAGGAGAGCTTGGTTGCTGGTTGCTCTTGGGGATTGTTCAAGGAGATGCTGTTGAGGAAGTTCTTGCCTTCGGTCGAGCGTGACCGACTAATGAATGACTTCCTTCACCTGAAGCAGAGGCAACTCACGGTCAGTGAGTACGAGATAGAGTTCAGCAAGTTGATCCAGTTTTCCCCTGGGTTGGTGGGTGTTGAAGCTGATCGAGTCAAGCGATTCCTTGGTTGCTTGAGGAGTGAGGATCAGTAGTTGGCCAGTGCTTATGGATCAGAGACTTATGCATGGGTAGTGGGGGATGCTCTGAAAGTTGAGGCAATTGAGACCGCAAAGAACAGAGGCCAGCAAATGAGGAAGGACAAGAGGAAGTCTACTAAAGAGAAGAAACCCGAGGTACTCGATGCTGCTTCGGGAAAGAAGAGCAAGGTAGTGTGTAGCTTCTGTGGCCGGTTAGGCAACCCTGTTGAGAGGTGTTTCAAGAAGGCGGGAGCTCAGAAGAAGGAGCAAGTTCATGTTATTCAAGGTGCTCATAGGAAGGATGTTTCCTGTTCTGTTTACAAGCAACCCGGGCATGATGCTGCCCAGTGCTGGTTCAAGGATAAAGTTGGCTATTAGTGTGGCTAGAATGGCCATATCAAGACAAGGTGTCCTCAGGTCCAGCCTATTCTTCAGGCAGTTCCACTTCAGGCTTTACCTCTGCCTCAGCGTGTGGACAGGGGCAAAGGAAAGCTGAACGTGATCTCTTCCGAGGAGGCTCAAACTTCGACTCAGGTCATCTCAGGTTAGTTGTTTTCCTAGCTTGAAAGTATTATTTTCTGGAATGGTTATAGTTTCATTTTGGTAGTTCCTTAGTTGCTAATATATACTCCTATAGGGAAATTTAAGGTGAAGAACCACTGGGCGCGTGTTCTGTTCGACTCCGGCACTACGCACTCGTTTGTGGCTAGAGCTTTTGTAGAGCGTTATCGGTTGATTCTAGATCAAGTTCGTGATACCTTCCGGGTCAAGTTCCCTTCTGGTGAATCTTTGTTGTCAGATTTGGGAATTCTGGATTGCCCTGTTTTGTTGGGGGACTTTCTTGCAAAGGCAGACTTGAAGATGATTAATCTAGAGGACTTCAATGTTATTCTGGGTATGTACTAGTTGTCTAAGTATGATGCGGTTATTCAGTGCAAAGGGAAGCACTTGGACTTCATTAAGGACAACGGTCAGCCTGGAAGTGTGTATGCTGATCTGTGCTAGGATTCTCCTATCGTTTTTGCGGTATGTGCTCAGAAGCTGTTTCATTCTGATTATTTTGCTTGTTTAGTCTCGGTGGTTGGGACTGCTGTCAGTGTACCGCGCTTGGAGGAGATTCCTATTGTACGTGGTTTCTCTGATGTTTTTCCTGATGACCTTCCTGGTCTTCCCCCCGGGCGGGATGTTGAGTTTGTGATTGATTTGGAACCGGGTACGCGTCCTATTGCTAAGGCGCCGTATCGGATGGCCCCTCGTGAGTTGGAGAAGTTACGAGTCCAGTTGGACGAGTTGTTGGCAAAAGGTTTTATTAGGCTGAGTTCGTCGCCTTGGGGTGCTCTTGTTCTATTTGTGAAGAAGAAAGATGGGTCGAAGAGGCTGTGCATTGATTATAGGGAGCTGAACAAAGTCACCATTAAGAACAGGTACCCTCTGCCGAGGATCGATGACTTATTTGATCAGTTGCGTGGTAGCACGGTGTTCTCCAAGATCGATCTTCATTCTAGCTATCATCAGCTCAGGATCCGTGAGGCAGATATTCCATAGACTGCGTTTAGATCAAGGCATGGACACTTCAAGTTTCTAGTGATGTCAATTGGTTTGACCAACGCACCATCAGGTTTCATGGATATGATGAACCGGGTGTTCAAGGACTTTCTAGACAAGTTCGTGATGGTATTCATCGATGATGTGTTGATCTACTCTCGCAGTGCTGAGGAGCATGAGCAGCATCCGCGCTTGGTTCTAACGGAGTTGAGGAACCACAAGTTATTCGCCAAGCTGAGCAAGTGTGAATTTTGGTTGCGTCAGGTCTCATTTCTGGGCCACGTGGTGAATAAGGTTGGGATCTCAGTCGACCCGGAAAAGATCACAGCAGTGATGGATTGGAGCAAGCCGGGCACGCCCAAGGAGATTAGAAGCTTCCTAGGGTTGGCCGGCTACTACAGGTGGTTCGTGGAGGGTTTCTCTACCCTGGCTGCACCTTTAACCAGATTGACTCTGAAGAACACGACCGTTGTTTGGAGCGAGAAGTGCAAAGAAGCCTTCTTGGAACTAAAGAATAGATTGTGCACTGCTCCCGTTCTGACCCTACCAACTAAGGGCATGGAGTATGATGTGTACGTGGATGCTTCACATGTTGGTCTGGGTTGCGTTTTGATGCAGGATAGGAAAGTGATTGCATATGGGTCTAGGCAACTAAAGACTCATGAGAGAAATTACCCTACACATGACCTTGTGTTTGCAGCGGTGATTTATGCACTAAAGCTGTGGAGACACCTACTTTATAGTGCTTAGTGCAAGATCTTCACAGATCATAAAAGTCTAAAGTACGTGTTAACTCAGGAGTTGAATCTGCGCCAACGGCAGTGGCTAGAGTATGTGGCCGATTATGATGTGGATATACAGTATCATCCGGGAAAGGCCAATGTGGTGGCCGATGCCCTGAGATGGAAGACGGGGAAGATCTTTAATCTCACTGCCGATCGTTTAGTGGAAGAATTCCTCCTGATGGATATCTCCGTGGGACGCTGTGACATGCAGAGCAGTTTGGCAGTGGCAGAGCCGTCTTGGATTTCACTAACCAGGTTGCACCAGAAGGATGATCAGGATCTTCTGCACTTATACCTCAGGATTGAGAGAGGGGAGTTTCCAGATTTTTCTATCGATGATGCAGGTACTTTGAAGTACCGCGGTAGGTTTTGCATCCCCGCTGTTGGAGACATCAGGGGTATGATTTGCAGAGAGGCTCATGGATCCAGTGTTGCCTACCATCCAGGATCTACAGAAATGTATCATGAATTGAAGCAGATTGCCTGGTGGTATGGGATGAAGGGTGATATAGCCCGATTTGTTGCTGAGTGCCACACTTGCAAGCGTGTGAAGGCCGATCATGGAAGGCCTGGTGGCAAGTTGACTCCGTTGGAGATCCATACTAGGAAGTGGGAAAGTATTTCTATGGACTTCATTACGGGCTTGCCGAGATCTCCAAGGGGATTTGATTCTGTTTGGGTTATAGTGGACAGACTAACGAAGTGTGCTCACTTCATTCCGTACAAGATTGACTATCCGATGAATAAGATAGCAGAGCTGTATCTGAATGAAGTCATCCGTTTGCACGGTGTGCCAGTTAGCATCATTTCGGATCGAGACTCCCGTTTTACATCTCGCTTCTGGAGGAGTTTGCAAGAGGGTTTGGGTACATATTTGAGGTATTCTACAGCCTACCACTCGCAGACCAATGGACAGACTGAGCGAGTGAACCAGATAGTTGAGGATATGATCAGGTGCTACATCTTGGACCATGGTGGAGCGTGGCATGAGAGTTTGCGGATTATGGAATTTGCATACAATAACAGTTACCAGGAGAGCTTGCAAATGACTCTGTTTGAAGCTTTGTATCGGAGACGCTGCAGAACTCCCTTGTTTTGGACCGAGGTCGGTGAGAGGCCTGTGCTGGGTTCGGATGCGCTCGAGGAAATGGAAGTCGCAGTGAAGCTTATTCGGGAAAAGCTTCGTATAGCTCAGGAGAGATATGAGAAGAACGCCAACCGGCGTAGGTCTGACCTGGAATTTTCTATAGGGGACCTTGTGTTTCATAAGGTTTCCCCCATGGTTAGTGTTAAGAGGTCGGTAAGAACCGGAAATTGGATCCGAGGTATGTGGGCCCGTTTAAGATTGTTGAGCGGATTGGCGTGTCAGCATATAGGCTGGATTTGCTAGCAAACTTCCCAGATGTTCATAATGTATTTCATGTAAGACAATTAAGGAAGTGTGTGCGGAGCTGTGGGCAAGTCTTGGATGTTGTGCCCCAGTTGGAGCCTAATCTTTCATATGTTGAGGTGCCGTTCTGCATCTTGGATACTCAAGATCGGGTGCTGCGGACGAAGTCTATCCCGATGGTGAAAGTTCTATGGAAGAATTAGGATTTGGAAAGCGCGACTTGGGAGCTAAAGTCTGCTATAAGGGAAGCTCACCCTTATCTGTTCCCTTGATTTGATTGGTACGTTTTCTTTCTAGTAGCTCTTGTTTTGTTACTTTCCTTCTATAGTAGAAGTTGTGTATGTAAAGTTTCGGGACGAAACTTTCTTTTAGGGGGAGTGACTGTAACGCCCCCAATTTTTTCTACGATTATTTAATTCTCATTTGGCGTTACATTGACGCGTTTCCGGCATGTGTCGTTTGTTAGAGCGTGGTCTTAGATCTATAGGTTCCTTGTGTGGTTGTTGGTAGCCTTTTTGGCAGGATTCCCTAGCAAGCCGTGTCTGTTTTGGTGACCGGTGAGGCCTCTCGGGGGATGCTTATGTTTTGTCTTCGGGTAGTGATAACCTGAGTTTTGTTCGTCAAAAGTTGATTTTGACTTCGTCGTTGCGTTCGTAGCGTGGGTAATTAGCTACGGTGTGAATGTCGTCGGAATCCGAGGTGGTTCAGTTTTCGCGTCGTTTTGATGTGTTAATAATAATGGATGCAAATAATTAAATAATGAAGCTTGAAATGAATCCAGTGGCTTTTAGGTGGCGGTTTAGGCTGATAAGACGTGTCCATGCATATATATAGCCTTAAGACAAAAATGAGACTATTCATCGTCTCCTTCCGTGTGAGAATAACCACTGTCCTGTTCAAGAGTGGAAGAAAACCGGCGGAGAGCCTTGCCTTCGGACGCCGATTCTGGGAGCATTAGTGGACGGAATTCGATTCCAAAAGCGGATTTGGATTACTCTCGCCTAGACCTTCATTCTTACGATAAGAGATTCAATTTTCGTGGTGTTTCTAGGGGTCTCAGAATTTTTGGTTTGATCCTTTTCCGCCATTAAAACCTTAGAATTCTGTTTACGTGTTGTTGCGGCTGGAGCCGAGACAGAGAGGAAGGGCTGTGCAAGATAAATCACTGGAATATGAGGCAAGTGGTGCTCCTACCCTTGCCAAGTTTTTCTTGCCTTTTTCATGTCATATTTGTTGCTATCATTCATGTTTCCTAAGATTATTATTTTGCTCTGATGTTCCGTCAAAATCATGTGGGCCTTGAACCATGAATGCTCCTTATGTTTCTTTTTGCATTTTTCTCAAGTCCTGAAACTCCTAGTTTCTGGCCGGGTTGTTGTAGTCTTGCTTCTTTTTATAATCAAATTGTTCCCTGTTAATCTCGTTTTGGGTAACAATTAGCCTATCAGCCCTAGAACTAGTACCAGTGGGTTTTCATACTTACAATGCGAGTAATAGGATCGAATTTAGGCTAAGAGGATTGGTCGGAAATGAAGGTGGTTGTACAAGATTGTGGTGTACTCAACGCAGCCAGTTCTGCGAAGATCGTCGACCTGAGTTCGACGAAGATCGGCGAAATGAGATCGACGATCTCTGGTTGCTTGAGATTGACGAAGATCGTCGACTTGAGTTCGACGAAGATCGTCGAACTGAGATCGACGATCTCCGGTTGCCTGAGTTCGGCGAGGATCGTCGAGCTGAGTTCGACGAGGATTATCGAACTGAGTTCGACGATTTTCTGTGTCCGGTGTTTAACGCAAAATCGTCGAACGGAATTCAATAATTTCCTGTTGCCTGCGTTTAATGTAAAATCGTCGAACGACGTTCGACGATTAATCCCGTGACCTGTTTTCGACGAAAGGAAAATCGTCGAACGGCGTTCGACGATTTTTTCCTGGGCCTGTGTTCGACGAAAGGAAAATTGTCGAACGGAGTTCGACAATTTCCTGTGGCTGGAGATCGACGATTCCTGTAAGCTGGGATTTATTCCTTTTCAGTTTCTTTTCTTCCCGAGAGATTACCTCCTAGGTGGGATGTCTTGTTGTCCTTTCGTTCTTCCTTTGTTTTGAGGGCCGAATCGTGAGTTATGGCAGGTAGTGGTATTTTGATGCTCTAAAGGAGCGGGATGTTTTGTGTGCGAGCCGTGGCCGCCACTTTTTAGTCCCAGGTACGGGCTGGGTATTGTTGTGGCCGCCACCCTTTTTAATCCCAAGTATGGGCTGGGTTTATGGTGGTTTTGTGCTGACATAGTGAAATTTTATTTTTAGTTGGAACTGTTTTTTTTTGGGGGACTATTTTGGTCACCAACTCAGGTCCATGTTTTTTACTACTGCCATTACTCACAAATTAGGATTGTTAGGTGTTTCTTCCTGGTTGAATGCAACATATTATAACAAGTTTTCTTGTCTTTTGCATTGTAGCCTTTGCAGGTTTTGGGCAGGGCTTGTTGTTGTTACCTGGTACTTGGTGTACTTTTGCTTACTTTGAACAGTGTTTGCTTTTATTGTCATGTATACTTACTCTCTTTGTTCCATTTTGATTTAATGCTCTAATTCAGAATCTCTTGTTTTACTTGTTGATGTATTCTTTTCTTTTCTGAATGCCTCAGGTTCTGATTAGTAGCCCGGTAGGCGGCTAGATTTGCTGTGGTGTTGCTGGTGATCCCTTGGGTTGTAGAGATCTTTCTCTTGCTGTTGTGAGGTAGTTTTTCTGTTTTCTTATAGACATACATACTTGCCAGTGAGTTTGTGTCAGTTTGTTGGCGCCCACTTGTAGTTTTATCTTATGATACTAGATATGTTTCTTTTACTGCAACCTTTCTGGAGATAGTCTAATTGCTCTTAGGAAGTTTTATGCGTGGTTGCTAGTTACTTTTAAACCTACAAACACTATTATAAGTATATTTCATGATCAACATGTTTATAAAACTCATACATTAGTTTCCAAGCAACGTTAAAAGATCGTTTTCCTACTTATAATATAATATAAATCTAGAGTCTTGCATAGTATAAGATGAACACGGGGGTCACTTATGCACTCTCATAGCATGTCAAATATAAATAAAGTATTTTCCACCGCGTATAAGTATAGTTTTTTAAACTGTGGACTAGGTGATCCACTAAGCTGAGGGATACAGCCTTTAAAATATAACTGATTTTTCTAATCATTAAACTTATGAATTTTCATAGTCTAGTTAGATGGTGTTCGCCTGAGCGTCGACAGTTATCCCCTGCTCAATGTGGCATCTCGACGCGCGTTTTCTCCCACTCTGATACTTCTTAATTTCGGAGAAAATGCGGGTTGTGACATATCCAATCGGCTCGACTGAACCTCCCTCTGATACAACTTGTTGTGCGAAAAATGTTCTCACGGACCTGAGTGCACATGAGGACGCGAGCTGAGATACCTGCAAAACCGTCAACAAAATACACAATAACAAATACAATCAAACAAACACACATGTGTATACGTGGAAAACCCCCAAATCAGGGTAAAAACCTTGGGACGATTGGAGTCCAACCCGGAAAACCGCCACTAAATAATGTTTAACAATACAATGGCTTTCCCCCACGATCCTCAGATGGATGTGACAGGTAGCACAAAATAAAGACAAGAGAAAAAATACAGGTATAACGACAAATATGACCAAGTCCGAGTCAGAGAGACTCGATCCAAAATGGTACTCTGAAATGTCTGCAGTGTTCCAATATTATGCCGAGCTATCCGCCAATGTCGACACACGACATCGCTTGCGCACTCTGAACAGTCCGCAACCCGTCAGTAGGCTGCCTGCTCGAGGCTCAGATGTCTGGCTACCAAAGTCCACTTAAGGCTAAGTTGCCTCCTCGCGCTGACTGCTGCTAGCCGCAGATGCAACCCAAATAGCATGCTTCCATTCTTTGTGCCAAGATGAGAACTCTAAAATTGGCCTCCGCCAACGCTGCTCCGGCTCCGCCCAAATCGTCCTCCGCCAACGCCGCCCCGTCTCCGCCCAAATCGGCCTCCGCCAACGTTGCTCCGGCTCTGTCCAAATCAGCCTCCGCCAAAGTCGCTCTTCCGCACATGTGCAACGCAGCCCCACCACATAAATATGGCGACACCACTGCCTCCCAAATCAGCCCCCGCAAAAGCAGTCCTTGACGCCTCCTCCCTCACGGCAATCGCCACCGTCAAAACTCCACTGTGGGGCCCGATTCCTCCCACTTTACCTCATTGCCGTCGATTACTCTAGCCTGCAGCCATGCCACACGATCTATAGTGAGAAATACCCTGCCCGTAGGTGGGTTTGTTGCATTGGCTGCACACAGGAGGAGGAAAAAATTGGCGGCGTAGCTTTAGATTTATAAAATGTTATTATTACTTCCTTATCTATCTGACTATCTTTCCATCTCTCTCTATATAAATAATAACTTATTATATATATATATAATATAATAGATTCAAGTCATCGATTGCACGCGTCATACAAAATTCGATCGCCTCTGAATTTCTATAAGACTTAATCCATGAAAGTTCTTTTTTTCAAGGTAGCTAGCAACCTAGGGGGGGGATGAATATGTTTATTTAGGTCTTTTGAATTTCTTTCTGTTTCTTCTTGAGTTATTATGTGATTGAATAAAAGAGAGTTTTTTATGAACCTGCAAGCAGAAAACAAACACAGAAAAGCACACAAGTATTTTTTTAGTGGTTCCTCAAAATTATGGGCATATCCACTCTCCTCCAACCTTGATAACTTCATGTTAGTCATGGCATTTCTCCAAAATAATGCTCCAAGGTGCTTACACGTCAGATCCCTTAGGGTCTCTCAGTCTCCTCCAAGAATTACACCACAACCACAAAGGACTACACTTAGTGATACAAGGATCACCTACCTCTGATAATTAAGCCACTCCACTCAGGCTATGGAGGATAGCACTACCTCAAAGCAAACTTGCTCCTACAACTCAGAGAGATACACTCTCCTATAGCTCAGACAATATTGTCATACTTCTCAGTGAGTAAAACTCACCTACCTCAGATCCCAGTAGGATCCTACAATCATAGAGGTGCCCTTGCCTATAGCTAAGGCAAATTTGCCTTACTTCAGGCCCAAGGCCCTACGGCTCAGATCCAGAAGGATCCTACAACAAGAAATATTTTAAAATTACTTTGACATAGAGAAATTTCTGTGTGTCAACAACTAGAGTAGAGTAATTTTTGCTCTAACTCTCCTCATAACAGCGGAAAATTTTGCTTTAGGAACTCAGAAGCTAGCTCATGAACTTGCTGTAGAAGGATAAAGATCTGTTGATCTAGAGTCTTTGAGCAGCTTACTGAACCTGTCGAAGGCTGGAGGTTCTTCTTTCTTCAGAACTATTTTTGATTCTGCTGTGGCTGATGGAGACTGCACAGCTATCTGAACTTTTTCTTGCAGGAGAGCTTCAAGATTTTTGCATGCAGCAATGACGAAGAAGATAAAGTCGGCTGCTGACTTTTTAAAATAGATGATGCCCTCAAAGTTATCTTGTGTCTTGGCCCATCTCATCCTTTTGTAGTCCGCTAATCAACGGCTCTTAGAGATCAGTGGGTACCACCTGCAGCTTCCAGATGCGCCTTGCTTTAATGAAAGAAGACATATCGTAGCTTCTCGGCAGAGTTTATTGTGTTATGTAGCTTCTCCGTGCTTGATTTGAACTTAGTTGACTTTGTCGATTTTCCTGACTTTGCTAACATCAGCACCCGTGGACTTAGCCAAAATTGAACATCAGTAGAATAGGCGTTGAGTGAATGAGCTTCACTCAATGCCAAAATACTTCGACAAATCTGTCTATCTAGGCGTTGACAACATTGAGTGAGTAATGCAGACTCAACACTTTTTGCCTTAACCATTTTTACATCCTCTTCTGCATGCATGACGTTGAGAGCGTTGAGTGAAATCACCTCAGTCAACGCCTTGTGCTTTAACCACATTCTGCAATTTAGGCGTTGAGAGCATTGAGTGAATATTCCTCACTCAACGCTTTCTGCCTCAGTCATTTCTGCTTCTTCAGCATCTTAAGCATTGAGAGCGTTGGAGTGAGCATGCCTCACTCAACGCATTTTACTTTCACTAATTCTGTGTCATGGTGTTGAGAGCGTTGAGTGACCAGGCCTCACTCAACGCTTTCTGCTTTTGCCAAATTTTCTATTTCAGAATTCAGTTTGAGCTCGACGAACTTAGAACACAATTCGACGAACTTTGAGCTCAGCTCGACAAATAATTAATAGCTCAGTTCGACGAATTTAGAGTTCAGTTTGACGAACTCTGAGCTCAGTTCGAATATTCCTCGCGCCATCTTCCTCTCTGGTTAAAAAGTCAGCTCTCCTTCCAGCGTGCTGCTTCCTTCGGTGCCTGTTTCCCCCTCTTCGTTGAGCCGCTTCCATCTCCCCTACTAGCACCGACGCTACCACATGTTGCATCTTCCTCAGGCCACCTTCCTCTCCGGTTAATAGTGATCCTTCAGGTACGCAAACCTAAAAATGGAGAAAATATATCAAATGAGTTTTTCGTTCCAGATTTTTGATTGGAAGAATCAAGTGGACTTTTTAACATCATAGAATTAATTGAACCATTTTATCCATTTATTACAGCACAGAAGGCCGATCAAAGGAAATTAGAGATTGGTGAACAACCCAAACCAGAAATGCAGTGAAATACGGGAGAAGAGTAAAGTTTTATCTTGGTTGGAGAGGAGATGCGTGAAATCTGCTGATAAACCGGTGAACAAGAGAGAAATCACTTGCAATAAACCGGTGAACAAGACGAGATCATTTATCACAGCTCGAGATCGAGCTAAATGCCAACTTATAGAGCTCGAGCTGTTCGCGAGCTTTTAGCTCATCAGCTTTATTTCTTTATTTTTTAATTTTTTTAAATGTATAGATAAAAAGCTCGTGAGCCATCTCCCGAGCTCATGAACACCACTAGATGAGTTCGAGCTCGACACATAATCGAGCTCGAGCTCCATTGACTCGAGCTCGAGCTCCATAGACTCGAGCTCGAGTCAAGTTTTTTTTCAAGTCGGCTCAACTCAACTTGCACACCTAGGGGGGGGGGTGAACTCGACTCAATATCAGCCACTCGCAGATATTTTTGGGTACTCTAAAAGTATAATATCTGACAGACATCATCGCTAACACTACTCTATTAGCTATCACACACACACACCACTAGGGGATATTTTCGGGTGTGTCAAGAAAAATATCAGGGAGCGATAATAAAAACGTGGTGCTGTTATATTTTCAGGTTGTAGTTAACAATGGAGTGTGAATAGCTAAAATCGGGTTGCTGTTAATAATTGTCTTAAAAAATGTGTATGCTTAAAATTTTATGATTAATCTATCTTGAATTTTCCCCGAAAGATTGTCGAGTCAAAATAGTAGGACTTTCACCAAAATGCACGATCAATATGACCCGACCGAATGAGCCGAGCAAGCAAGTCGCTCGCGCTCGAGGGGACCAAAAATCACCCAGAAAAAGGGGCAGAACCAAGCACAGACACCCAAGCCCAACCCGCTCGTACGATAGACGCACACACGTTCCCTGCGCGCTCTGTAACACCCCCTATCCGTCGCATAGTATATAGCAGTAGGTCCGGCCGGGGCGCGACGCCATATACCACAGACAGACCGGGTGGTTACGTATGGAAACCATCCAACCAATCTCAACGTCCTACACAGAGCATTCTAGCGGAAGCAGTTTATATAAGTTGTAAACAAGAACCCAGCATTAGAGCACGAATGTCCACTAGTACAAAATTAGGAATGTATACAAAATACCCAAAATCGGCCTTAAGGCCTTACAGAATGTTTCACTTGAATAATACATGATTTACAAACCTCGGCACGCAGGCCGGTCATACATGAATAAAACAGAAAACATTTCCACTTGGGCCTTCGAGGGCCAGCTTCGCAAAAAGGGCTTTAGCCCGCTATTGACCGCTTGGTCCAGCTGCACCTGCAAGCAACAAACCACCGCACGGTGGAAAAATAAGGCAACGGTCAGCAATGCTGACCAAATTATAACGATCCCGCCCCCAACTCGGGGCGGCGATGTTCCTTCCCTGCATTTCATTAGCACAAGCGAGCAATGCATATAACCATAGCCATTTCATCATAGACGTTGGCTCGTACGGCCACACGTCTCGTGCACTCAGGGCACATTCTCGGTGAACCGGTCAATGTCACGTCAATTAAAGCCATTAACATTCCGGACTCACCACCGCCACTTAGACGGCCAAACCTATGAGCAATTCGTCTTCCTGGCCTGGGTCACGACAATTTAAGCCATTGACCGCCGAAGACTCCCATCTATGCCAACGGCGAGTGCCACATAACCTTAGGTCTCTCTAACCGAACGACATAAAGCGGGTACGGTTCCATCTAACCCGTGCTCACATCGCAACGACAATTTAAGCCATTTGCGCGGGTCAAACTTCCACCGAGTCCCATTCTACCGCAAATCACATAACCCCGTTATGTTCAAGTTGGCTCTCAGGCCACCAAGTTGGCAAGATCTCGTATCCGCCCAGTTTTTCGGGTGCACCTTTGGGTTAGTCCCCAAGGCTCCCTGCTGCAATCTACCGCGTAGAAAACCCGAAAAACAAACCATAGCACGGAGTCTTCTCCGGCCTTATGCAATGCAACATCACCGATCCAGACTAACATGTCCGGGTAGGCTTCACACAAAATGCCTACGTCCGTTCTCGCATACGGACTCTAAACAACGGGGACTTTACATATCTACCCGAAGGAACGCCTCCAACTCTCCGAAAACTTGCGAGAGCGGGCTTCCTATGCTAAGAAAAGGAGCGATTCATGCTCAAGATGAGGATCGTTACCCTTGAGTTCCTCTTTGGTGCCATCGAAAAGTAATCGGATAGAAATCACAGCACTTGCGTTGCCTCCGTGGATCCGGAGTCGGCTTGCGATTCGGAGCTCCGAAGCTCCTCCAATGGCAGATCTAGATCTTCTTCTTCTTGCCTTAGCTCTCCTCTCTCCAAGGGTTTAGAAAGAGAACAAGTGAAGAAAGTGATGGATTTTCTAAGTCAAAACCCGGGTATATCCTCTCAGGAACAACCCCCAGCCGTTGGATCTCAACCTAAGAAAACGAACGGCTTTGATTCGGGGCTGAAATGCCCAATCTGGACCGAACACGGCCTGGCACACGCCCGTGTCCAGGGCCGTGTGCCGCATTCGCCGTCAAAATCGAATCTCCTGGACCCTCACACGGGTATCGAACACGCCCGTGTTCGAGCTGACACGCCCGCGTTCCACCTGACACGGCCGTGTAGCCGGCCGTGTACACCATGATTTTTCCCCCATTTTCAACCCGAGCACTGCACGGGTCCTAGGACACGCCCGTGTCCTTGCCCGTGTCACCTTGACACGCCTGGGCCCCAGGCCGTGTACAAGGTCTCGACATTTCGTCGAGTGGAGATCGACGACTCGATGACACGGCCTTGGACACGCCCGTGTCCTAGGCCGTGTGCCTTGTCTCGACGATCGTCGAGCGAATCTCGACGAATTCCCCGGGACGATCGTCGACACGGGTCGACACGCCCGGCGACACGCCCGTGTCGCGGACCGTGTGCCCATTCTCGACGAATCGTCGAGTATAACTCGACGACTTCACGGCTAAGTGTCGACACGGGTCGACACGCCCTGCGACACGCCCGTGTCGCAGGCCGTGTGCCTATTCTCGATGAATCGTCGAGTATAACTCGACGACTTCGCGGCTAAGTGTCGACACACGCTTAACACGCCCTGGGACATGCCCGTGTCCCAGGCCGTGTGCCTTCTGCCAGAACCCAAACTGGCCCAAAACGTCCCCCTTTGCTCCTTTGAGTTTCGGGGCGTTACAACTCTACCCCTCTTAAAAGAATTTCGCCCACGAAATTACATAAAGGGAAAAACATGTACAAAAACAAAATTTGTACCTGAGCGGAACAACTCCGGATATTCGTCAAGCATCGTCTGCTCTCGTTCCCAAGAGAGCTCCTCACGACCGCAATTGTCCCACCGGACCTTGACCATCCTGATCTCTTTATTGCGTAGCCGCTTGACCTCCGAGTCCTCAATCCGCACGGGCTTGACCTTTGTCGTTAGCCCACTTTCCACCGGCACTTGATCGACCGCGATCACTTGCGTAGGCTCTTGCACCGCCTTCCGAAGCACCGAAATGTGGAATACATCGTGTAAACCACTTAGCTCCACTGAAAGCTTCAACCTATAGGCCGATTCACCAACTCGCTCCAGAACCTCGAACGGTCCAAGGTACCTCGGGCTTAGCTTTTTCAATCGCTGCACCCGCGAGACACCCTTGAATGGCTTTATCTTCAAGTATACATAATCGCCCACAGCGAACTCCACGTTCCTGTGCTTGGCATTATAGTACTTTGCTTGCCGGTCCTGAGCAATAAGCAACCTCTCCCGAATGGTTCTCACCAAAGAAGTAGCACCCTCTACTTCCGATCGCTTATACAACTTTGACTCACCCGTTTATATCCAAGACAACGGCGTGCGACATCTTCTACCATATAGGGCCTCGAAGGGCGCCATCTGAATACTTGCTTGGTAGCTGTTGTTGTATGCGAACTCCACCAAATAAAGGTGGTCTTCCCATTGCTTTCCGAAATCCAAGACACACATGCGAAGCATGTCTTCCATGGTTCTATTGACCCTCTCGGTCTGCCCATCCGTTTGCAGATGGAAGGCTGTGCTGAACTTCAACTTAGTTCCCAACATTTGCTGCACCAGCCTCCAATCATTGGACGTGAACCGCCCATCTCGATCACTCACGATGCTGCGGGGCACACCATGAAGCCGTACTATATTATCCACATAAAGCTTTGCCAGCTTCTCCACCGGATCGTCCTTCCTATGCGGAATAAAATGCGACACCTTCGTTAATCGATCCACGATCACCCAAATGGCGTCGTTCCCCTTTTGCGACCTTGGCAAACCGTGTACAAAGTCCATAGAGATGTCGTCAAATTTCCACTCCGGAATAGGCAAGGACTTAAGAAATCCTCCCGGCTTTTGGCACTCCGCCTTTACCAAGGCGCAGGTTTGGCACTTCGCTACGTATAGCGCCACATCCTTTTTCAAACCCGGCCACCAAAATAGTTTCTTCACATCGCGGTACATCTTCGTGCTCCCCGGGTGAATCAAGTACTTGGTATGATGTGCCTCGTACAACAACTCCACCCGTAAATTGCCCACGCTTGGGACGCACAGACGACCGCCTTTCCAAAGCAATCCGTCCTCCACGACGAATTGGGAATTTGACCCATCCAGAGCCTCTATCATGAACTCCTTCATATGAGCATCCATATCCAAAGCCTGCCGAATACGATCAGCCAGGTCATATTGGACTTCAGTCCAATTCAGAACTACTTCAGCACTTGATTGTCTGTCCACACAAACAATCTCCAACGCCTCCAACTCCCGCACCAACCGCTCATCATGCACCGATAGCCAATTGGCTTGAGCTGGGGCTCGGCGACTCAACGCGTCCGCAACCGCATTCCCTTTGCCAGACACGTAGTGGATCTTGAATGTATAGTCCCCCAGGAACTCCATCCATCTACGCTGCCGCATATTCAGATCCTTCTGATCAATTAGATACTTTAGGCTCTTGTGATCGGTGTAGATATCAATCTTCACACCGTACAAATAGTGTCTCCACAGCTTCAAGGCAAAAATCACGGCCGCTAACTCCAAGTCATGAACCGGATAATTCCTCTCGTGCACTTTTAGCTGTCTCGAGCCATAATCTATCACGCTTCCGTGCTGTAGTAGCACGCAACCCAAACCGCTGCCCGAAGCATCGTTATATATCTCATAGCCTTCGGTTCCACATGGCGAACTCAGCACAGGCGCCGTGGTCAACCGACACTTCAATTCCTCAAAAGCTCGCGCGCACTCCGGCGTCCAAACGAACTTATGCTCCTTCCTCATCAAAGTAGTGAGAGGTAGCGCTATCCGCGAGAAGTTCTCTACGAAGCGCCTATAATAACCGGCAAGCCCCAAAAAGCTCTGGACTTCTGCTACCATAGCAAGCTCAGGCCACTCCCGTATCGCAACAATCTTCGCCGGATCCACCGCAACACCCTCTCCACTCACTATATGCCCGAGGAACGCCACCGAGGATAGCCAAAACTCGCACTTCGAGAACTTGGCATACAACTGATTTCTCCTTAGCGTCTCCAACACCAAATGAAGATGCTTGAAGTGATCTTCCTCACTTTGAGAGTACACCAAAATATCGTCGATGAAGACGATCACGAAATGGTCCAAGTACTCCCTGAACGTCCTGTTCATCAAATCCATGAATACTGACGGCGCATTAGTCAGCCCAAACGGCATGACCGTAAACTCATAATGCCCGTACCTCGTACTAAACGCTGTCTTCGGGATATCACTATCCCTTATCCGCAGCTGATAGTACCCAGCCTTGAGATCTAACTTCGAATACACCGTCGACCCGACTAACTGATCAAAGAGATCATCAATCCTAGGGATCGGGTACTTGTTCTTCTCCGTCAGCTTGTTTAGCTCCCGATAATCAATGCACAACCTCAAGCTTCCGTCCTTCTTCTTAACAAAGAGGACCGGTGCGCTCCAAGGCGAAGAACTTGGGCGCACATACCCTTGCTCCAACAATTCTTGCAGTTGAACTTTCAGCTCCGCCATTTCCTTAGGCGCTAGCCGATACGGAGATCGTGACACAGGCTTTGCACCTGGCACTAGCTCGATTGTAATATCTATCTCCCGCTGAGGCGGGGCTCCAGGAAGATCTGCGGGGAACACATCAGGGTATTCCGATACCACTGAAATACAATCCAAAGCGGGCTTCGGCTTTGCAACCTCCACTAGTGTAAAGAACAGTTCTGCTCCATCACGAACCGCCTTCACCACCTGAAGAGCAGACATCAACGTCTTGCTCGACCCCTTTAAGCCCGTAAACGTCGTCTCACGACTCGCTCCCAGCTTAACTTCCTTGCTACCGCAATCTATATGGGCCTGCTGCTCCGAGAGCCAGTCCATGCCAAATATGACGTCGAACTCCACTAACGGAAGTAAAGACGCTCGCAGGTCGAACTCCTGCTCCCCAATACGAATCTTAACATTGCAGATCCTATCCGCTCGCATCGAACACCCATTGGGCAACAACACATCCAACTTATCCTTTGCCATCGAAGAAGGGACTCCGATGCGTGATATAAATCCTTCGGACAAGAAGGAGTGTGAAGCTCCCGTATCGAAGAGTGCTCGTGCCGGATTTTCACAAATCAATACAAATCCTAAACAAGTAGTGGTAAGGTAACATGCGCATAACAAGCATTTAAAGAAATTGACTTGCTATAAATTAAACCATACCTGTCACCACATCAGCTTGTTTAATGGCCTCCTGTTGGCCAAGATTATAGACCCTTGGTTGGGCCGGAGCATAGTGGGATGCGGTCGACTCCACCGCGTTTCCCTTCTCTTCATAAGTGGCTCCCGGCCTCCTCTCGGACTTAGGACGTCCGCTCCAACAATCACGGGCAAAGTGCCCCGTCTTTCCGCATGTAAAACACGCGCCCGGGGTCCGACTCGTAGTCGCCCCAGAAGCGCCAGAAGGAGCTGGACCCGAAGTCCTATGCTTCTTGAAAGACCTCTGATAGGCGTACTTTGAAGTAGTCGGCACTCTGAACTCAGATTTCTTTTCACCCAAGCTTTTCTTCGCTTGCACGTTCTTCATGTCCTTCTCAAAGGATCGGGCAGTATTGACCAAGGTTAAGAAACCCTGCGTCATCGGCCCTGACAGTAATAGTCTCAGCTCATCCCTCAAGCCTTCATAAAAACGATTAGTCTTGCGCTCCTCATCCATGATGGTGGAGCTAGCATAACGACTCAAACGCGTAAACTCGTGGAGATATTCATCCACGCTCCGCTCACCCTGCACCAACCTCAGGAACTCATTCTCCATTGAAATCCTCTGAGTAGAAGGGAGGTATCTTGCCAAGAATAATCTCGAGAACTCTTCCATCAGAACGTCTATCAGTTGTCTACCTCTCAAATGATGCAGCTCCAATCCTTCCCACCACATCCTCGCTTCACCGTCCAGTAGGAACGTAGCGATGGTGGTCATTTGCCACTCCTCCGTCTCCGTCGCTGTCATGACTCTCTTCACCCTGGAGAGCCAGTCTTCAGACTGAGATGGGGTTCCCAACCCCGAGAATAACGGAGGGTTAAAGCTCATTACATGCTTTAGCTGCCTCTCAGTTGCCCTCCTTGGCACTATCGGTTCTACAAGCACTTGCTCCACCCTCCTCGGCTCAGCCTCTTGCAGAGGTTCTTGCTCCATCACAGGAGCGGGCTGCTGCGCTTGCCTTCCAGGCTGCGCATTAATCACGGCCAACACCGCTTCAGCCACCAAACGTATATTCTCAGCCGACAGAGGTGTTGCGGGAGCAACATCCGGTGCACTGCTAGCCTCAGAAACTCGGCGTTCTGATGGCCCAACACCACTTCTGGTCACCTATAGTGGTACAAAACACCGTTAAGCGACCACATAACATTGCAAACAACAATTATAGGAACACGCAGGTTCCTCAAACACGAGTATTTTCATTCCTAAGTGGACATTCATGGGTTCTTTTACCATTATAACGATGACGCACACAATGTGCTCACCACCCCTTAAAAAGAATTCGCCCACGAATTCACTTTAAGCCCGACCAAAACCAGTAGTCTGATACCAAATTGTAACATCCCCTATCCGTCGCATAGTATATAGCAGTAGGTCCGGCCGGGGCCCAACGCCATATACCACAGACAAACCGGGTGGTTACATATGGAAACCATCCAACCAATCTCAACGTCCTACACAGAGCATTCTAGCGGAAGCAGTTTATATAAGTTGTAAACAAGAACCCAGCATTAGAGCACGAATGTCCACTAGTACAAAATTAGGAATGTATACAAAATACCCAAAATCGGCCTTAAGGCCTTACAAAATGTTTCACTTGAATAATACATGATTTACAAATCTCGGCACGCAGGCCGGTCATACATGAATAAAACAGAAAACATTTCCACTTGGGCCTTCGAGGGCCAGCTTCGCAAAAAGGGCTTTAGCCCGCTTGGTCCAGCTGCACCTGCAAGCAACAAACCACCGCACGGTGGCAAAACAAGGCAACGGTCAGCAATGCTGACCAAATTATAACGATCCCGCCCCCAACTCGGGGCGGCGATGTTCCTTCCCTGCATTTCATTAGCACAAGCGAGCAATGCATATAACCATAGCCATTTCATCACAGACGTTGGCTCGTACGGCCACACGTCCCGTGCACTCAGGGCACATTCTCGGTGAACCGGTCGATGTCACGTCAATTAAAGCCATTAACATTCCGGACTCACCACCGCCACTTAGACGGCCAAACCTATGAGCAATTCGTCTTCCTGGCCTGGGTCAAGACAATTTAAGCCATTGACCGCCGAAGACTCCCATCTATGCCAACGGCGAGTGCCACGTAACCTTAGGTCTCTCTAACCGAACGACATAAAGCGGGTACGGTTCCATCTAACCCGTGCTCACATCGCAACGACAATTTAAGCCATTTGCGCGGGTCAAACTTCCACCGAGTCCCATTCTACCGCAAATCACATAACCCCGTTATGTTCAAGTTGGCTCTCAGGCCACCAAGTTGGCAAGATCTCGTATCCGCCCAGTTTTCCGGGTGCACCTTTGGGTTAGTCCCCAAGGCTCCCTGCTGCAATCTACCGCGTAGAAAACCCGAAAAACAAACCATAGCACGGAGTCTTCTCCGGCCTTATGCAATGCAACATCACCGATCCAGACTAACATGTCCGGGTAGGCTTCACACAAAATGCCTACGTCCGTTCTCGCATACGGGCTCCAAATAACGGGGACTTTACATATCTACCCGAAGGAACGCCTCCAACTCTCCGCAAACTTGCGAGAGCGGGCTTCCTATGCTAAGAAAAGGAGCGATTCATGCTCAAGATGAGGATCGTTACCCTTGAGTTCCTCTTTGGCGCCATCGAAAAGTAATCGGATAGAAATCACCGCACTTGCATTGCCTCCGTGGATCCGGAGTCGGCTTGCGATTCGGAGCTCCGAAGCTCCTCCAATGGCGGATCTAGCTCTTCTTCTTCTTGCCTTAGCTCTCCTCTCTCCAAGGGTTTAGAAAGAGAACAAGTGAAGAAAGTGATGTATTTTCTAAGTCAAAACCCGGGTATATCCTCTCAGGAACAACGCCCAGCCGTTGGATCTCAACCTAAGAAAACGAACGGCTTTGATTCGGGGCTGAAATGCCCAATCTGGACCGAACACGGCCTGGCACACGCCCGTGTCCAGGGCCGTGTGCCGCATTCGCCGTCAAAATCGAATCTCCTGGACCCTCACACGGGTATCGAACACGCCCGTGTTCGAGCTGACATGCCCGTGTTCCACCTGACACGGCCGTGTAGCCGGCCGTGTACACCATGATTTTTCCCCCATTTTCAACCCGAGCACTGCATGGGTCCTAGGACACGCCCGTGTCCTTGCCCGTGTCACCTTGACACGCCTGGGCCCCAGGCCGTGTACAAGGTCTCAACATTTCGTCGAGTGGAGATCGACGACTCGATGACACGGCCTTGGACACGCCCGTGTCCTAGGCCGTGTGCCTTGTCTCGACGATCGTCGAGCGAATCTCGACGAATTCCCCGGGACGATCGTCGACACGGGTCTACACGCCCGGCGACACGCCCGTGTCGCGGACCGTGTGCCCATTCTTGACGAATCGTCGAGTATAACTCGACGACTTCACGGCTAAGTGTCGACACGGGTCGACACGCCCTGCGACACGCCCGTGTCGCAGGCCGTGTGCCCATTCTCGACGAATCGTCGAGTATAACTCGACGACTTCACGGCTAAGTATCGACACACGCTTGACACGCCCTGGGACACGCCCGTGTCGCAGGCCGTGTGCCTTCTGCCAGAACCCAAACTGGCCCAAAACGTCCCCCTTCGCTCCTTTGAGTTTCGGGGCGTTACACGCTCGCAGTGCACCTAAGCGTGCTTGCTCCCTGTGCACTCTCTCCTTCAACACACCCTCCCTGAATGCCCCCGCGCTCCCTACATACGCCCGCTCCATACGCGTGCATACGGTACGAGCACGCTGTAGTGACCGCTACCACTTCTGGTCACCAACGACCGCCTCTGGTGATCGCCGTCGCCTGACAACTTGCCCGGGCTGCCCGAACCGTCCGAACGACCCCGGTAGCATGTTTGTCATTCCGTGAAAATTGGTGATACAGGTGACCAAAACGTAGCGATGCCATTATCCATCTCAAAATCCGCTCGAGCATAATTACCAGCATGTCCCTCTTGAAAACTTTAAAAGAGCACCCCAGACCCTCATTTGAAAGTAAAAACTACTCTAGAGACTAGAGAGAGCTCTGAGATTTTCTAGCGAAAACGTGGGACTTAGATTGTTTCTCCACTTGGAATTCGCTCTACTCCCTCTCTATTCTGCACACCGCCCATCACTCACTTGGATGCTTTTGTGAGCCCAGGAGAAGTCATTGGGATTCGCATCCGCGGATGCTAGCGTGAAGACATTAGAAGACTTCAAGTACTTGACATTCTTCTCAACGGGAGCGTTCTCATTATGGTTCGAACTTTGTGGGAGCGCTCTCATTAAGGCTCCCATGACTTAACATTTTCCCCACTGGAGCGCTCTCATCAAATCTCCATGAACTTAGTTTTTTTCGCTTCTTTTGCATTCATAGATTATAACAGAGAGCTAATCTGTCACCCTCCGAGAAAACTCTTGAAACTTTTAAATCAAAGAGAAATAGTGGATTTTAGCCCGACACAGATCTGACCATGTGGTTTTTAACCCTTTTTAGATTTTCCACGGTAAAAATAAGCCTCCTGTCATTGCTTCTATATTTTCATTAACTATTTACGCACTCGATCCAACTTCCAACTACGACGATACGATTCTTTGGATTGGGGAAAAATCAGATGACCCGCAATAGTGTACCGCCCTCTATGGGAAAATGTTCCCAACTCTATAATAACTTCCTGGAAGTAACACTTGGTTCACGAGAGTATCCCCACTAGACGATAATAATAAGAAGTAGCGCGCACACCACTAATGGTGCAACCCGAGAGCAATGCCGACCTGGCCCTGCCAACTCGCCCCCAAGCAATGCTCCGCATCTAAGAAGAGATGTTGCTGCCACACTTACCGACTCATTAGATCAGCACGTCCGACTAATAGAAGAACACTAGGTTAAATTACTCACCCTTCAATGGGATTTGGCAGCCTCCAAAGCTCCTAACCCCGCTGTCGTGCTTGGAACACAACTAACAATCACATAATAGCTTGTCACCCTTCGATATATGGCTCATCCCGAGGACCCTCATGCCGACGAGCTGTCCGATGAAGAAAGCTCCATACACGCTATGCAGCGGCAAAAGCTGCCGGGAATGCTCAACTCACCCCTCACCCAATGGAGGTGGACGACAGACAAGACCACCAAAGTGTCACTCATTATGAAGTAAGAAATATGAACGAGGGAGAATACACTCAGTTTAGTCGATGCCCCACACGTGAACGATGCACATTCCATCGTAAGTCCCGCTTGCTCCTCAAATTCTGGTGCATCCCGTGTCGCACAGTTTCAAGTTTCCCCACTTCGAGGCCTTCGATGGAATTGAGTGCCCCTACTCCCAAAAGAATATCAACCACTTCAAGACAGTCCTGTTCCTTTTCAGCATGTTGGATCGACTATTGTGCCAAGTGATTCCCGTGAATCTAAATGGGAAAGAGCACACCCGCTTTCACTCTAGGGGATGGGGGGATCAACAAATTCGAGGAGCTTATACGCTTCGTCATTGATCAATTCATAGTGAGATTTCAAATCGTTAGAGGCCCATTTTACCTCTTTGGCATTCGCTAGAGAGAAACTGAGTCACTTAAGGACTTATTCCACCACTCACTTCCGAGGCACAACAAATCCCGGGAGTCGACCCTGAACTTCTCCGCAGTATCTTCCTCGGAGGGCTCTGCCCAAGCAGTTTCAACTCTGCTATAATGCGGGAAATGGTATTAAGCAACACATACATTATTCATCAAGTCGAGGTACAAATCGTGGAGGACAAGGCTATTGTGGTCCACTGCCAGCAGTTTGAAGGAAGATTCATGCGAAAGCAGGAGCCATAGTTCATATCACCAGGGCAACGCAGGAGCGACAGTTCATATCACCAGGGCAACGCAGGAGCGACGACCAGAACAATAACCCTTGCAGGAATCAGGACCCACAACCATATCCTAGGTGAGCAGCAAACACCGTGGTAACTCCCGCTGAGCTGTTGGTCTCCACCATAATCAACCCTACACTCCCCTAAACACCTCTTGGATGAATATACTCCTCGCCATTTGCAACAATGATGTTATCAGGAGGCCCAGGCTGATTCCTCCAAACATCGACAACAAGTCACAATTTTTAGACTTCAACCGCGGGCGTGGACACAAACTGAAGATTGTGCTCAACTGAAGGAAGAGATTGAGTGCCTCATCCTTCAAGGGCTCTGTTAGGTTCGGTATTACTTCACTTGATCCGTGGCGCTCTGCTACTTATTTAAAAAATTAAGTAGAAGCTTTTCCAATATTCTGGGTTTTTGGAATAGTTTGGTATGCGCTTGATCCAACATTTGGTATCAGAGCAGGTTATCTTTGGTTTCACAGATTCACATCTAAACCAAGATCCTAGTTATATTGTTTCTCTCTTCTTTAGTTTTTCTGTTATTACAGCAATGACACAAAATAAAGATTATGCTAGCACCAGACCTCCAGTCTGCAACTTAAAACAATTTTACAATCTGGAAGGCAAGAATCAAGCTATACATGAATTTTATTGATGAGGATATTTTCAACTCTATTTTGATAGGTCCTCCTCAACCTACAACATCTACTTCTACAACAACTTCTAGCACTCATGCAGTTCCACCACCTGAGTGGACTGATGCTCAGAAGAAAGCCAAAGTAGCTGATGCTAAAGATATGAATATATTGGCTCAAACCATGTCAGATGATATCGTCCAAAAAGTGGCCGAGTGCACCTTTGTAAAAGAAATCTGGGATTATCTAAACCAGATGGTGGCAGGCTCAGCAGATGAAAGAAATGATAGAAGATCCCTCCTAATATCTCAATATGAGAACTTCAAGAAGTAGGAATCTGAAACAGTGGCTGAGATGTATAACAAACTTAGTGTTATCATCATTGAATTGAAGACCCTGGACAAAGATATATCCTTGACTGAGATTAATGACAAGATCCTGACGTGCTTCCCAAGCACTTGGGATTCCAGGATCTGGCCAATCAAAGAAGCCAGAAGCATGAATGAGATATCCACTGAGTCTCTCTTAGGAAATCTCAAATCCTATGAACAATTAATCAAGACCAGAGAGGCTGTTGAACTGAAGGCCTCAACCTCTTCAAGGAAGGAGCACAATATTACTTTCAAAGAAACAGAAGAATCTGAAACCCTTCCAGCAAATGAAGAGTTGATGAGCTTGCTGGCCAAAAGATTCTACAAACTGGCCAAGAAAGATTTCAGGAGAAGACCATCCAAGAGTGATGACAAACCTAAGTATGACAGAACTCCTACCAAGGAGATTGTCTTCTTTGGACGCAGAAAGCCTGGGCACATTCTTCTTGAATGCCCAGAAGCACAGAAAAGAGACAGGATAAAAGGGAAAGAGAACAAGAAGAACTCCAGCAGACATTCAAACAAACACTCCTCCAGCAGATATAAAAGAAAGGAAAAAGGTTTCATTGCTGATACCTGGAGTGATACTGATGACGAGACCTCATCTTCCAGCTCCAGTGAAGATGAAGAAGAAGCCAAGGCAAGAGAAGTTTGCCTCATGGCAATTAATGCCTCATGCAGTAGACCCAATGCTAAAGACCAAGTAAAAATCCATTCTGAGGAATCAGAAGAGGAATCTGAGACAGAAGAGGATCAGGTTGTAACATCCCATTTCCAACTAGACCCCCAAGAGTGGTTTTGGCCATGACTAGGTCATGACAAAACCCTAGGAAGCTAAAAAGGGGCAAGTGATAGAAGGCCAAGGTGAGAATCACCTTGGTCTGCCTATGGAACAACCTCATCACAAGACCTAGGGTTTGACCTTAGGGCTTCACCATGACTCCATGACCACACCACAACATCACTAACCTATTAGAGGGTCCACTAGAGCCTTAAGGGTCCATTAGAGTCAACCCAAAGTGGCCAATTTGACCTAAGACCACCATAGGCCTAAATTGGGCAAGGTGCCCTAACAAAGGGCAGTTGGCCTCTAATGTGCCCAACCAACCTTGCCCAGGTCTGCCTAGTCCTAAAGTGAGGTCAATGGGTCACTAAGGACACATTGGGTGTAGTCCTAGAGACCAAGTTGACCCAAGTCAACTCAAGCCCCAAAGTGGTCAAAGTGCCCTAACCAAGGGTCAAGTGACCTCCAAGGTGCCAAGTAACCCTATCCAACCCTACCTAGGCCTTAGGGGAGGCCAATGGGTCACCAGGGACCCATTGGGGTCAACCCAAATGGTCATGTTGACCAAGGTCAACTCTACCTTAAGGTTAAGTCAAATTAGCCCAAATAGGCTAACCCAAGCTCAAGCCCATTTCCCCCCCATTTGGGCTTGACTTGATATCATGGAAATGATGAATGAGTGGGCTACAAATAGGCTAGAGTGATGAACAAATTCGGCCATGAGGGGCAGGAGAGAGAAAGCTCCAATTTCCCTATAATGGAGGAGAGAGAAAATGGAGTAAAGGCCATTCATGCCATGGGGAAGCCAAGGGATATTCTTCTTTGCTTGGTTCACCTCCCCTAAAAGCCCTGAGAAGATTAGGAGGCTTTCCAGGCTCTTCCACTGGCTGGATGCACTGAACCACCAAGGCCGAGAGGAAGCTTTCAAGGCCATTAATGGCCATTGATGATCCAGCCTCTCCTCTCCCCATCTGAGGCTTTAAACACCTTCAGTGGGCCGAGAGGAGGATTGCCAAATCCTTACCTGAAGAAACCGAGCCTCCCCACAGTGCAGTTGTAGAAACTGAGCGGCGCCGCCTTCAAAGATGGCTTCCCGGCGATCTTCTCGACTTCAGGCCACAGGCAAGGTCCTCCTCCTCCCCTTATCTCATGGTTAGATCGTAGCAATGTCTAGGTTCAAGGTTCGGGCTCAATTGAGCCGAACCAATTTCATATTTCCATTGTTTCAGGCCGAGAGTTAACTTGGTAGAACCGCCAGAATATGCCTCTCCGGCGGCTGTGCCGCCGCCTGGCGATAGCCACCACCTCAACGGAGGTGATGGTGGCGGTGGCCGGCCGGGGCAGGGGCTGGATCGCCGGCAGCAGCGCTTGGAAAGAGCTCCAGGCGGGGTGAATCCAGGCCATCAGCTGGAGCTAGATGATGACGATATACCGTCCAAGGCGCGCTAAGATTCGTGCTATATAAAACCTTAAACTATAGGATATATTTCCATAATATTTCATTTCTGTCATAGATTTTGCTATTAATGTTTCTATTTATTAAAAATACTTATAGGCTAGATCAGAAAAGTGTTCAACATAGAAAATGTAGCCCTTGATGTCTATCATAGTTTAAAATTGATTTCACTTAATTTGGAGTCATGGTTAGACCACATCACTCATTTTGGTGGGACCTATACCTAGGGCTATCTTGAGATTCAAATGGATGCCCACCCTTCATCCCTTGTCCAAATGATCTAATATTTAGGCAGGGAGTCTACCCTAGCTATACCTAGGGCTTTGGTAAAACTTTCATCTCATTTGGAGATGTTTCAGTTAGGTATTGATCCAACCCTAGGATGACCCTTTTAGGGTTAACTAGGTCAAGCAACCCCCTTTGGGTTTTGAGTGGTCAAATCACCTCAACAGAGGCTGATATTTTGGCCACTGACTCTCTATAGTATGACTCACACTCCAATGGAATTTGGGGTGGTTAAGAGTAGGGTAGCCCTAGAGCCCTAGGGTAGGTCCCTTAATGGCGATTTTCAGGTTTTGAAGGTCATGGGGTCAGAATACCTTGGAATGACTTGAAAATTTGGGAGAGGACCATAGGGTTAGTATGGTCCTCTGGTTAAAATTTTAGGGAATTTGGAAGCTTTAAACCCCCTCAAAACCCTAACCCTAGCTTAGGGCACAAACCTTTTGGTGAAGGAAAATGTCTCTAAAACTCATTGAAAAGTGATGAGATTTGGGTTGAGTAGTTTTAAAAGATAGTACAAGCTCTGGAGATTTTATTATGAATTTAGGATTATTATTTTGGATACTTCATTAAAAATTTAGTAATTTGTATTATTTTCTTAGAAATTTATTATGAAGAAACTACGTGGTGGAAATTGATGATAGTTAGCCAGACGACGTTTTTGTATGTTTTAAAGCTCTGTAAATTTTTATGGGATTTTTGGAAGATTATTTCTAAGGGTTGCTTCATTAAGTATGGTTTCCCATGAAAATTTAATTAAATTTATTTTGGTGTCTAGCAGCCTGTAAAATTATGATTTTTGTACAATGACCCTTTCTGTACCATATTAAGATTCTGTAATTTTTATATAATTTTCTGATGAATAATTTTGGTACTTCCTTCTTTACATATGATTAAGGGAATTATTTTGGATAAATTAATTAGAGGTTAAAAGTCTCTGAAAAATTATGGAAATTAGTATCTAGTAATATATCTCTGTTATTTAGTGATCAAAAGTTTTGGGTGGCCATTACTTGAGTATATCATATAGTTCATGTTCAAAATTGCCCATGGCCAAATATTTGGGAAAATTCAATAAATATCAAATTAATTAGAAAAATTATGAATCTCTGATTTTAGACTAGAATTATTATGATAGACCTCTGGTAAATTTTATAGGAGATTTGGAAGACAATCCGGAGTACCTCCTTTATATATTTCATATAGTATAGGGTGGTCTGCATATAGTAACCGCGGAAACTGAACTAGAGTGGGTAATGAATTTTGAAGAGTTGAATCCTCAGTAGGTTGCTTGTTTGGGTAAATAGAGGTTTCATCATTGGAAGACGGGATTAGTAGAGTGAGAGGTTGACTAGTGTTAGGTGGTGCTCGGGATCGGCGAAAGATCGTCCTTCCCATAGGGAGGAAGTGTTTAATGCACTAGGGATAGATTCAGTAAAATTAATTAAGGGTTGGGAAATCGGGTAACAACCAATAATAGTAAGTACCTTGCGAAAGGGAGCTTTAGGCGTAATCCTATCGTAGTTACTAGTGCCTTCGAGAGCCCTTCACGGGGTATACCTTGGGCAGTCCTGGGCTAACCTAAATAGTAGGTAAAACTGAATTGCAAGAGTAACTAGAAATAACCTAGGATTGCACACACACTCCTCAGAGTTGTGGGGGTTAGGTTGGGTCACTCGGGCAGTAGGCTCGGTGGATTTGGTGATGGGCGGGTTGGCCCAGCGAGCTCCGGCTCGGTTGTTGCTGTGATGGGCAGGTTGGCCTGGCGAGATTTAGCTCGGTTCAGATACATAAGGTTGCATGTGCATAAAGTAAAGGTGGCGGGTCTTCGGTATTGGAGTGTCGATGCACCGACACCAGTACGTTGACTCGGCGAGTGTGGATTAGCACTTGGCCAGGTAAAGTCCAGTGCGCCAGCCGGCAAGAGTACGTAGGAGCTCCGCTTTGTGCACCAGCGTTGAGGCATACGATAGGTCTGACAGGTAGTGTTTGTTGGGTCCAGCATTCCTTCACTTGACCTGTGGTGCTTTACTACTTATTTAAGAAATTAAGTAGCGCCCTCTCCAACAGTCCGGGCTTTTGGTGCAGTTGGGTATGCGCTTGATCCTTCAATTGGTATCAGAGGAGGTCATGGATTTAAGACCGGGGGAGCGATATTAAATCCTGATTTTTCCCTTCTACCTGTGTGGGTCCGGCGGGTCAGGCAACCGTGGACATGTGGTAACCCCAACTCTGAGCCAGGTGGCCATGTGGTAACTCCACCTCTGAGCCGACGGGTTGTGCTGGATGCCGGGGGGGGGATTATTGGGTCATGGGTTCCTTCACCTGACCCGTGGCGCTTTGCTACTTATTTAAGAAATTAAGTAGCGCCCTCTCCAACAGTCTGGGCTTTTGGTGCAGTTGGGTATACGCTTGATCCTTCAGTACTTTACTGGTTTAGAGGTGGGCGAGGCCCAACCCACCGCTTCCGTCTGCCACTACGGAGGTATCCTGGGAGGTTCAACTCCAGAAAGTGGGAACTAAAGGTCTGTGTGCACATAGTCGGGTGGGTGAGTTGCACTTGCAGAATCGCATCATAACCCACTTGCATGTCATAGCATAATCATAGCATAAAACCCATGTCACATATTTTATAAGTGGTATGAGACGCTTATACAATAGGCCCTGCAAAACGACCCCTTGGTCTATAAGCTTGTGTGGGCAAGTTTATAAATTAAAGTTAAATTCTTTATATATATATTATTGTTAATAACCGACACCCCAACGTATAAATTGGTATGAGACTCTTTATATGATGGGAGCCCTGTAGTAGAACACTTGCTTATATGTTTCCGTATAAGTTAAGGTTACTTTTCATACTTTACTCTATTGCCACATGTACTATAAAATTGTTAGTATAGGTCCGCTGCCATATGTTTCTTGATTACTCTCCACCTTCAAGTCCTCCCCTTTCTTCCTCTCCGCTCGGTGCCTAGGGGCCATGGGGGAAGGGGTGGGGGATGATAGGACTTAGTCTTTTAGACTAACGGTTTTCGAACCACATCATTTTAGGTGACCATGGAGCCCAGCATGGAGGAGCTGCTCCACAGGTCGGCATGCTTGGAGATGGGGCAGTCTAGCACCGGAGTTCAGATGGCAGGGACTGTGAGCCCTTGACCGTAGTAGTGTTTTATTTTGCTTCCGCTTGAATGACTATGTAGTGAGGATTTGGTTTATCGGGCTTAAGCCCTTATTTTCAGTACATTTATATTTTGTGGACTCTCCCTTCGTGAAGATATTATTACTCTGACGTAATTTTATTGTGGACTTTTGGTTAGAGTTTTTACCTCACTTGTGTTTACTCTACTTTTGTAGCTTTTCTGTGATCGAATCAGCCGACAGAATTGGCGTCTCGCGGTGATGACCCTTCAGGGCGTGAAGGTGTCACTGCAAAGCGGCGGTTCTGGGCCTAAGACCCCGGTATTTTTTTTAAAAAGGAGGGTCTTACACAGGTAATCTCTTCCTTTGATTTTAATTCTACTAATTTTAAAAAATAGTTCAAATCATTATGCAATGACATAATAAAATCTGAAAAAGAAATCAAAATGCTAAGAGATAGACAATCTGAATTTGATAATCTATTTGCTGAAAACACTAGGCTTAAAGATGATTTAGTTTTAGAAAATGAACAAATTATTTTCCTAAAAATAGAATTATGTGAGGCTAAGCAACTTGAGGAATCTCTCAATGGGAGAAGCCTTAAGCTGATGGACATCACAAGACAGTCAATGCCAGACTAAATGACAAACTGGGCTTAGGTGCTTCATCAATGTTACATCCAATACTTAAGAAATATATATTATCAACCCCTATAAAATTTGTTTCAGCTAAAGAAAAAGAAGTAATAAACAATAAGCAACCCACAAAAGACTTACTTAAATCTAAAAATCAAAAGAACAGAAACAAGAAAAATCCAAATAAAAACAAACTTCAACAGATTTCGTCGAACTCAGATCGACGAAATGTGGCTAGTTCATCGAACTCCGATCTATGAATGCAAATATTAGCCATAATAACTTGTCTTACTACGATCGATGAATACTGTATGGTTCGTCGTGCAGAGATTGACGAACTTGGGGCATAGAAAATGAATATATTCATCCTCTGAGCAGAGATCGACGATATCATCCCACTTCATCGAACTTCGGTCGACGAACTTACAACTTTTCATCGAACCCAGTCAGACGTAACAAAAATCATAATTATAACAGAAACTTCAATCAATCTAGTAAACCTTTTAATCCTTATGCTAATTGGGAAATTCCACCTAGGAGATACCATCCCTTAGGATATAAATCCCAACCTGAATTTTCAGTTATATCAAGTTTTTCTTATCAGAAAAATAAAGGACCCAAGGTAATCTTGGTCAAGAACAACTAATTGTTTTCATTGTAGGTAAAAAGCTGTCCAACTTTAAATCAACAATGGTATCTGGACAGTGGATGCTCCAAGCATATGACTGTTAGCAAGGACAACCTAAATAACTATAAGTCCAAGCTGGGACCAAAGGTGATCTTTGGTGATTCAAATTATGGTCAGTCTGAAGGCTTTAGAGAACTTAAGATTGGGGCAGTCACTTTCAAAAAGGTTACATATGTAAGTGGACTAAAACACAACCTCATATCAATAAGTCAATTATGTGATGAAGGTTATCAAGTACACTTTAAGTCCAGCTCTTGTATTATTTCTACTAAAGAAAACCAAATTGTTTTAATTGGAAATAGACAAGGCAACATATATGTAGTTGATTTTCATTCTGCAACATCAGATATATGTTTACTTAATCTTGTTAGAAATCAAAATGTTTTATGACATAAAAGATTAGGACATGTTAATATGAAAAACTTTGCTAGGTTATCTAAAGATAACCTTTTTAGAGGTTTGCCTTCTGGTCCCTACAAGAAGGAAGGACTCTATAGGGATTGTCAATTAGGAAAGCAAACTAAATCTAGCTTTAAATCAGTTAATAAGAGTGATTCACCTAAGATCTTGTACTTGCTACACATGGACCTTTTTGGCCCTATTGTTGTACATAGCCTATGAGCGAAATCTTATACTCTAGTTATAGTAGATGACTTCTCAAGATTCACTTGGGTGTTCTTTCTGAGATCTAAGTCAGATACATTCAAGGTTCTTACAGATTTTCTGAAGACCATACAGATTGAGTACTCTACTCAAGTTGCATTTATCAGAAGTGATCATAGTAGTGAGTTTGAGTCTCTTCTTATGCATGAGTTCTGTGAGAAGGAAGATATCATGCATTGCTTTTCAGCTCCTAAAACTCCTCAACAAAATGGGGTAGTTGAAAGGAAAAATAGAATCCTAATTGAATCTGCGGGCACATTACTTGCATATGCTTACATTTCCCTATCCTTTTGGGCAGAGGCTGTAAGCACAACAAACTATGTACTGAATAAAAGTTTAATGCATAAACTTAAGAATAAGACTCCCTATGAATTGCTTAAAGGGAAGAAACCTAAAATCAACTATTTTAAAATATTTGGTTGTATATGTTATATTCATAACAATGACAAGAAATACATTAGAAAGCTTGAAGCTAAGAATGTAGAGGGAATTTTTCTAGGATATTCCCAAGTCAGCAAAGCTTATAGGGTGTTTAATAAATATACTTTAAAAATTGAAGAATCTATTCGTGTGACTTTTGATGAAGCTAACATGTCTTATAAGGAGAAAGAAATTTCTACCAACAACACTTTGCAGGTACCTCACTTGTGTGAGAGATTGGTGTATCTAAGCCTCACCCAAAAGGTTCCAATACATCCATCTCCACAAGTTGAAAAAGAAAGTGAAGAAGAAAGCATAGAGGTAACTGAAACCTTTCCAATAGCTAATGAAATTCCACAAGAGGAATTCATTCCCCAAGTTGTTGCCCAACCAGCTCCTCCCACTGATTTTGTCACAGTTAGAGATCACCCTAGATCTCAAGTGATTGGAGACATTTCAGCTGGTGTGCAAACAAGGCATCAACTCAACCCTGACTTGATGTTTGCTTGTTTCCTCTCTCAACATGAGCCATAATCCATTAAAGATGCAGAGCATGATCCTCACTGGATCATTGTAATGCAAGATGAGCTCAATCAATTTGAGAGATGTAGAGTTTGGAAATTGGTTCCTAGACCCAAAGACTACCCAATCATTGGAACCAAATCGGTATTCAGAAATAAATTGGATGCAAAAGGCAACATTATGAGGAACAAGGCAAGGCTAGTAGCTCAAGGCTATAGGAAAGAGGAAGACATTGATTATGATCAAACATTTGCTCCTATTACAAGACTTGAGGCTATAAGAATTTTCCTTGCATATACTGCATTCAAGAAGCTCAAAGTCTATCAAATGGATGTTAAAAGTGCTTTTCTAAATGGAGAACTCAAAGAAGAAGTATATGTGGAGCAACCACCAGGTTTTATCTCTCCAACCTATCCCTCTCATGTCTTTAGATTGCATAAATCTCTCTATGGTTTAAAGCAAGCTCCAAGAGCTTGGTATGAGACCTTAACTAGCTTCTTATTAGAGCATAAATTTTCTAGAGGTATTGTAGATAGGACTCTTTTTATTAAGCATCATAAAGATAAAATCATATTAGTATAAATCTATGTAAATGATATTATCTTTGGCTCAACTGATCCCAAACTATGCAAAAGGTTCTCTAACCTTATGCATTCAAAGTTTGAGAAGAGTAGCATGGTTGAACTTTCATATTTCCTTAGTCTCCAAGTGAAAAACAATCATCTGATGGTATCTTCATCTCCCAATCTAAATATTCTGAGGAGCTTGTTATAAGATTTGGGATGTGTGATGCATCAGCAATGAAGACACCCATGACTACAAATACTGTGATAGATTCTGACGAGCATGGAAAACCTGTTGATCAAAAGTTGAATAGGGTCATTGTTGGGTCCCTATTATATCTCACAGCAAGTAGGCCAGACATAATGTTTGCTACATGCATTTGTGTTAGGTTCCAAGTGAACCCTAAAGAATCTCACTATATTTTGCTAAAAAGGATTTTGAGAAATATGAAAGATTACCCAAATCTAGGACTTCTATATCCATCAGAGTCAGAATTTGACTTAACTGGATTTTCAGATGCTGACTATACTGGATGTAGAGTGGACAGAAAGAGCACCACAAGAACATGCTAGTTCCTTGGTGATAGATTAGTGTCCTGGTTCTATAAAAATCAAATCTTTGTGTCCACATCAACTGCAGAAGCAGAATATATAGATGTTGGCAGCTGTTGCTCACAGGTTTTGTGGATATAAAACCAACTACTGGATTTTGGAAACAACTTAAATAATTCAACTATATATTGTGATAGTACCAGTGTTATATCTATAGCACAAAATCCAGTGCATCATAGTAGGACCAAACATAGAGAAATAAGACATCATTTCATTAGAGATTGTGTAGACAAAAAGAAAATTAATCTTGTCTTCATTTCTACTGATTTACAAAGGGCAGACATCTTCACCAAGACATTGGATGAGAAGAAACATCTGTTTTTCTTGAATCAGTTAGGAATGATCAATGGAGATGAGTTAATTTAATTTTTGTCTGTGGTCGACGATTTGTTGACAGTTCGTCAAAAGGTGATCGGCCATCTGTGAACTCCTTGTGAAGAGTTCGTCGAACGGAGTTCGACAATCACTTCTTAGTGAAACAGCTTTCGTCGAACGGAGATCGACAATCCTTGCTTCAGTGAATTTTTCGTCGAACTAAGATTGATGATTTATTCGGCTTCTTCAGACTGAGATCGACGGTCTCATTTTCTATTAAAATACTTCGTCGAACTCAAATCAAAGCTCTTTTCTTTTTTCATCGAACGGAGACTGGTGGTTCATATTCTGAAAATCCTATATCTAGGTTTCCTTCGACCTCCGTCCCGCGCTTTCAGTTCCTTTGCACTTAATCTTTGTTTCTCTCTTGCAGGTGCATTCATGGCGATTCCAGCAAGCGCTCTCTTCACCATGAAATTCGATATGGGCTTTGATATAGATTTCGATTCTTTCCAGTTCTCTGACGCAATCTTTATAAAAATCTTGAAGTTGTTTGAAGGTCAACATTTGAAGCGGTTCATGACATTGAGAATCAAGATTGCAATGATAGAGATCAAAGAATGGGTCTTTACTTCCTCCACAACAGAAGATAACATGACGAGAACTATTTCTGGTAATCAGGTTTCCCTCTCTCCAAATATACTAACCAAAATATTCGGTCTACAAAATGGTGTTGATGAGATAGAAATGGACTCTGAGGAGTATAACAATATGTTGATTAAAATGGGTCATTCTGGAGAAAACCCTAATAAGCTACTGAAAAAGAACTTGTCTGCTGAATACAAGTTCTTAGCTGATATAGTAGGGAAGGTGCTGTTAGGCAAGCATACAGCACATGACTATATCACCAGGCACCAGTTCTTGGTGATGGTTGCCTTGGTTGATAAGAAAGGAATTAACTGGGGTCAGTTAGTATTTGATCTGACTAAGAAGAAGAATAACAAGAAAGTGGTATGTTTTGGCCAGGTTTTGGGGATTTTTCTGCAGGAGAAAGCATCTGAACTTCTGGTTTCCTCACCAGTGTTCATAAATGCCTCCAATAGGCTAACCTCTGCCCTGTTTGGCAGATGGGAGAGGAGGATCACTAAGCCCTCCAAGGAATCCTCCTCCTCCAGGCCTACTGAGGGCACAAGGGCTGATACAACCACTCCCCACCCTAGTTCTGAAGAAGTTCCGCTTCCACCTCCTTCTTCAACTATATCCATTCCAACACTAACTCCTCCATCTCCCCAACCATCTTCAGTTCCTCCTCTACAACAACCAGCTCTCTCAATTCCTTCACCAACTCATGACCCAACACCTCCTCATTCTCCACTCCATATCACACCTCCTCAATCTCCTCTTCCATCCCACCTCCAATACATCAACACTAACACTTTCTTGTCATCCCCCACATTCAATCTACTCACATCATTACCATCTACACCTACTTCTCCTATCCATGCCATTCCCAGTCACACACCATCCCCTGCACCATCATCTCCTCAGGATGACATCCTCCCTGGTGTCACTCCTGCTAATCCCACTGTATCCACCCAAACTCCTCCTTAGTTTATGGATACAACTTCTCCTTCCCTGTCTACCATCCTGGAGTACATCACTCCAGTTATTAGGACTCTTATAGCAGAGTCCATTACACCACTTACTAATTCTATTTCTGCTCTTGCTGCTCTCTTTGCTGCCTCCTCTGTCCATCCTTCTTCCAATAGGATCATGATTCCAGCTTCTGCTGAAAATAGGCAGGGGGAGATTGTAACACCCCATATCCGTCACATAGAATATAGCAGTAGGTCCGGCCGGGGCCTGACACCATATACCACAGACAGACTGGGTGGTTACTCAATGGAAACCATCCAACCAATCACAACGTCCTACACAGAGCATTCTAGCGGAAGCAGTTGAAATAGTTGCAATTAAAAGAACCCAACAACACGCATGAATGTCCACTAACAAGCCAAGAAGGAATGAAGTACAAACACAAGTACTGGCCTTAAGGCCTTACAAATGGTTTACTAATATTACATGTTTTCCATACCACGGCACGCAGGCCGGTCATACATGAACAAAAGCAAGTAAAACACTCTAATTAGGCCTTCGAGGGCCAGCTTCGCAATTTGGGCTTTAGCCCGCTATTGACCGCTAGGTCCAGCAACACTTGCAAGCACAATCAACCGCACGGTGGAAAACAAAAGCAACGGTCAACAATGCTGACCAAATTATAACGATCCCGCCCCGAACTCGGGGCGGTGATGCTCCTTCCTTGCATTTTATTTGTATAATCAAGCAATATAGTAATGTCACAACATCACAGGCATATGCACGCACGACCACACACCCCGTGCACTCAGGGCACATTCTCGATGATCGCGGTCAAAGTTCGCCGACTCACCACCATCCCTTTGGACGGCCATATCTCGTGAGCATTTGGCCTTTCTGGCCACTTCCTAAGACCCTCTATTTTTGCCAACGGCAAGTGCCACGTACAGTTAGGTCTCTTTACCGAACAACATAGAGTGGGTACTGTTCCGCCTAACCCGTTGCTCACACCGCAATGTTAATTTAAAACATATCCGCGAGTCAAACTTCCCCGAGTCCCTAATTGTTTACACACAACACATAACCTAGTTATGATCAAGTTGGCTCCCAGCCCCACATATTTGGCAGAATCACGCATCTGCCCAGTTTTCCGGGTGCACCTTTGGGGTTAGTCCCCACGGCTCCCTGTTGCAATCTACCACGTAGAAAACCCGAAAACAAACATTCGCTCGGAGTCATCTCCGACCATTTATGCAATGCAACATCAACGATCCAGACCAACTTGTCTGGGTAGGCTTCACACATCATGCCTATGTCCGTTCTCGATTACGGACTCTACACAACGGGGACTTTACATATCTACCCGAAGGAACGCCTCCAACTCACCGCAAACTCGCGAGAGCGGGCTTCCTATGCAAAAGAAGTAGAGCTTCATATGCTCAAGTAGAAAATTGTTACCCTAAAATTCTTCCTTGGCGCCATGGAAATGTCGCGGATGAAAAGCACCGCAATCTCCTTGCCTTCGTTGATCCGAAGTAGGCTCGTGATTTGGAGATCTGAAACTCCTTCAATGACTGGATCTATAATTCTTCTTCCTCCTTTGCTCTCCCCTCTCTCTAAGATTTAGACAGAGAACTACAGCAGAAAAATAAGGGTTTTGAAACCCTTCTCTCGAGTAAAACCCCTTCGAGATAACCACAGCCGTCGGATCTCACAAAAGGGATGCACGTATACGATCCAGGTCCGACCTAGATAAATGGGGCTAAACACCGCACTAATCACCAATAGGAGCAGGACACGTCCGCGTCAAAACAGTGTTTGAACAATTAGTCAACTCCCGCCAAAACCCATGTGTCGACACTTCTCATCGACAGAGTCAAACACGCCACAATCCTCCCCGCGCTCGATGATCGTCGAACCAAGATCGTCGACCGCTGCCAGATCGTCGAATGGAGATCTATGGCCAAATCATCGAACGCAGCCAGATCGTCGAACGGAAATCTCTGGCCAAATCGTCGAACGCAGCCAGATCGTCAAACGCAGCCAGATCGTCGAACGGAGATCTCTGGCCAAATCGTCGAACACACGGCCCGATCGTCGAACCCACGACCCGATTGTCGAACAGATATCGCTGGCCCGATCGTCGAACACACGGCCCGATTGTCGAACCCACGACCCGATCGTCGAACCAAACTCGACACGCCCTGGGACACGCCTGTGTCGAGGGCTGTGTTTGCTGCTCGACGATCGTCGAACCTAATTTCGTCGACCACTCGGCCAAATCGTTGAACCCAACACGACACGCCCTGGGACATGCCCGTGTCCTAGGCCGTGTGCCTCCTTCCAAATTCCAAATTTGGCCCGCAATGCCTCCCATTTCTCTTTTGAGTTTCGGGGCGTTACAACTCTCTCCCTCTTAAAAGGATTTCATCCACGAAATTTCATAAAGGAAAGATAAGGACAAAACTAAAATTGTACCTGAGTGGAACAACTCCGGGTACTCGTCAAGCATAGTCTGCTCTCGCTCTCAAGAGAGCTCCTCTCGACCGCAATTGTCCCATCGGATCTTGACCATCCTGATCTCTTTATTACGTAGCCGCTTGACTTTCGAGTCTTCAATACGCACGGGCTTGACCTTTTTCGTCAACCCACTATCAATCGACACTTGATCGACCGCGATCACTTGTTTAGGCTCTTGCACCGCCTTCCGTAGTACTGATATATGGAATACATCATGTAGACCACTGAGCTCCACTGATAGCTTCAACCGATAGACTGCTTCACCAACCCGCTCCAAAACCTCAAACAGCCCAAGGTACCTCGGGCTTAGCTTTTTCAATCGCCGCACCCGCGAGACACCCTTGAACGGCTTGATCTTCAAGTACACCCAATCGCCCACAGCGAACTCCACGTTCCTGTGCTTGGCATTATAGTACTTCGCCTGACGGTCCTAAGCGATTAGCAACCTCTCTCGAATGGTTCGCACCAACTAAGTAGCATCATCCACCTCCTGACGCTTGTACAACTTTGACTCAGCCGTTTCCAACCAGGACAACGACGTGCGACATATTCTACCTTAAAGGGCCTCGAAGGGCGCCATTATAATACTCGCCTGGTAGCTATTGTTGTACGCAAATTCCACCCAATAAAGATGGTCTTCCCATTGCTTTCCAAAGTCCAAGACACACATGCGGAGCATGTCTTCCATAGCTCTATTGACCCTGTCGGTCTGCCCATCCGTCTGCGGATGGAAGGCTATGCTAAAACTCAGCTTTGTTCCCAACATTTACTGCACAAGCCTCCAATCATTGGACGTGAACCGCCCATCTCGGTCACTCACGATGCTGCGGGTCACACCGTGGAGCCGCACTATGTTATCCACATATAACTTTGCCAACTTCTCCACCGGATCATCCTTCCTATGCGGAATGAAATGTGACACCTTCGTTAGCCGATCAACGACCACCCAGATGACATCATTCCCCTTTTGCAACCTTGGAAACCTGTCCACAAAGTCCATCGTATTGTCGTCAAATTTCCACTCCGGAATAGGCAAGCATTTCAAAAATCTTCCCGGCTTTTGGCACTCCGCCTTCACCAAGGTGCAAGTTTGGCACTTCGCCACGTACAGCGCCACATCCTTCTTCAGTCTCGGCCACCAAAATAATTTCTTAATCTCGCGGTACATCTTCGTGCTCCCCGGGTGAACCGAGTACTTGGTATGATGCGCCTCGTACAACAATTCCACCCGTAAATTTCCCACTTCCGGGACGCACAAACGATGACCATCCATCCAAAGCAGTCCAATGCCTGCCGAACCCGGTCAGCCAGGTCATACTGAATTTCAGTCCAGTTCAATAGTGCTTCAGCACTTGACTGCTTGTCTACGCAAACGATCTCCAACGCCACCAATCTTCCGAACTAACTGCTCGTCATGGACCGACAGCAAATTGGCTTGAGCTGGGGCCCTGCGACTCAATGCGTCCGCAACCGCATTGCCTTTCCCCGGCACATAATGGATCTGGAATGTATAGTCCCCCAGGAACTCCGTCCGTCCATACTGCCGCATATTCAGATCTTTCTGATCCAATAAATACTTCAAGCTCTTATGGTCGGTATAAATATTGACCTTCAGTCCATACAAATAATGTCTCCACAGCTTCAAGGAAAAAATCACGGCTGCTAACTCCAAGTCATGGACCAGATAATTCCTCTCATGCACTTTCAGCTGTCTCGAGCCATAAGCTATCACACTTCCATGTTGCAGTAGCACTCAACCCAAACCGCTGCCCGAAGCATCACTATATATTTCGAAGCCTTCGGTCCCACTCGGCGAACTAAGAATCTGCGCCGTGGTCAACCGACACTTCAACTTCTCAAAAGCACGCGCGCACTCTGGCGCCCAAACGAACTTTTTCTCCTTCCTCATCAAAGTAGTGAGAGGTAACACTATCTGCGAGAAGTTCTCTACAAAGCGCCTATAATAGATGGGAAGCCCCAGAAAGCTCCGGACTCCCGCTATCGTAGAAAGCTCAGGCCACTCCCGTATTGCAACAATCTTCGCCGGATCCACTACAATACCTTCCCCACTCACTATATGACCGAGGAACGCCACTGAGGACAACCAAAACTCGCACTTCGAGAACTTGGCATACAATTGATTCCTCCTTAGCATCTCCAAAACCAAATGAAGATGCCTGAAGTGATCTTCCTCACTCTGCGAGTACACCAAAATATCGTCGGTGAAGACGATCACAAAATGGTCCAAGTACTCCATGAAGGTCATGTTCATCAAATCCATGAACACTGATGGAGCATTAGTCAGCCCAAACGGCATGACTGTAAACTCGTAATGCCCGTATCTCGTACTGAACGCTGTCTTCGGGATATCACTCTCCCTTATTCGCAGCTGATAGTACCCGGACTTGAGGTCCAACTTAGAGTACACCGTCGACCCGACCAACTGATCAAAAAGATCATCGATCGTTAGAATTGGGTACTTGTTCTTTTCCGTTAGCTTGTTTAACTCCCGATAATCAATACAGAGTCTCAAGCTCCCTCCCTTCTTCTTAACAAAGAGGACCGGTGCGCTCCAAGGCGAAGAACTTGGATGCACATACCCTTGCTCCAACAACTCTTGAAGTTGCACCTTCAGATCTGCCATTTCCTTAGGTGCTAGTCGATACAGAGAGCGTGACACAGGCTTTGCACCTGGCACTAGCTCAATAGTGAAATCTATCTCCCGTTGAGGCGGGGCTACGGGAAAATCGGCGGTGAACACATCATGTAACTCAGCTACCACTGAAATACTATCCAACGTAGGCTTCGGCTTTGCAACCTCTAATAGTGTAAGGAACGACTCTGCACCAGCACGAACCATCTTCAGCACCTGAAGAGCAGACATCAACGTCTTGCTCGACCCCTTTTCAAGCCCGTAAAAGTCATCTCACGGCCTGTTCCCAACTTGACTTCCTTGTGATTTCGATCAATGTATGCTTGCTGCTCCAAGAGCTAGTCCATACCAAAGATCACGTCGAGCTCCCCTAGCGGTAGTAACGACACTTGTAAGTCAAAGTCTTGACTCCCTGACCACACCTAAGCGCAACAGATTCTACCCGCGCGTATTTAGCACCATTGGACCATAGCGCATCCAATTTGTCTCTTACCATCGAAGGAGGTACTCCGACGCGTAATATAATTCCTAAATAAAGGAATGTGAAGCTTCGTTTACACGAACGGTGCTCTCGCCGGATAAACGAAAATCAGAATAAAGCTTAGCACAGGTAGTTCTAAGCTAACATGCACAAGGGCGACAAGTATTTAAGGCTAAACTGCTATAACTTTAAACCATACTTGTCCTCACGGCGGCATGCTTTCTCTCGCACTTTAGGCACCCACGGGCATAATGCCCCGACTCCCCACAGTTGTAACATGCACCCGGGGTTTGGCCTGTAGGTGCCCCCGAAGCACCGAGAGGAGGGGCTAGACCCAAGGTCCTAGCCTTCTTATACCACCTAAGATAACCAGACTTTGAGGTGTTCGGCATTTTGAACGTCGTTTCCTTTGTACTAAAGTCCTCAACTGCTCCTGACATAGCTTTCTTAGTCTTTTAGCACCATTCTAACACTCTCGGACAAAGTTCCCTTACTTTCCACAAGTATGACAAGTGTAAGTAGCTTTGCTAGTCGATGTCGTAGCCCCCTTCTCCAGCATTCTGCCGGATGCAGCTCTTATGGGGCTTGGATAGTTCGATACCATGGTAACTGGCATCGGGTGAGTCTTCCTCAAGTCTGCCTCCAAAGATCTAGCCGACTCCACCAAGGCTCGGAGTCCCAATAACTTTGGTCCTAGCAGTAGGATTCTCAGCTCTCCATGCAGACCGTTATAAAATCTATCAACATAGACTGCTCGTTCTCCAACTCAAAGCATTGGTAGCGGCTTACCATAAGAAATGCTTGCAAATATTCATCAACTGAGTGCGCTCCCTGCACTAAACGCATATTCAGCTGCTGCCGCAATGGTCTACGAAAAGTCATCTGCTCCATCACGCTACCCGGCGTTGAAGCCACAATAGGGGCACAGGGTTTTACATTTCTTCCATGTCGTGCACTCGTCACAACGAACACCGCTTCAACGATCCTTCTTACGGTTTCAGACGAAGGAGGGGTCTCAAACACCTCAACAGGCGCACTATAGTCCTCAGAAATCGGACATTCTGGCGGCCCAGCACCGCCTCTGGTCACCTATAGTTGTACAAAATAGCGTTAAGCGACCAAACAAAATTGCAAAACACAATTATAGGAACACGCAGGTTCCTCAAACACGTGTATTTTTCATTCCTAAGTGGACATTCATGGGTTCTTTTGTTGTTATAACGATGATGCACACACATGTGCTCACCACCCCTTAAAAAAATTCATCCACGAATTCATTTTAAGCCTGATCGAAACCAGTAGCCTGAAGACAAATTATAACACCCCCTATCCGTCACATAGCATATAGCAGTAGGTCCGGCCGGGGCCCGATGCCATATACCACAAACAGACCGGGTGGTTACTCAATGGAAACCATCCAACCAATCACAACATTCTACACTGAGCATTCTAGCAGAAGCAGTTTAAATATTTGCAATTAAAAGAATCCAGCAACAAGCATGAATGTCCACTAACAAGCCAAGAAGGAATGAAGTACATACATAAGTACTGGCCTTAAAGCCTTACAAATGGTTTACTCATATTACATGTTTTCCATACCGTGGCACGCAGGCCGGTCATACATGAACAAAAGTAAGTAAAACACTCCAATTAGGCCTTCGAGGGCCGGTTTCACAATTTGGGCTTTAGCCCGCTATTGACTGCTTGGTCCAGCAACACCTGCAAGCACAATCCACCGCACGGTGGCAAACAAAAGCAACGGTCAGCAATGCTGACCAAATTATAACGATCCCGCCCCCAACTCGGGGCGGCGATGCTCCTTCCCTGCATTTTATTAGTATAATCAAGCAATATAGTAATGTCACAACATCACAGGCGTAGGCACGCACGGCCACACACCCCATGCACTCAGGGCACATTCTCGATGATCACGGTCAAAGTCCGCCGACTCACCACCATCCCTTTGGACGGCCATATCTCGTGAGCATTTGGTCTTTCTGGCCACTGCCTAAGACCCTCTATCTATGCCAACGGCAAGTGCCACGTACCGTTAGGTCTCTTTACCGAACGACATAGAGCGGGTACGGTTCCGCCTAACCTGTTACTCACACCACAACGTTAATTTAAAACAAATGCGTGGGTCAAACTTCCCCGAGTCCCAAATCATTTACACACAACACATAACCCAATTATGTTCAAGTTGGCTCCCAGGCCCACATATTTGGTAGAATCACGCATCTGCGTAGTTTTCTGGGTGCACCTTTGGGGTTAGTCTCCAAGGCTCCCTGTTGCAATCAACCACGTAGAAAACCCAAAACAAACATTCGCACGGAGTCTTCTCCGACCATTTATGCAATGCAACATCACCGATCCAGACCAACTTGTCCGGGTAGGTTTCACACATCATGCCTATGTCCATTCTCGATTACGGACTCTACACAACGGGGACTTTACATATCTACCCGAAGGAATTCCTCCAACTCTACGCAAACTCGTGAGAGCGGGCTTCCTATGCAAAAGAAGTAGAGCTTCACATGCTCAAGTAGAGAATCATTACCCTAGCGTTCTTCCTTGGCGCCATGGAAATGTACGCGGATGAAAAGCACTGCAATCTCCTTGCCTTCATAGATACGAAGTCGGCTCGCGATTTGGAACTCGGAAACTCCTCCAATGACTGGATCTAGACTTCTTCTTCCTCCTTTGATCTCCCCTCTCTCTAAGATTTAGACAGAGAACTACGACAGAAAAATAAGGGTTTTGAAACCCTTCTCTCGGGTATAACCCCTTCGGGATAACCACGGTCATCAGATCTCACAAAAGGGATGCACGGATACGATCCAGGTCCGACCTGGACATATGGGGCTAAACACCGCACGAATCACCAACAGGAGCAGGATTCGTCCGCGTCAAAACAATGTCGGAACAATTAGTCAACTCCCGCCAAAACCCGTGTGTCGACACTTCGCGTCGACAGAGTTAAACACGCCACAATCCGCCCCGCGATCGACGATCATCGAACCAAGATCGTCGACCGCTGCCTGATTGTCGAATGGAGATCTCTTGCCTAATCGTCGAACGCATCCAGATCGTCGAACAGAAATCTCTGGCAAAATCGTCGAACGCAGCCAGATCGTCGAACGGAGATCTCTGGCCAAATCGTCGAACACACGGCCCGATCATCAACCCCATGGCCCTATCGTCAAACAGAGATCGCTGGCCCGATCGTCGAACACACGGACCGATCGTCGAACCCACGGCCCGATCGTCGAACGAAACTCGACACGCCCTGGGACACGCTCGTGTCCAGGGCCGTGTTTGCTGATCGACGATCATCGAACCCAATTTCGTCGACCTCTCGACCAAATCGTCGAACCCAACACGACACGCCCCGGGACACGACCGTGTCCCAGGTTGCGTGCCTCCTGCCAAATTCCAAATTTGGCCCGGAACGTCTCCCGTTGCTCTTTTGAGTTTTGTGGCGTTACAGAGATGCTCAATGAAGAAGCTTCTCCAATTTCAGCAGCAGCAGCAGTTATAGATTCAGATACAGATACATATATGGTTCTGGATACAGACATATTTATAGAGGATACATATATAATAACTGTTGGTGATTGCTTTGTCCATCCCACAGTGGATTTGATCAATTTGTTGAATTCTTTTGATACAGTTAATTTAAGCTCTCTTCCTTCTGTCTGCCTAAAGCCATCCTTAGCTATTGTACCTTATACAACACCTATTAGTCCTACAGTTGCTAAGCAACTCAAGGATAGTTTTGCAGTTTTAGAGACTCATGCAATATCTACTCCCAAAGATATCTCTTCTCCAGAGGCTGTCTCTGCTCCTACTTATAAAATGGATGACAGTCCATTGCCAGATTTGGATGAAATCATCATGGCAGATATAGAAGAAGAAAATTTGTTAATTGCTGAAAATAAAATAGTTACTGAACAGCCTTAGGCTCCAGAACCTCAAGCAGTTGCTCCAGCTCCAGCTCTAGCTCCAACTCAAGCTCCAGCTCCAGTACCTCAAGCTCAGCCTCAGGCTGACAAGTCAATTGACAAAAATCTTCTGAAAGATCTGGATGTTTTATATGATAATACTCAGGGATCCTCCTCTGAAAAAGATGATGAAAATGATGATGGTTCTGATGATTGCCCTTCTGCTAAAAAGAAAGTATCAAAGAAAAGCAAGGCTCCTCCAGTTGCTGCTCCCAAGCCAAATCCAACACATGATACCCCTTACTATATCCTTCAGAAAATTACTCCTTATCCTGGGATGCCAGCCTGGATGTGGCTGTCCATGAATCAGCAAAAGGAAAGATATAAAAGCAGAAGATATTCTCCTCCTCCTCGGAGACATTGGAAAGGACCTCATCCTCCTCCACCTGTTGCTGGTGCTTCGGGTAGATCATCTCAGAGGTCTACCTCATATACTAAAACATACCATAGGAAATATGGTAGATCCTCATCATCTCAAGGAAGCAGCCAGCAGAGGTACTATTCCACCAGGAAACAACAACCTCAACATCAGCAACAACGACATCATCAGCAACAGTAAGATCCTGAACCACAAAAGGATGATTGTCCTAAAAGGCCAGAGTCTCCTCCCATTCCCTTTGTGGATCTAGAGACAGAGGCTACTGCTAGAATGGCCAGGTTCCAGCAACTGGTTGGATTATCATTGATAAACAAGGCAAAGCTGAAGGAAAAGATGCCTCCCAGTATTCTACAATATCCAAATACAGGAAAGAAGAATTGAAAAGGTATGGGAAAGCTAACAAATTCTTTAATGTAGATGCCTATATGAATCTACACGCAGAGGCTGTTGTGCCTAGAGCCACATCTCTCAATATCATTGGAGCTGCTGATATGACTATGTCCAAGAAGCAAGCAGCAGATCCAAATAGAGAAATCAAGTTCATACAGCCTGTTGACAAAGAAAAAAAGGACAAGGAAAAAGAGAAAATGAAGAAAAAGAAATGAGTTTATTCTGTTAAAGTTTTTGTCTTTCTAAAAACGCTTTACTTATATACTATCACAAAGTTACTGTAAATATCTGCAGCATATTTCTATTTTTCTGCCAGATATATTTTCCTGCTTTGTGATTGTTTTTATATCATGTCTATTAGTGACCTCACCCAAATAGGGGGAGATTGTTGGATCCCTAACTTGATTTGGGCTAGGTTCACTAACTAGGATAATTGACCCGCCATATATAGTCAGGGTCATGTCATTATTTCCTAGAGTTTAGGCTAAGCCCTTAGAATCAACCTCACATGGACGAGCCAACAGAATACTGCAGAAGACTCAAAGACTTAGAAGAAAATCAGTTCAGAAAGTGAGTTCGACGTTCGTCGAACTCAGCTCGACGAAAGTCTTGCTCCTCTCGACGAACTCAGAGTAAATTCACTGAGTTGAGTTCGACGATATTCGAGCTCAGGTCGACGAATTCTGGGAAATCATCTTCAACACGATAAGTCTAGAATCCTTTCTCTGAACTCATTTCGACGAAGATATATTATTAGCTCGACGAACTTAGAGCACAAAAATGGGAAGTTTTTCACTGAAAGTAGTTAGCTGATCTCAGGTCGACGAACTTGGTTCTCAGGTCGACGAACAAGAATTTCCAGGTTGACGAACACGATTTCAATGGTCGATGATCTTTGATCTTAGGTCGACGAAATCTGTTCTCTGGTCGACGATCGCTGTGCAGTTCCAGACTAGGAATTTTCCCTCTTTTTTACCTTATTCTCATGCAGTAATTTTTGAATAATCAATGCTTATATATTCTAAATATAGCCGTTAGTGGCAGCATTGATTATTGTCTTCATCAGGAATACTACTTGCCATTTTTAATAGGATAGTTGGGGAAATTCATTAATGATATATTCTCTCCAACCACATTTCCATTCTCCAGGAAGTCATCATTCAATGCTAAAGGATTTCAAAATTCAAAGGAGAATGAGACAAAGATATATAAAAGAGATTTTCTCTTTCAATCGATAGAGGATATAGATCTGATGAGCCCACTTTATATACATATTTTCGGACTCATCTGGGCTAGTTTTCATGTATTTGCACTTCACTTTTAGTTCTATATCGTTCATATTTCATATTGTCTTTATTTCCATAGGAAGTGCACACTAAGGCCCGTGGTTGTGTATTTTTGTACTTTTAATGTTTGTACTCCTTTTTGTGATTGTCTGGAATGTCTGCACAGATTAGTGGTTGGTTTTTCCTTTCGGTACAGGGGTCGTGTGCGTGTTCCGGGATGGTTGTGAAACAGGAATACTGCGCACGATCATGGGATCTACTGTGCACGACCACTGGTCGTGCGCCCCCGATCATGCGCACTACTCTTCGTTTTCCAGAATCAGCCTGGGGTAAGCGCACGACCACTGGACATATTGCGCACGACCACCGGTCGTGCGCCACTGATCGTGTGCATTGATTCCTCATTTCTGGAGTCCTGTCTGGGTAATCGCACGATCATTGGACTTAGTGCGCACGACCACTGGTCGTGCGCCACTTCTCGTTCACATTATCCCAGTTCTTCTTCCTGATATTCCATTCCAGTGCGCACGAGCACAGGACATAGCGCGCACGACCACTGGTCGTGCGCCCGTGATCGTGCGCATTGTTCAATTCTGCTTTTGTATAAATAGTGCAGGTCTCGCCCTAATCCGGAGATCCGTAGATCGCCCATTTCCTCCGCCATTTTCGCCGTCCTCCTTCGTATTCCACCCTAGGGAGGTGCTCCGGGCAAGCGTTCACCGCCAAATCCAAGCCGGAGCTTCCTCTCGTCCTTCTCCTTCATCCATGAGCTTCAAGTAGAGCTTTGACGCCATAGCCATCAAGCAAAGGAAAGCTAGCAAACTTCATCCGCGATCATGAGACGAAGAAGACGGGCCATTGGAAGGTGGTGACAGCCCATCTCTACCCCGGACGCAGTTGAGGACCGAGCTTGGATGCAGAGTGACAACCCGACGATTCCAACCGTGAATCCTCAGCAAGGCTTCGGATTCGGTCGATCTCTTATCTTGTACTTGCTTTCTTGTTGAATATTGGTGTTTAAACCTATTTATATTGATGAAGTATGCTTAGTGTGTAAACGTTGTGTACAATTATGTCTATGTGATTGTATATTTTCATTATATTTACTTGAGTTGTGCCATAGTCCATCCACCACCCATCCACCCTTGCCGCACTAGCAATTGGTAGTGGCATGCGTTGCGAAGAGGTGCTTTCGACCCTCATTCCGCCGTTCTAACCACCTCATCCGCTAGCCTACTCGTCCATCCGCCTAGTGATTCGGTGCATAGCGGCCCGACTAGTCTTCCATCCCGCCTAGCGAAGCATCGCATAGCGGTGTTGCATAGGAGTAGTTGTTAGTATTTTATTTTCTGTTTCCGCAAATATCAAAGCCCCCATCGTTACCTCCGACCTAAGGACTTCAATATCAAGTCCTCCTCGAAATTAACTCCACCTTACTGTGTTCCTTGTGAGATCGATACTTGGGAAAACCCCCATTTTATATAACTTGTGTGACCGGTTCACTGCCGTGATCTATCGCATCAAGTTTTTGGCGCCGTTGCCGGGGAACACAGTCGTGTGAGTTTTTGTAGAGGAAGATAAGAGAAAGAAGCCCTTTTTCATTCGTTCATATCACTTTCTTCTTTATTTTAGTTTTTAGCATTTGTGTTTGTTTTAATTGTTCCTATTCTAGTTTTAATTTTTCTGTAGCAGGTTTTCCTATTCTTTTATTTGTGGTGTGTAGTTAATTGTTGCTTCGAAACTCTCTGTTGGTGAATTATTCTTGTTGCACCATGTATTCTTATTTGAATATCCGTTGCCGATGGTGCGGGGATTATAGTCATGGTAGTGATGAGTGCCCCACTGAAGAATGGGAGCATAATTCTCGTGGTTCTGTGTATGGAGCACCGTCTTCTTATGGTACTTCATATACCCAACCCAGGTCTTATGGTCACTCCTCTTCTACGCCTTCATCTTTTTCTTATTCCTCTCCGGTCCCACCTGTACCGAGGAGTAATGGAAAACGATGTTTGTGTTGTCGTAGCACCGACCACGTGTTGAAAGATTGCGCAGAATTTCAGCGCCAGTTGGAGGAGGATAATGAACCGGGTATCCGATTCATTCCATCCACCTCTCAATCGGCTTCCCCTTCTGATTCTGATGATATGTTCACAGCACCACCTTGTCTATGGGGGACTACTGCGGATATACCCATCAGACTTTCTGCTGATCGGTGTGACGACATTGTGGCACCGTCTCTCCCCATGCCCTCTTCCCCTCTTGTTGATTCACCCCCGGAGGAACCTGCACATATTTTCTCTGATGCTGTTGTTCCTCCGCCTTCTTTGCAAGAATTATCTATCCCTATTTTTAGTGAGTCGGTTGATGATGTTCGGCCGGATTGTGATTCTGAGCCTGAGGATGTGCCCATGTTTGACGAGGATATTATTTTCATTAATGGACAGTATTACGTCTTGGAACATGTGGATGCACCGAGGTGTGTTGATGAGGATATGCTCTTTGTTGAGGAAGTTTCCACTTCCCTGATGGATGAGGAGGTCCAAACCACCACCGAGGACCTCGAGCTCGCGGATTCCCCTCGCCATGACTCATATGACGCCGTCAATGATCTATGTCAGGATCCTGCTGGGAGTGAGACCGGGACCACTCCCCCTATTTCTGATTCTTTTAGTTATTCATCTTTTTTATTTCTTGATCCCATTTCTGTATCTAAGCCTGTGCGGGTTGAGTCTTCGCAGGTTCTTCAGGAGGACTTGGAGCTTTCAGCTCGAGTCATGGATGATAACATCCTATTTTGCGAGGAGGTTGATTCCTCCTCTGTTGAGGAAGCTCCATTCATCGCTTTCTCCTCCTGCAGACTCCCTATAGACGATACCTTGCTAGGCAAGGATTTCTTTTGTGATAAGATGAGCGAGGACCAGTGCTCCTCCTCTTCTTATTTCTTATTTCCTCTACCTGTGTTGGGCAGGTATTACTATTTAGGTAGAGGGGTAACTGTTCTATCGCCGTATCGGTACCCATTACCGAAACGGATATTGGAACAGTTACCTGTGCATTTTTCTTTTCATAGACCCATTAGCTAGAACCTTTTCATAGCCGAATAAGTCGTGCTGGGATGACAATAACCCCAATACTTATCTTTTATTTTCTGCAATTTTTATTTTTCATGTCTATTTTAGTTTTAGTATTTATTTGTATTTTGTATAGTTTTCTTTTGTTTTTGCGGAGCTCACCCCTGCAGGTATTCTTGGCAAATTGCATTTGCAGGGTTGTGATTCTTTGTATGTCGGGCCTGCTTCAGGTTTCCACGCGTCTTCTGGTATGCTCACTAGCTGAGCATTGGGTAACCTCTTCCCTTAGCTCTTTATGATTTTTAATTTCTCCATCATTTTATGTGTTGCTTAGTTTAAGTCTGGGGGAGAGATTTGTTACCTATTGCACACACACATTTCTTGTGCATACTATAAGCCTTTATTGTTTTATTATGCTTAGTTCATTGCATCACACACCACTGCACCCACATGAGCGCGTGCTTAGCTTTTTGCGTGCTGCGAGTTAAACTCATTTATTCGTTAGATTTGGGAAAATTATGGTGCTGACATAGGATTGTGAGACAGAGTAAAATGTTGGCCTTGTTGTGTTCCTAGTCAACTGCTCTCGTCTCGTGTAGAAATTGGAGTAGATTTAATTTTTCTGTATGCTTTTAGTTTTATATTTTTCTAATTGCGTAAATACTTTTTATTCTACTCAAAAGTTGGTCAATCCGGTGTAAATCCGACGGTAGCTTAGGGATGTGTGTAGACGGTCGTTAGGTTCGTATTGCTTGAGTCTGGAGGATGGATAGTCTTTCTCGTTGGCTAAGAACTTGCCCCAAGCTATTCTTGAAGCATGGGTATAGGTTAGTCATGCATGAGCGTGATGTAGGCCATCATTTTGGCCCGGTTGATCTTTGTACCATTCCTAACATCATATCCTGGCTAGCCCGATTGTGCCTACCCTTCTTTTGATTCAGCTCCACCTTCATTCACCAAAGCCCCATAGCCAATCCTAGTCGCACACCCAAGTTGAGCTTTAGTGTTTACATTTTCATGTTGGGATGTGATGTGGTGATTTTATTTGTGAAAATGTGGAAGTGCTCCCAAGTTTATATCTGCTGAATTGTGAAAATAAAATGAAGAAAAAGAAAAATATTTGTAAAGAAAAAGAAAAAGAAGAAAAAGTGAAAAGGAAAAGTAAAATTGAAAATCATATTTGAGATGTACTTATTTTTTGGAGTAGGTGGTGCACACACCCATATGTTAAAATTTTAGTTTGGGGGTGTGGTATACCCGCATATATTTTGGTTAGCTGATGGATTCCCTTCATACTAGCTCCTTTGGGTTAGGTGCATAGCCTTCTTGTTTATCCTTGTTTACCTCACCAAAACCCAAGCCTCATCTCTTCACCTAAAGTCCTACTGATTCGTGTGTGAACCAAACCAGTGCCGTGGAGAGAATGCGAAAGGGCAAGCATATGGTCATCGACATTGGTGGATTCCTTTGGAGGTTATCCTGAGCCCTAATCTTTGGCAATGCTCGCCTAGCGAGTAGTCTACTTTCTCCCTACGCGTGACCGAATGATTCACCGTGATTCCATTTTAGAGTAATAATAAAATTTTGATACTCATTGTGAAAAGTATATACTATTTTGTATACTTAGAAATTTCTTCTACTATATTTTTACGCGCGCGAGCATGCTTCTTCGCATGGTACTTCGTATCGCAATTTCTTTGTTAACTAGTATTTTTCCCTATCTGCTTAGATTTTGTTTGCTCGGGACGCGCAAACATTTAAGTCTGGGGGTGTGATGAGTCCACTATATATACCTATTTTCGGACTCATCTGGGCTAGTTTCACGCATTTGCACTTCACTTTTAGTTCTATATCGTTCATATTTCATATTGTCTTTATTTCCATAGGAAGTGCACACTTAGGCCCGTGGTTATGTATTTTTGTACTTTTAATGTTTGTACTCCCTTTTGTGATTGTCTGAAATGTCTGCACAGATTAGTGGTTGGTTTTTCCTTTCGGTACAGGGGTCGTGTGCGTGTTCCGGGATGGTTGTGAAACAGGAATACTGCTCACGATCATGGGATCTACTGCGCACGACCACTGGTCGTGCGCCCCCGATCGTGCGCACTACTCTTCATTTTCCAGAATCAGCCTGGGGTAAGCGCACGACCACTGGACATATTGCGCACGACCACCGGTCGTGCGCCACTGATCGTGTGCATTGATTCCTCATTTCTAGAGTCCTGTCTGGGTAATCGCACGATCATTGGACTGAGTGCGCACGACCACTGGTCGTGCGCCACTTCTCGTGCGTATTATCCCAGATCTTCTTCCTGATATTCCATGCCAGTGCGCACGAGCACAGGACATAGCGCGCACGACCACTGGTCGTGCGCCTGTGATCGTGCGCATTGTTCAATTCTGCTTTTATATAAATAGTGCAGGTCTCGCCCTTATCCGGAGATCCGCAGATCTCCCATTTCCTCCGCCGTTTTCGCCGTCCTCCTTCGTCTTCCACCCTAGGGAGGTGCTCCGGGCAAGCGTTCACCGCCAAATCCAAGCCGGAGCTTCCTCTCGGCCTTCTCCTTCATCGATGAGCTTCAAGTAGAGCTTTGACGCCATAGCCATCAAGCAAAGGAAAGCTAGCAAACTTCGTCCGCGATCGTGAAACGAAGAAGGCGGGCCATTGGAAGGTGGTGACAGCCCTTCTCTACCCCGGACGCAGTTGAGGACCGAGCTTGGACGCGGAGTGACAACCCGACGATTCCAACCGTGAATCCTCAGCAAGGCTTCAGATTCGGTCGATCTCTTGTCTTGTACTTGCTTTCTTGTTGAATATTGGTGTTTAAACCTATTTATGTTGATGAAGTATGCTTAGTGTGTAAACGTTGTGTACAATTATGTCTATGTGATTGTATATTTTCGTTATATTTACTTGAGTTGTGGCATAGTCCATCCACCACCCATCCACCCTTGCCGCACTAGCAATTGCTAGTGGCGTGCGTTGCGAAGAGGTGCTTTCGACCCTCATTCCACCGTTCTAACCACCTCATCCGCTAGCCTACTCGTCCATCCGCCTAGTGATTCGGTGCATAGCGGCCCGACTAGTCTTCCATCCTGCCTAGCAAAGCATCGCATAGCGGCGTTGCATAGGAGTAGTTGTTAGTATTTTATTTTCTGTTTCCGCAAATATCAAAGCCCCCATCGTTACCTCCGACCTAAGGACTTCAATCTCAAGTCCTCCTCGAAATTAACTCCACCTTACTGTGTTCCTGTGAGATCGATACTTGAGAAAACCCCCATTTTATATTACTTGTGCCACCGGTTCACTGCCGTGATCTATATCATCAAGATCACAGAAAATATTCAAGAAAAAGCTCTATCTTCAAGTGTTCATCCTCCAACAAGCTTTCAAGAGGCAATCAAATTCTATCTGTCTACAACTTTCTGTAGAAGTCTTTAGAAGACCTACTCACCCTGCAAAGCTCTCATTCTTACTGAATAGAGCTTCATCTCAGGGGGAGCTTTGACACCATCAAGGATCCACAATTCTTCTATGCTACTTTGAGAAAAGAGAAGACAACATCTAGTTTCATTTGTTTCACCCCAGTGTACACAGGGTTCTAGCTCCATTCAAAAGTTAAATACCTGGTTGCAAGTATCCTAAACAAAAGACTTGATTTGGTTTTTAGGCACCTGATCAAAAGCCTGAAGGGTTTCCTGATCTACCTGAAGCAGATCTTATGGTGACAGGCACCTGAGCAAAAACCTGATTGGTAGCAGGGCACTGGATCAAAAACCTAAGTTAATTTCTACCAGGGTTGTAGAAGAGTGGATGTACCCATGTTTTAGGGGAACCACTATAAAAATTACTGTGTCGTCTGTGATGCTCTTGTTGAACTTTGTGAAGTGAAAGTGGGTGATAGGGCAGGCCGGGAGGTCTGAGCGACCTGAGCGGTCTGAGTCTGCGGCCTAGGCGGACTACTTGTTGTGGCCTAGGGGACCTGGCTTGGACGGTGGCTTGGATATTCTTGTGGAGCGGCGTGTGCGGCCTGGTCGGTCTAGGTGTGTGGCCTGGATGATGTATGACCAAGGAAGTCTTAGCGACTTGGGCATCTAGTGGAGAGGCCTGAGCGGACTGTGTTGGCGGTGCTCAGCTTGATCTGCGGCCTTGCAGTTGGCCAGCTCTTGTGGTAACCGGGTGGATTGGAAGTTGTATCCGCGGTGTGTTGGCGGGCTTATTTATTGTGTCTGTAGAGTCCTCATTTGTGGACGCTAACAAGATTTTATCCTCATGGTGCCTAGTGAATAATGTTTTATCTACTATGCCTCTAGTGAATTCATGCTCTATCAGAAAGCTAGCTAAGGTCCCATACAAACTCTTGGAGCTTGCTTTAGACCAGAGAGGGCTTTATGTAATCTAAATACATAATAAGGATTGGTTGGAGAGACAAAACCTGGAGGTTGTTCAACATAAACCTCTTCTTTTAGCACTCCATTTAGAAAAGCACTTTTCACATCCATCTGGTAGACTTTAAACTTCTTGTAGGCTGCATAGGCAAGAAAGATTCTAATTGCTTCTGACCTTGCAACTGGTGCAAATGTTTGATCATAGTCTATGCCTTCTTCTTGCTTATATCCTTGAGCAACAAGCCTAGCCTTATTCCTCAAAATTGCACCTTGGGCATCTAGTTTGATTCTATATACCCATTTTGTTACAATGACTCTGTAGTCTTTGGGTCTTGGAACCAAATCACAAACTCTACATCTCTCAAACTGGTTGAGTTCCTCTTGCATTGCAATGATCCAGTGGGGATCTTGCTCAGCATCTATTATGGATTGAGGTTCAACTTGAGAGAGAAAACAAGTATGTATCACCTCTTGGTTGAGTTGATGCCTTGTCTGTACACCTACTGTTATGTCTTCAATCACTTGGGATCTATGGTGATCCCTTAGTGTGACAAGATCAGTGGGTGGAGTTGGTTCAACAACAACATTTGGATTTAATTCGTCTTGTGGAATTATGTTTGCTGTTGAATGAGGTTCAGCCTCTTCCAAAGATTCATCTTCACTGTCTTCAGCAACTTGTGGAGTAGGAGATGATATAACTCCTTTTGGAAGGTTCAGCTTACACATTTTCTCACACAAGTGAGCTACCTGCAAAGTGTTACTTATAGAAATCTTTTTCTCCTTATAAGACATGTTAGTTTCATCAAAGGTAACATGAATAGATTCTTCAATTTTCAAAGAGGATTTATTAAATACCTTATAAGCTTTGCTTACTTGGGAATATCCTAGAAAAATTCTCTCTTCAGCTTTAGCTTCAAACTTTCTAATGTATTTCTTGTTATTATTATTTATATAACATACACATCCAAATACTTTAAAATAGGTGATTTTAGGTTTTTTCCCTTTAAGTAATTCATAAGGAGTCCTATTCTTAAGTTTATGTATCAAACTTCTGTTCAGTACATAATTTGCTGTTCTTACAGCCTCTGCCCAAAAGGATAGTGGTATATAAGCATCTGCAAGTAATGTACATGAAGCTTCAATCAGGGTTCTAATCTTCCTTTCAGCTACCCCATTTTGTTAGGAAGTTCTAGGAGCTGAGAAGCAGTGCCTGATACCTTCCTTCTCACAGAACTCATGCATAAGAAGAGACTCAAACTCTGCACCATGATCACTTCTGATCAATGCAACATGAGTAGAGTACTCAATCTGTATGGTTCTGAGAAAATCTGTAAGAACATTAAAGGTATCTGACTTAGATCTCAGAAAGAACAAACAAGCGAATCTTGAGAAGTCATCCACAATGACTAGAGTATAGTATTTCCCTCCTAGGCTTTATACAACAATGAGTCCAAAGAGATCCATATGTAACAAGTACAAGATCTTAGGTGAATCACTTTTATTAATTGATTTAAAACTAGATTTAGTTTGCTTGCCTAGTTGACAAGCCCTGCAAAGGCCTTCCTTCTTGTAAGGATCAGAAGGTAAGCCTCTTACAAGGCTGTCTTTAGATTACCTAGCAATATTTTTCATGTTTACATGTCCTAGTCTTTTATGCCATAATTCATTTTGAGTGCAAACAATATTAAGCAGACAAATATCTGAATTGGCAGAAGAAAATCAACGAATTATATGTTTCCTTGTCTATTTTCAATTAAAACTTTTTGTTTTTCTTTATTAGAAATAATACAGGATGTAGAGTCAAAGTGTACCTGATAACCTTCATCACACAATTGTCTGATAGAGATGAGATTATGCTTGAGTCCTTTTATATAAGTCACCTTCTTGAATGTGACTGCTCCAATACTTACTTCTCCATAGCCTTCAGACTGACCACACTTTGAATCACCAAAGATAACCTTTGGTCCCAGCTTGGACTTGTAATTGTGTAAGTTGTCCTTGCTGCCAGTCATGTGCTTGGAACAACCACTATCCAGATACCATAGTTGATTTACAATTGGACAACTCTTCACCTACAGAGAAAATAATTAATTGTTCTTGACCCAGGTTACCTTGGGTCCGTTGTTTTGCTGATAGGAAAAACTTGAAATCACAGAATATTCAGGTTGTGATTTATATCCTAATGGGTGATATCTTCTAGATGGAATTATCCAATCAGCAAGTGTGTTAAATGGTTTTCTAGTTTGATTAAAGTTGTTATCATAATTATGATTTTTACTAAGTCTGACTGGGTTCGACGAATAGTTTTGAGTTCGTCGACCAGAGTTCGACGAAATGGGATGAGATCGTCGATCTCTGCTCAGAGAATGAACATGTTCATTTTTTGTGCCCTAAGTTCGTCAACCTCTGCTCGACGAACCATACATCATTCATCGATCGCAGTAAGACGAATGATTATTATATAGATTTGCGTTCAGCATTCGTCGACTTGAGTTCGACGAACTTGCCACATATCGTCGATCTGAGTTCGAAGAAAGCTGCTGAACATTGTTCTGCATATTAATTTTCTTGTCCTTTCTTCTTTCCTTATTTTTGAGTTTAATTTTAAGTTGATTGGGATTGTTACTATCTATTTGTTCTTTACCCATAGCAGCTACAAATTTTATGGGGGTTGTTAATATGTTTTTCTTGAGAATGAGGGGGGGGGGGGGTAAACTTGATGAAGCACCCAAGCCTAGTTTACCATTTAGTCTGGCATTGACAGTGCTTGTGATGTCCATCATCTTGAGGCTTCTCTCATTGAGAGATTCCTCAAGTTGTTTGCCCTCACATAGTTCAGTTTTTAAGGAGTTAATTTGTTCATTAGCTAGATTTAATTCTTCCTTTAACCTAGTGTTTTCAGCAATCAGAGTTTCTTGATTTGCTAATTTTTCCCTAAGTGTTTTGATTTCCTTTTCAGAATTTATTAAATCAATACACATAGTTTTAAATTCAAATTTGAAAGCATCAGAATTATAGTCAAAAGATAAAAGTACCTGATCAGCTTCTGTCTCTGAAGCTTCATCATTTTCAGAATCTTTTCTTCTGATTGACTTCTGGAGGCATCAATTGCCATGAGGCATACTTCCTTGGCTCTTGCCTCTTCTTCATCTTCACTGGAGCTAGAGGATGTGGATTCATCCTCAGTTTCACTCCAGGATTCAGCTACAAAGCCTTTCTCCTTCTTCTTGTATTTGTTGGAGGAAGGTCTTGTCTTGGCTCTTGCCTCTTCTTGCCTCTTCTTCATCCTCTATTGTATTCTTGTATCCTTCTCTCTTCTTTTCTCTTTCTTCTGATTCTCTGTACATTTTGAGATGAAATGTCCAGGTTTCCTGCAGCCAAAGCAAACAACCTCTTTAGTAGGGGTTTTGTCATAACTTGGCTTGTCATCATGCCTGGATGACTTTCTTCTAAAGTCCTTCCTTGCCATATTGTAAAATCTTTTGGCTAGGAGACTCGTTAACTCTTCATTCACTATTGAGGCTTCAGATTCTTCAACAACCTTGAATGCCAGGTTGTGTTCCTTCCTGGCTGATGGAGGTTTCCTTTGCTCTGCTGCTTCTCTTGATTTAATGAGCTGCTCATAAGATTTGAGCTTTCCTAAAAGGGATTCTGCGGAAATCTCATTTAGGATTCTGGCCTCCTTGATTGGCCAGATCATTGAATCCCATGAGCTTGGGAAGCACATAAGGATTTTATCATTCACCTCAGTGAGGGTGATGTCCTTATCCAATGTTTTCAGCTCATTGATGATTGAGCTCAACCTGTTGTACATATATACTACAGATTCTGCTTCATCTTTCTTGAAGTTCTCATATTGGGATATGAGATTGGATATTCTGTCTTTTCTTTCATCAGCAGATCCAGCCACCATTTGATTAAGGGAATCCCAAATGGCCATGGCTGATGTGCATTCAGCCACTTTCTGGAAGATGTCATCTGACATTGTTTGAGCCACAATATTCATAGCTTTGGCATCAACAACTTTAGCTTTCTTCTGGGCTTCAGTCCACTCAGGTGGTGGAACTGCATTTGTTCTTGAAGCTGTTGTAGATGTAGAGGCAGTAGCTTGAGGAGGACCTGTCAAGATGGAATTATAGATATCCTCATCAATAGAATTCATATATATTTTATTCTTGCCTTCCAGATGGCAAACCTATTTAGATTGCACACTGGAAGTCTGGTGCTTGCATAGTCTTTGTTCTGTGTCATGCTGTGAATATATATCTGATAGAAATAAAACTCAGATCTAACTCAGGATCTTTTGGTTCAAAGGTTAGCTTGTACAACCACAGTAACCTTGCTTTGATACCAATTGAAAGTAAGGGTTAGATCTGAAATACTCTAGAGGGGGGGGGGGGTGAATAGAGTATTTAGGGTTTATAAAACTTTTTGCTAATTAACAGATCAGTCCTAAAGTAATTCAATCTATCACTAGTGCTGTAGAAATTAAATTAAATACCACAAACACAGCAACCTAAGCCACACAGCCACAACAAGAACAAAAGAAAACGAGCAACCAGACAACACAAGAATTTTATAGTGGTTCCCCTAAACTTGGGTGCATCCACGCTTCTACCACCCTGGTAGGAATCCACTCAAGTTTTTGATCAGCTGACTGCCACCAATGAGTTTTTGATCAGGTGCTCAAAAACCAATCCTCAAGTATTTTGGTCAGGTGACTTGCAACCAGGAATAAATTTTGAAGGGAGTTAAGAACCCTTGATACAATGGGTGATGAGAGAGTGATTATGTCTTCTCTTTCTCAAATACAACTGAGAAGACTTTAGTGGTTCTTGATTTTGACAAAGCTCCCCCAGAGATATAGATTTGTTCAGGAAGGATGGAGCGTTGCTTCAGGGTGAGTAGCCTTCAGTGTTTCAGCCTTGACCAGTAGATATCCTGGTGCTTCTTGACTGATATAGTAGTTGTTGTCCTTTAAAGAATCCTGGGATGAAGACAGAAGAAGACACTTTATTTAAATTGTTGTTCTTCTTCTTCTTCGGCTTGCTGTTCTTTCTCTAGTGTAGGGCTTCTTAGTTTTCTGTATTTTTGGCATGTGTATTTTGTTCTATGTTCAGATGAGAAGGAAGAAGGAAAGCCTTTTCACTGTGTGGTTTTCTGTTCTTCTTAGGGAAGAAAAAGAAAAATTCTTTTTTATCTTTCTTCTGAATTTGAATTTCATCCTTCATTCAATGCTGACGGCCTGGAGAATATTTGCATTGATTGATTTCCCCAACTGTCCCATGGAAAAGCGGCAAGCAATAATCCTGATGAAGACTGTAATCAATTCTTGATTTTAACGGTAATATTTAGAGAATATTTAAGAATTAATTACTCAGGAATTATTGCAGTAGAAAAGGGACAGAGGGAGGGAGGGAAATTTTTAAATCTAGAACTTTACATAATTCGTTGAGCAGAGAACAGAATTCATCGAGCTGTGTTCAGAGTTCGTCGAGCTGAGAAGTCAAGTTCGTCAACCAGATAATCTTTGTTCGTCGAGCTGAGATCCAAGATCGTCGACCTGAGGACAGAACTACTTTCTATAGAACCTTGCTAATTCTGTGCATCAAGATCGTCGAGTTGAGAATATAACTTCGTCGACTGAATAACTGAATTCCATGTTTCCTGGACTTAAGAATATTGAAGTAATGTGTCCAGAAATCGTCGACCTAAGAACTGCATTCGTCGACCTGAGAACTAGTTTCGTCGAGCTGAGAGCTTCTAACTACTACTTGATAAATCTTGCCAAGACTGTGGTCTAAGTTCATCGAGTGGAGTGTGATCCTGAACTTAGAATACTTAGATGTTTCTGGAATAACATGTTGAAGTAGAATACCCAGCAATCGTCGACCTGAGAACTAAGTTCGTCGACCTGAGAACTAAGTTCGTCGTATGGAGTTAAGTATGAAGAATTCTGGACTTGGAATGTTGAAGTATACTCTTGAAATCGTCGACCTGAGATTCAAGTTAGTCGAGCTCAGCTTTCGTCGAGCTGAGCACGACTTTCATCGACCTGAGTTCGACGAACGTCAAACTCATTTTCTGAGTCTTTGAAATTTCTCTAAGTCTTGAGTCTTTTGCAGTCTGTTGATGGCTGGTCCATGTAGTGTTGACTCTAAGGACATGGCGTAGACTCTAGGACACACACATGACCTTGGCTATACATGTTGGGTCAATCATCCTATCTTAGTGAACCTAGCCCAAATCCAACTAGGGATTCAACATACTCTGTGTTCTATTCGTGTTCTAGCAGCAGCAGTTCGGGCGGCCTTGGTAACTTCGGCGGACTGGGCGGTCTCGGCGGTCTCCAGTTCTGTCCGCTCGAATTTTTTTACTTGTATTTTCCCGTATTCTTGTATACTGGCGAAATCATGTCTCGTCATGTATACCTCGCTTTGTAAAGAAGAAATAAAAGAATATATGATCTGCTTGCCCCTGTGATTGCATTTGGTTGTTGAGCTTGCTTTCTTATTTTCCGCACGATCAAGGTGTGATCTTAATAGTTCTGATGATATTAATTTGACATTAGGCTATCTCGTTGACCACTTTGAGAAAATTCAAAATGGTATCAAAGCGAGGTTCAGTTGCTTGAGTGGTGATCAACTTGTCTTGTTGTTCTGTGCTTCTGAAGGCTTAACCAAAGTTGTTGCAATGGAAGGGAACTATGCAAGAGGTCTGGGTATTGAACTCTTGATCACGAATAACTTTAAAAAGTGGAAGTCGTGCATGAAGAGTTTTCTTCTTGGCGAGGAGCTATGGGAGGTCGTCGGTGGTGACGACAGGCAGGAGGTTACTGCTACTTTTAAGACTACTGAGCAGGTGAGTGTCTGGAAGAAAACTAATGAAAAGGCGAAGTTTACTCTTGTACAACCTCGGGCTCACAAGAGGACCTCAAAAGTGCGAAATAGACAAGGCAGGGCGAGTGGAATTGATGGGCGAGTGGGACCATGTGGTCCACTCGCAGTTGGCGAGATAAGAGGTCCCTACAGTAGGCGAGACGCCCCTCCTAAGGGTGCGAGAAGGCCTTTGGCCACAAGAAGGACTCACGGCGTCTAAAGTAGGCGATACGGGAGGAAGGTTCGTCTCGCTAATAGTTTCTCCCCCACTCGACATGTAGAGGAAAGGACATTTTGACAAATCCATACCCAAGGGTGTTTTTACTCTCCTACCCCGGGTAATTTTACCCTTTTGCCCTTAGTGGTCTGCGTATAACTACTCAGAACAGCGGAGTTTGGCTGTTGGTAGACCCAATCAGGGGTATTCTGTTATTTTCAGGTCAAACCAGTATGGCTATTTGCAGATCCAACTCAGAAAACTATAAATAGACCCATAAGGGCTCCTTAGAAAGCAAGCTCTCATTATCCTCCAAATCTCCAGTGCTTTCTGAGGAGTTCCTAGCCCAGCTTTTGGCTTTGGAGGGGAAACTCTCAGTGATCTTTCGGGTGTGAGGTGGGACCTCCCTGCTGAGGCTTTGGGTCAGTCTTAGGTCCTTTGCAACCAGTCGAGGGTCGGGGCTCGAGAGAAGAAGGTGTTGGCTGCACCCCTGTTTTTGAACTCCCATTGAGGTCAATTTTGGCTTCAACAGTTCTAGTGCGGTGAGAGTGGAAGGCAGCTGATACAAGAAAGCCTTGAGTTTAGTCCTATGACTGGAGGTGAAGGTGAAGGGTCTGGTTCTGGAGGCTTCCCCACCCGGGGAGAGGATGCGACGAGGAAGATGTTGGAGGACTTCAGGCGAGAAGTCCTGCAGACCATTAGCTTGGCCTTCTCAGCGAGGAGTGAGTGGGTGACTCCTCGGGTCCCAGTGGAGACGGTCCCACTCTTGGGTGAGAATGCCCCTGGGCAGCGCCCTGGGAAGGAGGTCCCGGTGGAAGTCGGCGAGAGGGATGTGGCCGCGCGGGAGCTCTTCCCAGGCTAGCGCCCAGGAAAGGAGACTCTGGCAGATTTGGGCGAGAGGGAGGCGGCTGTGAGAGAACTCTTCCCTGGGCACGGTCTCGCGGATCGGGCCAGCCAGCCGATGCCGCGAGACGTGCCCTCTCATGAGGGAGGAGGCGAGAGCCCTTTCAGTGAGCTCATCATCTCAGGTCCGGTGCCAGAGGGGTTCCAGGAGCCGGACATGTCCTATTACTCAGGGAAAGATGACCATGTACAGCATGTGCAGTGGTTCGAAGACGTGGTTTCGATAAGGCAGATGACAAATGCCTTCAAGTGTCGGTTGTTCGCTATCACATTGAAGGAGAAGGCTCGGGACTGGTTCCTCCAGTTGCCAGCGAGCTCGATATACAGCTTTGAAGATCTTCGCCGAGGGTTTATATTGAGGTTCTCAAAGTATAAGAAGAGAAAGAAGGAGGCGGAGTGCCTGTTTTCAGTGAGGCAGAAGCAGGACAAGACACTTGGTCGCTATGTTGACCATTTTCAGGAAGAGATCCTCCTGGTCCATGAGGTCCCATGGTACGCATTGATGCTCGCCTTCACCCTGGGGCTGAGGCTGGGATTCTTCAGTATGGAGTTGAAGAGAGTGCCCCCCTCTCCTTTGAGGAGCTCCTGGAGAGGGCGGCGAAAGAGATAGACTTCGAGTGTGCAAATCCAGCGTTTGCCAGGAATTTGGCCAGGCTGGCGGAAGATGATCTAAAGGAGCCTGCAGCGGGAAGGCAGATGGAGCCGAGAGAGCAGAGGGAGCAAAGAGAAGAAATAAGGAGGGAAGAACCACGCGGGCAGGGGTAGTAGCAAGGAAGGGGGGCTCAGGAGCTGAACAACCAGTTGGGTTGGAGGCCCTAGGAGGGTCGCCCCCAGGGCCAAGGACGAGGCTACCAGGGAAGAGATAACTTACGAGAACCAGGGAGGTTTGACAAACCGGCGTGGAGACAGTGGCCAAGGGGCCACCTCCCGCCACCGCAAGAGGCCATGGGGGTGGGCAGAGGAAGAGGAGCAAGGAGAGGAGTTTGAGGAGCTCAGAGAAGTGGAGGAGGAGAAAGAAGAAGGGGTAGGGCGGCGTTGCTCTTTTGTGACTTCCACCAGGAGGAAGGTCACACGACGGCCACCTGCCATGAGTTCTTAGAGATGAGAGAAGCAAGAGGAACAGGGAGGCAGGATCCGCCGGTTAGGATCATGGAAGTGCAGCAGGGGGAGGGAGAAGATAGATGTGAGGACCGGGTAGACGTGGGAACCCGGGGAGGAATCGGGGTGATCCACGGAGGAGTGGGGATCGAGGAAACCCGCAAGGGGAACCTTCAAACCATGTACCGAAGCGGGGTCGCCTCTACCTCACAGGATCCCCCGTCGGAAGAAAAGATCACCTTCTCGTCAGCAGACATGTCGGACTATGAAGATCCATTTTGTGACGCCCTGGTGATCCAGACGGTGGTGGAGAATTTCATGGTCACGGGGATACTGGTGGACAACAGGAGCTCGGTAAATATTATCTTCAAGAAGTCCTTTGATGAGATGAGGGTTGAGGGGAAAAGGATCTTGGCTTCGGATGGACCGCTGTTCGGATTTTCTGGGGAGAGGAAGGAAGTAAAAGGAGGGGTAGGGCTGCATGTGAAATTGGGAGGCGTGTCACGGAACTGTAGGTTCGTGATAGTGGACGCTCCGAGTAGTTAGAATGCCATCTTTAGGCGTCTCCTCATCAGCGCCTTTCGCTGTGTCCCCTCCTCATTCCACCAATGTCTTAAGTTAAATAACGGAGGGGTGCAGGTCAGAATCAGGGGGGATCCGAAGGTGGCGAGGCAATGCTATGTGACGGTGGTCAACACTGTGTCTTGGATGGCCGAGGCGGAAGAGCTGGACAGATAGATGGAGGAGCAAGAGGAGAACATCGGAGAAGAGGAGATGAGCCTAGGGGAGGCGAGGAAGGAGACTCCGGAGGAGAAGGGAAAAGCTAAGAAGGAGGACCGGAGGGGCGAGGAGGTCGAGAAGCAACGGGAGATCCCAGAGGAGGCAATGGAGGTAGAAGAGCAAGTAGCAGGAGGAGTGGAGAGAGAAGCACGGAGGGGCGTGGAAGTCGAGTAGCAGCAGGTGGGGTCGGAGGAGGCGATGGACATTGAGGAGGAAGTAGGAAGGAATGAGGAGTTGGAACTGGAAGAAAAAGCAAGGGTCAGCAGGGAGCAGTCGCGGCTGGAGCCGGCCAAGGAAGTAGTGGAGATGGAGTTCTTCACCAGCGCAGGGCAGGTTCAGAGGGTGCGGGTCAGCGGGAGCTTGAGTCCCGAGGACCAGGAGCGAGTGCGGGACTGCATCCAAAGCAACATCGACATTTTCACTTGGAGCGTGGCAGACATGTCGGGCATTGACGCAGACGTGGCCTGCCACCGCCTGAACCTGGACCCCCGCAATCGTCCTATACGCCAAAAGATGAGGGCCATCGCCACCAAGCTGGATGAACCCATCCGCGAGGATGTCAGAAAGCTGTTGGAGGACGACTTCATCTCGGAGATCCAGTATCCAGGCTGGATCTCCAATGTGGTAATGGTTAAGAAAGGGGGTGGGAAATGGCGATTGTGTATCGATTTTTCTTTGTTAAATAAATCATGCCCTAGGGATTGCTACCTCCTGCCTCGGATCGACGCGCTGGTTGATTAAGCCGTCGGTTTTTCTATTTTGAGCTTTTTGGATGCTTTTTCATATTATTACCAGATTCGGATGCACCCACTCGATGTCAAGGATGTTTCCTTCATCACGAGGGAGGGATGCTTCAGTTATAAAATGATTCCCTTTGGGTTGAAGAACACAGGGGCTACATACCAACGCATGATGGATCGGGTCTTCTGAGATCAAAGGGGGAGAAACTTGGAGGTCTATGTCGACGACCTGATGATTAAGAGCAAGTGTGTGGATTCGCACCTGCAGGATCTAAAATAGACGTTCGCCACCCTGCGGAGGTTCAAGATGAGGCTGAACCCCTTGAAGTGTGTCTTCGGCGCCAGCCGCGGGAAGTTCCTCGGGCATCTCTTGACTCCGGCAGGGCTGGATCCTAACTCGGATGAGGTGAAGGCCATCCTAGATTTGGAATCACCTCGCGATGCCAAGGAGGTCCAGCGCTTGACAAGCAAATTGGCTGGGATAAGCAGGTTCTTGTCCAGTCAGGGGACAAGTGTTCTTCATTCTTCAAGGTGCTGCGAGGGAACCAAAGGTTTGAGTGGACCACCGAGTGCGAAGAAGCCTTCCAAGGTCTGAAGCGACAGCTCTCTCAGGCTCCTCTGCTTTAAAGCCCAAAAGAATTGGAGGACCTGACCTTGTACCTTGGAGTAGGAGCTGAGGAGCTGAGATCCGTTCTAGTAAGGGAAGAGGGAAAGAAGAAACTGCCAATCTACTACGTCAGCCGGATCTTGAAGAAGGCAGAGCTCCGCTACCCGATCCTCGAAAAGTTAGCTTACGCTTTGGTCGTCTCGGCAAGGAAGCTCCGACTGTATTTTCAAGTGCACTCGATTAGGGTGGTGACTGACCATCCTCTTCGCAAGATCTTTGAAGGGGTAGAGCCCTTGGGAAGACTTTCCAAGTGGTCCATCAAACTAAGCGAGTTCGACATCTCTTTTGTTCCGAGACTCTCCATTAAGGCGCAAGCGGTGGCGGACTTTCTGGCGGACTATGTTGTTGAAGTCAAGGAGGTGGATCCCAGCCACAGGAAGCGTGGAAGATGATGGTTGATGGGGCCTCGAGAAAGCATTCCCTCGGGGGAGGAGTGGTGCTGATAAGCCCCCAGGGAGTCACGATAGAGCAGGCGGTGGCTTACCACTTTCCGATGACCAACAACCAAGCAGAATATGAGGCTGTGATCGCCGGCCTTCGCTTGGCAAGGGAGCTTGAGATCCAGGACATGAAGGCCTTCACTGACTCGATGGTAGTAGCGTCACATATCCGAGGAGAGTTTGAAGCTCGGGATCCTACCCTCATAAAATACCTATCCAAGGTAAGGGCGATCATCAGTGGGTTCCGGTCATTCTCAATCAAGCATATCCCCATGGAGGATAGCGCGGCCGCCGATCGGTTGGCGAAGTTTGGACCTCTGGGAGGAGGGACCCTGACTGAATTTTTTCGGCCAACAATTGACGAAGGGGAGTTAATGGAGGTAGGTCGGCTATCCTCGTGAGTGGACCCGTTGGTAACCTTCCTGACCAATGGCAGGCTGACAGGGGAGGTTAAGGATGCAAAGATATTCAGGCGCAAGGCAGCTCATTACCTGATGATGGAAGGGGGGTTACATCGTAAGTTGTTGTCTGGTCTCCTAGCAAGATGTGTAACCGAAGAAGAGGTCTCAAGGATCCTGTGGGAGGTACACTCGGGCGAGTGCGGCAGCCACTCGGGAGGAAGGACATTGGAGGCAAGGGTAATAAGGCAGGGGTATTTCTGGCAGACCCTGAGGAAGGATGCAGTAGAGTTCGCAAAAGGGTGCCAAAAGTGTCAGCTGTACGCCCACTCCAACTCTTGCCTTCTCAAAGACTTAGAAGCGTAACATCGCCATGGCCTTTCGCCATCTAGGGGATGGACTTGGTCAGGCCTTTACCTCCGGCTAGTGAGCAGAGGATGTTCCTCTTGGTCATGGTCAATTACTTCTCAAAGTGGCTGAAGGTTAAGGCCTTGGCCAAAGTCACCTCGCAGTTATAAGGAACTTCTTCTGGGGTGAGATCATATGCAGGCATGGGCTGCCTCAAGTGATAGTGACAGATAGGTCCCCAGTTTCCAGTGAAGAGTTCATCAGCTTCTGCGCTCAGGTGGGGTTAGATCTCATATTTGCCTCTGTCCAACAACCCCGGAGCAACGACCAGGTGGAAGCGCCAAACAAAATTATTGTGAACCTACTCAAGAATAAAGTGGAGAACTTGAGAGGAAATTATGTGGAGCTGCTCCCGTCGGTCCTGTGGGCCTTGCGAATGACCCCGAACACGGCCACCAGCGAGACCCCCTTCAAGCTTTCTCACGGGTGTGAGGCAGTCTTGCTAGTGGAGTTCGAGTTTTGGTCCCCATGGGTCACAGCCGCGGGCGAAGGAGATGAGACTTGGAGGTTGGAGAATAAGGAGGGGTTACGTCTCTCGCTAGACATGGTGGAAGAGCTGCGGGACGTGGCATCCATTAGGCAAGAAGAGATCAAGCGGCGGATGGCTAAGTATTTCGATAAGCATATCAGGGCCAAGAAGTTCGCCAAAGGAGATCTGGTGCTGAAAAGGTTTGACGCGGCAGGAAGGTCGGCCCCCGTGGGCAAGCTCAACCCAAACTGGGAAGGGCCTTACATAGTGAAGGAGGTCCTTAGAACAAGAGGTTACTACCTCCAGGACGTGGAGGGGAGGACCTTGAGCCACACCTGGAGCGGCGATGACCTAAAACGCTTCTACCCGTGAGAGGGAGAAGGTGTAATGTATCCAAAATCAAGCTTGTTATACTACATCAATTAACTTGTTTTCCTCTTGTCCGTTGTGAAATTCTTATGATTGGACGTAATTATGTGTTTTGCAACACCCCGAGCTAGGCTCGACCCCAGGTAGACCCGCTGTGCAGGCTCTCATCTAGCTTGCAGGTCCGAAGGCTCGCCTGTGGAGGATAGGTCTTGTTTGTGGAAACTTCATCGACACCCCGAGCTAGGCTCGGCCCCAGGCAGACCCGCTGCGCAGGCTCTCATCTAGCTGACAGGTTCGAAGGCTCGCATGTGGGGGATAGGTCTTGTTTGTGGAAACTTAATCGATACCCCGAGCTAGGCTCGGCCCCAGGTAGACCCACTGGGCAGGCTCTCATCGAGCTGGCAGTTCCGAAGGCTCGCCTATGGGGGATAGGTTTTGTTTGAGGAAACTTCATCGACACCCCGAGCTAGGCTCGGCCCCAGGTAGACCCGCTGCGCAGGCTCTCATCTAGCTGGCAGGTCCAAAGGCTCGCCTGTGGGGGATAAGTCTTGTTTGTGGAAACTTCATCGACACCCCGAGCTAGGATCGACCCTAGGTAGACCCGCTGCGCAGGCTCTCATCTAGCTGGCAGGTCTGAAGGATCGACTATGGGGGATAGGTATTGTTTGTGGAAACTTCGTCGACACCCCGAGCTAGGCTCAGCCCCAGGTGGACCCGCTGCACAGGGTCTCATGTAGCAGGCATGTCCGAAGGCTCGCCTGTGGGGGATAGGTCTTGTTTGTGGAAACTTCATCGACACCCCGAGCTAGACTCGGCCCCAGGTAGACCCGCTGCAGAGGCTCTCATCTAGTTGGCAGCTCCGAAGTCTCGCCTGTGGGGGATAGGTCTTGTTTGTGGAAACTTCATCGACACCCCCAGCTAGGCTCGGCCGCAGGTAGACCCGCTGCGCAGGCTCTCATCTAGCTGGCAGGTCTGAAGGCTCGCGTGTGGGGGATAGGACTTGTTTATGGAAACTTCATCGACACCCCGAGCTAGGCTCGGTCCCAGGTAGACCCGCTGCACAGGCTCTCATCTAGCTGGTAGGTTTGAAGGCTCACCTGTGGGGGAGAGGTCAGGTTATTGGTTCTTTGTTCTGCACTACCCTGAGCGCAGCTCGACCCCAGGTAGACCCGCTGCGCAGGCTCTCATCTAGCTGGCAGGTACGAAGGCTCGCCTGTGGGGGAGAGGTCAAGTTCTCGATTTTTGGTTCTACACTACCCCGAGCTAGGCTTGTCCCCAAGTAGACCCACTGTACAGACTCTCATCTAGCTGGCAGGTCCGAAGGCTCGCCTGTGGGGGAGAGGTCAGGTTCTTGGTTCTGCACTACCCCGAGAGAGGCTTGGCCCCAGGTATACCTGCTGCGCAGTCTCTCATCTAGCTGGCAGGTCCGAAGGCTCGCCTGTGGGGGAGAGGTCAGGTTCTTGGTTCTTGGTTCTGCACTACCCAGAGCACGACTTTGCCCTAGGTAGGCCCGCTGTGCAGGCTCTCATCTAGCTGGCAGGTCCGAAGGCTCGCATGTGGGGGAGAGGTCAGGTTCTTGGTTCTTGGTTCTACACCACCACGAGCACGGCTCGGCCCCAGGTAGACCCTCTATGCAGGCTCTCATCTAGCTGGCATGTCCGCATGCTCGCCTGTGGGGGTGTAACACCACCTATCCGTCGCATAGCATATAGCAGTAGGTCCGGCCGGGGCCCGACGCCATATACCACAGACAGACCGGGTGGTTACTTATGGAAACCATCCAACCAATCTCAACGTCCTACACAGAGCATTCTAGCGGAAGCAGTTTATAAAAGTTGTAAACAAGAACCCAACATCAAAGCACGAATGTCCACTAATACAAAATAGGAATGTTATACAAAATACTCAAAACAAGCCTTAAGGCCTTACAAAATGTTTCACTTGAATATTACATGTTTTACAAACCACGGCGCGCAGGCCGGTCATACATGAATAAAACAGTAAACACTTCTACTTTGGCCTTCGAGGGCCGTCTTCTCAAAAAGGGCTTTAGCCCGCTATTGACCGCTTGGTCCAGCTGCACCTGCAAGCAACAAACCACCGCACGGTGGCAAAACAAGGCAACGGTCAGCAATGCTGACCAAATTATAACGATCCCGCCCCCAACTCGGGGCGGCGATGCTCCTTCCCTGCATTTCATTAGCATAAGCGAGCAATTTACAACCATAGTCATAACATCACAGACGTTGGCTCGTACGACCACACGCCCCGTGCACTCAGGGCACATTCTCGGTGAACCGGTCTGTTGGAACACCCTATTACTCATTTGGGTCAGGATCACTATGTCTCTAGGAACCTTTGCTTGACCTCCTGTATAGCTTAATAGGTTAATTAGAATTGAGTCTAAGGGTTAGAAGTCTAGGTTTGGAAGCTGCCCTGAAGACCAGGATTCTCAGTCTGGAGACTAAGTCATATCGTCGAGCTCAGCACGACGATTCAACGAACTCCGATCGACGATCATCTAGCTCAACTTCGATAAGATCGTCGAACTCCATTCCACGATCGCTGAGCTCAACTTCATTATGTCGTCGAACTCCATTCGACGATCGGTGAGCTCAGGTCGATGATTTTGACTATGCTTTGGATCTTTATCTCTGAGCTCAGTTCGACGATCTTTGAGCTCAGATCGACGATATTTTGCTGCTGTATATTTCCAGATCGTTGAGCTCAGCTCGACGATAGCAGAGCTCAGTTCGACGATTTCAGATAACTTCCAGGATATTTCTTAATTCATATTCAAATCAGTTAGGAGTTATTCTGCAATTAATTCAGAGATTTGCTAGCCGTTTTCATTTATTTCTGGACCAAGTTTCAAGGGATTTTTCAAGGAATAATTCTGTGGACTTTCCTCCAGAAGAGATTATGCAATTAAGGATGAAATTAATGCAGGCCAACGACTATACTTGACAGAGAATGATATTCTATTCTGGACCAGAGAATAAAAGACAGAATGTTTTTTTGAATCTCTAAGAGAACAAGAAGAGCACACACAATACAGATTACAGAGACACATTCAAAAATCTTCTGTCACAAAGAATTCTGAAGAACACTCATCCAAGGAGATCAAGCTTTCTCAAATCTTCAGATCTCGGTAGTTTTCAAAGTGTTCAAGGCCAACATATTTCAGACTCCAGACACTCAACATTTCAGCTATTGCTGAAATCATCTATTGCTGGAGTTCAACCTTTGAAGGCCTATCACCCTCAGCAAAGCTTTTCTTCCTGAAGATCTCAAGGATTCAGGGGGAGCTTTGACATCAATCCACATAGTCTTCTCAGTTGTTTGAGAAAGAGAAGACTTCCATCACTCTCTCACCCCCTCTCTATAAAGGGTTTCTCAAACTCCCTTCAAAAGTTTGTGTTTGGTTTCTGAGACCTTATCAAAACTCAGTGGTGGCAAGACACCTGATCAAAAAATCTAGTTTGGTTTTTGAGCACCTTATCAAAAGCTCATTGGTGCCCAGGACACCTGATCAACTCATCCTGTAGTGGATTCCTACCTAGGGTGGTAGAAGAGTGGATGTACCCAAGTTTGGGGAACCACTATATTTCCTTGTGTCTTCTGGTTTTGCTTACTTTCATTTTTGTTTCTGGCCTTGATTTTTCTGTGCTTAGTTTTTGGTTAACTTAGTGCTGTGATTAGATTTATTTTTGCTTCCCTGCTCACGCATATTACAACAATTGTTGTAAAAACTTTTAAAGCACCATATACTCTATTCACCCCCCTCTAGAGTATTTCAGATCTAGTTGCACTTTCAATTGGTATCAAAGCCAGGTTGGTTAAACATGCCATAACTGATTGGTTGTACAGACTAACACCTGAACCAAAAGATCCTAAACTAGATCTGTTCTTCTTTTATAGTGTATTATTAGATTTTGTTTCAACAAATCATGGCCCAAAACAAAGATTATGCTAGCACCAGACCTCCAGTGTGCAATCTTTCCAAGTTTGCACTTTGGAAAGCAAGGATTAGGCTTTACATGAACTCTATTAACGAAGATATCTTTAACTCTGTTTTGACAGTGTGTCCAAGACCCCTAGAGAACACAAGCACAAATGTTGTGCCACCTCCATCAGGAACAGATGCTGATATCAAGAGATGGAAGGTAGCTGATGCTAAGGCTATGAACATCCTAGCCCAGACAATGTCAGATGACATATTTCAAAAGGTAGCTGAATGTAATTCAGCCAAGGAAATTTGGGACAAGCTCTCAGAAATAGTCTCAGGCTCAGCTGATGAGAGAAAGGATAGAAGATCCCATCTCATCTCTCAATATGAGAACTTCAAGAAGGGAGAGACTGAGTAAGTGGGAGATATGTACAACAGACTAAGTCTAATTGTCAGTGAACTTAGGACATTGGACAAAGAGATCTCTCTAACAGAACTCAATGACAAGATCCTAATGTGCTTCCCTAGCACTTGGGATTCAAGAATCTGGCCAATTAAGGATGCCAGAAGTCTAAATGAGATTACCACTGAAGCTCTATTGGGTAAGCTCAAATCTTATGAGCTAATCATCAAGAATAGAGAGGAAGAACAGAAGGCTGCCTCACCAGCCACAAGAAAAGAGAAGACCATAGCATTCAAGGCAACTGAGGATCTGCCTGAAGATAAAGCTACATGCAATTATGAACTACTCAGTCTGCTGGCCAAAAGATTCTACAAGATGGTCAGAAAGGACTTCAGAAGAAGATCATACAAGGAGCAGGACAAGCCAAGGTATGACAGGTCCATTAGTAATAATAAAGACATTATTTGCTTTGGTTGCAGGAAACCAGGGCACAAAGTTCCTGACTGTCCATAGAACAAGAACAAGGACAGAAGGGACATAAAAGAAAGAAGAAAGGAGAAAGACTCCAAAAGGAATGGCAATGGCAAACCTTCTTCAAGCAAAAACAAGCATACAAGAAAAGGGTTTGTTGCTGAATCCTGGAGTGAGACAGAAGAAGAGTCAGAAGCCTCATCCAGCTCCAGTGATGATGAGGATGATGCAGAAGAAAAGGAGTTCTGCATGATGGCAATCAATGCCCCACAGCACAATTCAGAGGAAGAGGAGTCAGAGTCAGACTCAGAGACTCAACCTGAAGAAGATCAGGTAATTAGCTCTTTTGATTTTAGTTCAGAAGATTTTAAATCTGAATTTAAAGCACTGTGTTTAGACCTGCTAAAGTCTGAGAAAGAGATTATCTCTCTCAGAAATTAATTATCTGAACACAATACTTTAAAGTCAGAAAACCTCAAACTCTCTCAGGAGTTGGAGTGCTGTAGGGAACAGATAACTTCAATGAAAAGTGAGCTCTCTGAGGCCAAGAAGCTTGAAGAATCCCTTAATGGGAGAAGCATCAAGCTGATGGACATCACAAGCACAGTGAACTCTAGATTTAACAGTACACTGGGCTTGGGTGCTTCATCCAGCCAACCTATAGTCCTAACAACTCCCATCAAATTCATTTCTGACAAGGGAAAGGGGGTTCTAGAGGTTGCTAGGAAAAATTCTGATCTGCCTCAGAAAATTAAGTCCCAGCAGAAATCGTCGAACGGAGCTCGACAATCGTCAAACGGAGATCGACGATCGCCGAACGCAGCTCGACGATCTCAGGCACAATCGTCGAACGCAGATCGACGATCTCAGCCAAAGTCGTCGAACGCAGATCGACGATCTCAGCCAAAGTCGTCGAACGCAGGTCAACGATCTCAAATACCTGACCTCACCCATAGTCGACCGTCGAACGGAGCTCGACGATCTGTCCCAAGATCGTCAAACGCAGCTCCAAGATCGTCGAACAGAGGTCAGAGCTCTGGAAAATTTTTCAAAGGCAAATCAAAATTGAATCCTAAGGGTCCTTCATCCCAAATCTTTAACCCTTATACTGAATGGATTTTACCTCCAAGGAGATATCATCCTGAAGGATATAAGAGTCAACCTGGGATGTCTTTCATTTCTAAATTTAAAGGTTATCAACCTAGGCCCAAGCTAAACTGGGTCAAAAACAAATGAATTGTCTTATGTGCAGGTGAAGACATATCCAACATCTAACCAGCAATGGTATTTGGATAGTGGGTGCTCTAAACACATGACAGGGAACAAGGACAACCTCACATCCTTCAGAGCCAAGCTTGGACCCAAAGTTATCTTTGGTGATTCAAACTTTGGACAGACTAAAGGAGATGGTGCAGTGCAGATTGGATCAGTAACTTTCAAGAAGGTAGCATATGTAGAAGAACTGAAGCACAACCTAATTAGCATCAGTCAGCTGTGTGATGAAGGCTACCAAGTGACCTTCAGCAAAGCCTTATGCAAAATCAAGTCAGAGGACAACACAACTGTGTTGACAGGTAAAAGGAAAGGTAACATCTATCTAGTAGATTTTCTTTCAACTGATGTAGATATTTGCTTGTTTAACTCTGTCTGTAGACCAAATGTATTATGGCATAAGCGATTAGGACACCTAAACCTTAGAACTATTACTAGGCTATCCAAGTACAACCTTGTTAGAGGACTACCTTCTGGCCCCTACAAGAAGGAAGGACTCTGCAGGGCTTGTCAATTAGGCAAGCAAACTAAAAAACAGTTTTAAGTCACTTAATAAGAGTGATTCACCTAGGATATTGTATCTGTTACACATGGATCTTTTTGGACCCATCACTATACAAAGCCTAGGAGGGAAATCCTACACTTTAGTAGTTGTAGATGACTTCTCTAGATTCACTTGGGTGTTCTTTCTAAGGAAGAAGTCTGATAACTTTAAGTGTCTGACAGAGTTTCTCAAATGTATACAGATTGAGTTCAATACTCACATTGCCCTGATCAGAAGTGATCATGGGACAGAGTTTGATTCTCTTCTTATGTAAGAGTTCTGTCAGAGTGAAGGGATCAGGCATACTTTCTCAGCTCCTAGAACTCCTCAACAAAATGGGGTAGCTGAAAGGAAAAATAGAACCCTTATTGAATCTGCCACCACATTATTGTCAGATGCTCATCTACCTCTATCCTTTTGGGCAGAGGCAGTGAACACCTCCAACTATGTGCTGAACAGAAGTCTGATACATAAACTAAAGGGAAAGACTCCCTATGAATTACTCAAAGGGAAGAAACCTAAAGTTGACTATTTTAGAGTCTTTGGTTATATTTGCTACATTCACAATAATGACAAGAAATATTTAGCAAAATTTCAATCCAAAGCTGATGAAGGAGTGTTTCTGGGATACTCCATGATCAGCAAGGCCTATAGGGTCTATAGTAAATCATCTTTGAAAATTGAGGAATCTGTTCACATTTCTTTTGATGAATCTAACAAGGCTTTCAAGGAGAAGATTTCTTCTACCATAGAACCTTTGCAGGAACATTCTCTAGTTGAAGACTTGAACAGGTTACAAGTTACTCAAGAGGATGAAAGCAGTGAAGATGAGGGAATGCTCAACATATTGAAGCACAACTAGAAGAGCCAGTTGTTGTACCACAAGAGAAAACAACAACACAGGCTGGTGAACAATCAACACCCCCTGTTGATTTAGTAACATCAAGAGACCATCCAATTTCCCAAATAATTGGAGAAATCTCAGCTGGTGTGCAAACCAGAAATCAGGTCAACCAAAACCTGTTGCACACCTGCTTCCTATCTCAAATTGAGCCTCAGTCCATTCAAGATGCAGAGCAAGATCCACACTGGATCATTGCAATGCAAGAGGAGTTGCATCAATTTGAAAGGAACAAAGTATGGGAACTAGTGCCAAAGCCTAAGGATCACTCCATTGTTGGAACAAAATGGGTATTCAGAAACAAACTGGATGATCAAGGAGTAATTATAAGGAACAAGGCAAGGCTAGTTGCTCAGGGATACTCTCAAGAAGAAGGAATCGACTACGACCAGACTTTTGCACCTGTTGCAAGATTAGAAGCCATCAGGATATTTCTAGCTTATGCAGCTCACAAAGGCTTCAAAGTATATCACATGGATGTCAAAAGTGCTTTCTTAAATGGAGACATCAAAGATGAAGTTTATGTCAGACAACCTCCAGGTTTTATCTCTCCAACTTATCCTGATTATGTTTTTAGACTGAACAAAGCATTATATGGTCTCAAGCAAGCTCCTAGAGCATGGTATGAGACCCTAGCATGCTTTCTCTTGGAAAATAGTTTTATAAGGGGTAGAGTAGACCAAACTCTTTTCATTAGAACCCATAAGTCCCATACCCTACTAGTACAAATTTATGTAGATGATATCATTTTTGGTTCTACTGACTCAAAATTGTGCAGAAGGTTTTCTAACCTGATGCATTCTAAATTTGAGATGAGTAGCATGGGTGAGCTATCCTTCTTCCTAGGATTGCAAGTCAAGCAACATGCTGAAGGCATCTTTATTTCTCAAACTAAATATGCAAATGAATTGGTTAAGAAATTTGGTATGTCTGAGGCATCTTGTATGAAAACACCCGTGCCTACCAATGCTGTATTGGATGCTGATGAACATGGGAAACCTGTTGATCAGACAACATTTAGAGCAATGATTGGCTCTTTACTGTATCTTACAGCTAGTAGACCAGATATAATGTTTGCTACATGTATATGTGCTAGGTTCCAAGTAAGCCCTAGAGAGTCACACCTAACTTTAGTAAAGAGGATTCTCAGGTATGTTAAAAGTTGTCCAAATCTAGTTCTCTGGTATCCAAAAGATTCAGCATTTGAGTTAACTGGATTCTCTGATGCTGATTATGCTGGATGCAGAATTGACTGGAAAAGCACCAGTGGAACTTGTCAGTTCCTTGGTGACAGACTTGTCTCTTGGTTTTGTAAGAAAAAAACATCTGTGTCAACTTCAACTGCTGAAGCTGAATATATGGCTGCAGGCAGTTGTTGTTCACAAATCTTGTGGATTCAAAACCAACTCCTAGACTATGGTTACAACTTAGAGAAGTCTAAAATATTTTGTGATAACACAAGTGCTATTTCCATAGCTCAAAATCCAGTCCTCTATAGTAGGACAAAACACATAGAGATTAGGCATCATTTTTTTAAGGGATAATGTTGAAAAGAATAAAATTGAATTACATTATATCCCAACTAATTTACAAAGGGGAGATATTTTCACCAAGCCCTTGGATGAAAAGAAACACACCTTCTTCCTAAATCAGTTAGGAATGTTAGATGGAGGAAGTCTTAAATAATATCTAAGATTTTGAAAGCTTAAAAATTGACCAAGACTAGGCAAACATTCTGATTTTTCTTAGTGTCTAGCATTTCTCTGATCTCTGAACTGCGCTCGACGATTTTCCCCAAGATCGTCGAACGGAGATCGACGATTTCCAAAAATCGTCGACCTGAGTTCAGCGGCTATCAGATAGTATGAACTATCTCTTCCGGTCAACGATCATCGAACGGCGCTCGACGATTATGTTCTCTGAACGATCGTCGAACGGAGCTCGACACTCTCCAATATCGTCGAACGGAGATCGACGATGTTGAAGACTCTTCAGATTCCTTTAGGAGTCTCGATCGTCGAACTGAGTTCAACGATCTTTCCAATTCTGCGTCGAACCCTAATATAAAACTCATTTTTCGCCGTCGTTCTCTTTTGCGCTTTCGATTTCTCTGCAAGGATTTTCTTTCCCTCCAAACAGTTCTACACTTGGTCGTTTTGTTTGTTGAGTTTTTGCAGGTACAAATGGCTGTGTCAGTTGCTGTTCTTGCTGTAATGAAGTTTGATGCCGGTTTTGATATTGATATAGAATCCTTCAGCACGACTGATCAGATTTTTCAAGATATACTGAGTTTGTTCAAGGATCAGAATCTGACTGTCATAATGACCACCAGGATCAAGCTAGCTTCTGATGAGATCAAGGAGTGGGTTTATACTGCCCATAATCAAGATAACAGCACCATAGTTGGGTCAATAGCTGAACTCAGGTACCCTTGACCCCCACAATTTTAACAGAAGTTTTTGGATTGAGAAATGGAGAAATCTCTGCTGAATTATCTGGAGATGAGTTCTCTGAACTGCTTGCCAGAATGGGTCATCCAGAGGGAAACCCTAGCAAGCTCTTCAAGAGGAATCTGTCTGTTGAATATAGGTTCCTGGCAGATGTGGTTGGGAAAGTGCTACTGGCAAAGCACTCTGCCCATGATACTATATCAAGATATCAGCTCTGCCTCATGGGAGCTCTTGTGGATAGAAAAAATCTGAATTGGGGAGAGGTCTTCTTTGACCTCATCAAAAAGAAAATAAACAAAAGTTTTGTTAATTTTGGAAGAATTATTGGAGTATTTCTGCAGCATAGGTATCCTGCCTTGCTAGTCTCCTCTGGAGTTCATATCAATGCCTCCAAGAGACTGACTTGTGCCCTCTTTGGAAAGTGGGACAGGCAAATAAGCAAGCCTAGCAGGCCCTCCTCCAGTGCTCCTTCAGGCACAAAGACTCCAAGAGTCAATCCTCCACAGGTCTCTGCCCCTGTAGATGACCTGGCTACTGTTGCTGCCTCTCCTCCTCATCCAATTCCATCCCTACCCCTACCATCCACCATTCCAGCTCCATCCACCATCATCATCTCCAGCCCATCTCCAACATCAACACCATCCCCAGAACCCATTCTACCTCCACCAGCAGACCAATTCCACCCACTATTCTCTTACCCTCTACCAGATGTGACCTCTTCCCCCTCTATTCCATCCTTCACCCTACTGGATGATTCCTTTATGGATGATTCCCCATCATCTCCTCCTGAATTACCCACCTCCTCCACTTCATTCCAAGATCTCCTATACCACATCATAGACCAACCAACATTCACCACATCCATATTCATTCCCCTATCCTCCATATCCAGCCTCCCAACACCTGAGCTATCCCTTCCACCATTATCCAGCTCTCCACTTCCTGAAACCTCAGCTGCTTCCATACCTTCTACCTCTGCTCCAGCTCTTGAGCAAGTAGACCTCTCAGCCCTAGCTAACAGGCTGTATGAGTTACTTGCCCCCAGGCTAACTCTGCTGTTGGAGACCTCTTTGGCTCCACTCCACCTGTCAATGGCAGCCCTTTCTGCCAGGCTCTCTTCCCTCTTCCCTCAGGCAGCACCTACAGCAGTGTGCCTTGATCCAGATGTCTCTGCATCTAGGCAGGGGGAGATGCCATATGAAGAGAATCTTCATGATGCTGCTGCTGCTGTTTCTGCAAGCCCTTTGTCTGCTGTTGCTGTTAGTTCTACTTCTCTTGCTGCTGCTGCTGCTGTGCCTCCTACTGCAGTTCTTGCAATAGACCTCATGTCTTTGCTATCTGTTTTTGATTCTGCCTACTTTAGCTGTCTTCCAGAGGTCCATGCTGTCCAGCCTCCAGAAGACTTATCCAAGGCACTTGTGCCTCTTTCCTGCTGTGACCCTAGCATGATCTCCTCTTTTGTAAATTCAGTCAGTGCTGCTGCTGCTTCTCCTGAAGAAAGGATTGTTGATACTGCTGCTCCTGAGAATGTTGTTACTGCTGATGCTGAAGTTTCTGCTGTTTCTGCTGAACCATCTTCCAAGGACTTTCTTATGACAGAGGCCACTGAATTTGAGCCTTCTGCAGATTTTGATGATGTTTCTTTTTCTGCTGATGTCAGTAAAGTTGTTGCTGCTATCACCTCTCAAGTTTCTGTTGTTAGTGAAGTTGCTGCTGTTGTTGCACCTTCTCCATCTGCTGCTGTCCCTGCTGTTACCATCTCAACACCTACTGCTGCTGCTGTTTCAGCTTCTGCCTCATCTGCCTTTGTTCAGCTAAAGAAAGATTTGATGAAGAAAATAAATGCTCTCTATGATGACCAGAGTTCTGAATCTGATGAATTTAAAACAGACTCTGATGACTCATCTGCTACCATTGCCAGGAAAAGGAAGGCAAGGAGCAAAGAAATGAAAAGGGTTCCTCCTGCTAAAGTTAAAGATAACAATGATATCCCATATTACATTCTGCATAACTGCCCAATCACTGAACACTGGATGCAATATTCTAAAAATCAGCTGAAAGCAATGAAGAAAAAGAGAAAATATGAGAAGGGTTCATCCCCATTCCAGCACTCTCATCCTCCTCCACCACCTCCTCCTGATGCAGGTGCAGGTGGAAGCTCTGCAAGTCAACCCCCAGCCAGAAGTCAGGCTCCCTATCAACCTCATGCCAAATCTTACCAAAGGGAAAGCCAATCCAGGGGTTCACATTCTAGGAGAGGAGGATATAGAGGTACTCAAAGAGATATTCAAGTTTATTCCAAAGGGTACTCCAGGCAGCACCCATATTCTAGGGGAGGACATAGTTCTTCTGATACAACTTCTGGTCCTTTCCCCTACAAGCTAAAAGAGACTGTGTCTGCCAGGCCTCCTCAAGACAATCCTTCCAACAGGTATGAGCCACCTGTACCTTTTGAGGACCCTGAAAATAATCCAGCTACTTGGACTGCAAGGTTAAAGGAATTAGCTACACTAGACCAAATTAAAAAGGCCAGAGAACAAGGATTAGATTCTTCCAACATTTCAACAATGTCTGAGCAAAGACAAAAAGAATTAGAGAGATATGCTTCCAGTAAATTCTTTGATGCTGACAGATACATGAAATTACATCCTGAAGCAGTGGTCCCCTGCCCTAAAAAGCAAACTTATTTGGGTGCAACAGATGACACCAGATCCAACAAAGAAGCCCTCAACCCAAACAGAGAAATTAAACTTGTTAAAGGCAAAGAGAAGAAATGATATTGTAAGGTGACATTCTCTGTGATCTCTGACTGCTATCTGGATGATATATATTTCTGTGTTTCTGCTATGTCTAGCCGTTGCTTTTCTGTGTTTCTGATTGTATGTTGTTATTTAAAGTTTTTCCAAAGTTTGTAAATAGTAATCCTAACCCAAATAGGGGGAGATTGTTGGAACACCCTATTACTCTTTTGGGTCAGGATCACTATGTCTCTAGGAACCTTTGCTTGACCTCCTGTATAGCTTAATAGGTCAATTAGAATTGAGTCTAAGGGTTAGAAGTCTAGGTTTGGAAGCTGCCCTGAAGACCAGGATTCTCAGTCTGGAGACTAAGTCATATCGTCGAGCTCAGCACGACGATTCAACGAACTCCGATCGACGATCGTCTAGCTCAACTTCGATAAGATCGTCGAACTCCATTCCACGATCGCTGAGCTCAACTTCATTATGTCGTCGAACTCCATTCGACGATCGGTGAGCTCAGGTCGATGATTTTGACTATGCTTTGGATCTTTATCTCTGAGCTCAGTTCGACGATCTTTGAGCTCAGATCGACGATATTTTGCTGCTGTATATTTCCAGATCGCTGAGCTCAGCTCGACGATAGCAGAGCTCAGTTCGACGATTTCAGATAACTTCTAGGATATTTCTTAATTCAAATTCAAATCAGTTAGGAGTTATTCTGCAATTAATTCAGAGATTTGCTAGCCGTTTTCATTTATTTCTGGACCAAGTTTCAAGGGATTTTTCAAGGAATAATTCTGTGGACTTTCCTCCAGAAGAGATTAAGCAATTAAGGATGCAATTAATGTAGGCCAACGTCTATACTTGACAGAGAATGATATTCTATTCTGGACCAGAGAATAAAAGACAAAATGTTTTTTTGAATCTCTAAGAGAACAAGAAGAGCACACACAATACAGATTACAGAGACACATTCAAAAATCTTCTGTCACAAAGAATTCTGAAGAACACTCATCCAAGGAGATCAAGCTTTCTCAAATCTTCAGATCTCTGTAGTTTTCAAAGTGTTCAAGGACAACATATTTCAAACTCCAGACACTCAACATTTCAGCTATTACTGAAATCATCTATTGCTGGAGTTCAACCTTTGAAGGCCTATCACCCTCAGTAAAGCTTTTCTTCCTGAAGATCTCAAGGATTCAGGGGGAGCTTTGACATCAATCCATGTAGTCTTCTCAGTTGTTTGAGAAAGAGAAGACTTCCATCACTCTCTCACCCCCTCTCTGTAAAAGGTTTCTCAAACTCCCTTCAAAAGTTTGTGTTTGGTTTCTGAGACCTTATCAAAACTCAGTGGTTGCAAGACACCTGATCAAAAAATCTAGTTTGGTTTTTGAGCACCTTATCAAAAGTTCATTGGTGCCCAGGACACCTGATCAACTCATCCTGCAGTGGATTCCTACCTAGGGTGGTAGAAGAGTGGATGTACCCAAGTTTGGAGAACCACTATATTTCCTTGTGTCTTCTGGTTTTGCTTGCTTTCATTTTTGTTTCTAGCCTTGATTTTTCTGTGCTTAGTTTTTGGTTAACTTAGTGCTGTGATTAGATTTATTTTTGCTTCCCTGCTCACGCATATTACAACAATTGTTGTAAAAACTTTTAAAGCATCATATACTCTATTCACCCCCCTCTAGAGTATATTAGATCTAGTTGCACTTTCACGGTCGATGTCACGTCAATTAAAGCCATTAACATTCCGGACTCACCACCGCCACTTAGACGGCCAAACCTATGAGCAATTTGTCTTCTTGGCATGGGTCACGTCAATTTAAGCCATTGACCGCCGAAGACTCACATCTATGCCAACAGCAAGTGCCACGTAACCTTATGTCTCTTTAACCGAACGACATAGAGCGAGTACTGTTCCATCTAACCCGTGCTCACATCACAACGACAATTTAAGCCATTTGCGCGGGTCAAACTTCCACCGAGTCCCATTCTATCGCAAGTCACATAACTCGGTTATGTTCAAGTTGGCTCTCAGGCCACCAAGTTGGCAAAATCTCGTATCCGCCCAGTTTTCCGGGTGCACCTTTGGGTTAGTCCCCAAGGCTCCCTGCTGTAATCTACCGCGTAGAAAACCCGAAAATAACCAATAGCACGGAGTCTTCTCCGGCATTTATGCAATGCAACATCACCGATCCAGACCAACATGTCCGGGTAGGCTTCACACATCATGCCTATGTCCGTTCTCGCTCACGGACTCTACACAACGGGGACTACACATATCTACCCGAAGGAACGCCTCCAACTCTCCGCAAACTCGCAAGAGCGGGCTTCCTATGCAAAGAAAGAGAGCTACTCATGCTCAAGATGAGTATCGTTACCCTTGCATTCCTCTTTTGCGCCATTGAAAAGTAATCGGATGAAAACCACCGCACTAGCGTTGCCTCCGTGGATCCGAAGTCGGCTTGCGATTCGGAGCTCCGAAGCTCCTCCAATGGCGGATCTAGCTCCTTCTTCCTCCCTTGGCTCTCCTCTCTCTCCAAGGATTTAGAAAGATGATAAGGTATGAAAAGTGAGGGTTTTCTAAGTCCACTCACGGGTATATCCCTTCAGGAACAACCCCCAGCCGTTGGATCTTCAGTCAAAGAAATGAACGGCTTCGATTCGGGACTGAAATGCCCAATCTGGGCCGAACACGGCCTGGCACACGCCCGTGTCCAGGGCCTTGTGCCGCATTCGCAGTCAAAATCAAATCACCTGGAACCTCACACGGGTATCGAACACGCCCGTGTTCGAGCTGACATGCCTGTGTTCCACCTGACACGACCGTGTCACCGGCCGTGTACCCCATGAGTTTTCCCCCAAAATCAACCCGAGCACTGCACGGGTTCTATGACACGCCCGTGTCCTTTCCCGTGTCTCCTTGACACGCCTGGAACCCAGGACGTGTACACGGGACACTTGGTCGAGTGAAGATCGTCGACCTGATGACACGGCCTTGGACACGCCCGTGTCCTAGGCCGTGTGCCTTGTCTCGACGATCGTCGAGACATTCTCGTCGACTCCCCGGGTCGATTGTCAAGACAGGTCGACACGCCCTGCGACACGCCCGTGTCGCAGGCCGTGTTCCTTTTCTCGACGAATCGTCGAGTAAAGCTCGATGACTTCGCGGCTAAGTGTCGACACGGGTCGACATGCCCTGCGACACGCCCGTGTCGCAGGCCGTGTGCCCAGTCTTGACACAATTTCGAGACCAAAGTGTCGATACCCCGTCTTAGTGTCGGCACAGGCTTGACACGCCCTGGTACACGCCCGTGCCCAGGACGTGTGCCTGCAGCCAGAACCCAAACTGGCCCAAAACGTCCCCCTTCGCTCTTTTGAGTTTCGGGGCGTTACAACTCTCCCCCTCTTAAAAGAATTTCGCCCACGAAATTACATAAGGAAAGACATACAAAAACAAAATTTGTACCTGAGCGGAACAACTCCGGATACTCGTCAAGCATAGTCTGCTCTCGCTCCCAAGAGAGCTCCTCACGACCGCAATTGTCCCACCGGACCTTTACCATCCTGATCTCTTTATTGCGTAGCCGCTTGACCTCCGAGTCCTCGATCCGCACGGGCTTGACCTTTGTCGTTAGCCCACCATCCACCGGCACTTGATCGACCGCGATCACTTGCGTAGGTTCTTGCACCACCTTCCGAAGCACCGAAATATGGAATACAACATGTAAACCACTTAGCTCCACTGAAAGCTTCAACCTATAGGCCGCTTCACCAACTCGCTCCAGAACCTCAAACGGTCGAAGGTACCTCGGGCTTAGCTTTTTCAATCGCCGCACCCGCGAGACACCCTTGAACGGCTTGATCTTTAAGTATACATAATCGCCCACAGCGAACTCCACGTTCCTGTGCTTGGCATTATAGTACTTTGCTTGTCGGTCCTGAGCGATAAGCAACCTCTCCCGAATGGTTCTCACCAAAGAAGTAGCACCCTCAACTTCCGACCGCTTATACAACTTTGACTCACCCGTTTCTAACCAAGACAATGGCATGCGACATTTTCTACCACATAGGGCCTCGAAAGGCGCCATCTGAATAGTCGCTTGGTAGCTATTGTTGTATGCGAACTCCACCAAATAAAGGTGGTCTTCCCATTGCTTTCCGAAATCCAAGACACACATGCAGAGCATGTCTTCCATAATTCTAATGACCCCCCCTCGGTCTGCCCATCCGTTTGCGGATGGAAGGCTGTGCTAAACTTCAGCTTTGTTCCCAACTTTTGCTGCACAAGCCTCCAAACATTGGACGTGAACCGCCCATCTCGGTCACTCACGATGCTGCGGGGCACACCATGAAGCCGTACTATGTTATCCATATAAAGCCTTGCTAACTTCTCCACCGGATCATCCTTCCTATGCGGAATAAAATGCGACACCTTCGTTAATCGATCCACGATCACCCAAATGGCGTCGTTCTCCTTTTTCGACCTTGGCAAACCGTGCACAAAGTCAATAGAGATGTCGTCGAATTTCCACTCCGGAATAGGCAAGGACTTAAGAAATCCTCCCGGCTTTTGGCACTCCGCCTTCACCAAGGCGCAAGTTTGGCACTTCGCTACGTAGAGCGCCACATCCTTTTTCAAACCCGGCCACCAAAACAGTTTCTTCACATCACGGTACATCTTCGTGCTCACCGGGTGAATCGAGTACTAGGTATGGTGTGCCTCGTACAACAACTCCGCCCGCAAATTGCCCACACTTGGGACGCACAAACGACCGTCTCTCCAAAGCAATCCGTCCTCCACGACGAATTGGGAATTTGACCCATCCAGAGCCTCTACCATGAACTGCTTCATATGAGCATCCATATCCTAAGCCTGCCGAATACGATCAGCCAGGTCATATTGGACTTCAGTCCAATTCAGAACTGCTTCAGCACCTGATTGCTTGTCCACACAAACGATCTCCAACGCCTCCAACTCTCGCACCAACCGCTCATCATGCACCGATAGCCAATTGGCTTGAGCTGGGGCTTGGCGACTCACCGCATCAACAACCTCATTCCCTTTATCAGGCGCATAGTGGATCTTGAATGTATAGTCTCCCAAGAACCCCATCCACCTATGCTACCGCAAATTTAGATCCTTCTGACCAATCAGATACTTCACGCTCTTTGGATTGGCGTAGACATCCATCGTCATACCATACAAATAATGCCTCCACAGCTTCAAGTCTAAAACTCACAGCCACTAACAACAAGTCATGGACCGGATAGTTCCTCTCGTGCACTTGTGGCTGTCTCGCGCCATACGCTATTACACTTTCGTGTTGCAGTAGTACGCAACACAAACCGCTGCCCGAAGCATCGCTATAAATCTCACAGCCTTCGATCCCACATGGCGAACTCAGCACAGGCGCCGTGGTCAACCGACTCTTCAACTCCTCAAAAGCTCGCGCGCACTCCGGCGTCCAACCGAACTTAAGCTCCTTCCTCGTCAATGTAGTGAGAGGTAACGCTGTCCGCGAGAAGTTCTCCACGGAGCGCCTATAATAGCCGGCAAGCCCCAGAAAACTCCGGACTTCCGCTACAGTAAGAAGCTCAGGCCACTCCCGTATCCCAACAATCTTCGCCGGATCCACAGGAATAGCCTCTCCACTTACTATATGCACGAGGAACACCACTGAGGATAGCCAAAACTCGCACTTCGAGAACTTGGCATACAACTGATTTCTCCTTAGCGTCTCCAACACCAAATGAAGATGCTTGAAGTGATCTTCCATACACTGCGAGTACACAAGAATATCGTCGACGAAGACGATCACAAAATGGTGTAAGTACTCCCAGAAGGTCCTGTTCATCGAATCCATGAACACTGACGGCACATTAGTCAGCCCAAACGGCATGACCCTAAACTCGTAGCGTCCGTATCCTGTACTGAACGTTATCTTAGGGATATCACTCTCCCTTAACTACTTTTGAGTACGCCGTTGGCCCGACCAACTGATCACAAAGATCATCGATTCTTGGGATTGGGTACTTGTTCTTTGCCGTCCACTTGTTGAGCTCCCGATAATTAATACATAACCTCAAGCTTCCGACCTTCTTCTTACTAAAGAGGGTCGGTGCGCTCCAAGGCGAAGGACTTGGACGCACATTCCCTTGCTCCAACAACTTTTAGAAGTTGCACCTTCAGCTCCGCCATTTACTTAGGCGCTAGCCGATAAGGAGAGCGTGACACAGGCTTTGCACCTGGTACTAGCTCAAACATAAAATCTATCTCCCGCTGAGGCGGGGCTCCAGGAAAATCTATGGGGAACCCATCAGGGTATTCCGATACCACTGAAATATTAACCAACGCGGGTTTCGGCTTTGCAACCTCCACTAGTGTACAAAACAGCTCTATACTAGCACAAACCTCCTACACCACCCGAAGAGCAGATGCCAACATCTTGCTCGACCTCTTCAAGCCCGTAAAGGTCGTCTCACGACTAGCTCCCAGCTTGGCTTCCTTGCTACCGCAATTGATATAGGCTTGCTGCTCCGAGAGCCAGTCCATGCCAAATATTACGTCGAACTCCCCTAGCGGTAGTAACGACGCTTGCAGATCGAACTCCTGATTCCCGATCCAAAACTAAGCGCAACCAATTCTACCCGCGCACAATGAGCACCATTGGACTACGACGCATCCAATTTGTCTCTTAGCATCGAAGGAGGTACTCCGATGCACAGTATAATTCTTAACCAAGGAATGCGAAGCTCCCTAAACGAACGGTGCTCTCGCAGATAAGAAAGTCATAACAAGGCTTAACACCAATAGTTCTAAGCTAACATGCACAAGGGCGACAAGTGTTTAAGGCAAAACTATCTTTAAACAATACCTGTCGTCACGACGGCGTGCTTCCTCCAGGGATTTAGGCACTCACGAGCATAATGCCCCAGCTCGCCACAGCTGAAACATGTTCCCGGGGTCTGACCCGTAGTCGCCCTAGAAGCACCAGAAGAAGCTGGACCCGAAGTCCTATGCTTCTTATACCATTTTCGATATACAAACTTTGAGGTGTTCGGCACTTTGAATGCCCTTTCCTTTTCACTAACATCCTTGACTGCTCCTGACATAGCTTTCTTACCCTTCCGAGCACCATTCCAACAGTCTCGGGCAAAGTGCCCTTTCTTTCCACAAGTATAACAAGTGTAAGTAGCTTTACTAGTCGATTTCGTAGCCCCTTTCTCCAGCATTCTGCCGGATGCAGCTCTTATGGGGTTTGTATAGTTCGATACCATGGTCGCTGGCATCGGGAGGGTCTTCCTCAAATCTGCCTCCAATGATCCAACTGATTCCACCAAGGCTCGGAACCCCAATAACTTTGGTCCTAGCAGTAGAACTCGTAACTCGGCACGCAGGCCATTATAAAATCTATCGACTGTAGTTTGCTCGTAATCCAACTCGAAGCACGGGTAGCGACTTATCAGAAGAAATGCTTGCAAATATTCCTCAACTGTGTGCGCTCCCTGCACTAAATGCATATTCAGCTGCTGCCCCAATGGTCTACCAAAGGTCATCTGCTGCATCGCGCCCACCGGCGTTGAAGCCACAACAGGGGCGCAGGGTTGTACATTTCCTCCAATCTGTGCACCCGTCACAGCGAACACCGCTTCTACGATCCTTCTAACGGTTTCATACGAAGGAGGAGGCTCAAACACCTCACCGGGTGCACTATGCTCCTCAGAAATCGGACATTCGGGCTATCCAGCACCGCTTCCGGTCACCTATAGTGGTACAAAACACCGTTAAGCGACCAAATAAAATTGCGAACAGCAATTATAGGAACACGCAGGTTCCTCAAACACGAGTATTTTCATTCCTAAGTGGACATTCATGGGTTCTTTTACCATTATAACGATGATGCACACAATGTGCTCACCACCCCTTAAAAAGAATTCGACCACGAATTCAGTTTAAGCCCAACCAAAACCAGTAGTCTGATACCAAATTGTAACACCCCCTATCCGTCGCATAGCATATAGCAGTTGGTCCGGCCGGGGCCCGACGCCATATACCACAGACAGACCGGGTGGTTACTTATGGAAACCATCCAACCAATCTCAACGTCCTACACAGAGCATTCTCGCGGAAGCAGTTTATAAAAGTTGTAAACAAGAACGCAGCATCAAAGCACGAATGTCCACTAATACAAAATAGGAATGTTATACAAAATACTCAAAACAAGCCTTAAGGCCTTACAAAATGTTTCACTTGAATATTACATGTTTTACAAACCACGGCGCGCAGGCCGGTCATACATGAATAAAACAGTAAACACTTCTACTTGGGCCTTCTAGGGCCGGCTTCGCAAAAAGGGCTTTAGCCCGCTATTGACCGCTTGGTCCAGCTGTACCTGCAAGCAACAAACCACCGCACGGTGGCAAAACAAGGCAACGGTCAGCAATGCTGACCAAATTATAACGATCTCGCCCCCAACTCGGGGCGGCGATGCTCCTTCCCTGCATTTCATTAGCATAAGAGAGCAATTTACAACCATAGCCATAACATCACAGACGTTAGCTCGTACGACCACACGCCCCGTGCACTCAGGGCACATTCTCGGTGAACCGGTCGATGTCACGTCAATTAAAGCCATTAACATTCCGGACTCACCACCGCCACTTAGACGGCCAAACCTATGAGCAATTTGTCTTCTTGGCATGGGTCACGTCAATTTAAGCCATTGACCGCCGAAGACTCACATCTATGCCAACAGCAAGTGCCACGTAACCTTAGGTCTCTTTAACCGAACGACATAGAGCGGGTATGGTTCCATCTAACCCGTGCTCACATCGCAACGACAATTTAAGCCATTTGCGTGGGTCAAACTTCCACCGAGTCCCATTCTATCGCAAGTCACATAACTCGGTTATGTTCAAGTTGGCTCTCAGGCCACCAAGTTGGCAAAATCTCGTATCCGCCAAGTTTTCCGGGTGCACCTTTGGGTTAGTCCCCAAGGCTCCCTGCTGCAATCTACCGCGTAGAAAACCCGAAAACAACCAATAGCACGGAGTCTTCTCCGGCATTTATGCAATGCAACATCACCGATCCAGACCAACATGTCCGGGTAGGCTTCACACATCATGCCTATGCCGTTCTCGCTCACGGACTATACACAACGGGGACTACACATATCTACCCGAAGGAACGCCTCCAACTCTCTGCAAACTCGCAAGAGCGGGCTTCCTATGCAAAGAAAGAGAGCTACTCATGCTTAAGATGAGGATCGTTACCCTTGCGTTCCTCTTTGGCGCCATTGAAAAGTAATCGGATGAAAACCACCGCACTAGCGTTGCCTCCGTGGATCCGGAGTCGGCTTGCAATTCGGAGCTCCGAAGCTCCTCCAATGGCGGTTCTAGCTCCTTCTTCCTCCCTTGGCTCTCCTCTCTCTCCAAGGATTTAGAAAGATGATAAGGTATGAAAAGTGAGGGTTTTCTAAGTCCACTCACGGGTATGTCCCTTCAGGAACAACCCCCAGCCATTGGATCTTCAGTCAAAGAAATGAATGGCTTCGATTCGGGACTGAAATGCCTAATCTGGGCCGAACACGGCCTGGCACACGCCCGTGTCCAGTGCCGTGTGCCGCATTCGCCGTCAAAATCGAATCACCTGGAACCTCACACGAGTATCGAACACGCCCGTGTTCGAGCTGACACGCCCGTGTTCCACCTGACACGGCCGTGTCACCGGCCGTGTACCCCATGATTTTTCCCCCAAAATCAACCCGAGCACTGCACGGGTTCTAGGACACGCTCGTGCCCTTACCCGTGTCACCTTGACACGCCTGGACCCCAGGCCGTGTACACGGGACACTTCGTCGAGTGAAGATCGTCGACCTGATGACACGGCCTTGGACACGCCCGTGTCCTAGGCCGTGTGCCTTGTCTCGACGATCGTCGAGACATTCTCGTCGACTCCCCGGGTCGATCGTCAAGACAGGTCGACACGCCCTGCGACACGCCCCTGTCGCAGGTCGTGTGCCTTGTCTCGATGAATCGTCGAGTAAAGCTCGACGACTTCGCGGCTAAGTGTCGACACGGGTCGACACGCACTGCGACACGCCCGTGTCGCAGGCCGTGTGCCCAGTCTTGACACAATTTCGAGACCAAAGTGTCAATACCCCGTCTTAGTGTCGGCACAGGCTTGACACACCCTGGGAAACGCCCGTGTCCCAAGCCGTGTGCCTGCAGCCAGAACCCAAACTGGCCCAAAACGTCCCCCTTCGCTCTTTTGAGTTTCGGGGCGTTACAGGGGGAGAGGTCAGGTTCTTGGTTCTTGGTTCTGCAATACCCCGAGCACGGCTTGCCCCCAGGTAGACCCGCTGCGCAAGCTCTCATCTAGCTGGCAGGTCCGAAGGCTCGCCTGTGGGGGAGAGGTCAGGTTCTTTGTTCTTGGTTCTGTACTACCCCGAGCGCGGCCCGGCCACAGGTAGACCCGCTGCACAGGCTCTCATCTAGCTGGCAGGTCCGAAGGCTTTCCTGTGGGGTGGAGGTCAGGTTCTTGGTTCTTGGTTCTACACTACCCCGAGCGCGGCTCGGCCTCAGGTAGACCCGCTGCGTAGGCTCTCATCTAGCTGGCAGGTCCGAAGGCTCGCCTGTGGGGGAGAGGTCAGGTTCTTGGTTCTTGGTTCTGCACTACCCCGAGCGCGGCTCAGCGCCAGGTAGACCCGCTGCGCAGGCTCTCATCTATCTGGCAGGACCGAAGGCTCGCCTGTGGGGGAGAGGTCAGGTTCTTAGTTCTTGGTTCTGCACTACCCCGAGCGCAGCTCGGCCCCAGGTAGACCCGCTGCGCAGGCTCTCATCTAGCTGGCAGGTTTGAAGGCTCGCCTGTGGGGAAGAGGTCAGGTTCTTGGTTCTTTGTTCTGCACTACCCCGAGCGTGGCTCGGCCCCAGGTAGACCCGTTGCGCAAGTTCTCATCTAGCTGGCAGGTCCGAAGGCTCGCTTGTGGGGGAGAGGTCAGGTTCTTGGTTCTTGGTTCTGCACTACCCCGAGCGCGGCTCGACCCCAGGTAGACCCGCTGCGCAGGCTCTCATCTAGCTGGCAGGTACGAAAGCTCGCCGGTGGGGGAGAGGTCAAGTTCTTGGTTCTTAGTTCTGCACTACCCTGAGCGTGGCTCGGCCCTAGGTAGACCCGCTGCACAGGCTCTCATTAGCTGGCAGGTCTGAAGGCTCACCTGTGGGAGTGATGTCTGGTTCTTGAAGGTTGGGTCCAAAGTTCTTGGGAACATGTCTAAACCGGGGAAATTCTACACCACTTCGAGCTCGGCCCGGTCACCGGTGGACTTGTTGCCCGGGCTCACCAAGCTAGCAAGGCGGTAAACTCACTCGATGATGGAATGTTTGGGAAAGGCTTCTTAAAACAACATCCCAGCTTAAACTTAGAAGAAAAGAAATAAACTAAGGCAAAAATTTGTAGTAGTGCGAGTGGGGGCACACGCTGATGGCAGTTCCAAGAATGGTCTCGCTTGGCGAGCGGGCACTCGCGCGAGGCGACATGCTCGCTCTAATAGAGGGCAGATCACATCACCAAGAGTCACTCGCGTTGGGAATACCCTGAGGAGAGATGAGAAGGTTGCGCCGTTTGAATCTCACGCAAAGGTAAATGAAGTGACAACTCGCGACCAGGGCCAACTCTCCGGCAAGGCCGCGAGAAAAGGAGTAGCACCATCTCGCGTGCGCAAGCACATCAGAGGAATGTCTCGCAATAAGCAAAGTAAAACAAAATAAAGAATAAGGGCAAGGCTGCGAGACGGATGGGTAGCACCGTCTCGCAGGCCGAGGCAAACCAGAAATTCATTTCGCATAGTAAAGAGCAAAACAACAAACATATACTTTTGATCATCGTTATGTATCACAAAAAGGCTCAAATAAGATTTGTCTTAATTTTACAAGCAGCAACAGATGGAAGGGGAGAGAGGGATTCTGGATCGTGGAGGTGGCGCGTCATTCCTCCTCACCGGATGAAGAATCTTCGCTCTCCTCGCCAAAGAGCTGGGGGACTAAGTCACGAACAGTCACCGTTTCTAAATCATCCTTCATAACCCCTAGGTCCTTCATCATCTTCAGGATTAGCTCTGTAGCCCAGATTCCAGCATCTCGGCACTGCTCCTCGACCTCATTAAAAGAATAGTGCGGCGGAGGTGTCCGAAAGTGCTCGCGACGAGACGATGATGCGACGTCGTCCTGGAGGCGAGTATTTTGGGCTTTTAAGTCCTTGACCTCCTCCTCCAGGGCCGCTGCTCACGAGCATAGCCGCTCTGCCATCTCAGCATCCTACGAGACGTCATGTTTTCATTTGGCAGCTCCTAAAGAAAAAGAATAAGGGTAAGGATAGCGCTTTACCACTCCGCATTGGGCTTTGGCGAGGAGGCTCTCGGCATCAAACAACCTCTTGGCAAGATCTTCTGACCGCTCCCACTCAACCGCCAGGCTTGTCTCGCTCTCTGACCATTTTTTGTTAATATATATCAGACGGCGTGCGGCGCGGTGCGAGAACTCCAAAGCCCGCATCTGGATATGGGAGGACTTCATAACGAGGTCTCGCAAAGACTCGCTCTCAGGGGAGACTGCGTAGAGACCACCGTAGAGTCCGTATCCCACGACAAAGACATGGCTGGTGGGCTCCTCCTGCTCCTTCCAAGGGGGAAGGAGGGTAGAAATGGAGACGTTGTTGGCGTCCCGCCCCCACAACAGAACAGGGTCCCCAGCTGCATCGGAAACAGTGGGGCCCAAGTTATAATTCATGTGAGAAGAGGGGGCGGGATGGATGAAGAAAGTGCCTTCGCGAGAGGCAGTAGCAGCTGGATCATTGATGGCAGCGGCTGGTTGATTGGAGGCGGCCGCAGGTTGATTGGGGGGTGCCATCTCGCGAGTAGGCGAGACGGCCTGTTGGCGAGGCGAGCGGGGTGACGGAGACCCATCCACAGAGATGGGGCTTAGAGACCCCGCTATCTCCTTCTCCTTTGGGGTCACCCTATTCTTCCCCTTGGAGACCACCACAACCTTCTTCATTCTCTTTGGAGGGCTGGAGCGAGAGGGCGCCGTGTCATCTGAAGGCCTTTTGAGAGGGGCAGGAGTCAAGGACTCTCTCGCCGCCTCAGCTGCCGTATTGGCAAGATCGAGGCCCTTGGAGGGGTGGATGTTACTTTTGTATGGAGGATGGCCTGGAACTACTCGCTCCCCTAAAAGACAAACAAAGGAGGTAATAAGGCGAGACGGAGAAGCAATCAGACACAGCAAGACAGAAAAGAGAGAGTACCTTCACCAGGCAGTACCGGAGGCAGCGAGTCGAGGCCTCGCCGCAGGTAGTTGACCTCAAAGTTCTTGCCGACGAAATATTCATACAGTAGCTTCTCTGGGCCGCTGACCTACAGGGTGGCATTGAAGTTTTTTGGGGAAGACACAGTCGCGAGCGGGATGCCCCCGAAGTAACCACAGTCATCGCGTATGAAGATGAACCGCGTGAGCCAATGGTGATTTTTGTTGGGCGTCTTGCACACCATGAGCCCTTGGCCGATGAAGTACGAGACGCCATCGGCGTTGGCGTGGTAGATAAAGAGCTTGCGGAAGACCATCAAGCTGAACTCGATGCGCTCCTGGCGCATATAGCTGGCAAAGGCGATCAACACCGAAATAGCATTCAGGTTGAACTGCGCCGGGACGACGCCGAAGTATTTGAAAACTTGTTTTACCTCAGGCCATAGAGGCAGCCTCAACCCCGCCTCAAAGTGCCAGACGGGGAAAGCGATCTCTCCCGGGTAGTAAGTGTTGATGGACTCGCCAACTTTGGGAGGCTGCGAGTTGATCCCTTCCGCCAGGTACTCGCGGACAAACCCGCGGTAGTCTTCTTCAGGAAGCCTGCCGCGCGGGAAGTCGTGGTCAGTGAACCGCTTCCCGCAGCGGCTGCGCCCCTCTACTTCCTCAACTCTCTTCTTTTCCATCCATGGCGAGACGGTGTTGGCGAGACAGCTTTAGGCGAGAAGGGAAGAGAATGTAGTAACAAGAAAGAAGACCGGCTAAAGGGTCGGGAGAAAAAACGCGAGAAGAATCGACAAGATGGATAAAGCAAAGAAGCAAGAACTTGGGCAGCAAGAGTAATAGACGCCGATATCCATCTTATCCAGGGCCGGGATATTTATAGCAAATATGGTGAAATGATTAAATGCGCGGGAAAAGGTACAGAGGGAGAGGGAGGGTCGGCCGGTGTTTTACACTCTCTCTCGTAAAAATCCTCGATTGGCGTGGTCAGTCGCAATCATGAGGCAGTGATTAAAAGAAATTAAAGAGTATTTAAACCAGCAATAAAAGACATATATTATACCATCCCGCAACTAATGGATATCAAGTTCTGACAATACCATCGAGATAGCAAGCAGCACACAATATTATTTGATTATTACATCATTCAGAGAAAATAAAAGAGAAGGGGCGAGACAGACGACCTTTAGTACGGCTGCCATTGCAAGTGACCACCACGAGCTCCCGCGCAGGGAGGTCAACTGCGCGAGTGGAAGGCGCGAACGGACTCAAGCCCACGGCGCGCGACACGGAGCTGCATGTCAGTCTCATTGATGATGACGTCAGGGTCGGTGCCATCAACATCTAACTCAACATTAGCCACGGAGGATAGAATAGCGCATTCGTTCTCCAGCCATTCGATGCGTCGATCCGCCTCCTGCTTATCCAGCGCCAGCGAGTGGATAATGCATGCGTGCTTCCTAAATAGCTCGGCAGTCTTGCACCTCATTTCCACCGGGTTTGCAGGGTCGCCAAGAAAATCTTCAATCCCGTTAAGAGGAGGTAGAGGCAGGACGACAGATTACCGAGGGTGCTCCTGGGTAGGCGAGTCGGTCTGGGAGCCTGCGAAAGAAGTAAAGGAGCAGGGTGAGAGTGGCTCCCACAAGATTGTGTGGGAGTAGCGAGTAGGGCAGAGAATCGAGAGGATGGATTCCTTACCAGGGGGACGGGAGCTCCCGGCGGCCTGGGAGGGATCGTCTCTCCTCTCACAGGGAGGAGTAGATAGAGGAGTGGAAGGTAACTGCGAGTCGGAATCTTCGCGGTGGCTGGCAGAGTCATCTCGCGGGCTTTCCGGTAGATGTATAGCTGCGGGAGCTCACTATAGAGAAACCATTAAGAAAGCAGATACAAATATTGAAGGAGTAATAAGGATAAAAGCGAGATCTCGCACCTTTCTCTTTGGGAGATGCGGGAGGAGGGGTGGGACAGGTCTCCAGCACCATGCGAGAAGGCCCCTCGATAGGGGAAGAGGGGCCACCAGTTTTTACACCCTTCAGGCGAGAGGGAGAGGATGGAACAGAAGGAAGGGGGCGAACTAGGGTTGAGGTATAAGCAGCCATGGCGGCCTTGTTCTGTCGGCGCACTTTGGCAAGGCACTCGCGGAAGCTCTGGCTGTGAGACATGATGAATAGTGCTGCAAGAAAGGAGGAGATATGTAAAGGGGCAACCTCCATTCGATATAGGAATCCCATATTTATAGGCTTCGATGAGGGGACTCAGAAGATTCTCTCATAAATACATCAATAAATTCGTATTAAGAGCGAGCCTCGGTTGGATGTTCTTTCTGAGCTTAGATTAACCTCGAAAAGAGCGGGGATTGTGAACAACCTCGGGCTCATAAGAGGTCCTCGAAAGCGCGAAATAGACGAGGCAGGGCGAGTGGAATTGATGGGCGAGTGGGACCACGTGGTCCACTCGCAGTTGGCAAGATAAGAGGTCCCTACAGTAGGCGAGACGCCCCTCCTAAGGGCGCGAGAAGGCCTTTGGCCCCGAGAAGGACTCACGGCGTCTAAAGTAGGCGATACGGGAGGAAGGTTCGTCTCGCCAATAGTTTCTCCCCCACTCCCCATGTAGAGGAAAGGCCATTTTGATAGATTCATACCCAAGGGTGTTTTTACTCTCCAACCCCGGGTAATTTTACCCTTTTGCCCTTCGTGGTCTGTGATAACTTCTCAAAACAAAGTTATTTAGCCTAAGTTTCGGACCTTTTGCTCGTCGAACCGGGAGAAAAATCATTTAGTTGAAGTTTAAATGCAAGTAAATTCACATTTATTTTATTTATGTCTAAAGTGGTCTTTTTCCTAGGTGTTGGTGCAAGAAAAGCGAAGGAGAACGGCTTGGAAGAAGAATTCGGTCAAATATGCTGTCGTGGTGAAAAAGTTGCAGAATCCTGAAACAGGTTGCAACATTTTCTGGACGAAATTCAGATTTTAAAATTCAAATTTGGCACCATTTTCAAATCTGGAAGGAGGCACCTTTTGAGCAAGAGATGCACGTTTTTGGAGGGGAAATATTCTGGAGTTAAAGAGGAGAGAGGAGAGAGAAAATTTTCGGATTTTAAAAAAAAGAGGGATATTTAGGTTTTCAAAGGAGTGCTGAAATATGGATTCTTACTAGTGGAGGAAGTCTTCTTCTTCCTCATTCTCAAAGCGGGCGGCTAGAGAAATAGAGTGGATTTTCCGGGCTGAGCGAGGGAGCAACTCCGGCGAAGGAATCCTACGTCATTTATTCTGTAATTTCAACATGATTTGTAAGATCTCTCCAATCGTTATGCTTGATCTCTCCGCCGCCATGAACTAAATATTTCTAATCTTTTATTGTGAAATTACTTAGTCTTTTGTGTTGATGGAAACTTAACTTTTTCTTTGTGAATGTTTGGTGTGTGTCTTTACCGAATCTATAATCTTTCTTTGAAACTTTTGGCCAAGGTTTCGCCATTTTAGTACGCTTCATAATTCGAGAGATGAGTGATGATTTTTTTTTTTGCTAACAAGTAATAATTCAATGTGATTTCATTCTACATTCTAATACAATTATGTAGATGGACTTAACTAGATTGAATTAGCATTCAGGCAAGCGCACCTATCAATCGTAATATATGAGAAATCTACATCTCGTGTCGTATTCCACAGGGTCGTTTCAACTATTCGTACTCACCCTCCCTTTATTTTCATACCTCTAAACAAAAGTGATATTTAAACTACATTATCCTAACTATGACCAATTGGATAATTCAATATTGGAGAAATAAAAAACGATAGAATATGAAGCTTTTAAATAATTACATGAACAATTTCATTTACTAGTTCAATTCTAAGCAATCATGATATGAAAATACTGTTAAATTTGTGCAATGTAAAGGTTAATTTTTCATCAAAATTCTCTCTCGAGCAATTCCAAATCTAAACCTAAGATAGTAAATTTTCTCTCGAACAATTCACAACACTCAAGTTCGCATTAATCAGAATACCTTTATTACTACATAAATTCGTGGATTTTATTTCTAAATTAACATGAATTCTTTTATCCGTGTTCTAATTTTCCAAACAAAATATCTCTCGATCATAAAGTTTGAATTACAAAGTGAATTATCATCACAATATGAACATACTAAATTCATTGCAAATAACCAATTTCTCAATCTAGTCAATTGCAAATTATGTAAAACAAATAAGTAATTCAAAAGGGATGATTAAACTCTTTGTTTGATTGCATAAACACAAATAAAATGCTACAAATATAACATGAACAAGGTGATACATGATTACTAGAATGTTCAAAGCAAAATTCATGCAAATTAAAACATAAATTGAAGATGGATCATCAAGAGAAAGAAAGGATTCAAGGGGTTAATGATTGAATAAAAAATACATAAGAATACCCTTCAATCCTCCTTGTCTTGAATGCTCCCCTTCGGCCTCCAGCAGTTCTCCAATACAGAAATGATCCAAAAGTTCTAAATAAATTTTTCTACAGGAAATTTATAGTTCCCTTGCAAACAGGTCGGACACGGGGTCGCACACGGCCGTGTGCCAGGCCGTGTGGACGGTTCCTAGGCGGTTCCTGGACGGTTCCCCACGAAAAGGCGTGTCTGGTAGTGGGCCGTGTCAGATGACACGGGTACAGACACGGCCGTGTGTGCGGCCGTGTCCCTCAGACACGGGTTGATCAGCAGTCGTGTGGAAAGATGACACGGGTATGCACACGGGCGTGTGCCATACCCGTGTGAGGCTCCTCTGTCTGCGCCCAAATTCTTCAGCTCCAGGTGCATAGGACACGGGTATGCACACGGCCGTGTGCCTGACCGTGTGCACCAAATTTCTGTCCTGTCATCAGCCATGTAGACTCCGTGAACTCCTCTGTTTGCTCCGAAACTTTTAGGTCCATTGGTTGGCATTACCTGCAATAGAAAAATAATAGACTCAGTAAATGGTTTATTATAAGAACTGCCGAAGATTTCTAAATATGCTCTTCTATCTATGATACGACAATTTCTTTGATATTATCATGAAATCAACACCAAAAGGGGCAGGAAATGGTAGATATGATTACAATTATGATAGTAAAAAGCCTATCATAATCGTACTCATCAATGAGTTGCGTAAGTGCATTATAGATCTGATATAGTATTTGAAGGAGAAAGAGATTTCCCCTTGATATTAGCAACTTGGGTTTTTGAACTTTATGCGGTACTTGTCTCTCCCGAGGGGGAAATAGAGGCTAGGGATTTCTGATATCGAGAGGTATGGATCTTCTAATTTAAAATCGTTGCAAGACGTGTCACCACTCACTATCACAAAGTCATCTTCACAAGATTCGTCACACGAGACTTAGGAAATCATAATACAAGATTACTTCTTCGATAATCAAGTACTTTCTTTTAGCGAGTCGTAGTCTATTTTAATTCATAGGCGTTGTCATTCATAATCATAACATTTAACAAATCACTATTTTATTCTCCTTGAATTTAAAGAAAAGGCACAACTAGTAATTGCAAGCACTGAATTCACCATATCCTCGAGGGAACGATCTTTACTTACTATTTATTACTTGACACGACACGTACACTTGCGGTTAATTACGTATACCCGTTTTGGGCGTATCAAGTTTTTGGCGCCGTTGCCGGGGAGGTGCGACGTATTTAGTGTTTTATTTCTTGCAATATTAGTTAAACCCGAGTATTTAGAGCTCAAGTTCTTGTTTTGTTGTTTTATCTTGTATTGTTTGTGTTGTTACTGCTATCTATAATTCTGTTTGTGCATGTCCAGACATCGAACTTCTGAACTTTTTCCTTTCAATTCAGAAATAGAGCGTACGTGTAGGCAGAACAGAAAACTTCGTAGAACGCTGAATATTATTCATCAAGAGATGGATAATAACGATCATGAGAATATGAATAATCATGAAGGACAAGTGGACCATAATGGTCAAGACGCTGCGCCACGAATGACGTGTCGCGATTATAATACACCTTTGAGAGGAGGTTTACACTTTAGTATCGTACGACCCGTAATTGCGGCAAACAACTTTAAAATGGATCCACTAGTTATGCAACAAGTGCAAATATAACAAGTTTGGGGGTCTTAGTCATGAAGATGCAAACTCTCACCTACGTACCTTCTTAGCGATCTGTGACATGTTCAAATTCAATGGAGCATCTGAAGATGCAATTCTGTTGAGACTATTTCCGTTTTCGTTAGAAGGACGAGTGAAGGACTGGTTAGACTCATTACAAAATGACTCTATTACCACATGGGATCACTTAGTCGAAAAATTTCTAAATAAGTATTTCCCACCCTCGAAGACGGCTAAGCTCATTAGAGACATAACGACTTTCATGCAAAATCATGGGGAGACTCTTTATGATGCGTGGGAGCGTTTTAAAGAATTATTGCGAAAATGTCCATACCACGGATTAGCTCAACACCAACAAGTCTCTACATTCTACAATGGTTTGCAAACGACAACCATGATTTTAGTGGATGGAGCCGCGACGGTTCCTTAATGAAGAAATATCCCGAAGACGCTTACGCAATATTAGAAGATCTTACTTCCAATAATTATCAGGCTTATGAGAGACAAGGTAACACTCAACCGGCTGGAGTCCATCAAGTGGACCAGATTACATCGTTAGCTGCACAAATGTCATCCCAGTTTAATCTAATTAATAAAAGATTAGATTTGTTATCTACCTCTACACCTAATGCACTCCTAACGGTTGAACAACTAAATCAAATGACGGAGGAGGTAAACTATGTCGGAGGCCAACCAAGGCAAGTACCACCAGGTTTTGCAAATCACTACCATCCAGAGTGGAGAAATCATCCAAATTTCTCTTGGAAGAATAATGCGGGAGCGACCCATCCACCCGGATTTAGTCTAAATAACTCACATCCACAACATAATAATGCTTTTAATCAACCTAGTATTTCTAGGAAACTGACTGATGAGATGATTATGGAGTCGATGCAAAAGAGAGATGTACGCATTTCAAATTTAGAAGGGTCACTACGCATGATAGAATCCCAGTTAGGTCAAATTGTCAATGCCTTAAGTCTTAGGCCACCAGGCACACTTCCAACGGATACCACTCCAAATCCAAAGGGAGATAACCAACATTGTAAAGCAGTCGAGTTACGAAGTGGTAAGCAATTAGTGAGTGCACCTACACATGAACTGGGTAGAAAGAGTGATGAAAAAAAAGAGTTGGTGGAGGGAACCCCTTGTATTCCCGAGGAGGAAGTGAGACTAGATGACTTTTCTGAAAAGGAAGTGGAAGTTCTAGGAGAAAGAAAGAGAGAACCGATCACTGATTACGTTAAGAAGAAGAATAATGTGAAAGTCTACCCACCGCCACCGTTTCCTCAACGGTTGAAGAAGAGTAAGCTCGACCAACAATTCCAAAAATTTGTCGAGATATTTAAGAAATTACAAATTAACATCCCTTTCGCTGAAGCTTTAGAGCAAATGTTAAGTTACGTTAAATTCATGAAAGATATCATGTCCAAAAAGAGAAAATTTGGAACAAATGAGACGGTAGCACTCAGTCAATAGTGTATCGCTATTCTTCAAAAAAGACTCCCACCTAAGCTGAAAGATCCGGGAAGCTTTACTATTCCGTGCTCTATAGGATATAAATTTGAGGGTAAAGCGCTATGTGACTTAGGAGCGAGTATAAACCTAATGCCATTCTCTATTTATAGAAAGCTAGGTTTGGGAGAAATAACAAAGACTTCCATAATCTTGCAGCTGGCCGATAGGACCCTGACATTCCCAAAAGGGATCGTTGAGGATGTGTTGGTGAAGGTAGATAAGTTCATTTTTCCGGCTGACTTTGTGGTTTTAGATATGGAGGAGGACAAGGAAGTCCCCATCATTGTAGGGAGACCGTTCCTAGCCACGGGTAGGACACTGATAGATGTTCAAAGAGGAGAATTGACTATGAGAGTGAATGACGAGCAAGTCACCTTTAATGTACTTAAGGCATTAAAATTTCCGCATCGAGAGGAAGACAATATGGAGGTGGTCAACTATGTATCTATAGGTGACTATAAGCCTAATGTATCGCTGGATGAACAGGATTCCCTATTGACTAGTGTTTTGACTGATGGTGAACTTTCTGAGGAAGAAGAAGACATTAGAGAGTGTTTGCAAGCATTTGAGAAGCAGGCGGTTTGGTTCCGTAAGCCGGAACCATTAGAGATTCCTGAAAGATCTTTGTCAGTAAAACCATCTATCTTCGACCCGCCATCATTGACATTGAAACCTCTTCCGGACTATCTCACTTACGCGTACTCAGGCGATAATGACACCTTGCCGGTCATCATCAACTCACATTTATCATCTGATCAACGTCAAAAGTTAGTAGACTTACTCAAGCAATTTAAAAGGGCCATAGGGTGGACCATAAATGACATCCGAGGAATAAGTCCCTCATTATGTATGCACAAGATTCTTTTGGAAGAATCATTTACGGGGTCGATCGAGCATCAACGTCGTCTAAGTCCACCTATGAAAGACGTGGTAAAAAAAGAAATTATTAAATGGCTAGACACGGGAATCATATACCCCATCTCGGATAGTCCATGGGTTTCACCTGTGCAATGTGTACCCAAGAAAGGAGGAATGACGGTCGTAAGAAATGAGAAAGGTGAGTTGGTTTCCACTAGAACGATCACGTGGTGGCGAATCTGCATTGACTATAGGAAGTTGAATAAAGCCACCAGGAAGGATCATTACTATAAGATCCCCCTCCCCCTTACCAAGGAGGGCTACCGGATCTTATGCCCAGAACCGCCGTCTTACGGTGACACTAACTCACGGGTTAGTCGACACCGCAATACGCCGATTCTGCCGGCTAGTACGATCATTAACCTGTAGGCCAACATGAGAAGAAAGAAGTAAACTGTATATAAAAACCATCAGTCCACAAGTCACAGTACAATCATGTAAAAGAAATGAAAAGTACAATAGTCCACAATAGAGTACAAATGAAAGAGTAAAAAGGGCTTATGCCCAGTACATCAAATCTCTCTCTCACAAAATCATAAATGCGGAAGCTATGCTAGAACATCAGATCTCGTCCCACCTGAGGAAGCACAGTAGTGGTAGTAGCCTGCTGAAGCGGTATCTGCTCCTCATGTCCTGCCTCCTCGACGTGCTGGTGCTCCATCTCCACGGGCTCCTAAAAATAGTTGGTCACCATCCATTAGTCAAAAAGACTAAGTCGCTTCCTCCGCACCTCGCCCCGCAGCTCCTAGGCACCGAGCGGGAGGACGAAGTGGAGGACAACAAGGGGTAGCAAAGTGGAAGCAGGTGACAATATCTAACTAGAGTTGTAATAAGTAATGTAATCCTACTCTAGCAATTCTAAGTATGGTACAAGTAGTAAGTAAGAGCAGTGCAGTAAAGGAAAGTAAAGAAACAGCAGTATGAACAAGTAAATAAGCTAAGCTACCACTATGCTATCATCACAAACGTACCCTAACTTATATAAATGCCCATACAAATATATAAGTTAGGATTTCCAGGAAATTTAACTTATCATATAAAAGAGCCCATACTAATTTATATGATAAGGATCTATGAAGCGTATGACCTAATATGAATGCATGATATGATGCAATTTTATGCGCAGGCAAGTGCAACTCACACACAATGACTCTGTGATCACAGACCTTTAGTTCCCACTTTTTGAGAGCTAGCATCACTCTCGGGTACCACCGCTGTGGCTACGGCAGCAGCGGAGCGGGCGTCTCCGCTTCTAGACCGGTATGCACACTACCAAGCCTTAGACCCCTCTCATACGCCTCTGTACACGTCCAAGGTGCACTCTAGAGTCTCGTGTACGTACTTTGCTGACAAACCCATCAGTCTTGTTGGGTCGGATGTGTGTTATCGGGGATCGTCCTCCAGACCGCAGTGTAAAACAACCCACTGGCCCCTCTAACTCCCACAACCGCCTGGTGCACCGTACTGCCATCAGTGTGACGAACGGCTAGTACCGCATGCCCCGCCATGATATTTATGCACATGCAAGTAATTAATACCGAGCCTCCCGCTCGCAGGACCAAAACCCGTCCTGAATCCCTCAAACCCAAACCCGGGTGAGAACGCACATTAGTGCCTTTATACCAACTCCATCAAACCCCAAACGGGTGAGCATATATCATGAATCTCTCCAACCCCCACACGGGCGAGAAGGTACAACAATGTCCTAACCTATTATACTACTCTTGTCTACAGTTTATTATACTTAGAGATTTAAGGTTAATCCCAGGACTGCCCCCGGTATTCCCTGTGAAGGGCTCTCAAGGGGCACTAGGAACTGTGTTGGGATTACGCCCAGCGTTCCCTTTCGCAAGGATATTTATTTTAGTTGATGGCTACCCATGTATCTCCCCAGCTCTCCTTATTACTTTAGTACAACCCTAGTGACTTAAGGTATTACCGGGAAAACCGACGGTCTTCCGCCGATCCTCACTCCAGTTGCAAGCTAAGACTTGTACTTTTGATCCCTCACTAAGACAACTCTACCCACCAGGGTTACTCATGTTGAACTCTCTCTTATTTCTGCCGATAATCAATCCCCTGGTAATCCCCTAAGGCCAGACCTATTTGTGTTATATGCAGACCATGACCTATGATTACCCTAAAAATGTGATCTTCCAAACCTTAAGGCATCTTGCCTCTAAATATTTATCCTAAGGTGTTATGGACTAAGGGAACTACCCTAAGAATTCTCATAATTTTTTTTGGTCAAATAGTCCTTTAATTAATTCTTTTAATTTAAATGATAGGTCACTTTACACATGAAGTAGTTTGATTAAGTATCCACTGACCTAGGGAATTTTTCCTGAGATGTATATTGACAAAATATTGCTGCCTACAGAATTTCATAATTTTCCTTAAAATATTTATTATCATTTTCTATTTAATATCAATTCTATACAAATTCCATTTTCCAAATGATGTATAGGCATTATGTACTCAAAAATTCCAGAAAAATTACAAAACTTTTAGGACACTAATGTATGACTATTGGCAGAGTATCATCAACATGTATTGTAAAATGGCCTATAGGATTCCATTATAAGATATTTACCAAAATGCCATTGTACTAATTTAACACAAACAATGCATCCATTAATTCTGAGAAATTTATGAAAAACTAATAATAACATTTTATAGCAATAGAATAAATTCCAAATTTTTCAGAAGTATATATCCATCATTTCAAGAATTAACAAGATAAGGTTAAAATGAGGAATTTAGGGTATCTACTCCAAAAGTTCTTCAAAACAGAGAAATCATATTTTTCCTAAGTCAACTGTGACGTCATCTATGCCTTGGCAAAATTGTTTGAATTTGTACTTGAAGAAATCCCTATTTTCCAATTTTATTTCCAAAATAGCTATATTTAAAATAAATTCCAATAAATAGAATTTTGATTCCAAAAATTCCATTATTAATTTGAGGGATGAAATTTACCCTAATGAACCACTGTAAATAATTCCATGTCCTTTGCATGTCACCATTGGGCTAAATACACCAATTTGCATTTTTGCTATTAGCACTCCAAGGCTAAACATAGGCTAGTACATGCAAGTTGATTCCCCAACATGCAGCGATCCCAAGGTGCTGAAAATTTTATCATGCACCAAGGATGACCCCACTGACCCACCACCAATATTTGGGGCCATGGGGAGGAGTAGAACTCCCTATATGTCATTTATTTATATTTTGCTCTTTTACCCAAAACTATAGTAAACTATTCTCTAAAAATTCCTAAATGTTGGCAGGAGCTAAGTATGCCCTAATCATGCATGTGCCCAAACGTTGGGGCCATGGTGACTAATATTTTGACCTGGGCATCCAATTTAATTTCTGCCATACTCTAGGACCAGTCCTAGGAGAAATGTCCTACAGGACTGTACACTACACTAAAATATATGTTTAGGGTGGCATATTAAAGGTAAGACCCTTGGCTACATTTTTCATTAAGGGACTAAGTTCTGGAAATGCCTCTATGAGGCCTAAATTTAACATGCAAGGTGACTGTAAAAGTGTGACAGAAATCATACTATTCATCAAATATTAAAATTTAAAAACATTTAATCCTCTACACGAATCTTAAAGCTACTTGAACGGCATCCGTTCATCTCCTACCTCCAGCCAACGGCTGAGATCGAGCCGACCTGGAGCAACTTCACTGGCGGTTTCCGGCCAGCTGAGGCGGCGCCACCTCCGGCCAACGGTGCCATCACCTTCACGGTGGTGTGGCTATCATTTCCCGGCGATGGGGCGGCGGGAGACGGCGGCGACGGCGAACCCGAGCGGTTTCAAAAGCTTGGAAATTTCTCATTTTTCTCACATGGCATCGGGCTCAGTTGAGCCCGATATCTCTCCTAATCGATCTAAGATGCTAGTACGGGTAGAGGTGAAGTGAAACGGACCTGAATCGAAGCTTGACTGCGGGTCAGGCGGCGGTTTGTCGTGGTGGTGGTGCGCCGGCGAGCTCCACCCCGAAAGCTCAAATCTTCACCGTTCTACATGATTAAGCAGTCGAATTCCACTCCTTTTGGCCTTCTGAAGCTAATGGAGGGGTTATTTGGGGCTGAGAGGGGGTGTATGGGGAGATAAGCCCAATGTGAGCTCGGTTTGAGCTTTGGTTGTGTCACCACCGGGTGCCATGTGGCCAGCATGCTACCAAAACTTCTCTGGAATATCAGATGGGGCCGGCTAGCATGTGATGGGCAGAGAGTTGCAGCTGAAGGGGTGGCCATGTGGCCAACATTCCCCTTCATCCCCATTTCTCTCTCCTCTTTTCCTAAAAATCCCAATTTTACCCCCTTGCATGTACTCTCTCTCCTGATTTAGAGGGGTAGGACTGGTCTTGTTCACTTGGGCTGACTTTGGGCCAATTTTAGTGAGCTTGGTCCAAGGGGAAATGGCTTGGCCTTCATTTTCTCTCTTTAGGTCAAATTGTTGACCAAATTGACTTTTAGGGTTGACTGGTCAACCATGGTGGGTGGACTGACCCCACTGGGTGGAAATGAGTCTAGTGGCACCACCCAACTTAGTTTGGGTCAAGGGGGTGCCCCACTTAGGTTAATTAGGCCTATGGGTGTGGGTTTGACCAAATTAAGCCCAAGGTTGACCTTGGTCAACTGGGGTCAAAATGTTGACCCAGTGACATACCCTAGGGTCCACTTAGATTGTTTTTAGGGTTAGGGCAATGTGGTGGGGTCATGGTGTGGCTAGGGTCCCTAATTAGGCTAGTTTGACCTAGTTTGACTTGGTCCTGTAGTGTGCTCCACATGGCTACCACCCACTACCTAGGGTCAAACCTAGTTGATCTCCTTAAGTCTCACCCCATGCCTAACCCAATCTAAGTTGAGGGGTCTAGAAGTAACATGGGATGTTACAATTACCCCTTGCCTTTCCTTGACCAAGTTTTAGATAGGTTGGCAGGGAATGACTTTTTCTGTTTTCTTGATGGGTACTCAGGCTACAACCAAATTACCGTAGACCCCATAGATCAAGAAAAGACGACATTCACATGTCCTTACGGAACCTTCGCATTTAGGAGAATGCCCTTTGGTCTATGCAATGCACCTGCCACGTTCCAGCGTTGCATGATTGCCATTTTCTCTGATATCATGGACCAGGGTATTGAGGTATTCATGGACGATTTTTCCATTTTTGGGAAATCATTTGATGATTGCTTAGAGTGTTTAGAGAAGGTACTTACCCGTTGTGTGGAGACAAATCTTGTTCTAAACTGGGAGAAATGTCACTTCATGGTGCGTGAGGGAATTGTGCTTGGTCACCATGTTTCTAGAGAGGGACTAAGGGTGGACAAGGCAAAGTTAGATGTGATCGAATAATTACCACCACCCAAGAATTTTAAGATGCTACGAAGTTTCCTAGGACACACAGGTTTCTACCGTAGGTTTATCAAGGACTTTGCGAAAATAGCAAAACCGTTGAGTAGTTTGTTGGAAAAAGACGTGAGCTTTCAGTTTAGTGATGAATGTATAACAGCTTTTGAGGAACTTAAAAAGCGTTTAACCACAGCACCCATCGTAGTGACGCCCGATTGGGAAGAGCCTTTTATTCTGATGTGCGATGCTAGTGATTACGTAGTGGGAGTTGTCTTAGGGCAAGTGAGGGGAAAGATATTTCACATGATAGCTTACGCAAGTAAAACCCTCGTTGACGCCCAAGTCAACTACACTACCACCGAGAAGGAACTATTAGCAGTCGTTTTTTGCATTCGAGAAATTTAGATCTTATCTCTTATGCACAAAGGTAATAGTGTATACCGACCATGCTGCAATCCGCTATCTGATGGTAAAACGAGATGCAAAACCACGGTTGATCCGTTGGGTACTCCTTTTGCAAGAGTTTGATGTCGAGATAAAGGATAGGAAAGGATCAGAGAACCCCGTAGCAGACCATTTATCTAGGATTGAGTTTACCCATCCATCGTAATGTTCTGAGGTTGATTAGAGTTTCCCTGACGAGTGTCTATTAGCGATCTCTAATAGTGTAGCACCTTGGTACGCTGACTTTGTAAATTACCTAGTGAGCAACATTATTCCTTCTGAGCTTACATATCACCAAAGAAAAAGATTCCTACACTAGGTACGGACATATTTATGGGACGACCCTTATCTGTTTAAGATGGGAGTCGATGGAGTATTGAGACGTTGTATTCCCGAGAGTGAAATGAGGACTATTCTAGAAAAATGTCATAATTCACCATATGGAGGCCACTTCATGGGTACTAGGACAACTATGAAGGTGTTAGAGGCTGGATTATTTTGGCCTAACTTATTCAGAGACTCAAATTCTTTTGTTAAAGAGTGTGATAGATGCCAAAGAACTGGAAATATACAAAGAAATGACTCAATTCCCATGAATACAATGCTTGAGGTTGAATTATTTGATGTATGGGGCATAGATTTCATGGGGCCATTCATTTACTCAAAAGGAAATTTATATATATTATTGGCCGTAGACTATGTGTCTAAGTGGGTGGAAGCGATAGCTACAACTAAAAATGATGCTAAGGTCGTCTCGCATTTCATGAAAAACTAAATTTTTAATCGATTTGGAACGCCACGAGCTATCATCAGTGATGGGGGGAGCCACTTTTGTAATGCCCACTTCACAACCTTGCTACGAAAATATGGGATCACGCATAAAGTTGCATTGTCTTACCATCCCCAAACAAATGGGCTAGCCGAGGTGTCCAATCGGGAAATCAAAAGAATACTCGAAAAGACGATTAGCACAAATCGTAAGGATTGGTCGCAGAAGCTCAATGATGCATTATGGGCATATCGAACTGCTTACAAAACGCCCCTTGACCTCACACCGTATAGACTGGTCTACGGGAAAACATGTCATTTACCTTTAGAATTAGAGCATCGAGCTTATTGGGCTATAAAAAAAATAAATTATGACTTTCAAGACGCCGGTAAGAAAAGATTTTTGCAACTCAACGAATTGGAAGAAATACGAATGAATGCTTACGAGAATGCAAGAATTTATAAAGAGCGTACCAAGAAGTGGCACGACCGACGGTTGAAGGAAAAACATTTCGAGTCGGGACAATTAGTCTTGTTGTTCAATTCTCGTTTACGAATTTTCCCCGAAAAACTTAAATCGCGTTGGTCAGGCCCTTTTTTGGTCAAGGAGGTGCATCTGTATGGCGCGGTGACTATCCTAAATAAAAATGATGGAACGAAGTTTAAATTGCACGGCGAAAGACTGAAATTATATCTTAGGGAGGACGACGACCGAGCGGTGTCGTGCGTGACGCTCCACTAGTTTTGTACCGTCCTGCCGGGACGGTAAATTAGGCGCTTGGTGGGTGGAAACCCATCCTTTATATTTATATTTTCCATATTAGTCATAATAATAATAATAATAATAAATTTTAAGTCATGTAACATATATACTATGGTTTGGTAATCGAAACTGACGGGGAGCCCTTGGGCATGAATTTAAGTTATGAGCATATTTCGAATGTTGCAACCCACAAAAATAAGGTCACAACCTTTATTTTCCTGTTTGGATAGGAAGAATACAAAGCTGGCCCGGTTCAGCTGAACCGGTGTTTTTCCTGGGTAAAAGTTAGGTTGTTGCAACCCAGAAAATAAAGGTTGCAACCTTTATTTTTCTTCCTGGCGTATGGACGGAGCTGCGGAAAGTCACTGGACCCGGTTCAGTTGAACCGGCGCTGTTCTGAGCCGGTTTGGAGAGGTTGCAACCCAAAATTTGAGGTTGCAACTCTTATTTTTCTGCCTCCGTCTTCAGCATGGCGCTGCTGAATCGCCGCCACGCCTATTCAACTCCACTGGTTCGCCCATTGAATAGTACTTAGCAGTTGAGGATATTTTAAATTAATTAAACTTTGATTCTTTCTTGTTTAATTTTAAATTTTTTCCATCATTAAGCCTCATGTTATTTGGCCTAATTAAACCGGCCCGATTAGAATCCCGGTTCATCTCCTATATTTATAAAAAAAGGGGGGGGGGCTAGGGCTCGATTTCGGGAAAGGGAAGCCTGGGCTTCGGCGATCAGCGTAGACGGTGGAGCATAGGAGGCCGTCGGCTTCATCGGACTCGAGGGTGGCGTCGACCGGTCATTTTCTCGGAAAGGAAGCGTGGGGGGGCTTGCAGCATTCGACCTCGACTTGGGCGAGCTGGCCCGCCGGCGAGTTGCTTCGACAGGAGAAGACGACGCTGGGTGATCTCGATTTTGAGGAGGGAATCTTGGGCTCCGACATTCTTCATCAACGAGAGAGTGCACGACCACCGTCTCCGTTAGAGGCGAGATTTCCAGAAGGTATATCCTCGAACCCTAAACCCGATATGGAAGAACCCTTCAATTGCTTTGGTTTTGAGTGATTTGGTTTTAATTGTTCCCGCCCTGTACGTGCTTAGAGTGGAGTTGCCACAGCTCACGCAACACACAGCAGAGCACTTCCTTAACTAAGTTTCGATTATTGCAAGGTAACACGAATTCTCTCTTCCTCTGTTGCACTAATTTTGAATGAGTGATGCTTCCTCTAGACTGTTATTATTTTTTTTTATTTAGAAGATGGCTCCGAAGAGAAAGGACAAGGGGAAGGGGAAGGATGTGTTACATATCAAAAATAAGTTCTTATCTGAAGAAGCGTGGCACCTTTTTGAAGCTCTTAAGTCCGCCCCTCTCATCTATGAAAGGGGATTTAAAATGGAGATAAGGGAATGGAGCCGGGCATATGTCGGACACATCAAAGCCCTATCATGGGAGACATTCTGCCATCCTAGAACCGAGGTCGTGCTTCCGTGGGTGTACGAGTTCTACGCCAACGCTAGATTCCGGGAAGGCCCCACTTTTTCCGTTAGAGGCAAGCAGGTGGATTTTTCTGCAACAACCATCAATAACTTCTTTGAGTTGGATGATGAGACTGCAGGAAGCTTAATGACACTCCAAGCAACAGTGCCACCGTCTGAGATTGCAACCACTGTGTGCTGCATACCTCAACCTGAGTGGGCACGCCGTTCTATTAAAGTAATTAAGTCAACTAGCCTGTCGCGGGAGGCAAAAGTGTGGCTCCTCTTCATCAATGCTAGCATTCTACCCACTCGCCACCTGAACAACATCTCTCTAGACTGCCTAACATTAATCTACAGCAATTTGATGGGTAAGCGGATTAACATGGGCAGACTCATTGCTGAGCAATTGGCTCTCCGAGTAATGGAGGATAGGGCTCGCCCGCTTTGGTTTCCAACGCTTATTACAGAATTATGTCGCTTGGCTGGAGTTGGTAGTGAGATGGGTGATCTTGTTACGCAAGTGGGCCACCACATCACTGAGATGGTGGTGGAAGTTAATATTAAGGTGGCTGCTGAAACAGGAGAGAAGAGATCAAAGTTGAGCAAGCTGGGGGGGGGGGTAAGGAAACTGAGGCATCTGGAAAACCCCCATCGTCTGCCCCCATGAAATTGGTGATTGGAAGATCTCAGTATGAGGGGGAACGTGGCTTAGCGACCGAGAATTCCGAGTATATAAAGGCCTACCTCAGATGCCAGCATGTGTACTTTGAGTCTCGATTTGAGGACATCCGTCGGAACTAGGAGAAATTGATGCATGCGGCCAAAATCCCGGTGGAGGCACCCTCATACCAGCTTTAGTCACAGTTCGATTCCGAGGGATATCTGCTTCAGAGTGATTGGTCACGAGCCGACCCCGCCAAAATTGCTTCAACTACGTCCGACTTGGAGGAGGAGACTGGCCCGGAAGACGAGGATGGTGAGGATAAAGAGGAGTCGGGCGATAGCATAGCTGACTAGCAGTTCTTCCTTTCCTACATTACTGATTTGACATTTTGTTGTTTAGGGTGCTGACAAGATTTTTGTTTTTTTTTGTGTGGTTACTATTTGGTATTTTGATGGATATGATGTGATGTGTGGGACTGTTTTGACATTTTGATATGTGATATTCTGTGCTGACATTCAGGATAGTTAATTCACTTTGGATATTATTCTATATGCTTAGTGTAATCCTTCACATTTTTTTTTGTCTACGTCATTTTCCGTATGCATTGAAAATAGTATCTTGAACAAATATAATAAGCAGGCTGGATGATAATTACTTTAAGACTGTTGCATATCACTTGTCTTGAATTATCAGTTGTACTACCTTTAGTGTCATGCTCTCTTATTGCTGTCCTGAATTTGTTAATATGAAATGAGCTACTTTATACTTTATATCCTAATTACATGGTTGTCTAGCCGGAGGTTTAAGTGTCTTGCAGGTCACACCACATGGATAGGAGCGCTGAACCATCACGTGTCAACGGAATTTATGGAACACAAGACTGCAGTTTGGATTGTTTTTTTTTTCTTTCAGCCACCCGAACATCAGGGGAGTTTTTAGATTTAATTATTTCGTGCTTTCATTGGCTGCATTATATTTAACTTTCTGCACGTTCTCACACTTATCGTTATGAGAAGTGAGGTCGCTTTGCTAGGGACTAGCAAAGGGCAAAAGTGTGGAGGTGGGGGTAGTGTAACCCTACCAATTGGGTGAGCAATGAAAATATAACAATTTTTGATCCTAGTTCTCGAAATAACTAATGCATCATGCAGTCCATGCTGATTTTCATCTAGGAGGATAGCCGACACTAACGGTTCACACCATTTTGATTTGAAGTTAGTAAGATGGGTCCAATTTCTTTTAATATTTCATCTTCTCACATTATCCTTTAAAATTTGCGATCTTCTTAAAAATCGACCCGTATGAACTTCTAAAAATAATAATGGAGGGTGAGCAAGAACCGAGTTAGAGATGTAAACCACAGCATTGACCACCATGTGTACCCCTGTGAGCTTGAACGTTGAACTTTTATGCATATTTCGCTTAGGTGCCTAGTTGACGATTCTTAGTATGCTCCTCAATTATGAGTGATTGTTGAAATAAAAGTGTGTGAGTCGTAGTGATATGTGTCCTAAGTGTGTGTACACCCACTTGGAATGATCCCAACTATGGACTCTCTTTAAAAAAAATCATATATGAAAAATGTGTCATAGTGATATGCGGCCTAGGTATGTGCATTCATACCTGGAATGATCCCAACTGTGATTATAAAGAAAAAGATTGGAAAAAGTCGTAGTGATATGTGGCCTAAGTGTGTGTACACCTACTTGGAATGATCCCAACTACAGACCAAAAAAAAAAAGAAGAGAAAACAAACCTCATAGTTTGGAGAGTCGCTAAGAATTGTTTTCATCTAAGGAGACACCTTATACCATCCATACACATTTCAAACCACACCAAAGCCACTCTCACCACTAACCTTCATGACATTTCTTAAAACCCAGCTACCAAATCTTGCAGAGGTTACGTCAAAGACCCGGCTTATTCTCATTCCTCTTGAAGTCATTAAACGATGTTCGACGGGAAAGTTGAAGGGAAGTGAACGACTTTAAAGGGTAGCACGCTCCACTCTAGAAATATTAATTGAGATTTCTCTTCCATCAACCTTACGAATTATCAATTTTTTTTTGAACTCTTAATGGTTGGAAAATCCTCAAATGGTTTAATCGGTACTCTGGACTAAGCTTTTGAGTTATCTTCGAGAAAAAGTATCATGCGAGTTATTTATTTTAACCATGACCTCACTCAATTCATTGATTACAATTTTCTTTGCTAGAGACTAGCAAAAGTTCAAGTGTGGAGGTGTGATAACTTCTCAAAACGAAGTTATTTAGCCTAAGTTTCAGACCTTTTGCTCGTCGAACCGGGAGAAAAATCATTTAGTTGAAGTTTAAATGCAAGTAAATTCACATTTATTTTATTTATGTCTAAAGTGGTATTTTTCCTAGGTGTTGGTGCAAGAAAAGTGAAGGAGAACGGCTTGGAAGAAGAATTCAGTCAAATATGCTGTCGTGGTGAAAAAGTTGCAGATTCCTGAAACAGGTTGCAACCTTTTCTGGACGAAATTCAGATTTTAAAATTCAAATTTGGCACCATTTTCAAATCTGGAAGGAGGCACCTTTTGAGCAAGAGATGCACGTTTTTGGAGGGGAAATATTCTGGAGTTAAAGAGGAGAGAGGAGAGAGAAAATTTTCGGATTTTAAAAAAAAGAGGGATATTTAGGTTTTCAAAGGAGTGCTGAAATATGGATTCTTACTAGTGGAGGAAGTCTTCTTCTTCCTCATTCTCAAAGGGGGCGGCTAGAGAAATAGAGTGGATTTTCCGGGCTGAGCGAGGGAGCAAGTCCGACGAAGGAATCCTCCGTCGTTTATTCTGTAATTTCAACATGATTTGTAAGATCTCTCCAATCGTTATGCTTGATCTCTCCGCCGCCATGAACTAAATATTTCTAATCTTGTATTGTGAAAGTACTTAGTCTTTTGTGTTGATGGAAACTTAACTTTTTCTTTGTGAATGTTTGGTGTGTGTCTTTACCGAATCTATAATCTTTCTTTGAAACTTTTGGCCAAGGTTTCGCCATTTTACTACGCTTCATAATTCGAGAGAGGAGTTGCGTAATTGCGTTATAGATCTGGTATAGTATTTGAAGGGAGAAAGAGATTTCCCCTTGATATTAGCAACTTGGGTTTTTGAACTTTATGCGGTACTTGTCTCTCCCGAGGGGGGAATAGAGGCTAGGGATTTCCGATATCGAGAGGTACGAATCTTCTAATTTAAAATCGTTGCAAGATGTGTCACCACTCACTATCACAAAGTCATCTTCACAAGATTCGTCACACGAGACTTAGGAAATCATAATACAAGATTACTTCTTCGATAATCAAGTACTTTCTTTTAGCGAGTCGTAGTCTATTTTAATTCGTAGGCGTTGTCATTCATAATCATAGCATTTAACAAATCACTATTTTATTCTCCTTGAATTTAAAGAAAAGGCACAACTAGTAATTGCAAGCACTGAATTCACCAACTCCTCGAGGGAACGATCTTTACTTACTATTTATTACTTGACACGACACGTACACTTGCGGTTAATTACGTATACCCATTTTGGGCATATCAGTCTGCGTATAAATCCTCAGAACAACGAAGTTTGGATGTTGGCAGACCCAATCAGGGGTATTCTGATATTTTCAGGTTAACCCAGTATGGCTATTTGCAGATCCAACTCAGAAAACTATAAATAGACCAATAAGGGATCCTTAGAAAGCAAGCTCTCATTATCCTCCAAATTTCTAGTGCTTTCTAAGGAGCTCCTAGCCCAGCTTTTGGCTTTGGAGGGGGAGCTCTCAGAGATCTTTCGGGTGTGAGGTGGGACATCCCTGCTGAGGCTTTGGGTCAGTCTTAGGTCCTTTGCAACCAGTCAACGGTCGGAGCTCAAGAGAAGCAGGTGTTGGCTGCACCCCTATTTTTGAACACCAGTTGAGGTCAATTTTAGCTTCAACAACTCTCAAGAGGGCTGTTTCACCAGATTTGTTTGATCACATCATTGGATGTGAGTTGGCTGCTGATATTTGGACAACTATTGATGGGTTGTTCAACAGGACGAATATAGCAAGGCTACAGTTCTTAGAGAATGAGTTGGCCAGGAAAACTCAAGGAGACCTGACCATCTCGAAGTTCTTTCTGAAGATGAAGAGCCTGTGTGCTGAGATATCAACGCTTGATCCTGATGAGCCTAGCTCTGAGGCAGAGGCTTCTGGTTCAGGAAGCAGGGAGAGCTTTGCTCAAAGTCGTCCAGGGAATGGAGCTGAGCCTGAAGAAGCAACGTAGGTGGTGAGCAAGGAGCAGACCCTTTGGAGATCAAAGAGGGTTGTTAAACCACCAGCTCGTTACTGCGATGGGAATGCAGTGAGTCTTGTCTCCTATTTCTTTGCAGGTCCTCTGGATGAGCGATAGTCTGCAAACTTCAATGAGGCCACTGTAGTCAAGGAGTGGGAAGATGCCATGAAGGAGGAGATTGCTGCTCTAAAAAGGAATGAAACTTGGGACCTTGTGCCCAAGGTTGATGGCATTACTCCAGTGACTTGCAAGTGAGTGTTCAAGTTGAAGAAGAAGGCCGATGGGAGCATTGATAGATACAAGACTCGCCTTGTTGCTCGAGGATTCTCATAACAGTATGGAGAAGACTATGAGGAGAAATTTATTGCAGTTGCAAAGAAGACTTCGATTCGGGTGGTGATTGCCTTGGCTACTTGCAAGGGATGGATAATGTGGCAGCTTGATGTGAAGAACGCTTTTCTTTACGGAGAAATTGATAAGGACATCTTCATGGATCAACCAATTGGTTTTGTTTCTGAAGTTCATCCGAACTATGTCTGCAAACTCTGGAAGGCTCTCTACGGGTTGAAGCAAGCTCCTAGAGCATGGTATGGGAAGATATCAGAGTATCTTTAATTCTGCTTTTATCTTGCTTCCAACTCGGATTCCAGCTTGTTCATCAAGAAGAAGGGGGAGCTGGAAGTCTTGGTCCTCCTGTATGTTGATGATATGATCATCACAGGGAATTCAGAGGAGGAGGTAGCTAGGCTTGGGGCTGAGCTAGTTATTTGCTTTGAGATGAAAGACTTGGAGAGCTTCATCACTTTCTTGGTCTTGAAGTGGAGAGGAAGGAGAGAGGGATACTCATTTTCCAAAAAAGATATGCGGACCACATTGTCAATCGATTTGGTATGGGAAACGGAAAGAGTTGTTATACTCCTCTAGATCTTTGTCTGAAGCTTCGACGAGATGAAGGAAGGATTCTTCCTAATCCCTTGGTGTTCAGAGCTCTACTGGGGAGCTTGATCTACTTAACGATTACAAGGCCAGACATTGCATATGATGTTTGCCGAGTAAGTTGGTTTATGGCTGAACCAAGGAATTCTCATCTGGTAGCGGCAAAGAACATCTTGAAGTATGTGAATGCGACTTCTGATATGGGACTCCTCTATAAACGAGACATGGTGTTTTCTTTGCTTGGATACACAGATGCTGATTATGGTGTTGACTTGGATGATCCAAGATCAACTTCGTGTTATGTGTTCACTTGTGGATCACCTTGCATTTCATGGTATAGCAAGAAGAAAGACTCAGTGTCTGTGTCTACTATGGAAGCAGAGTATAAGGCTTTGGCCTTGGCTGCTCGGGAAGCCATCTGTTTGAGGAGGCCTGTAGAGGATGTTCATGAGGAAGTGTAAGGTCCCACTTTACTCCGGGGTGACAATGAGATTGCTCTAAAACTGGTGAACAATCCAGTGTGTCATGCAAGGACCAAGCATATTGAGATCGAGAACCACTTCATAAGTGAGAAGGTGTTGGAGGGATCTCTTGTAGTCGGGCATGTTCGTAGTGAAGACAATCTTGTTTACATCTTCACGAAGCCGCTATCGAAGGGGCCATTTCAATGGTTACGAGGGTTGCTGGGCTTGATCACCACTTCTCACTTCAAGGGGGAGTGTTGAACTTTGTGAAGTGAAAGTGGGTGATAGGGCATGTCGAGCAGTCTGAGTGGCCTGAGCGGTCTGAGTCCGCGGCCTAGGCGGACTGCTGGTTGCGGACTAGGGGACCTGGCTTGGATGGTGGCTTGGATGTTCTTTTGGAGCGGCCTGTACGACCTCTGTTTGTAGTCTGGGCAGTCTAGGTGTGCAGCCTGGATTATGTATGACCAAGGAAGTCTTAGCGACTTGGGCATCTAGTGGAGCGGCCTGAGCGGACTGTGTTGGCGGTCTGTTGGCGGTGCTCAGCTTGATCTGCGGCCTTGCAGTTGGCCAGCTCTTGTGGTAACTGGGCAGATTGGAAGTTGTATCCGCGGTGTGTTGGAGAGCTTGTTTATTTCGTCTACAGAGTCTGTATTTGTGGATGCTTTGGAGATGGGCTTTTGTTCTTGCTGAGCTCTACATGTTGCGATGGATGTGTCACATCCTTATGGTGGACTGTCGTGCTGATTAACGGTCTGGGTCTTCTATGTCCGACGTGCTCGCGCCTGTTGCTTGTTGGGATGCTGGACTTGGTCATTTTCTATGACAAGTCCATGGTGTCGGCGAAATCCGCAGAGTCCGCTGTTGACCGGGTGGATTGCCTGTTGGTCGTGGACTTGTGGTGGGCTGTGTCATTGTTGTCGAGCTGTGCGGACTGCCACTTTGTCCGTGTATAGTGTGCGGACTGATACATCTTGTATTGTGGCTGTGTTCGCGTGCTGTGTTGAGTTGCGGACTGGTGCAACATGAGTTACGATTGTGTCCGCGTGCTACTTTGAGTGGCGGTGTGGCGCTATGCTTGCGTTGGGCGGACTGGCGCTGCGCTTGTGTTGTGCGGGCTGGCAGTGTGGCCGCATAATGGCGGCCTGTCTTTGATCTGACGCCTATAGGATTGGTGTGGCCAAGTCCGTGCGAACTTGGCGTACTGGGTTATGTTAGCGCGCGGGCTGGGGTGGTGACTTTATTCACTAGGGTGGTGACCACACTCCTCACCTCTCCTATAAATAGACCCCCCCGGCACATCTAAAGTAACTGAGTGAACAGTAAGTTGAGTCTTGGTTAAGAGTTGTGGTCTGGATTTTCCTGTCCGCGTGGGTTGAAGAGAACTGTTTGCTGTTTGCAGGTTGCGCGGCTAACACAGAGGAGCCAGGAGTTTGGATTTGACTGCGGTCAACATCAGTGAAGTTTACAGTTTCAATCGGCAGTCTCAGTAGATCGCTTCTGCGGCTTCTCAGTTTCTCTGCTTCAGCTTTTCCAAGTTCAATAACCTGTCCGCAGAACTCGGCGGTCTAGGCGGTCTGTTCTTCAGTTCGGCAGCGGCTTGTAGCAGTCAGTGAATAACGGTGTGTCCGTGCGACCTTGCGTTCTCGGCGAACACCATGTTCTATTCGTCTTCTAGCAGCAGTAGTTGTTCGGGCGGCCTCAGCGACTTTGGCAGACTGGGTGATCTCGGCGGTCTCTAGTTCTGTCCACTCGAATTGTTTTACTTGTATTGTCCTTTGTTCCTGTGTACTGGCGAAATCATGTCTCGTCATGTATACCTCGCTTTGTAAAGAAGAAATAAAAGAATATATGATCTGCTTGCCACTGTGATTGCATTTGGATGTTGAGCTTGCTTTCTTGGTTTCCGCACGATCAAGATGTGATCTTGATAGTTCTGAGGATATTAATTTGGCATTAGGCTATCTCGTTGACCACTTTGAGAAAATTCAACAGCTCTCTCATTTTTATTGTGTGTTGCTTGCTGTGTAGTTTAGTTTTTATTTTTGCACTCTCTGATTACACTTATAAGTATCATAATTTTACTTATGAAATAAAAATCTGATAAGATTTTAAAACACTCTATTCACCCCCCCCCCCTCTAGAGTTAAACAGTCTAACCTCACAGGTGGTATAAGTGCATACCACCACTTTCAATTGGTATCAGAGCCAGGTTACAGGTTCAAGACCGGGCGAGGCGCTATTAAATCCCTATTTTTCCCTGCTACCTGTATGGGTCTAGCGGGTCAGATAACCGTGGACATGTGGTAACACCACCTCTGAGCCATGTGGGCCATATGGCAACCCCACCTCTGAGTCGACAGGTTGTGCTGGATGCCGGGGGGGATTGTTGGGTTCGGTGTTCCTTCACTTGATCGGGGGCTCTTTGTAACTTATTTAAAAAATTAAGTAGCACCCTTTCCAACAGTCCGGGCTTTTGGAACAGTTTGGAATGCGCTTGATCCTACAGGCTCCTTGTAGAATTTCTAGAGACACGCGCGCCATGACATACATCCTTAAGCAGGCCCTAGGGAATATTTGAGAACAATCTCCCCCAACATATGGACTCTTCCCTGCACCCAGAACGCATATAACCGGAGCCCCATGTGAGTTACACAGAGGAAAGGGCCACTCCACTGAGTATTGTGTCAAGTTGAAAGACAAAATATAGCGCCTTATCTGTCAAGCGGATTCTTGGTCAATTCTAGTAGGATCATGCAAGAAACCATCAAGGGAACCAAAGGAGAGAACCACCTCCTGTGCACCCGGAAGCGCAGGGGGAAGATAAGTTGTGCGAATGATATAGACCATTGTTGGGTCCTCGTTCTCCACTGCGAACTCCATCGCACAACCGAAGACCAATCAAAGCACAACAATGAATGAAAAGATTAGCTAAGGGATGAAGACCTAAAAGGAGTGTTAAACCCACATGAGGACTCGTTGGTTATAACTGCCAAAATCGGAGACCCGAGCTTCCACGGGAAACAAATATTAGTGGAAAACGGTAGCTCGATCAACATGTTATTTATGTCAGCTCTCTGAGGGATGTGTATCTCTAAGGAACAGCTTCATCATGCAATGAGGCAGATTTATGGATTTAGTGGAGGAACAGTCCTAGCCGAAAGAACAATCACACTCCCTGTCATACTGGGGGATTCCCGAAGCAGGATGCCTGCCTGGTCCAATTCGTAGCTGTGAAATCCGAATCGCCATTGTTGGGTCCATAGATAACCATGTCCCAGATTTTAAGAAGGCCCAAAAATCAATAATTTACACATGCATGTATTTGATATTTGTCTAAGTTCATATATTCAGGATGTCTGCTATTCAGTTATTAGATAGGCTCAATGTGTTAGAGGATTGACCGGACAGAAGTCAAATTACATAGGAGAGGCAGAATATTACCTAAGTACAAAAGCGTTAAGTGAGTACACTTCACTCAACGCCAGAGATCAAAATGCATTGAAAATAACCAGTTACTCAAAGCCTTAGTGAAGATGCAGTAAAATCTGTCTAAGTACAAATGTATTGAGTGATGGACATTCACTCTACACCCCTTCAAAAGTGCTGCCAAGTCGAGAAGCATTGAGTGATGGACGTTCACTCAACACCTTCATCTGAAAATCTGTCTAAGTCCAGAAGCGTTGAGTGATGAACGTTCACTCAACGCTTTCTTCTATATTGCTACCAAGTTGAAACGCATTGAGTGAATGACGTTCACTCAACGACGTCTATCAGAAAAATTTTCCAAATACAAAAGCATTGAGTGATGGTTGCTCACTCAACGCCTTCTCAGATAAGCTGTTAAAGGACAAAGGCGTTGAGTGAAGAAGGCTCACTAAATGCCTATGAAGATAGTCAGATTTTGGCAAAGTGTTTTGGAGTTGAATGAAGGCTTATCACTCAATGCTTATAAAGATAATATTTAAGTACAAATGCTTTGAGATACAAGACAACACTCAATTCATTTAAGTCGTTGAGTCACAAGGCATCACTCTACGCCTGTGCAAACAATCCGAAAGAAATTTCTAAGTCCACCAGTGTTGAGATATGTCTTCTGACATCAGTTCAAATTTAATATTGTTTGCATGCTAAAGGACAAACGACGTCATATTGTTCAGATAGTGATACCCTGAAGTGGATCCTCCATTAAAGACGACCTTGTCGCTTTCCAAAAAGGAATAGTCGTTGCAACTGCGAGGGTTTATATACAGAAGGAGGTCATCTTTTACAGTAACTTTTTCGAGAACTTTTGCTATCTCTAAAAACCCTAACTCTCGTAAAAGTCGACTAGCAGAGCTAAAGCAGTTTCTGTTCATTTTCAAGCCTACAACATAGAACAACAAATTTTCTCATGCTTGAAGAAGAAGTAGAGCTCTATAGAAGTTCTACACATCACAAGCTGATTAGACTTTGAAGATATATGTTCTTGTTGCAGTGAAGAAGGACTGTCTACAACATAGTCAAGGAAGAGTAGGGCTGAGCATATTATTCGAAACTTGAAAGTCGCTTGAAAATCTTTTGAAAATTGAGCCGAATCGGAATCGATTAAAATTGATTCAACTCAATTTGAATCGATTCAATTGACTCGAATCTGATTTCGAGTCGATTTTGAATCAGCCCTGAATTGCTCGAAATATGATTCGAATTAACTCGAATTAATTTAAAAAATTACGTATTTATTATTATGTTCTTATTTTAAGATTAAAAATAACAAAATTTAAATCTAAATAAAAAAATGAATGCTTCAAGTGTTTCATTTGCAAAATTTATAAGTTGCCCAATTTAATTTTGAGCGAACTAGGAATAAAACGAAAAATTGCTCAATTTCAAGCCGACTTAATTCTATTTTGAGTCGATCTGATTCGATTTCGAGCCGACTCGATTCGATTTCGTGACAACTCGGAATTGAGTTATTTCTAGTCGAGCCAACTCGACTCGAAATCAATTTCGATTTGTAGTGGATTTCGAGTCGAGTTCGAGTCGAAAATTTCGATTTCGAGTCGAGCCAAAATCACTCGAACTCGACTCGATATCAACCCTAAGGAAGAGGACAATGAAAAATGAGAAGAAAAATGGACAATAGGTAAATAACTGCAAATTTTATTGCTCCAAAAAAGTAAGTAATACATAGGTATGCCCATATTTATAGAAGACAGGTGAGTTGAGAGAGTACATTACACGATGTGGGACTAAACTTATGTCAGGCAACTTGTGCGGTTTGACATACACAAACCGCACACTACATAAAATACAATAATACATCATGAGGCCACTAGAGGAGACCGCCATAATCTATGATTAGGTCGCCAGACAAGTCGCCAGGCCGCACCTACGGGTTGCCACCAGACCGCAGTGCGGCTATCCATCAAACTGAAGCTTCTGCAATCATCTTGACAACAAACTGCGGGCTGCCACCTGACCGCAGTAGCGACAAACCATCATGCACAATATTGGCTACAAGCAGACCACTGCGACTTTACAAGATCATTGCGGTTAACCCTTAAACCATAGCTACAACAACTGGCAGATCTGCTGCGGCTACATATATGCTGCTGCGGTTTCACCAGACCGCTGCGACTTATCAGCCAGACTGCTGCGAGTAGTAAACCATGGAGAAACAGTAGTCTCAAACTATTCTGCTTAACATTCATCCCAACATCTCGCTGTGAGAAACTTCCACAAGGCCGACCAGACAGACCACTGCGGCTTGAAATACTAACCTCCCAAACTGTGTTCCAACACTCCACCTAAAGCTGGATCATATATATCAACCATGCCAAGTTTGCTATAAACTTCTGTAAATGAAGAAACCGGTTTCGTGAAGAAATCCGCCAGCTCTCTATCAGAAGTAACGAACAGAGTACATATCTGATTCTTCAGAATCTCTTCTCTAATAAAGTGGCAATCAACCTTGATATGCTTTGTTCTCTCATGAATGATCGGATTCTTCGAAATGTATATAGCTGCTTTATTGTCATAGAACATCGGTAGGGGTCGATCATAAAACTCTCCCCGATCTAGTAAGAGAGCCTGAAGCCACTTCAGCTCACAAGCAGTCAGAGTTATGCTTCTATACTCTGCCTCTGCTTCGATCTGGTTACTACAACCTACTTCTTGCTCTTCCAACTGACTATATTCCCACCAAAGAAGGGGCAAAAACTAGATGTTTACTTCCTGTCACACTTGTCATTTGCATAGCTTGCGTCAGAATAAGCCTCTACTTTTAAATGTCCCCTTTTCAGGAAAAAGAGCCCTTTCCCTGGTGCACCTTTCACATACTGGAGAATCTTTAGAGTTGACTGCATATGACACTCCCTGGGAGCTTGAATAAACTGACTTACTTTCCCAACCACATAGCAAATGTCTGGTCTTGTAACAGTCAGATAGATGTGTTAACCAATAAGATGTCTGTACTTGGTGATATCTTCAAGGAGAGGAGAGGCCTCACTCCAGCATTTGTCATCTCCAAAAGCCATAGGAGACCGAGCAGGTTTAGCTCCAAGAAGAAAAGTATCTTGTAAAAGATCCAGAGCATACTTCCTCTATGAAAGAATGATAGAACTAGGTCTTCGAGATATCTCAATTCCCAAAAAGTACTTAGGAGACCCCATATCTTTTGTAACAAAACGCCAGAGCAGATGCTGCCTTATCATATCAATGTCTTTCATACCATCCCTAGTAAGAAGGATATCATCCACATACACCACAAGAATTACTAGCCCAGACGAGGTCTTCCAAATAAACAAAGAGTGATCTGCAGCTCTTCGAACAAATCCAGCAATAAAGATAACCTTGTTAAACTTTTCAAATCAGGCTCTTGGACTCTGATTAAGACTATAGATGACTTTCTTCAACTTACACACCTGAAACTCCCCCAAAGCAACATACCCAGGAGGTTGCTCCATATAAACTGTCTCGTTCAAATCCCCATAAAGAAAGGTATTCATGACATCCAACAGAGACATTTCCCAATCTCTTTTCACAGCCACAGAAAAGAGAACTCAGATCGTATTAATCCGGGCAACAGGAGAGAATGTATCAAAGAAATCTGCACCATAGGTTTGCGTAAATCCTTTGGCCACAAGACGGTCTTTGGAACGATCAACTGTACCATCAGGAAGATACTTGATAACAAAGACCCAACGACAGTCAACCACATCAGCAACAGGAGGAGTGGGAACAAAAGACCAAGTACCCTATTTAGTTTGATTTTTCATCTCCTCATCCATAGCTGCTTTCTAATGTGGAATATTCAGAGCATCATGATAAGATGTAGGAAGAGTATTGTCCGAGAGGGCCAAAGAAAACACTGCGCCTGAGGAGACAGTACAGTGTAAGATACCACATCAGCAAGAGGATGCTGATTACACGAACGAACACATTTCCTGAGAGCATTTGGAAGATCAAGATCAGTCCTGTCTACCTGCTTAGGTCCATCCGAAGGAGAGGCAAGCAAACTAGGAACCATGGGCAGCGGCTCAACAGAGAGATCAGGAAGAGCAGGAGAGTCACAAGAAGAGGAAGAAATAGTAGGCTCAGGACAAGGTGCAAAAATAAGAGGAAAAGAAACTGAATCATCAGAAGAAGGAAAAGGAGAGGAAGGGGAAAAGAATGGAACATTCTCAAAGAAAGTGACATCGGTAGAAACATACTGTCGGCAGAGAACATGTTCAAAACACATGTATCCTTTCTAAGTCGGACAATAGCCCAGAACAATACATTTAATCCAGCGTGGTGATATTTTGTCACGTCCAGAAGAATGAGAATGAACAAACACAGTGCACCCAAAGACATGAGGAGACAAAGGAAAAGGATTCACATCAGGATGCAGAGGATAGAAAAGGGAGTCTTCCCACAGATAACCGAGGACGAAACACGATTAATAAGAAAATAGGAGAGAAGAACGGCATGCCCCCAATAAGACTTGGGAACATGCATATGAGTAAGAACACTCTGAACCATATCCAACAGATGACGATTCTTTCGTTCAGCAACACCATTTTATTGCGATGTATAAGGGCAAGTTGTTTGATGAATAATACCATGATCCATACAAAATAATGTAAATAGATGACTAAGATATTCCTTAGCATTATACGATATAAGGATTTTAATAGAAGTATCAAACTGTGTATGAATCTCAATGTAGCAGTGAAAATAAAAAAAAGTTCAGAACATTCGCGCATCAGATATAACCATGTATAACGGGAAAAATCATCAATAATTGTCACAAAATACAAGCTACCCCTACCAACAGTTTGAGTAGGAGCAGGGCCCCATATATCAGAATGTACAATATCAAACGGATGAGAAGAACTACATCCATGACAGACATGAAAACTAGAATGATGATGTTTTCCAAACTCACAAGCTTCACAATGAAGAGAAGAATCTCCCCAAGGTAAATCAGGCAGAAGCTGATAAAGGATCCGAGGAGGAGGTTGTCCAAGTCGAAGATGCCACTAAAGCAATGGAGAGGTGGCAGAAAAGGCAGAAGAAGTATCAAGATAGAACAGGCCGCCGCTCTCAGTACCAGTAGCTACTGTCTCCTTGGACTGAGGAACCTGAAAAGCATAAGTAGACACAGTAAAAACCTCTTCACAGCCTAACTACTTACAAAGAGCAGTAACAAAAAAAAGATTGCATGGAAAGTTGTGGACATAGAGAGTGTCCTGAAGCTAAAGAGGAGTAACATGCATAGTGCCGGACCCGTGAACCGGGGACGGAGAACCATCAACAATAAGAATATGAGGTAATTGAATACTCTTAGTAAGAGAAGAAAAAAGCTGAGAATTCCTTGTAATATGATTGGTAGCACCAGAGTCAATAAGCCACCTACCCGTGGTAGCTAACTGAGCAGCACCAGAAGTTGCAAGAGAAGTAGTAGACTTCTTGGCATAATCAGCAGAAGCAGGATGAATATGAGGGTGTTTGACCAAAAACCGATCAATCAATTGTCTAGTCTTGCCACAATGAGAACAGAGAAACTTTGAAGAACCACGACCACCAGTACGCCCACCCCGATAACCAAAATTATCATGACGGGCAGGATAAGCAACAATATCAGGAGAGGGAGAGCAAAGTAAAGGACGCAGAAGCAGAGTAGTAACATCAGAAATACTGGCAGCAGTAGCATCGAGAGTCGGAGTGTCTGCCTCTCCGAGAATCTATTGACGAATCATGCCATAGGAGTCAGGATGACGAAGCAAGTAGCAAACCACAAGAAGTTGCTGAAAATGTTTTTGTTGCCCAGCAAGGTCAGCAGAAAAGGGACGGTGTTGAAGAAGTTCAGCCCCAAGACTATAGACCTCCTAATAAGCAGCAGCGTGGGTCATAACAGGACGAGAAAAGAGATCAGCATACAGAGTATATATGCGCGAAGTCTGAGCATCTTTAGAATATAAAGCAGCCAAATGATTCCACGCTGCCTTGACTGTTTGATCATGTCGTATGACAGGAAGACACTATTCAGATGAACTGTTGTCCAACCAAGTGCGTACTAAGGTATCAGAAGCATCCCAATCGTCGTAAGTAGCAGAGCCAATAGGAGGAGGGTCATCAGTCAAGTAAGAGCGCTTACACTGAGAGAGTAAAAGGAAGATAAAAGACACACTCCAGTCAAGATAATTCGGGACGGTAAGTTTGGAGTCAGTACCCAAATTACACGAAGTAGATACAGAAGTAGAAGAATAAGAGAGAGGGACAAAGAAAGTAGCATTGGACGACAAAGTGTCTATGAAGAAAGAAAGCAAGCCGCACGGTCAAGACGGAAACCGCAAAGACAGGCAACAAGAGAAGAAACCGCGCGAACAAAAAGAACAAGAAGCCCGGTCAAGGTGTGAAAACACCACCAACAGAAAAGAAAAGCTATGAACCAAAGGCGGAGAAGCCGCGCGAAAGGAAGGAAAGAAAGGGAGGGAAGAATCTGGATGAAGCCGGAAGAAGGGAGGGAAAAAAACCAACCCGGGCGATCTCAAAGGACAAACTGCAAGGAACTGGGAGCAACAATTTTGGAGCAAAGGACTGATTTTTCTCTGATACCAAGTGAAAAATGAGAAGAAAAATGGACAAGAGGTAAATAACCGCAAATGTTATTGCTCCAAAAAGTAAGTAATACATAGATATGCCCCCCTTATTTATAGAAAATGGGGGAGGTGAGAGAGTACAATACACGATGTGGGACAAAATTTAATCTGGCAGCTTGTGAGGTTTGACATACACAAACAGCACACTACATAAAATACAATAATACATCTGTGACCAGTAGAGGAGACCGCCATAATCTATGATTAGACCGCCAGACAAGTCGTCAGGCCACACTTGCGGGTTGCCACCAGACCGTAGTGCGGCTATCCATCAAACCGAAGCTTCTACAATCCTCTTGACAACAAACTGCGGGCTTCCACCTGACCGCAGTAGAGGTAAACCATCACGCACAATAGCGGATAAAAGCAGACCGCTGCGACTTCACAAGACCATGTGGCTAACCCTTAAACCATAGATGCAACCACTGGAAGATCTGATGCAGCTATATATACGTTGCTGCTATTTCACCAGACTATTGCGACTTATCAGCCAGACTGGTGCGAGTAGTCAAGCAAGGAGAAACTACGATCTCGAACTATTCCGCTTGACATTCATCCCAACAGCTCGTTGTGCCAAACTACCACAAGGCTGACGAGACAAACCATTGCAGCTTGAAATGCTAACCGCCCGAACTGAGTTCCAACAAGGACTCGGGGAATTTTTTCTGGAGTCATTTCAATCTAACATTTATTCAAATTTATAGGATCTCTCTGAAGATGTCATAACCCGCATTTTCACCGCATAAAAAGCTTATCAGAGTAAGGAAAAATGCGCGTCATGATGCCACGTCAGCAGGGGATAACTGCGGACGCTCAGGCAGACACCAACCTAACCATGAAGAAAGATTCTTTGAGTTATTTTAAGGAAAATCAGTTAAGTGCAGTAGTTAGTTGTATCCCTCGGCTTAGTGGCTCATGTAGCCCACGAATACTTGTTTAGATTAACTTCAACATCCTACATGTGTATAAACGTCCACAAGGAACAACTCATGTTATGCAAACCCTAAATTTATTATAGTAGTAAAGATAGCTTTTACGGTCGCTAAATATAACATGTTAGAGTTTTTAAATTATGCAGTGCATGAAGTAGTAGTAATAAATTTTATAATAGAAAATACCTAACATGCATTCCTAACATAAATCCTCCCAGAGAGCAAGTAGTCCACATCCACATAAAGAGAAATAAGCAGCTAGCAAGTATCTAAAAGTAACAATATAGTGGGCGTTAACAAAATGACACAAACCCACATACAGAAAAGTATGTATGAACCAATAACTAAAAGAAACAACAAAATACCTCGCTATGACGAGGCAACCACCACGACCAACACAGTTATCCCGAAGCTCCAAAACCAGCTCTGCTATCTGCTACTGCTCTGAACCTGAGACATTCCAAAGACAGAACACCTCAGCAAGAAGGTATAAATAGTGGCAGGAAAAATAGTAAGCCAAAATAAACGGAGGTCAACAAGGGTACCAAACCAAGATCAAAAGCACTGAAGTAAGGTACGAAAAGAAAACAGGGCATCAACAGGAAAAGAACTCTTACGTGATTTGTCACCTTCAACAAGAGTACACCAGACGCACGAGGCTATAAGGTGACTACATGAATAATTCGTAAGGAAGAAAAAACAAAACCTTTATTAGGCGCCTGCGGTCGACTCTACCCAACAATACGGGCGAGGTGGTCACTCGTGGACACACCACCCAAAAACACGGGTGAGGTGGTCACTTTTGGACACACTACCCAAAAACACGGATATAAAATCCGTCTAACTGCGAGGGAGTCTCAAACTCTCCACCATACACCGCAGACATCCAAAAGTCGGGTAGACTTCCACAGGGCACTAATGAAGGAAACAAACATTGCGGAGGTGAAATCGTCCACTAACTCCCGCAATCAAGAAAACTATAAGAAAACACCACATATCTCGAGATTTGGCTCGTCAGACTCCACTTGACATTACTAGATACAAGAGATGGTTGATCAACCTCTAGGAGCAATATAAAATCGTAGATAAACTCTAACGCGTTTAAATAATGAAATATAAGGCACTTAAAGCCATCATAAGACACTTCAAGAACGATCAACATACTCGGACAAAATCGGGTTTACCATGACGAAACATTACAACATCATGCGATCATTGAGAAGGTAAATCATATCAATAATTTGGAAGAATAAGTATAGAAAATTTAAGGAACATGAAAACATAGCCGTTACCATCAAATCAGACAAGGAGAAATGAGGGGAATCCACCACTTCCCTTGTTTTTACCAGAAAAGTCCTCCGAATCACTCCACGTCGTAGATCGGGGCAAAAGGATGCGGGAGGATTTGAAATCTAGACAAAAATGGTCCAAAAAGAGGTTAGGGCCGAAAAAAACCCTAACGAGAAATCTCAAGAAACGGAGAAGAAATTACCACGAAGGCGTAGCTCTTGGCAAGAGCTTTCCGGATCTATGCTCGGATGAAGATTTCGAGCACTGGAGCACCGTCGGCGGCCACCGGAAAGTTCACGGAATATTTCTCTCTCACGCTCCCGCCGCTCTCTAGTTCGGGAAGAAAAAGAATTGGAGGAGATGATGGCGTTCTCTCTGATATAAATATGTATATATATACAAACACACATATATATATATATATATATATATATATATATATATATATATATATATATATATATATATATATATATATATATATATATACATATATATGTATATAAAGATATATAAATATATACATTTATAAAATATTCTGTCTAAAAGAACGAACTGAAAACGCGAGGGTGTGCGGAAGACGAAAATAAAGGTAAGGATTGCTTCAAATCGAAAAGTATCCAACATGAAAGTTGTAGATCTCGTCGATACGCACAAATTTCATGTTAACCATTTTTCCATACGACATTGTTTTGACTCTCAAAAAGGCTCCCGAACAAAACCTGCAACGGACTACACGAGAACAAGCTTACGGGTACTCGAGAGGTAGAAGACGGCTACTCGAGTAGTTCGGAAAGACTACTTGAGTAGTTCGGAAAAGCTAGTCCAGTAGTTCAAGTGACTACTCGAGTAGTCCAGAAAGACTACTCGAGTAGTCTACTCGAGTCTTTCTAGACTACTCAAGTAGTTCAGAAAGGCTACTCGAGTAGTTCAGAAAGGCTACTCGAGTAGTTCAGAATGACTACTCGAGTAGTTAAAAACTACTCGAGTAGGACGAGAAAATTCACACGTGTAGGTCAAAAAGTTTACTCGATTAAGAGGAAAAAGGAACTCGTGTAGATTCAGAACAACACTCGAGTAAGATCAAATTCACTCGAGAGGCAGATATCAGGAATTGCATAATCTGTAAATTCTTTACAAATATATCCAAGAAATTGAACTATATAAATGAATAGTAAAAGTCATTTTTGAATAGTACTATAATATTAAAATAATTATATTTATATATTTTTGAATAAGGAAACTACGCGGTCAAAACAGAGGCCCAAACGAGCGCCGAATTAAACGAAACTCACGTCGTAGGCGAATACTGACGCTACGAACACAACAACGAAGTCCAAACCAGAATCCGACGAGCCATTCCCGAGATATTAATCTTCAAAGTATACGGCGAACATAAACAATCCAAAACTCCAATCGCGCGCCGAGACTACAAAAATTCTCGGATTGCGACGAAACTTGACGAGCAAGTCCAAAATCACTTAACTTAATTCCGAATGAAAAATTTTCTCATTACAACAAGAATTCGGCCGACTCGACCGCACAGACGCGAAAATTCCTTATCAGCATTGCGCCGTCAACTCAACGTTAAAAGTAACGTAATGACGTCATTAATATGATGATACCCATTCAAATGAAATCATCGAAAAATCGGCGGTGTTACAGTCACTCCCCCTAAAAGAAGTTTCGTCCCGAAACTTAACGCAACTCCAAAACTAAATCAAAATGATAGGATCAAACATAACTGAAAACATAACGACATACCCGAAACTAAGAGATGAGGTGCGGATGAGATTCTCTCATTGCTGATTCCAATTCCCACGTCGCGCTCTCGACGTATTGATTTCTCCAAAGAATCGTGACCATGGGGATGGTCTTTCTTCGCAACACACGCTCTTGAGAATCCAGAACACGAATAGGTTCTTCCACATACGTAAGGTTGGGCTGAATTTGGGGTATCGAGTCGAGCACTTGACGATCATTTCGAACACACTTCTGCAACTGGCTCACATGGAACACATCATGGACGCCAGTGAAGGTCACAGGAAAATCCAGCCTATAAGCTGAAACTCCGATGTGCTCTAGAATTTGGAAAGGTCTCACATACTGGGGGTCTAACTTGTGGTTCCTTCCAAACCTTTTAACGCCAGACATCGGAGAAACCTTCAGAAAAACCACGACTCCAACAACAAACTCCAGATCGATCCTTCACTGATTAGCATACTTCTCATAGCGCTCTTGAGCCACACAGACCTTTTCTCGAATATGAGTCACAACACAATTCATCTCTTCAAGGGCTTCCAGACCTAGCAACGGTCTCTCACCTACTTCAGCCCAAAACAGTGGAGTCCTACAATGCCTCCCATATAAGCACTCAAACGGAGCCATCTGCAGACTCTCTTGATAACTATTATTGTAAGCAAACTCCATGAGTCTGAGACGCTCATCCCAAGCACCACCATGATCCAAAATATAACATCAGATCATATCTTCTACGATCTAATTTACTCTTTCCGTCTGACCATTCGTCTGCGGATGGTAGGCGGTGGAATACCTTAAATCAATACCCAACCCCTCCTGTAAACTCTTCCAAAAGCGAGACGTAAATCTGGAGTCCCGATCTGATACAATGCTAACAGGCACTCCATGTAACCTGATGACCGCATCAAGATATAGCTCAGCTATCTTCTTCATTGAATACCCAATCTTAAACGGAATAAAGTGAGCATACTTTGTCAATCTATCGACTATCACCCAAACAGAGTCATGCACACGGGGAGATTTCGGCAGACTAGTGATAAAATCCATTGAAATACTCTCTCATTTCCAACTTGAAATATCAAGCTGTGTCAATCTACCACCAGGCCTTCTATGATCAGCCTTAACATGATGACACGTATAACATTCTGATACAAACTTTGCGATATAATTCTTCATCCCTGACCACCAAACAATTTTCTTTAGATCCTTATACATCTTAGTGGAACCAGGGTGATAGGCTACACTGGAACCATGAGCTTCGACACAGATCTTTGCCCGAATATCGCCAAAGGCGGGGACACAAAATCTACCCCGATACTTCAAGGTGTCAAACTCATCCACAGAGAAATCAGGTAGCTCTCCCTTCACGGTTCTATTCCTGAGGTGCAACAAATCAGGATCATCCTTCTGATGTGCCCGAGTAAGGGAAATCCAAGAGGGTTATTCCGCTTCCAAACTAGTAGGCACAGTACGACTCCCAACCTCAATATCCATCAACAAAAATTCTTCTACCAAGGACTGTACCGACAGATTAAAAATTTTAGCGGTCTTTCTACTCAAAGCATCGACAACTACATTAGCCTTTCCTGGATGAAAAAGTATTTGCACTTCATAATAAGCCACATATTCTAACCACCGACGCTGGTGCAGATTTAGTTCTTTCTGAGTGAAGACGTACTTCAAACTCTTATGGTTCGTAAAGATCTTGCACAACGCACCATATAATAAGTGTCGCCAAAGCTTCAGTGCATAAATTACAGCAGTCAACTCCAAATCGTGCGTATGATAGTTTCTCTCATGAATCTTTAGTTGCCTCAATCCATACGCGATCACCTTACCATCTTGCATTAAAACACAGCCAAGTCTGATGTGTGATGCATCAACATACACATCATACTCAACTCCTTCAGTAGGCAAGGTTAAAATTGGGGCAGTACAAAGTCTCTTCTTCAACTCTTGGAAAGCCACTTCACACTTATCACTCCAAATGAATGCAGTATTCTTCTGAGTAGGTCTAGTTAGAGGAGCAGACAACACCGAAAATCCTTCCACGAATCTTCTATAATAGCCAGCCAGGCCTAAGAAGCTCCTAATCTCCTTAGGTGTAGACGGTCTCTCTCATTCCATCATGGCAAAAATCTTGGTCGGGTCTACAGAAATAACGTCCTTGCTTACTACATGACCCAGAAAGGACACCTGAGGTAGACAGAACTCACACTTGCTCAACTTCGTATATAACTTATGCTCCGTCAGGGTTGACAAAACCAAACGTAAATGCTGAGTATGCTCCTTTACATTACGGGAATACACGAGGACATCATATATAAACACAATAACGAATCGGTCCAAGAAATCCTTAAACACCCTATTCATCAAATCCATGAAAGCAGAGGGTGCATTGGTTAAACCGAAAGACATCACCAAAAACTCATAGTGTCCATGCCGCGAACGAAAAGCGGTTCGGGGAATATCTGCCTCACGAATCCTCAACTAGTGATAGCCTGAGCGAAGATCGATCTTTAAAAATAACGAGCTACCACGCAACTGATCGAACAGACCATCAATACTTGGCAGGGGATATCTATTCTTAATGGTTACCTTGTTTAATTCTCTATAATCGATGCAAAGCCTCATCGATCCATCTTTCTTCTTGACGAACAAAACAGGAGCACCCCAAGGAGAAGAACTTGGTCTAATAAAATCACACCTCAGCAACTCATCGAGCTGAGTACGCAACTCATCCAACTCCCGTAGAGCCATACGGTACGGTGTTTTTGCAATAGGACGAGTACCTGGCTCGAGGTCTGTCACAAACTCTATCTCCTTTTCAGGAGGAAGTCCTGGAAGACTATCAGGAAAGACATCTGGAAACTCTCGCACCACCGAGACATCCTCAAGACGTGGTGTAACAAAAGCTATTTCCAGAGCAGAAATAGAAACCAAAACGCCTCGCAACCAGACTCTATAGCACGACAAGCACGTACCGCGGAAATGACAGGGGAAACACTGTCCTGAAATCCATAGACACTCATGGGTTGTCCGTCGTCCATCCTGAAGTCTAGTCGCTTAGCCTTGCACTGGATGACCGTATCATACTTGGACAGCCAGTCCATGCTCAAAATCACGTCGAAATCTGTCAGATCTAAAATCACCAGATCCGCAAAGGCCAGAAAATTGCTAAGATAAATAGGACATCTTAGAACTCCATGGTTAGATATCACCGAATCACATGAAGGGAGCTTGACACTGAAGGAGTCTCCTAATAGATCCACACCCAGACGATGTTTATCAATAAACCTCCGGGCCACGAAGGAATGGGTGGCACCCGAATCGAAAAGAACGCGCACCCACCTATTCCGCACCTTAAAATCCCCTAAAACCGTAACATACATAACTAAACGAATAACAACTAGGGCAACAATGATAAATAATAAAGATAAATTAAACTGGGGCTAACCGGATATCACTTGCATAGAGGTTTGAGCTTCCTCACTGGTCATAACGTTCAGCTTTCCTTTTCCTTTATTCAGGTTCGGTGGCGGCGATAGAGCTCGAAGTGGGGCAGGTTGCAGTGGGGGCTGAGCCTGGGGGCACAAAGACTTCTGGTGTCCCTTCTTCCCGCATTGGAAGCAAATCCTTTCTTTCATCCAGTACCGACTCACATCATGACCTTTCCTTGCACAAAATGAGCACACTAGCTCTCCCTTGGGTGCACCTTGGATGGCGTGCACCTGCTGTTGCTTCAGGGTGGCAGTCCTCTTGAAACACCTTTCGTAAGGGTAGCCAGGACAACCACAGAAACTACACACTTCTTTACTTTTCTTCTTGGACGAAGGGCTAGATGCCCTGGAGCTACCATCCTCAACACCCTTCCTCTTCTCTTTCCTCACTGCAGCACTGCGGTTCTTAGCGTTTTCAATCGCCTCCACTTTCAAAGCGGCTTCCACTGCTTCAGCATAACTTTCAGCCCGGTAAGTGCATGCC